>CM038679.1:768686148-769286148 GCA_021605205.1 Aegilops longissima | reverse complement strand
CTCTGCTGAGAATCTTGTATTTCTTAGAGAATCCTAGGACAGCAGAGAACTTCATATAATACGATGCATTTGGCCAATAAATGTAATACATGATGGATCCCAATTAGGCAACTAGTTTAATTAACAGAACATAAGGCATCCATTTCAAATTTGCATGGTTAAAATGGATATACAGGTACCTCAACCTGAACGAAGAAAATAGCAAGATTACCTGAAACATAGCATTTCCAGACTGGGCAGAACCATCTACGAAACCATACTGCACAACTGCAGGTTCTTCTGAGTGCACTTTCTGCTTCTTCGTCAGGCCCTTTTCAACGCAATTTCTTGGATGGTTTTTACTTTTCTGGCCTTTCTTCTTTACTGTTTTTGCTGCTGTCCTGCTTGATATGTCCAGAACATTTTCTGATTCAGTGCCATTCGTGATAGAAGACAAGGCCATCTTAAGATTCTGAACATCAGGCTGTAGTGTGACAGGTGCGCTGCTAATGCTGGTTTGTTTCTGCAGGATTTGCTCAACCTTCTCGCCAAGTTCTCCCCAAAATTGGTCTAGTACTCTGCTGGACTCCTCACACTCCGATGCCCGGGCAACAAGCCTGACATACTTGGGGCACAAGTGCTGGTAGCGATTAGAAGAAATTTCCAATGATTCCTCTGCTTGAACGGCTTGCCCAGGAACAGGAACCTCCGGTAAAGAGGAGGTCAAACGCCTTGCATATTTGGTCCAGCGCTTCATGATGTATCTCTCTGGTATATACTTTATGTCCATAACATCTAGAATCTTGAGAGCATGGCTGCACAGGAAGCCAACCATCTCAAACTTGCCGCACGAGCATGCGACAGTCTGCTCCATAGGGTTCCCATAAACCGTGTATCGCCGGTCCTCCTTCTCCACAAGCGAGACGGTATACTCACGACACGGGCCGCTTTCATCACGGCTCACGATGTAAGCTGACTGGAACTCCTCATATTCTTCCTGGAAAAGCTGAAAGATCACGCTGGTATAGACCTCGGAAGCCTGTGTCAGAACGGGGGCTCTGATTTTGAGGTAGGGCATCATCAGCCTTGAACCGTATTCCATCTCCAACTCTCTGTGCCGTCTATCGCTGATCACTTTCTGAAGATGCCTCAAAAACAGAGCAATGTCCACCTCTGCTCTCAGATGACTGCGCACCTCAGAATTCAGGCGCTCGTTCAACCGTGTGCCTTCCATCCCGGCCGAGAAGACCCCTTTCGCGTAGGGCCTAGCCCACTTGTGTTTCTCCTCAAACAACCTCTGCAGCCACATGTTGTCACGAAGCTCGTGCTTGCTGATCATAGCATCCCACGCAGCGAGAAATCCCGTCTCCTCGTCATACTCTCCGTCGACGCACGCCTTGAAGTCCTCGATGAAATTGGCATCGCCTTTAGAAAGCTGTCGTATGTTGCCCTTTGCAACATGCTTTATGTGCCACGCGCATATGGCATGGGTCGTCGTCGTGCCAGGCATCGCCAAGGACAGGGCCTCTGCTATCACCGTGTCCTGATGCGAAATGAAGGTCTTGGGTGCTCGCCCAGACATGGCGTGCAGGAACGTCTGGAACAGCCACCGGAAGGACTCGCAGGACTCATCGTACATGAGCGCCAGCCCGAAGACGACAGGCTCGCCGAAACTGTTGCAGCCGACGAATGAGGCGAGGTGGCGGAGGCTGATGCTGTTCCTGGACACGACGTCAAAGGCGACGGCGTCGCCGAAGTGGGCGTAGTCGGCGACCATCTTGGCGTCGACCCAGAAGACGTTCGCCACCTTGTCCTCGACGTCGAGCTGCACGGCGTGGTGGAACCCCGGGCCGGCCAGCGACTGCCGCTGGAGGTGGTTGAGCAGGGCGGCGGCCTCTCCGTACTTGATCTCCCACTGCCGCCTGGTACGCAGGGGGCCTTCTCCCTCGGCCCATGCCGCCCCGGCTGTGGCATCGTCGTCAATGAAATCCGGCGGCGGAGCGGAATTGGGCTTGGGCGGCGAGTGGAAGGGGCTGGGCGGGCCGCGGGGAGCGGCGAAGAGCGGGTGGTTGTGGCGCGGCTGGAAGGCGGAGACCTGGAACCTGCCGCCGGGCTTGGTGCGGCGGAGGGTGAGGTGGGCGTTGCAGCCGGTCCTGCCGTCCGGCGCCGGGATGGCGGAGGCGGCGGCGCGGGAGAGCCTGGCCGCGGCACGGGGGAGCTTGGCGGTGCTGGCGATGGCGATGGCGGCGGCGGCGGCGGACTTGTTGTCCTTGAAGCCCTCGCGGGAGCAGGCGAACTTGCAGGAGGTGACCTCGCCGGAGGTCTTGCTGCGGTTGGTGTAGCGGCGGCGGACGTTGAAGCCGAGCTTGAAGGCGTAGAGGCGGTAGAGGTCGTACGCCTGCAGCTCCGTCTCGAACTCCATGTCCATCCGCGGCGTGCACTCCTCCGGCCGGGCCGAGGCCGCCGCGGCGCCGGAGGGCGGGCTTTGGTGGTCCTCCGGGCGGGCAGAGGCGGACGCGGCTGTGCTGGTGGTCTGCGCGGGGGAGAAGGCGGCCGAGGCATTTGGTTCCGGCGGCGGCGGCGCGGGGTTGGCGGCGATTGGGGATTTAGGTTTTGGCGGGGAGGCGGCATGAGTGGCTGGGGTCGGGCATGGTGCTGGTGCTGGGGCGGAGGGGGGGAGAGGGTGATGCGGTGGAGGAGGGGGGGCTGGGAGGTGGCCGGAGTCGGCGGGGGAGCTCGAGCTCATCGCCGGCGCGGCGAGGGAAAGGGGAACGGAGAGGACGGGCGGCGTGAAAGGGAAAGGGAAAGGCGCCTTCCCCCGAGGAAGACGTACTAAGCGATCTGGTTGTTTGCTGGTTGTAAGTGTGTGATTTCGCCGAAGAGGAGCCTTGGCGCAGCGCTAAAGTTGTTACCTTGTGACCATGGATTCAAGCATGTTACGAGTAAAATTGAAGAATTTTGTGGTGTTGCTATGAAATTCTGGCGTGGGAAGACACAATAATAAAGCACATTTTTTTTAAAAAGATAGCTGAACTAACTTGCGGATACGGTACATATTCTTGAAACCATTCAGATTCAGATTCAGGAATACTTACTGCACCATGCATGCACTGTTTGGTTAACTGGACATACAGTATTAAACAGTAAATAAATAATGGTTTGTTCTTCACAAATAATTTTACTGCACGCACCATGTATGCAAGAGATATTTCAAACTTACGTATTTACCAAAGCATGCATGAAAAACAACTTTATGTTAGTCAGTTTAATTTTTTGTTACAGACGAAATAGTAGGCTTATATTAATTAGCACCACTAGCAATTACTATTTCAGTCCGGGAGCCAATGTTCTGTAATTTTATTTACCTATAATATACTTTCTTGACAAGAAACTCCTACAGAAAGAAAAAACCTTTCATAGTGAATGCAAGTAGATTTCGATGAACACATCAGGAGTAATTGTTATGAAAATCAATCAACTTTTTTTCAATTTTGATGAACTCTTTTTCAAATTTGATGAACTTTATCTTAAATTTGATGAACTTTTTTAAAAAATCGATGAACTATTTTCAAATTCGATGAATTTTTTTCAAAATTGATGAACTTTTTTTTTCATTCTCAAATTTGGTGAACTTTTTTCAAATTTGATGATCCTTTATTTCAAATTCGATGTACTGTTTTTCAAATTCGATGAACTTTTCCATTTTTGTGAAGTTTTCTTTTCAATTCATGGTTCATGTGAATGCTTTTTCATATATATGGTTTCTTTAGTCAATTAATTTATAGTGCGTATATAATACTAGTACTATATGTTTAATGTTTGTACTGGATGAAAGGTCAAAGTGCTCAGTTTTCCGCAAGTAATCAACCAACTAAACATGGTTTAGTGGTTAAGTCGTGTGGGCGTCTACTGTGGCGTCGGGAGTTCAAGTCTCACGTCTCCTTGATTTTAACCTACAACGTTCAATAGGATTTGTTTTTCGTCAACCAAACCCACTTCTTTTTTTCGTCGTCTTTTACTTGTTTTTGTAAAACACAAATGTGTTAGCTGCTCGAGACTATATTTTCCAAAAAGAAAAAAAAATCCAACTCAGGGCATGGCCAACACGCAACCCCCTTCCTCCGAGCCTCTCAAATGGCCCCAACTCTCCTACCCCCAACAACTCGACCGCGAGAAGGAGGAGGAGGAGGAGGAGGAGGAGGAGGAAGGAGGGTACATGCATATCGTGTGGATTTATAGCAACACGTAGTTGAACATAGGACTTGTCGCGACGCCTCTTCTCCCTTCGTCTCTCCTTTCAAGGAAAGGCGGCTAGGGTTTCCGCCTCCCTTCGGCGGCGCCGCCGATCTAACATGTTTGTGGCCTTAGTGCCATGGGTGCGCGGTGGATCCCAATCTTTGCCGGTGGGAGGGCTCCATTTTTTTATGCTTCTCCAAGTTTTGTTAGGGTTTGTGTCCTGCTCAAGAAGACGAGATGACGGCGGCTTCTTGAAGATGGAATAAGGTTCTCCCCGCCTAGCCCCCGTCCCGGTGGTGCGTCTAGCATTGTCGAAGGCCGTGTGGAGGTGTGTCTCTGGCGGATCTCGTAGGATTCGTTTGGTGGTTGTCTTTGGTGGATCTGCTCGGATCCAGTCTTTGTCCATGTGTCTTCAGGTTGGATCCTTCCGATCTAAACTTCTCTTCATCGGCGGCGGTTGTTGTTCTGGTGTGTTGGTTCTATGGGGCCTTAGCACGGCGACTTCCTGACTGTCTACTACAACAAGTTGTGCCCGACTCCAGCAAGGGAGGGACGATGACGGGGGCCCGCCTTCGGCTCGCTTCAGTGCTTGTAGTCATTGCTAGGTGGTCTACGAATCTGCATGTAATTTTTATTATTTCTGGTGTTCATCGTATTGCCATGACTGAAGATGAATAGATTGGAAGTTTGTCGCAAAAAATAGAGGAGGAGGATGAGTTGAAGGACACTTGTGTGCTCTTGGCCTCCATCGAGACATATCACGCGGGTGCCTGAGGAGTAGCGTTAGTGGAGAAGCTACATCAGGAAAGCTCGGCGAGACGGTAGATAGGAAACCCCAATAAATTTCCACTCATAACCCAGTCTACACCCAGTCACCTGTTGTGCATTTGATATGTGTTGTGCAGGCCACTACCTCTTTTGGCAACATGTATCTCCGACAATGAGTAGCGTGTAAGGGGTGAATCTGAGGCCTTCCTTCATTGTGTGCATGCGTCTGTTTAGAAACCAATAGGAAAAGCTGTTTGGGGCTAAGGCGAATCTAAAAATTGGACGAGATCCAAAGAGAGGCCAGTGTTGAAGTCAACATAAAAAATGTAGCCTGATTGCTTTGGGCGCCGAATCAAACAAACCCGATATCTTCCCTCGAAGGGCAAAAGACAAACCACCCTGACCGAAAATCCTGGCTACGCCACTGGTCCCAACGCCCGCGAACGCGATGAGTTCGGTGAAAATCTGCCCGATGATCTTGATCCAGCTACGCTAGTTGGGGGCGAACGCGATGAGTCCGGTGAAAATCCTAATATACTTTTTAGCTATGTTTCAACTAAGTTCAATGTACTACCTAATACTCTCACTATATCATAATATAGTTTGAATTGGAATGTCTGAAAGAGTGTGCTATCGTCCTAATATAGTCCCCCCGTTCTAAATATAAGTCTTTCTAGATATTTCAATGCAGACTACATACAGAGCAAAAGAGTGAATCTAAATTCTAACATATGTCTATATACATCTGTATGTAGTCCTTATTGAGATATTTTAATATATTTAGGAACGGAGGGAGTAGTTTGAACTAGAATCTATATCTATTCCTATACTAATTAGAGACTTCATAAAAATTACCACTCCTAAAAATTACCATGTTAATTAGATACCGACGAGGCTGATATGGCACCCACGACTGGACCGATAGCAACGACAAGTCTAGACGACGTCAGAGACCCGACGTTCAAGATCCGTGTCTGTCTCGATAGGTATATTTAGAGTAGTTTTTAGCTAAGTTTCTACTAAGTTCAATGTACTACCTAATACTCCTAATATATACTAATACATTTTTAATTGGAATATCCGAAAAAAGTGGGCTATATCCTAATATGTCCTAATATAGTTTGAAGTGGAATGTACCTAATATATCCTAAAGAGCGCCGGCGGGGTTTCCACGGACACACCCGGACATGTCGCGGCTCGGACAAATGAGGTTGTCCATGTAGGATTTTGGGTTAGAGATGCCTACTGTGCTCATATTTGTATTAAAACTATACTAGAGTTGAGACATTTATTTACTTACTATTTACATATGAAAGAAGTATTACGTACATACACACCTGTTGTATACCATGGTGGATGATATACAAGATTTGAGTGCTTTCCTAGAAGAAAATAGACTATTATGATTTACAACGTTTGAACATATGAAAAGTCAGTCGTATAGTTATTTCGAAAGAAAAGGTCGTATATGAACTTATTTTAGACAAAATGCCTTCTGTGTTAAATGGAACGAGGTTAGTTTTTTTAGGGGTGGTGGACCAGGTTAGGCGCGGGGTAAACCCTATAGATATGGGCTATGGTACACTTTTTTTTGAGCATCAGTACAGACATAAGCGCTCATATACACGCGCATACACTCATCCCTATGAACGCACACACGCACACCCTACCTCTATGAGCACCTCCGAGAGACTGAGCCGGCATATCATCTTGAGATTTACGAAGTCACCGTAGACGCCTCGTCGTCGACGAGAACGTCTCCTCCCACTGAAAGCGCATCGCCGGAAATCCCGAAATAAATCTAGGAACAATGCGAGCACCAGGATTTGAACCCTGGTGGGTTGGGGATACGTTGATTCGCTATGGTACACATTCTAGGGCGTGGCCCACCTTGACCACCGTATAGATACGCCACTGTCCGTAAGTAGCCAACACACAAAAAAGTTTTTTTTAGAAGAGAAAATCCATAAGTAGCCAGCCCAGCAGTGCCCATGAGTAGTGGTAAATCGAAAGTGCCCCGGCCCTGGGTGCCCATGAGTAGTGGTTATTTTACAAACGGGTGCACACCCTCCTACCCTTTTTTCTTCTTCTGATTTTCTAAATCACGAAAAACTATGAGCGACTCTGTTGATGCACTCGCTACGTACGCAGCTTTTCAGGACACTGTTCTACGTATGCACTCGCTTCACCGTGTGTTGCATTTTTCCTTCTGAAACTTTTGATTCAAGTGGATGGACGAAAGTTTCATGGGGGTGCACCAAAGCACCTCTCGGCCTGTAGTACATGGCATGCGAATGGAAAATGGGGCCATCATATCATCACAAATCTTTATTTAGTAGCTCAACACAAGTGAGAATAACAACACATTATACAAAAGAGAAAACACAAGTGAGACTAACAACACACACAAAAGTGGCACTAACAAGTACTCCCTCCCTCCGTAAAGAAATACTATAAGAGACGCTATTATATTATATTAGTTTACAGAGGTAGTAGATTGGTTTAGAGTAGATGCACAAAATACAAACAAAGGTAACAAGACCTCTTGTCATCAATTTATTGTTGGCGATGGCAACAATACTCGCTTCTCCAACCGGCTTCTCCAAGCTCCAGCCGAGACTTTCGCCCTATAGAAGGAGGCTCTCGGCATCATTTATGTACTCCGTAACTTTGTGATGTCCACGCAGACGAGTAGCAAGGTTCCATAGACCAATTTTGGTCAAGCAAGTCCTTGCAATGAAAGAACCCTATGAATCTCCTCAACATGGTGTGCCTTCTGTTGCTAGGCCACGCGTCCTCTTCACTCGTACATTTTGGTTTTTTTACACGCCCAGAGATGAGCAAATAGGCGGGCAAAGGTTACCGGGAATAAGCAATTTTTCCTTGTAAAAACCAAGACATGTATCATCATTTGTCATCTACTCTCTTTCTGGTGTAGACAACTTGAAAAATGGCGACACAAGAATTAGCTAGGCTATGAAAGCTAGCGCTCTTAAGAGCCCATGGCTTCTGTAAGCATTTGAGAATCCCAGCAATGAAAAGCAAAAACCGCAGCAGCTTTAAACCTCTTTGTCTCTAGTGGCCACCCGGCCCCATGACTTGTAGAGCACCCATAGGACCACCGCAACCTGAGAGAGGCCATCTTCGCATTGCCGTGGCGCAGCGTGTGAAGCTTCATGTCCGTGTTGCTGCTTCCGCCCCAACCCCGGCCCTATCGTTGGTTGTATCGGATGGTCGCTTTGTAATACAAAGCGGGGGGAAACCCTCCCTTTTTCTCAAGTAGCACCACCAAACGCAACCACCAAGTGTTGTTGCAACCGCTGGACCATCCCCTTCATTCCTTCAATCCTTGACAATGCCCAACACAGACAAACGCCCACATGCGTCGTGTTCTAGACCACTCGGCAACGAATATGCATAATCCTCGTGCACAAGGACCATGGAACATCACATCTCAAAACATCTTTAGCCTGAATGTTTGGCATTCTTCAAACCATTATCCATTGCTCACACACACATCTCTGATGGGAAAAGTTGTGCTCCTATGATCTTGTTGACGGGCGACAACGCGATTGCGGCCGGGAGCCACCGAAACCCACGATAAGGGCACCTTCGGCAGACCCATGCCATCCTCGCCATCAGCTGACGACGAACTTGGGAAAAGGACCCTTTCAGTTGTCCAGTTGCAGCCGTGGTCGTCCATGTCCCTAATCTGCATATTGGAGTCAGATCGGATTATAGTCATACCACAAGTGACCGCCGCCGCCATGGATGGCATCTCCGTCTTCAAATCTTTGATCCAGCGCCGCACAAGTCGCCGCGGCCAGCACCGCCTAGATCCATAGGCGGCCGTCACGCTGCCCTCGCAGCCGCTCTAGCCATGCCACCACCAGAAGGTTGAGGCCGCCGCCCCGTTTCCGAGCTACGCCAAGCGCCAATGCCGTCTAGGGCCGACCCACGCGCAAGGCCGGAGGTCCCCTCGGCTGGAGAGGACGAGAGCCCGCCACCGCCGTCCACCGAACGGGCCTTACCTGTCGGTTTCCTCCGGCGGCGGCGGGCTGGATGGAGGAGAGAGGAGACGGGGGCGGCGGCTAGGGTTTCACCCGTGCCGCCCCCCTAGGAGCGATACGGGCGATCCTAGCTCCTTTCCACTTGGTGCTAGTTTCTCAATATACGGAACTGTACTTATACTAGTATACATATGAAAGAAGTATTACATACGTCACACATGTATGTATATCATGTTGGATGATATATAAGATTTTAGTGGTTTCCGAGAAAAAAAGTAGACTATTACGTCCACACCGTTTGAACATATGAAAATTCAGTCGTATAGTTACTTTGAAAGAATTTTTCGCAAAAGAAAAAAGTTATTTTGGAAGAGAAAGTCGTATATGTACTTTTTTTTTGGCAAAAGGCAACGAGGTTAAATTTTTTAATACAGTACAGACACAAGCGCTCATACGCACACGCATACGCTTACTGATCCACTGACTTGAACCTTGGTGGGCTGGAGATACCACTATCCCTCTAACTATTCAACCACAGGTTGGTTCACGAGGGTAGTCTTTTTAGGGGAGTACTAGTCATCAAACCAGTAAGTATAGCAAGGTTCAAAAACAAAAAGATGGGTAAGTAGCCGATCCTCCGCAAAACAACATATATAAATAAATATCCAGCCCAGCGTAGCCCAAATTCAAATAAACGGCCCATGAGTTGCTGGCGAGGACTGGAATTTTTTGGCGCGAGTGCGAGTCGGATACTCAACTGATCGATCCATGTCGATTCGACCTGGAGAAGACCTCTCCCTCTCTAATCTATACTAGTAAGCTTGCACGTGCAACGCACGTTAAATGTTGACCATACATATATAAATTTGATTAATACACAATGTTGTTATGTCACTCAAGTGGTTTTTCCAGAAATGAGACATCCTGTGGTCTGATAGGCTGTAAAAGCAAAAGAAATCTAGTTCTGATTGAAAAGCAACCTTGCATTGTGTTCAGTACGTGGGGATGCAACTCTACAACTGGTCTAAATATCATTGTGTAAGCAATGGATAACTAAAACCTAGGGAAAAAGATAAAGAAATAGTTAAATCAGCAGATACTATAATATGAGGTTGCTAACCAAATGCTTATATAAACCTGCAAATGGCCTTGATAAGGTAATATGAAATTTCCGGTAGTCAATTACGTGTTACAGATAGACATAACTCACACTTGAACGACTACTACAATACAAAACAAATATCTCCATCTATTATGTTTTCTTGAGTTCCACATCTCCACCAGTACCCGACAATCAGCATCAGGCCATTCTTCCTTGTTTTAATAGCAATGTAGTAATATAACAGAGGCAACAGAGATGTCAGACAAAAAACAAACTGAAACTCTAAATAGATTATGCATGTTTGGTCTTTAAATGGGGAACGTTTCCCTGATTCTAAGGGAGATGTAGCTGGATGATGATTCTCCATTTGTGACAGGCTAAAACCATGGGGAAGTAATGAAATCAGTAGAATAATGTCCGTACTGAGAAGCTCTTGAATGTTTTTATTCCAGCTTGACATCTACATTGATCTGGAATGCAGACTTTCGCTCATACATTGATAAGATCGACCAGACTAAACCAGCGTTGAAAGGTTCCATCACAAGAGTTAACCTAGATGGAACACTATATATAGAAAAGGCATAGGGATCAGGCAAACAGAAGGTCTACAAATTGCTTTTATGTCACAGGTCACAACAAGTAACCTGAATGATAAGCCTTGCTTTACAAGTTCTACAGATTGCTTTGCTTTAAAAGGTCTCAAGTATGATTGTTTACATAAACTCAACAAACATAACTATTCGGTCTGATGGTTAAGAAAGAAAATAGCAGATTAAGTTGTTGGAGCTCAGTTGATTGTCCTCATAATCCTACTGTAAATTGGCTTGTGCATCAACCTAAATACTTATGCATCTCTATCTAGCTGTGTACAATTAAGCATGCGGAAAAAGAAGACATTTTAGGCATCATTGCCAACTGATCGATCCCTCAAATATGATATTAAATCTACAAATGGAAATGATAAGGTTTGTTTTTCTCAAGCTGGGGGTATAAGATGCAATAATAAAGAGATAATGTTAGTTTTTGTTCATCAATTGAGAGGCAGCTATACTTAACCACTACCACTACCAAAATACTCCCTCCGTAAACTAATATAAGAGCATTTAGATTACTATTTTAGTTATCTAAACACTCTTATATTAGTTTACAGAGGGAGTACCAAATAATGCTGATTATCCGATCTAATCAAACTCTACTCCTTCCAGCAACAAGCTACATTTGAACTGAATTGCACAAGCAACTAACCTTCTAACCTTCTTGGAAACCTGGATCACCTCCCTGAACCTTGGGTGCACATTAGCGCTTATCTCCATGGGCCTGTTCAAAATCATGTGAACACAGTTAGAACCCTGTCATTCTTTTGATTCCAATGTACCGAGCTTGATCTGGTTTGAGGGCTTCTAGATCATGTTTAGAAATGTCATCTTGTAAACATTTTTAAGCAGGAACCAGGGAACTTAATGTAGTTACAAAGACACCATGTCTGACCAAGCGCCAATGCCAGCTCTAAACGCGGTCACCATTTTTCAGCAGGAACTTAGTTCATGTACAATCCGAAAGCATGCACTTAAGTTCCCTTCCATCCTGCAATCCAAAAAACATGCACGTAATGTTAGAATAAATCCGAGGCATATCGTCGATCATCCGTGGACCAAGCAATCACACGAGCACGACACCGAGATTTGTTAACGAGGTTCACCGATATGGCTACATCCCCGGGGCATGACTACGGGCGCTCCTCCCCGTGACACCGTCACAATACCGCACACCGGCCACCCGGGCGCCGGCACACGCCGCCGGCTCCCCCTTGCGCGCCTGTGCTATTATGTTGGCATAGGTTACATCATGTGTCTACCCTCGATATATAAGAGAGGCCTAGGATATAAGTGTCCTACTAGGACACGACTCCATATCCTATCTAAACACAATACAACTACAAGTCCAACTGTAACCTACCTCGTACACAATATTCGACACAACTCTAACACGTAAGTTCCCTTCCATATGCAATCTAAGAACATGTACTTAAGCAGGCTAGTCTAAAAACCTGCACTTAAGCAGCTCTAATTCGTCTCTACTCCAGCTCCTTCCTTAATCCACCACCTGCTCCAGCTCCTTCCTCAATCTGCCTCGAATCCCTTGTACCGCATATCCTGAAACAAATCATCATCAATAAACTTTAGTATCTTCGATGGAGAATTATGGAGGTATACTCTACTGCAAAGTACCGACCTGAAGTTGAGTAGTGGCCTTAGAGACATAGATCTAAAACTGGTAGGCTCAATAGTTGGTAAGGAACTCTCATATAATTAGAGAAAAGGTATGCAAACTTTTTAAGTTAGCAAGTGCTATCAGCTAGCACCATCATTGTCACTGTTTGTGTTCGTCGAACATGCTACAATATAGTACAAAATAAATAATTTTGATGAATACAGAGTAATAATGAGTGAGCAGAACTGTTAAGCTTAATCAATAAAAAGCCTAAAGCTCCCCAGCCGAGCCTAGACCTGTCAATGTAAATGTATCATATTCTGTCTACACATGGTGCATACCAATCTCTTCGTCATCTCGACCTACACCGCAAACTTATTAAAACCCTATCATCAAAATTTATCTCATGACAGTATCTAGCACTTAGTTGGAGAAGACACCTGAGCTGAGTAGATTAGACCCCTTCCTTGTCATCTACTTTCCTTACGTAGCACATCATCAGATCGACACGGCATCCATGGCTGCCGGCGGCGTGCTGTACAAGAGGACACCTCCTCCTCCTCCTCCGGAACCCCAAAAGGTCGACGCTCCTCGTCTTCCTACCTCGCCGTCGTAAGTTCCTTAACGCATTTATTAATATAATATAATGGCCAAACGTTGAAATTCACCCAATTATATATACTATTAATTTAACCTAGGTTTGGGAGCACAGCGGAGGATCATCTTCCTGCCGACGCCATCGATGGCTACAACCTCCTCAACACCCACCACCTCTCCGATGGCCGCGGCGCCGGCGAGGAATACCTAGATCCAGATCCCAATAGTGCTCCCATGTTGAATAAACCCAAGTCTGCAGTAGCTAGTGTTTTTGTTTTTCAGTTTCGTCAGTTTCAGTTTTTTCTTCAGTTTCGTCAGTAGCTTCAGGTTTCTGTCAGCGAGTTTAGCTCGAGTCAGTTAGCGCGTGGAGCGTTTCTGGCGCCCTCACCGATCGCTCGTGGGATGGCACGAGCATCACGATCTGTGGTGGCGCGTAGTTAGGGGGCTGCGACCCCGTTTCTGTTGCTGTACTCTGAATAAGAAGAGAGGAATGAAAATCGGAAAAGTCGCAAGTTCACGCGGCGCAAAACCTCCCTGTTCTTCCTGCCACCTGAGTTTCAGAGAGAGACCGAGGTGAGGTGAGAGAGATAGGCTAGAATTCTTGTTCGCGGAGCTATATTATGATTCTGATTCTGATGTGTATATACCTACATGCATAGTTTCTCTGCAAGGAAGCGAAAGAGTTGGTTAGTTCCAGACTGAGTTTATACATATGTCTTTTCCATTTTTTTTATGTACTATATCCCTCCCTTGCAAAAAAATTTAGTGTCGTGGTTTGAGTACTGATTAGTGTGGGTTTTATCTATGTACAGGTGGGGTTAGAGGCATCGAGAGTGCAGATTTTGCAGGTGTATATTATGGCAAGGAGATTCCGGTCGACCCTCAGCATTGCTATGCCTGTCTTGAACAAGTGAAGCACCCCAAGGATGGTACACTGTATGAGACCGGTCATCACGTGGGTGGTCTCTATGGCTATTTGTACTAGTATATATTCCCTCCGTCCAGAAATACTCGTCGGAGAAATGGATCAAAATGGATGTATCTAAAACTGAAATATGTCTAGATACATCCATTTCTCCGACAAGTATTTTCGGACGGAGGGAGTATATAGTTAACAAGTCGTTTATGTGCATAGGAAATGTTAGTGGCATTGTTGTGGCTTTTATATATGAACCCTCTTCTTCTGAATTATGAACAAGACTTATAGGTAACACATATACATGGATGGATGGATGGATAGTGGTCTATCTTTTTCAGGCGCTCAGCCCAAAGAATAAGATGCATCGTGCATGGATGGATCCATACATGTACCGACGGCCACTAGCTAGCTTAATCCTCAATTGCAAAAAGGAAAAGAGGAGGAGAAGAAGAAAGGCTAAAGCTAAAATGCATGCTATAGCTGCACTAGATAAAGTAGCACAAATCACAAATGCATGCATGCCTATCTCTCTTTCCATTGATCCTTCAAATTTCCTTCCTTTCCTGCATGCTTTATTCTTTAGGTCATATATAAAAACAAACCTTTATCTCATGGTTACACACCACCTTTCACAAGAGGAAGACATGGACACTTACAGCTTGCGACTTTATTTCTATTTTGTTTGACATAGGTCAACGGAGATCTCGTGCATCGACCGTGGGGACGGCTCTTGGTTGGTCCTCCGTGGTGAAGTCTGAGTCGTTTTCCACTTATCGGAAAGACCAAGTCCCTGCGATATCTGTATCTACATGCGTTTGCTGCCGCCTGCCGGCCAAAATTTTGATGTAGAGATTAGAGGAGGATTTCAGCTGCCTGCGATGGTAGATACATTTTTGTGAATGGAAGAGCAAAGTGAATTCCAACCTTTTTGAAGCAAAATGGGTGAAATTGAATGAGGATTGGTGATGGCGTGTAACCTACTTACACATGGATGGTATGCTTGTCATCTTGCATGCGTCTTGTATGCAGAAAGGCTCTTTGGTGTATGTAGTGGCAGTACCATGATAGAAAAATAAATACAAGTCACAGGTCAAACTGAATAAGGTTTATTTTGTCTTATGAATACAATACGGTCGAAAAAATCACTAATATGCATATCAGGATGGCTGATCTACACAATGCTCTGTTACCAGCTTAATTTATGTTAATAAAGTACAATGCTAACAATTGCTATAGGTGATGCTCATTGGCCATGCTCAGCCACCATAGCCACCCCCACTGCCATAGCCATAGCCTCCGCCACTTCCATGCCCAAAACCACCACTGCTGCCTCCACCGCCGCCTCCTCCACCACCGCCGTTCATGGCACCATCACCTCCCCCTCCACTGCCACCTCCAGCAGTCTTACTGGGTCTTAGATGTTAGGCTTGGCTGCGATGTTTGTTTGGTATTAGGCCCAGGTTATCAGCGCCCCTTCATCAACTGGATAGATGTAGCGACAATTTATTGCTTAGACGGCGGCTTTAGTCTTACTGTTGTATGACTTTGTAAGGTCTTGTGAGAATAATTAATAAAGTGGCTGTATGCATCACCCAGATGCAGAGGCCGAGGGTCATCCTCCTTTCTAAAAAAGGCAGGCAATGTTGAGCGAGGAGGAAGGATCCATCCATGCATCCGTACAAGCAAAGCAAGGGATATCTCTCTCTCTCTCTCTCTCTCTCTCTCAAGAGAAGAAACCACTTCCAACCATCATCCAAAGCAAGGGAGCAGAGCAGAGCAGGTGAGAAATTGAACAAGGGGAACCAAGAGCAAACGCACTTACAGCTATGATACCAAGAATGGAGGTCGCATTCTTCCTCCCTTCCTTCCTTCCTCTGGTGGTGCGATGCGATGCCACCACCAGCCCAAGAAGAAGAAGAAGAAGAAGAAGCTTGTGATATAGAGGACGGAAGGAAAGGGTTGCTTGCTTGCTTCTTCTTGCTGTTCGTGGTTGTCAGCTGCAGCGGCTCATGTCAGATCATATCTGCAGTGCACATGCCAAAAAACAAAACAAAAATACATAAAATAAAGCAATTTGCAGAGCAGAGCAGAGAAGAGGGGCTCACTTCCACGTGCCGCACTTATTTGTTCACCAGAGCAAAACTGAAACAATAATCTGACTTTTCTGAATCCTTTTCTTCTCATCAGCATGATTTTTTTTATGTAACATACATACATACATACATATACATGGATGGATCGATATATAGATAGATAGGGGTATATCTGCTTCAGGGCCGGGCTCGACCGAAAGATGCATCATGCATGCTGCACTAGCTAAAATGCACACTCTAGCCAGCTTAATCCCCAAGTGCAAAAAAAAAGGAAAAAAAAAGAAGAAGAAACCCTAAAGCTAAAATGCATGGTGCACTAGCTAAAGTACCACCTAGTAACTATACATATAAGTTATAAAAAACAAAACCTAGATCACATATCACACATATCTATGAATGTACGTACGCCTCTGGGTTGTTAGCATATACGTGCTTATTATCCTTTACGTCTTCACAACAAATCTCATAACTACAACACCTTGCACGAGAGAAGGACTTGGAGACTTGAATTGGAGCTCAGAGCCGGAACCTCCTAGCTAGTCCTCGACTTGTCTTTTAAATGAATATATTAATATTGTGAAGATATCAATTACACCCGGCCTCTGCGCCAACAAAATGTCTCGAAGACATTCAAGATGCACACAACCCGAAAAGAGAAAAGAAAGAAAGAAAAAAAAAGGGCTCACCACAGTGATCAACTCCTCTGATCAACAGCAGCACGCAAACCACCACCAAAGGCAACACCCGAAAACATAAAATATCTCCAAATGCAACACCTTAAAAAAGGAAACAGTGCACAAGCTCCTTCATGTAGTGTACGGGGGCGTGGTCGGCCCTTCTGTTGACCAGACTGTTAGGTTGCCAAATAGTTCACTTAACTTTCATCTTATGTTTCAAATAATTCACTTAACTTGTGAATTATAGTTTGTCATTCACGGCCTACCCATACCACCGGTCCACGCCGCTGTGGCCGCGGCAGCAACACTACTACCAGTACGGCTCCGCCCCGAGCACCGGCGACTCCTGCTCCATCATGTGACTGCCTGATGTACGTATGCAACATTTCCGAAATGTACTACATATGTATGCAGTACTGTACCTTCAGTTCTATTAGATATCATTGAGCAATTGAGTTTGTATGTACAAGCAGGGTTGATTTACTTTCACTATACCCTGCCGCCATTTTTGTCACAAGACTGACACGCTATATTTATCTATATATATTTGAGTTTTCTTAATGATTTGATTATCTCACCGCTCAACTGATGGAGCTTGCAATACATGATCCAGTTAGAAACATAGAAGGGAACAAATGATGGAGCTTTCTCCCTGGGCTTTCCATCAGACAGGTAGGGTGCAATGCAACAGCAGAGGCCGGTGGCATTCTGATTGGATCAAGGAATCACTAATTCAGTGGCAAGATATTATATACAATTGTAGAAATGCAGTAACAAAAAGATAAATTCGGGCAGCATCAAGATTTCAGACACCTACTTCCTGGAGTAGCTAACGTAAGAAGGGGGCGAATCTCAAATCAGTGGCAGTTGTACTAATCGATGGCCATTTGCAGTTTTTATCATGGATATGAACTCATTTGTAATACACGGGATTCAAATCCAATTGCGTGGAATTATTATCGCTGGGTGTATTTCAATTTTAGAGATGAAGTGGTAGCCAATTACATATGTGGTGTTTCAGGCAGAAACAAAGTTAAAATGTACATAATTCATCCCGATTGGTATTTGTAAACTGCCCTCACAGAATAATAACATACGTGACTTGAAAAACTTAGGTATGTCAAGAGATACTGCAAATCTTTGAAGATGTTTAACTGTATGCAGCATCTAGAGCTATATCTTAGAGAAACAAAGTCCGAAACGAGTACATCAGAATCCGGCCACCGTCGGTTCAACATTTATATATATGAGATCAACATTTCTTGAAATACTTGTTGAACATTTTTCAATTTCAACATTTTTATATACACGATCACCATTTTTTCAAATACTTGTTTAATTGTTTTTAAATACTTGTACAATATTTTTCAAATACCTGTTCAATATTTTTTAATACTTGTTCAGCATTTTTTAACTACTTGTTTAACATTTTTTCAAATGTTTGAAGAGTGTTTTTTGTAACACACACACACACACACATAATATTTGAAAGTATAAAAAAAACAAAGAAAGCAAAAGCCAAAAACAAAAAAGTATGAAAAAAAAAACAGGCTGGTGTTTCCCCGCGCGTGGGCTGGCCCAACTGGCCCCGTGAGTGGCTGCTTGCTAGGAGTGGCATTTCAATCAAGGCTATTGGAAATTGGTGGGTTACAAGTGGCGCCATCGGCACCAGCTGTTAATCATCTTTTGTTTGCTGATGATAGCCTGCTGTTCTTCAAAGCATGTGGTGATGGGGCAAGAGAGGTATCAAACCTGTTAGAAAGATACTGTGAAGCATCCGGCCAGCGAGTAAATCCAAGTAAATCATCTATTTTTTTCAGCAAGGGCTGCCCAGCAGATATAAAGGAGGAAATCAAAGGTATCTTGCATGTCCCCAATGAGACACTGAATGAAAAGTACTTGGGTATGCCAAGTGATGTAGGCACATCAAAATCTGGGGCTTTTAAGTACTTGAAAGACAGATTATGGAGTAAGGTGAAGGGGTGGATACAGAGAACCTTATCCTTCGAAGGGAAGGAAGTTCTAGTCAAATCTGTTGCGCAGTCAGTGCCGGTGTTCTCAATGTCATGTTTTAAACTTCCTAGGGGACTATGTGAACATTTGAACAAGTTGATCAGGCGGTTTTGGTGGGGGAGCAAGGAAGGGAAACGTAAACCTCACTGGGTATCTTGGAAGACTATGACCCAACCCAAATTCATGGGAGGTCTAGGATTCCGAGACTTTGAACTTTTCAATTTGTCTCTTCTTGCAAAACAGGCATGGCGTTTGTTACAAAATACAGATTCGTTGAGTGCTCGTATGCTCAAAGCAATTTATTACCCGGATGGAACCATTTTGTCGGCAGAATTGGGAGGAAGGCCGTCGCAGGTATGGCGGGCCATAATTGAAGGAAGAGATGTTCTAGCACAAGGTCTAATCCGCAGAATAGGGAATGGAAATTCAACACTAATTTGGGAACATAATTGGCTCCCCAATATTGTTATGATGAGGCCCATAGCGTGCCTGTCAAATGACCCTCCGAGACTAGTTGAGGAACTAATAGATGTAACTAGTGCTACTTGGCGCAGAAATTTGTTGCAGCAAACGTTCCTGATACCGGACATAAATAGTATCCTCAGCATTCCCCTAAGCACTTGTAATTTGGAGGACACTTGGGCCTGGAACTATGAAAAAAATGGTCTCTTTACAGTAAGATCGGCATACCGTATGCTTGCGGATACAAAGAGGAGGAGGGAAGACTGGCTTGAGAACAATGCTGCTAGATCAAACTATGAAGAGGAATCCAGAGAATGGACATCTTTGTGGTCTGTTGAGGTGCCGGGGAAAATAAAAAACTTTCTGTGGAGACTTGCTAGATGTTCTATTCCGACAGAAGATGTGCGACACAATCGAAACATGGCCGATAATGACAGATGCCACTTATGTGGAGCTCGAGATTCGTTGAGGCACTCCCTCCTGGAATGTTCGGCATCAAGGTGTGTTTGGGCTCTAGTGGACAGAGAAATCGTAGATCATCTGGAGACCACTAGAGAGCCTAGTGCAAAAAGCTGGATCCTTGCAATGATCGATACGTTGCCACATCAGAAACTGATAGAGATGGTCGTGAATCTATGGGCAATTTGGAAGGCTAGACGGAAGGCTATACATGAGGGTATACTGCAAAGTCCACATGCAACACACTCGTTCGTCACGAACTTCATTGCCGAGCTGAACACGCTGAGATCAGGAGAAGCTCACGCTAGTGCACACCATCAAGACGCAAGGGGTGGACAAACTGTCAACCGCCAGTCTTGGAATCCCCCAGGAGCTGATGCAGTGAAAATCCATGTGGACGGTGGCTTCTCAAGGAACGGGGAGAGAAGTGCAGCTGTTGCTGTATGTAGAGATCATACTGGTCTATTTCTGGGATCTTCAGCAATGGTGTTCGAGGGTATAACGGACGTGGCAGTGTTGGAAACCTTGGCCTGCCGGGAAGGCCTTTCGCTAGCACTTGATCTTATGGTGGATAAGCTGGTTATCGCATGCGACTCGAAGTCAGTTGTTAAAGATATTGAAAGGGGGACAGAAGGAAGAAATGCAGTGATTGTGAAGGAGATTATTAGGCGCTCAGCTGATTTCTCCAAAAGTGAATTTATTTTCGAGGGTCGGTCTTCAAACTGGGAGGCTCATAATTTAGCAAAATTTGCTAGTTCTCTTGAAACTGGTCGCCATGTTTGGCTTGGGGATCCCCATGATCCTTTAATTATTCCTGTAAATCTTGTTATATTTCAATAAAGTGTGGTTTACAGGCTCAAAAAAAAATCAAGGCAATTGGACATTTAAATATTTTGCCAGACCAATGATATCTGATCACTTACAATCTTACATACACGGAGTTAGCATGTAAGATTATCGCATGGATTTAATTTTCATTCCTTGACTATTCACTTTTGCAAGATACACTTGCTGAAATCTTTGCTATGTAAACTCACAATTTTGTCTCAACCCATATTCCATCAACCGGATAAATAGGGGATACAATTACTAGGACACATGGATGGCATGAATAAGTTTTTCCAATGCAATTGTTATTTAAGAATGTACTACTATGTACCGGCACACATCTTAAACCGCATGGCATACGGGTCAGGAACCTAAAAATATAAAAATATTGGAAAATACTACAACATGACAAATTTTTTGTGAGATGCAAGCTACCATTTCAAGTAGACCGGGCCTATACCACCTGTTGCATGCTTCAAACTGACGGTGTAGAGCATGTCACTCCGTTGGACACCGCCACAAATATTCGACCAAACATATTAGAATTAAATTACTAGCACACATTTAAAAGTGTAAGTAATAGTTTATTAGCACACATTTAAAATACTGTATGTGGTAGATGGCAATCCCTCTTGGTCGCTGCATGCATGCCCAAACTTCTTTTCCAAAGACAATGCACGCCCAAACATATAATGGAAAAAATTATAATTAAACAAAATAGTTCATTTTATATAGGTTTAAAAGATGCATGATGCACACCTGCCTGTATTTTAAAACACATGCATATATCGCCAGGTAAACCCCGGCGGATAGTGCATATACAAGCCAATACACATATACACGATCGAAAAACTAGCACAAGAGAGGCATGCCTACATGCAAACTCTCTAGAGGCCACAATGAGAAATTAAATATGGCGCCAACCAATATACGGGTTGCCATATATCGAACGACCGTTTGATGGATGATTAATTTATGCACACACACATACATCTATGTTGTCTTGGATCATCAGTACTTCCACATGTCATCCATACCCATGTTCATCGATGAGGTCTTGCCAACTGCTGTTGCGGCGGCGTTCCCCTGGTAGTTGTTGCTCACCCCGGTCACGGCATGTTCCTGTGACACCATCGACGATGGCCCACACCCAGGCTCAGCCCCGACCATGAAACCCTGATCTGCACCCACATACATCATCATCTGCTGATGTTGTTGGTAGAACGACAATGGTAGTGTTGGGTCTGACATCATCTGCTGGTGGTGGTTCCCGATGTAGTGGTCATTCATAATAGGAAGCGCCACGCTGCCCATAATCGATGAGCCAGCACCGATGTCACGCAATCGGTATGGAGAAGTTGTAGGAAGCAACATTGGATTTGCTAGCGATGACGACATCTCATAGCCCATGAGAGGAGGCAATGTATCTAAGTCGGCGAACCCCTGCTGATGTTCCGCTCCGATGGACATTTGCATGACATATGACGGCATCACCACCTTCTTCAGTCCGGCGCTCTTATGGAAGATCCTACAAACCACCCACTATTCCTACAAGCATACATAAATTAAATAAGTTCAAATCAACTATGATCAGTAACATGCCCCAGGTGTGACTCTTTTGTCACAGATGCCGATCACTTTGTCATTCACTACTCACGTTCAACACATATATCCCATAACTTGGGTATTTTGGCGGCCCTGTCCAAGTGCAAATCTCTGGAAATGGGGACATAGTGACTCCCCTAAGCCTCGATTCCAACATTTGGCCTCTGTCGACCTTTCCATCCTTTAGAATATTTAGGACTCATGAAACGCTACGACATTCCATTGCAGTATTTACTCACCTCGGTCTACTATCAAGAACATTACTGATGGTTTCTCTCTTTTTACCCATACATTCAAGTAACCTACTCAAAAGGAGGCTGCTATATCATGGCCGCTTTATCTCCCCTCACGCATCGATGCAACCTTGTAATTCTTGCCATGTATTGGCGACTTAGAGTAATATTCAAGTGGGGATTCTCCCCCCTGATTGTTCAGAAAAGGTGGCTAACCAGCTAATGGCATGTTAAGAATTCATGACTACTACTCCCTCCGTTCCGAATTACTTGTCTTAGATTTGTCTAGATACGTAGGTATCTAGCATTAAAATAAGTCTAGATACATCCGTATCTAGACAAATTCAAGACAAGTAATTCGGAACGGAGGGAGTACTATATACTATAAGTTTATTATATACCTTGGAAGCCGCGTTGGTGATGGTGACGGTGCGGGTTGTGGTGGACGGCCGGTTGGATGTCAGCTGCTTGTTTCTCTCAAGCCTATACTCATGCATGATCCAGTTGGTCTTCTCCCCCCTAGGCGCCCTACCCTTGTAGAAGACGAGCGTCTTCTTCATGCCGATGAGTATGAGCGGTGGGTGGAAGATCTCCTTGTCCTTTCCGGTGGCCTTCCAATAGCCAGCATTCGTTGCCCGGTTCGTTCGTATCCCGGTGGGGTACTTGCGATCCTTTCGGCAGTAAAAGTACCACTCCTTCTCCCCCATCTTTGCCTTCTCCGGTAGCTCCCATGGCTCGTACTTGTTGAGGTTCACATCCTCAATCGCCGCAGCGACGAAGGCTTCATCGAGCACCTTGGGGGCCACATAGAATTTTATGATCTCCTCATCCGTTGGGTGGAACCTAAACCCCGGCGGTAGCTCCAACTTCTGTTGCTGAACTTGAAGGTGGTCTGCCATGGTGGAGGCTTTCTCTGCAATGGATTCTAGGGTGATGGCAATATTGGAGGCAATCATAAATATGTAAGTAACGATGGAAGGAATTTAATAAGCTATGGATATCCATGGAGGCGCTTAAATAGGAGTAAGTGCGTGTACTAGCAAGGCGCTTGCTAGAGAAGTCTCGAGATTTTTTTTGCCTTTTTTTTAATTTTGTATCTAGTGGCACTCACTATGGACGGATAGATAGATTGCTTCCTCATCTTTACAACTATGCATTGTTTGTCCTGTTGGAGGTGCCAAGTAGCTAGGTTTCTCCAACCTCTCCAAGCCATGACATGCCAGATTGTTCTCATTCTTGTTAATATATGCACTCGTGTCATATGCATGCTTTTGTTTCTGGTGTTTGGCTTTGTGATGCAAGGCAAACAAACACTCACATTTGTCTCGGCAGCTGGATGTGCATATATATCACCATCGCTCTTTTCTGTGATGTTTGATCTAGATGTATCTACCTATAAATACTATATGTCTCGCCCCTACCACATGTTTACACAAAAACTGGGTGCGTTTCTTAAGTCTACGGCCCCTAGATTGATTGGTACACCCAGCCATAGTTGGCCATTAATTTCTCAATGCCGTGGTGCCTATGGGTGTCGAACACATCCAGGGTCACATTGCTCCTGCAGGCGCGCATATGCATGTAGCGTGCGCGGCCCTGGCAGATCTTTATCTTCTGCTGCATAAAACCATGGCCTTTTGTATCTGTTACCACCATGGCCTTTTGTCTAGAGATATACGTTGAGTTACCACCGGGAGAGTTCCCGCATGCATACGTTGGATTTGTCTAGAGATAGTCATCAATTACATATTTTTTATCTGCTTTCCAGGGCGTATTGTACCGGCATACACACAAATGCATCCCACATACTTTGCCTTTTCTAGAAAACCTGGCACGGGATATATGGATCAACCATGCAATCAAGGTGTACATAACTATGTGCTTATCAACTGGATGCTTGGCCATATCCAAACCTTGCATGCATCTCCTCGTGCCCAGGCCGTTTCTAAAATTAATGACCAAGAAACTTTTATGGGTTAAACTTCTGCATCTAAAGGTGTCATGACCTCCTCATCACAAGTTTTGTAAGAACAAGTAGGGATTGCTGTTTAGAATGTTTAATCATGAAAGTAAATAGCGATGTTGTCATTTTGGTATTATTTTTTACTATCGACTCCACACTACATAAAATTGTGCCATGTTTAGTAAGCTTGGCTTTCACTTGGGGACAAGTGAGGTGTAAGCGTTGGGGAGCTGATACGTCCAGTTTGCATCACTATTTCTTATTATAATTTACTCTTTATCAATGATATTTGGCACATTAATGCGCATTTCCAATGCCTTTTTCCCCTTCGATCTGCATGTAACACATGCAGAGGGAAATCCTCAGTAAATTACCAGACAACTGAAAACATGGTCAAAATAAAGAACAGAAGAAAAAGTTTTTTTTTCAAGAGCTCTAAGAGGCCTGAAAATTTTATTGATTTTTTCCTGAAGAAATGGAGGCAGAGGCCAAAAGATGGGCCGCAGAAAAATACAAGTGTCTAGCACTGCAATTTCGATATTTAGTACTGACAAAATCAATTTGAATAACCACGCACACTCTTGTGCTTACCGATTTAGTGATTTCAGAGGTATCTTCAGAAAACGTGTTTGAGTTGCTCTGGAAATTTTACTCTAAGGAGACACACCCATCACCATAAGACTGCTCATAAACTACTAGTTGGGGATAGGAGGAAGACAAAAATACTCGATGTGCACCAGATTCTAAAGCTCTCGGACGCGGACTTTTTGAGCTCGGGTTTCTAGACACCTCTTATCCTTACCCTCCAATGTTGCTTTGAGATCCGTACTACACAACTAACTTGGTACATGAAACTTTCTCCTTTTTTTTCTTCAAAACAAAACAAGATATGAACTTCAAACTTTCCAGGACAACAAAACATTCTTACTAGAATGTGAGATAAAATTTTCAGATTTTTTGGTCCAATAAAAATATAGAAAATGAGATTTATTTAATTAAAAATCTTATTTTTCGTATTTATGATGCATGGAAAAATCTGAATTTTTTTTCCCACATTCTAGTTAGAATGTTTTGTTGTGCTGGAAAGTTTGAAGTTCATATGTTGAACTATATGGGGAAACAAAAAAGAGAAAAGTTATTGTATGAATCACGAAGCAGAATTGGATGGCTAGATAAGGGGGTGCCCATGAGCCTATGCTCCACAATATATTTTCGTAAAGCACTCTGTGAGTCAAAACAACGAGTTAATAAAAAAAAAAGATACATTAGCGGTAATTTGTCAATTTGGTAGTTTTATAAACAAGCGGGATCAAGCATCAGCATTGTATCAGTAGCATCTCAAATATGACAGAAGTACATCGTCTTACATTATCATATTCAGGAGCCATCTCTTCTGTGGAGTCATGATAGTATCCCGAATTCACCGACCAAGAAGGCTGATAATATGTTCAAATGGCCTGTCGGGTATGTATGCATGACTTCTCCAAATGATCAATATTGGCCTCATTTTTTTAATCAATATTGGTTTGGTTGGTATATGTTGATAAATTCTATATATGGTCAGCAAGGTGTCCGCTAAACTGGAATATTAAGGTGAGCCGCTGGCTTTGGATACGTCGTTCGTGGTCAGCAAATACTTGCAGCGACAAGAATGAAGTCATGCATGTCAGGTAAAATATCTGAAAAATTCATGCTACATCAACACGTACATAATTAGCAGGACTATGCATTGTAAGGACTAGGTAAGAACAATGCAAAAACAGATGTATATTAATGTGCTTTCGCTAATTTTGGCTGCAACACAAGAAATTAGACAACATTTATTATTGATGATGAGATCACATACGATATGATGGCTGGTTATCTCGAAGGTCTGATGCGCAGGAGTGATTCCACATATGGCACCGTGTAGTGGGCAACAAAGAGCGCACTAACTAATCTAGCTACATGCATGCATTCATGCGTGTACATCACCGGAGCAATCTCTCCACTCCTAGAAGGGCTCCACTAGCTAACTAACTCAGCCATGCGCTAACAGCAACTGCCTTACGAGCCGGACCCGGAGCACCGGACACCAATGTCACAGGCATGGCTTATTGCCAACAAACGCCGGGATCCCATAGCCATAGGGCTGAAACTCCTTTCGGACCATCAGCTCAAGATGTTGAGGAATCGAGAGGCCTGGTACTTGCTTGAGAGCTCCAGGTACCTGCGGTGCGGACGAAACGACTGCTGGTTAGTGTGGCGCGCCACGACTTGCACACGGCTTGGAAGCGCAGGAGGGACTTGACGGGAACAAGTAGGAGTATCTCCAACAAGATTATTTCATCGGGGAAGAAGCTGCTACTGCTACTGCCGGAGGGGATGAAATAATCTTCTTCGAGATAATCGTCCACACGCCCGTCTCCTCTCCACACCCCAAGCTGCCAGTTGCCATGTGTTTTGCAGGGTACATGGCAACTGCCCTAGTGTGCTTGTAAGCAGATGACAACTTTCTCTTTTACCCCAACATGTCACTTAACATGTGTTTTGCAGGGTACATGGCAACTCTCTCTTTACCCAAACATGTTATTTTGCCATGTCTCTTTGTACCGCTACACGGCAACTGCCTAGTGTTAGTAGGTGGCAACTCGATCCTAAAGTTTTCAAATCATGGCAACTGTAGTAAACCAGACCATACATGGCAACTGCCTAGTGTTAGTAGGTGGCAACCCCTAAAGTTTTCAAATCATGGCAACTATAATACACCAGACCATACATGGCAACAACTGCAATTGTCCAAAAATGGTATCTGGCACTTGACCTGAGATGACAACTGCAGTTGAGCAACCATGGCAACTGTAGTTGTCCGACATGGCAACTGTAGTTCAGCGACATGGCAACTGCAGTTAAACGAACACGGAGATTGATCCGGACCATGGAAATTGCCGGGCGCGTGTTAACTGTCACGCGAGGCGTGCGGGACCATGAGGTAGGAGGCCTGACGTACGGGCGTGTGGCCGTTATCTATTTTGCCCACACGTAGGAGTGTGAGAGGGACCGGGAGGAAAAAAGGAGGCGTGTGGGCATTACTTGTTTTGCCCACACGTAGGTGTGTGGGCTGATCCTCTTAAACATCACACAAAACGTGTGGGCAGAACCCTTAACACCCATATGTGTGGGTGTTATCGGTGTCCTAAATAAATGATTGAAATCCAGTTTGCTAATTCTCATCTAGAGGAGAAATAATGATTTTTTAACACAATACAGGCGCAGACGCTCATACATAGCCAAATACACTCACCCCTATGAAAGCACATACGCACACCCTATTCCAATGAGCACCTCCAAGAGACTGGACCAACACATCATCTTTGAGATTGATGAAGTTATCACTACTGCCTCCATAGTCAGACAGGAACGCCTCCTCCTGCTGAACAGATATTGCTGGAAAGTCTGAAATAAATTAGAAATAAGCACCATTGCCAAGACTCTGGTGGGCTGGTTTCACCATAAAAAACTAACTATCTGATCTAGGCTCAGTTTGCTAGTGATGTCTCATTTAAGTTTGGCGACCACTAGGCATCAGACTACAACAGGGATGCATCCATCAGACCACTGTAGGACCGTACGATGAAGATAACCAGGTCCATCCGATTTGGTAGGAGGCCCCCCGCATAGGTGGTTTAATGAGCGTTAATTAAGTGCTTCCATGCAGGTAATTACTGCACCCTAAACGCACGCCCTAAACGTACGCCTTCCTCCCTCTGGCTTTGTTCTCGCTGGATTCTGTCTTGCATAGTCTATTTCCTGGCGCGAATGCTTCCCTTCCGTAGTTGCAAAAATGGCGCATCTCAGCCGCGAAATTGAGTATCGGGCGATGTCTGATGCAATCAAGGCCGTGCTTCGCCTCCGTGCATGAGTTCAGAACCAGTTGGGGTTCGCAGCGGTATTGATCTGCCTTACCGAATCCACGGTTGTGAACAATGGAGATGAAGAGGTAAGATGAACAATTTCCATAAAAGTTTCGCGATTTTTGATGATTTTGTCAAGTTATGTGGTCGTTGTGATGGGAGGTGGTTGTGGGATGCAAGTTTCTCTCGTTCAGAACAAATATTCTGTGATTGTTGATATAGATTTATGAATAATATGATGATACGTAGATAGAAGCATGATGTGTTGCTCCATGATGCAAAATGAATGCCTGATGGATGCTTATATGTGACTGTCAAGTTTCAGATATGTGCTAGTGTGTAGCGTGAGGGTTGGCACAATGTTATTCTTCATGCATCATTCGCTGAAATTGCCTGCGTAATTCATTGGAGTATGTAGTTTATATTACCTATATTCCCCAATATTTATAGGATGCAATGGTTGGGATTGAATCATTGAACCAAGTTATAGAAATCAGCTGGAGATAAGAAGGCGTAACAGAATTTAGGAGCATGTTCGTGGATGCAAAATGTCGATGCTAAATTGTATTTTTCTATGCAGGATGAAATCATGGATGACATCGAAGGGGACACGTATATGCCATTTGTTGATGACGCAACTACTCCTCGACCAACTGCGCCATATGTAGGACAGGTGTTCGACACCATCGAGGAAGCACAGAAGGTTTATAATAAATATGCAAAGAAGCTTGGATTTGGCACTAGGATTTGTTACACAAAGAGGACATAGAAGAAGGGGTGTGACCACATCATCAGGAGAGAGTTTGAGTGTGTTCATGCAAGAGGGGGGAAAGGGCAGGTTGGAGGAAAACAAGGAGGTTGTGATCCTGAATGGTGTGACGCAACAGAAGAAGAAGGCAGTGCATCAAACAAAGAACCAGATTTTGGTAATAAGAAGGTTGCTCAGCAACGGTGCAGGAACAAGGTTAATAGGCATGAATGTAGAGCACGGATGACCGTGTTGTTGAGGAATGGAAAATGGGAAGTCTCAGTTTTTGAGGAGCAACATACACACCCAATGATGAGTAGGGAAGAATGGACGAAGTTCTATAGATCTCATAGGAAGGTGCCGTATGAGGACTACATGTTTCTCAAGACACTGCATAATCGGAACATACCAACCGCATTGATCATGGCTACACTTGGAGACTTGCATGGGAAACTAGGCAACCTACCATACACTCACAGAGATGTTGCAAACATTGAACTAAGATGAGAAATGAGGTGTCTTTAAATGATATGGCTAAAACGATGGAATATTTTGAGAAGCTTCATGCAGAGAGTCCCGGTTCTATTATGCGAAGTGGAAGATGAGAACAAAGCAGTGAGGGCACTATTCGGGTGGATGGACGGACCCGGGAGGCATACAAGAAATTCAAAGACTCGTCTTTTTGACACTACGTTCTGTACGAACAGGTACGATATGCCATTTGCACCCATCGTGGGGATCAACAATCACATGCGCAGCGATGATGTTAGGATTGCGTTGCTTCCGGATGAAACAATAGAGACATTCAAGTGGGTGTTTGAGAGGTGGATGGATGCAATGGGTCATGATCCTCCTGGGTGCATAATGACTGATCAAGATCAGCGATGGCGACAGCTATTGGTATGGTGTTTCGGTATAATACACAGATGTTGCAAGTGGCATGTCTGAAGATCGCGAAGGAAAAACTTGGTATGTTGTTTAGGACAAGAGAGGAATTTGAGGAAGAATTCTATTATTGTGTGAATGGGACAGACACCATAGAAGAATTTGAGGAAGCATGGAAGCAGATGGTGTTGAAGCATGAGCTTGTTGAGCACACACATCTGATGAACATGTGGGAATGCAGAAAAACTTGGGCACCAGCGTACTTTAAAAAGAATTTCTTTCCCTTCACTGGAACGACCGGCAGATCGGAAGGTTTGAACTCATTCTTCAAGAAGCTTGTGCACCCTCACGACTCGGTGTGGCAATTCATGAAGCAGTATGAGTACATTCAGGAAACTAGGCTAGACCGGGAGGACAATGCTGGGTTCCTCGGCGAGGCGACGATTCCAACGTTGTGGTCGAGGTAAGGAAGGATATTTTATTCAATTTCCATAACTGATTCTATAAGCATCATCAGTACTGTGATATTGCTTCTGTATTGTCGTGGTCATGCTTCTGTAATCAGTTCTAAGTTGGTAATGTTTATTTCGCTAGGTACAAGATAGAGGAGCAAGCGTTAAAGTTTTACACTAGGTCTGCCTTCGGAAAGTTCAAAGATATGATGGAGGAAACAACAGCTTTGATGATTAATCCGATTGAAGGTAATCAGTTTAAGTTTGAGGTTCGACGATGCGATCCAAATTCTACAAAAATCCGTGTGGTTGTTGTTGACCCAGTTGACAACTCATATGACTGCTCATGCAACCGATTCCACATGAATGGGATGTTGTGTCATCACATTCTGAAGGTCATGGTGCATACTAATGTGCAAGTAATACCAGAGAAGTACTTGTTGTATAGATGGTCTGAGGAAGTAACCGTTAGACCTGCAAGAAACAATCTCTTTTCTTCAGATGTCCCAAAAACAAATACTTTGAGGTACAATGACCTGTGCATTAGGATGTGCACCCTTGCTTCGGATGCATGTTTTGGTCCGGAAACGTACAAGATTGTTCTTGGTGGAGTAGATGATTTAAGCAACCTGGTATGGAAGTGGAGGTTGTCTGGTGGTTTGCCAGATTCAGCAGCACCTAATGAAGAAGTAGTAGGCTGCAGCAGTGTGAAAAATCCTCCTAAATCTGCGAAAAAAGGTAGACCAAAAGATAAAGAGAAGAGGAAGAAACCCCTGGTGGAGATTCGGCAGGAAAAGGCGCAGCAAAAAGGAAAGAAGAAGGGTCTGTGTTCGTACTGTAAAGAGGATTGGCACGACAAGAGAAATTGCCCATATCTAGCGCTTGAGGGGCATAAGCAGAAGCAGGAGTTTGAGAAAGTTAGGCGACAGACGGAGGTGACACTGTAAAATGCAAAGTTTGTTTCAGTTTGAGAAATATGCGATATCTGGTATGTTACCAAGTAGTGTGTTTTTGGTGTAAAAAGTTGGTCAGAACATGTTTAAGATTTGAGATTTGTTGTGGTTTGTTGTGGGTATGCTTTTGATGCAGAAACTTTGAACCTATCCAGTGTATTAGCTGGAGTTTGAATAAAGACATGAACAAATATTGGCATTGCTTCCTGAATCCCATGTCTGAAAAAATGGGATTGCCGAGTCCTAATCATTTCGAATGTAGTTTGTGATAGATAGTTAGGTAATATGATGAAACATTTTTGTAAAGGAAAAAGTATAGAGGTGTGTAATAAGTTTGTGGAATGGCTGGTGTTGTGCAGGTCAGTTTGGTTAGTTTGATTAGTAGCAGACTACCTGGAAGCATCTTGTTTCCATGACCGAACATCCATTTGTATGGGTGTGAAATAATAAGGTATACAAGTCGGGGATATCTTAATATGAAAGAGTGATGTGAGGAAGAAGCAGCAGCAGAAATGTAGTGGAAAAATTGTATGAAGTAGGAGCATGGGGAAGTTGGTTGGAGATGGCATTGAATAAAAAAAATGTACAACTTGGGTAAATTTCTTTGAAAGTAATTCTGAATAAGAGATTGATCCACAAAACCGGTAAAATGTGGTAGGGTAACCGATGATCAGAATCCCAATCAGTGAAGGACAGAAACATGACAGTGGTCTGATGGAGACAAAAAAGTAGTGTCTTAGAAAAAACAAGCTAAAATTTACACAGAAAAAATTGAAGCACATAGTTGATAGAAGCACAATCTTTTATTCTCTGGTACGCTTCTAGGATGGCTTCTCAAGCACGGATTTTTATTTTCTTGAACACGACTATGCAGGCTTCTCATTTCTTCTTCAGTACCCAGCTTGGATCTTGGGTGTTGAGTTGTGAAGTGAGGATTTCTTCTGTGATAAGCGCGCGATGGTCATAAGTGTCCTGCAATAGACATCAACTTGTGGTTAGAGCATTGAAGCATACAATTGTGTAGATTGAAGCTTGAGATGGATGTGTTGGTAGCATGTGAAATTGAAAAGATTTGTTTGTGAGGTGTATGTAGGATGAAGCACAAACATGCTTGTTTGTGGGGCAACTAAGATGGTAGTTTTGGTGGTCGGAAGCATGGAAAACAAATGGTAGATGCCTATAGTTGACACGTTAGGTGTAGGTAGGATGGAGGCGAAGTACCTTGCAAAATTCTGCCATTTTCTTCCCATCCCATTGCTTCATGAAGAGCATTACGAATATTCCACAATCATAGCTGTTAATATAGGGGACAAAGCATCGAACTTAGTGTGTAGGTTCTTAATAATTGAGTTGCAAATAGTTTGTATGAAACTTACTTTGTTTTCTGTTGCGGGCATTCTGGAGGGTTGAAACACGTGAACTTCATGAAATCCAACTTTGTGAAAGCTTTAGCATGTGCCGCAAGTGTCACAAAATTGGTAAGCTAAAAGACAGAGGATGCAAAATGTAATGGATGCATCACCATAAAACACTACTGGAATCAGCTACTTTGCCATCTGCCAGCTCTTTGCCGTCCGCTAGCGGACGGCAAATAAGCTCTTTGCCATCAGCTACCCAAAAGCAGACGGCAAAGAACTGGCTGATGGCAAAGAAAGTCTTTGCCATCAGCCAGTTCTTTGCCGTCCGCTAGCTGGCGGCAAAGATTCTTTCCCTTCGGCTAGCAGACGGCAAAGAGGGAGGGGGGCCCCACTGAGGAGCTGTTTAAAAAATACTGAACCTGAACGGCCCCCCTCTTTGCCGTCTGCTAGCGGACGGCAAAGAGCAAAAAAGCAGACGACAAAGAAGGTGGACGACAAACATTTAACATATCTAACGGCGCTACCACCCGCCCTCTCTCTGTTTCTCTCCCTGCTCCCCACGCCGCCGCCCCCACCACTCGCCCGCCCCGTCGCCCCACCGCTCGCCGCCCACGCCCCCGCCTGTCGCCCATCGCCCCGCCCTGCCGCCCGCCGCCTGCCGTCTCGGCCGCCGCCCTCGCCCCAGCCCCACCACCCAGCGCCGCCTCCCAGCCCGCCCCCCTCCTCCACCCCCCCTCGTCGCCCTGCTGCTTGCCTGTGCCGCCCCACCCCCGCCCGTCGCCCCGCCGCCTCCCGTGTCGGCGTCGCCGTGCCCCCCCCCCCCCGCGGACGGCGCCCGCCGCCCAGCCGCCCGCCTCCTCCACCAGGGGCTACCCCTGTGAGCTCTATCTCCTCTTTTTTTTCTGTTTTTTAGTTTTAGGTTTATGTTTAGTTTTAGTTTTAGTTTTAGTTTTTCAGTTTTAGGTTTAGTTTTAGGTTAGGTTTAGTTTTAGGTTAGGTTTAGTTTTAGTTTAGTTTTAGGTTTAGATTTAGTTTTTCCTTTTTCTGTTTTTTTAGTTTTAGGTTTATGTTTAGTTTAGATTTAGTTTTAGTTTTAGTTTTAGTTTTAGATTTAGGTTTAGTTTTAGTTTTAGGTTTAGGTTTAGGAAAGAAGAAGAAGAAAAAAAGAGGAGAGGAGGAGAAGAAGAAGAGGAAAAAGGAAAGGAAGAAGAAGAAGAGGAGGAGGAGAAGAAAAAAGAAGAAGAGGAAGAAGAAGAAGAAAAAAGAGGAGAGGAGGAGAAGAAGAAGAGGAAAAAGGAAAGGAGGAAGAAAAGAAGAAGAAGAAGGAAAAAAGGAAGAAAAGGAAGAAAAGGAAGAAGAGGAAGAAGAAGAAAAGGAAAAAAAGAGGGAAAAAACCCCGACCCGACACGGCACCCCGACCCCGACCCGACACCCCGACACGACACCCCGACCCCGACCCCGAGACCCCGACCCCGACCCCGACACCCCGACCCCGATCCCGACCCCGACCCCGACACCCCGACCCCGAGCCTGACCCGATCGACACCCCGACCGTGACACCGACACAAGCACCCGACCCGACCCGCACCCGACGACACCCGACCCGACCCGACACCCGACCCGAGCCTGACCCGACACCCGACCCCGAGCCTGACCTGACGACACCCGACCCGACAACCGACCCCGACCCGTCACCCGACACCCCTAACCCCGACACCCGACCCCGACCCGACACCCGACCCGAGCCGACCCGATCGACACCCGATCGCGACACCGACACGGCACCCGACCCGACCCGCACCCGACGACACCCGACCCGAGATCGACCCGACCACGACACCTCGACCCGAGCCTGACCCGACACCCGACCCGAGCCTGACTGACCCGACACCGACCCGACAACCCGACCCGACAACCGAACCCCCGACCCTGAAACAACACCCGATTCGGCGCATATGCTTTGCTCCGGATCCGACGCATAAATTTCGTGGTGAATTATATAATTGTTGTGTGTCCAGTGATGATGATGATGATTATAGTGCTGATAGTGATGATGATGATTATAGTGAGCCCATCATTGATTATAGTGATGATGATGATTATGCATTTATTGATGATACTGATCGAGATTATTAGTAGTGTCAGGTATTCAATTTTTTTATGTTGTACTTGATGATGATACACTTAAGTGATATACATATTATTATTCATGTCGGTACTTTTTTTTATGTTGTACTAATTTCGTTTATTCTTTGTCATGGCAGGTGTTGAAAGATGGTGGGCGCTGGTCGAGAGCGCGCCGAGGCCCCTTCTTCGTCGGCGCGTGTTGCGAGGTCTTCTATTGCACACGCACTGTTGGGTAACGTAGTAATTTCAAAAATTTTCCTACGAACACGCAAGACCATGGTGATGGCATAGCAACGAGAGGGGAGAGTGTCCGTCCACGTACCCTCGTAGACCGAAAGCGGAAGCGTTATATCAACGCGGTTGATGTAGTCGTACGTCTTCACGATTCGACCGATCCAAGCACCGTTACTCCGGCACCTCCGAGTTCTTAGCACACGTTCAGCTCGATGACGATCCCCGGGCTCCGATCCAGCAAAGCGTCGGGGAGGAGTTCCGTCAGCACGACGGCGTGGTGACGATCTTGATGTTCTACCGTCGCAGGGCTTCGCCTAAGCACCGCTACAATATGACCGAGGTGGAATATGGTGGAGGGGGCACCGCACACGGCTAAGGAACGATCACGAAGATCAACTTGTGTGTTCTAGGGTGCCCCCTGCCCCGTATATAAAGGAGCAAGGGGAGGGCGGCCGCCCTTGGGGCGCACCAGGAGGGGGGAGTCCTCCTCCTAGTAGGAGTAGGACTCTCCTTTCCTAGTCCTACTAGGAAGAGGGAAGGGGAAGGAAAGAGAGGGAGAGGAGAGGGGGCCGCCCCTCCTAGTCCAGTCGGACTCCCCATGGGGGCGCGCCACCTCCTGGTGCAGCCCCTCTCTCCCTCTTGGCCCAATAAGGCCCATAACTTCCCGGGGTTCGGTAACCCCTCGGCACTCCGTTTTCTCCGAAACTCTCGGAACCTTTCCGTGTCCGAATATAACCATCCAATATATCAATCTTTATGTCTCGACCATTTCGAGACTCCTCGTCATGTCCGTGATCACATCCGGGACTCGAACTCCTTGGTACATCAAAATACATAAACTCATAATATAACCGTCATTGAAACCTTAAGCGTGCGGACCCTACGGTTCGAGAACTATGTAGACATGACCTAGAACCATTCTCGGTCAATAACCAATAGCGGAACCTGGATGCCCATATTTGTTCCTACATATTCTACGAAGATCTTTATCGGTCAAACCGCATAACAACATACGTTGTTCCCTTTGTCATCGGTATGTTACTTACCCGAGATTCGATCGTCGGTATCCAATACCTAGTTTAATCTCGTTACCGGAAAGTCTCTTTACTCGTTCCGTAATACATCATCTCACAACTAACTCATTAGTTGCAATGCTTGCAAGGCTTATGTGATGTGTATTACCGAGAAGGCCCAGAGATACCTCTCCGACAATCGGAGTGACAAATCCTAATCTTGATTCATGCCAACTCAACATAAACTTTCGGAGACACTTGTAGAGTACCTTTATAATCACCCGATTCGTTGTGACGTTTGGTAGCACACAAAGTGTTCCTCCGTAAACGTGAATTGCATAATCTCATAGTTGCAGGAACTTTGTATAAGTCATGAAGATAGCATAAGCAACATACTAAACGATCAAGTGCTAAGCTAATGAAATGGGTCATGTCAATCACATCATTCTCCTAATGATGTGATCCCATTAATCAAATGACAACACATGTCTATGGTTAGGAAACATAACCATCTTCGATTAATGAGCTAGTCTAGTAGAGGCATACTAGTGACTATCTGTTTGTCTATGTATTCACACATGTATTATGTTTCCGTTAATACAATTCTAGCATGAATAATAAACATTTATCATGATATAAGGAAATAAATAATAACTTTATTATTGCCTCTAGGGCATATTTCCTTCAGTCTCCCACTTGCACTAGAGTCAATAATCTAGATTACACAAGAATGATTCTAACACCCATGGAGTCTTGGTGCTGATCATGTTTTGCTCGTGGAAGAGGCTTAGTCAACGGTCTGCAACATTCAGATCCGTATGTATTTTGCAAATCTCTATGTCTCCCACTTGGACTTGGTCCCGAATGGAATTGAAGCGTCTTTTGATATGCTTGGTCCTCTTGTGAAATCTGGATTCCTTTGCCAAGGCAATTGCACCAGTATTGTCACAGAAGATCTTCATTGGTCCCGATGCACTAGGTATGACACCTAGATCGAAATGAACTCTTTCATCCAGACTCCTTCATTTGCTGCTTCCAAACAGCTATGTACTCCGCTTCACATGTAGATCCCGCCACGACGCTTTGTTTAGAACTGCACCAACTGACAGCTCCACCGTTTAATAAAAATACGTATCCGGTTTGCGATTTAGAATCGTCCGGATCAGTGTCAAAGCTTGCATCGACGTAACCATTTACGACTAGCTCTTTGTCACCTCCATATACGAGAAACATATCCTTAGTCCTTTTCAGGTATTTCAGGATGTTCTTGACCGCTGTCCAGTGATCCACTCCTGGATTACTTTGGTACCTTCCTGCCAAGCTTACAGCTAAGCATACGTCAGGTCTGGTACACAGCATTGCATACATGATAGAGCCTATGGCTGAAGCATAGGGAACATTTTTCATTTTCTCTCTATCTTCTGCTGTGGTCGGGCATTGAGTCTGACTCAATCTTACACCTTGTACTACAGGTAAAAAACCTTTCTTTGCCTGATCCATTTTGAACTTCTTCAAAACTTTATCAAGGTATGTGCTTTGTGAAAGTCCTATTAAGCGTCTTGATCTATCTCTATAGATCTTGATGCCCAATATGTAAGCAGCTTCACCGAGGTCTTTCATTGAAAAACTTTTATTCAAGTATCCTTTTATGCTATCCAGAAATTCTATATCATTTCCAATCAACAATATGTCGTCCACATATAATATCAGAAATGCTACTGAGCTCCCACTCACTTTCTTGTAAATACAGGCTTCTCCAAAAGTCTGTATAAAACCATATGCTTTGATCACACTATCAAAGCGTTTATTCCAACTCCGAGAGGCTTGCACCAGACCATAAATTGATCGTTGGAGCTTGCACACTTTGTTAGCACCCTTTGGATCAACAAAACCTTCTGGTTGCATCATATACAACTCTTCTTCTAGAAATCCATTCAAGAATGCAGTTTTACATCCATTTGCCCAATTTCATAATCATAAAATGCGGCAATTGCTAACATGATTCGGACGGACTTAAGCATCGCCACGGGTGAGAAAGTCTCATCGTAGTCAACCCCTTGAACTTGTCGAAAACCTTTTGCAACAAGTCGAGCTTTGTAGACGATTACATTACCATCAGCGTCAGTCTTCTTCTTAAAGATCCATTTATTCTCAATAGCTTGCCGATCATCGGGCAAGTCTACCAAAGTCCATACTTTATTCTCATACATGGATCCCATCTCAGATTTCATGGCTTCAAGCCATTTTGCGAATCTGGGCTCACCATCGCTTCTTCATAGTTCGTAGGTTCACCATGATCTAGTAGCATGACTTCCGAATAGGATTACCGTACCACTCAGTGCGGATTTTATTCTGGTTGATCTCTGAGTTCAGTGACAACTTGATCTGAAGTTTCATGATCTTCATCATTATCTTCCTCACTAACTGGTGTAGGTGTTACGTAAACTGATTTCTGTGACGAACTACTTTCCAATAAGGGAGCTGGTACTATTACCTCATCAAGTTCCACTTTCCTCCCACTCACTTCTTTCGAGAGAAACTCCTTCTCTAGAAAGGATCCATTTTTAGCAACGAATGTCTTGCCTTCGGATCTGTGATAGAAGGTATACCCAATTGTCTCCTTTGGGTATCCTATGAAGACACATTTTTCGATTTGGGTTCAAGCTTATCAGGTTGAAGTTTCTTCACATAAGCATCGCAACCCCAAACTTTCGAAGCGACAACTTTGGTTTCTTGCTAAACCATAGTTCATAAGGCGTCGTCTCAACGGATTTTGACGGTGTCCTATTTAACGTGAATGCGGCCGTCTCAAGAGCATAACCCCAAAATGATAGCGGTAAATCTGTAAGAGACATCATAGATCGCACCATATCCATAAAGTGCGACATCGACGTTCGGAAACACCATTGCGCTGTGGTGTTCGGTGGCGTGAGTTGCGAAACTATTTCGCATTGTTTCAAATGTAGACCAAACTCGTAACTCAAATATTCGCCTCCACGATCAGATCGTAAAAACTTTATTTTCTTATTACGATGATTTTCAACTTCACTCTGAAATTCTTTGAACTTTTCAAATGTTTCAGACTTATGTTTCATTAAGTAGATATACCCATATCTGCTTAAATCATCTGTGAAGGTGAGAAAATAACGATATCCGCCACGAGCTTCAACATTCATCGGACCACATACATCGTATGTATGATTTCCAACAAATCTGTTGCTCTCTCCATAGTACGGAGAACGGGTTTTAGTCATCTTGCCCATGAGGCACGGTTCATAAGTGCCAAGTGATTCATAATCAAGTGACTCCAAAAGTCCATCAGCATGGAGTTTCTTCATGCGCTTTATACCGATATGACCTAAAGCGGCAAGTGCCACAAATAAGTTGCACTATCATTATCAACTCTGCATCTTTTGGTTTCAACATTATGAATATGTGTATCACTACTATCGAGATTCATTAAAAATAGACCACTCTTCAAGGGTGCATGACCATAAAAGATATTATTCATATAAATAGAACAACCATTATTCTCTGATTTAAATGAATAACCGTCTCGCATCAAACAAGATCCAGATATAATGTTCATGCTCAACGCTGGCACCAAATAACAATTATTCAGGTCTAAAACTAATCCCGAAGGTAGATGTAGAGGTAGCGTGCCGACTGCGATCACATCGACTTTGGAACCATTTCCCACGCGCATCGTCACCTCGTCCTTTGCAGTGTTCGCTTAATCCGTAGTCCCTGTTTCGAGTTGCAAATATTAGCAACAGAACCAGTATCAAATACCTGTACTACTGCGAGCTCTAGTAAGGTACACATCAATAACATGTATATCACATATACCTTTGTTCACCTTGCCATCCTTCTTATCCGCCAAATACTTGGGGCAGTTCCGCTTCCAGTGACCAGTCTGCTTGCAGTAGAAGCACTCAGTTTCAGGTTTAGGTCCAGACTTGGGTTTCTTCTCCTGATCAGCAACTTGTTTGCTGTTCTTCTTGAAGTTCCCCTTCTTCTTCCCTTTGCCTTTCTTCTTGAAACTAGTGGTCTTATTGACCATCAACACTTGATGCTCCTTCTTGATTTCTACCTCCGCAGCCTTTAGCATTGCGAAGAGCTCAAGCATAGTCTTTACTAACCCTTGCATATTATAGTTCATCACGAAGCCTTTGTAGCTTGGTGGCAGTGATTGAAGAATTCTGTCAATGACACAATCATCCGGAAGATTAACTCCCAGTTGATTCAAGTGATTGTAATACCCAGACATTTTGAGTATGTGCTCACCGAGTAACTATTCTCCTCCATCTTGCAGCTATAGAACTTATTGGAGACTTCATATCTCTCAATCCGGGCATTCTGTTGAAATATCAACTTCAACTCCTGGAACATCTCATATGCTCCATGACGTTCAAAACGTCGTTGAAGACCCGGTTCTAAGCCGTAAAGCATGGCACACTGAACTATAGAGTAGTCATCAGCTTTGCTCTGCCAGACGTTCTTAACGTCGTCGGCCAGCATCAGAAGGCGGTCTGGCACCTAGCGGTGCATCCAGGACGTAACTCTTCTGTGCAGCAATGAGGATAATCCTCAGGTTACGGACCCAGTCCGTGTAATTGCTACCATCATCTTTCAACTTTGCTTTCTCAAGGAACGCATTAAAATTCAACGGAACAACAACACGAGCCATCTATCTACAGTAAACATAGACAAGCAAAATACTATCAGGTACTAAGTTCATGATAAATTTAAGTTCAATTAATCATATTACTTAAGAACTCCCACTTAGACAGACATCTCTCTAGTCATCTAAGTGATCACGTGATCCAAATCAACTAAACCATAACCGATCATCACGTGAGATGGAGTAGTTTTCAATGGTGAACATCTTATGTTGATCATATCTACTATATGATTCACGCTCGACCTTTCGGTCTCCGTGTTCCAAGGCCATATCTGCATATGCTAGGCTCGTCAAGTATAACCTGAGTATTCTGCGTGTGCAAAACTGGCTTACACCCGTTGTAGATGGACGTAGAGCTTATCACACCCGATCATCACGTGGTGTCTCGGCACGACGAACTTTGGCAGCGGTGCATACTCAGGAGAACACTACTTGATAATTTTAGTGAGAGATCATCTTATAATGCTACCGTCAATCAAAGCAAGATAAGATGCATAAAGGATAAACATCACATGCAATCAATATAAGTGATATGATATGGCCATCATCATCTTGTGCTTGTGATCTCCATCTCGAAGCACCGTCATGATCACCATCGTCACCGGCGCGACACCTTGATCTCCATCGTAGCATCGTTGTCGTCTCGCCAACTATTGCTTCTCGACTATCGCTACCGCTTAGTGATAAAGTAAAGCAATTACATGGCGTTGCATTTCATACAATAAAGCGACAACCATATGGCTGCTGCGATTGCCGATAACTCGGTTACAAAACATGATCATCTCATACAATAAAATATAGCATCACGTCTTGACCATATCACATCACAACATGCCCTGCAAAAACAAGTTAGACGTCCTCTACTTTGTTATTGCATGTTTTACGTGGCTGCTACAGGCTGAGCAAGAACCGTTCTTACCTACACATCAAAACCACAACGATAGTTTGTCAAGTTGGTGCTGTTTTAACCTTCGCAAGGACCGGGCGTAGCCACACTTGGTTCAACTAAAGTGAGAGAGACAGACACCCGCCAGTCACCTTTAAGCAACTAGTGCTCGTAGCGGTGAAACCAGTCTCGCGAAGCGTCTGCGTAATGTCGGTCCGGCCGCTTCATCTCACAATACCGCCGAACCAAAGTATGACATGCTGGTAAGCAGTATGACTTGTATCGCCCACAACTCACTTGTGTTCTACTCGTGCATATGACATCAACGCATAAAACCAGGCTCTGATACCACTGTTGGGTAACGAGTAATTTCAAAAATTTCCTACGAACACGCAAGACCATGGTGATGGCATAGCAACGAGAGGGAGAGTGTCCGCCCACGCACCCTCGTGAGACCGAAAGCGAAGCGTTATATCAACGCGGTTGATGTAGTCGTGACGTCTTCATGATTCGACCGATCCAAGCACCGTTACTCCGGCACCTCCGAGTTCTTAGCACACGTTCAGCTCGATGGCGATCCCGGGCTCCGATCCAGCAAAGCGTCGGGAGGAGTTCCACAAGACGACGGCGTGGTGACGATCTTGATGTTCTACCGTCGCGAGGGCTTCGCCTAAGCACCGCTACAATATGACCGAGGTGGAATATGGTGGAGGGGGCACGCTGACACGGCTAAGGAACGATCACGAAGATCAACTTGTGTGTTCTAGGGTGCCCCCTGCCCCGTATATAAAGGAGCAAGGGGAGGGCGGCCGCCCTTGGGGCGCACCAAGGGGGGGAGTCCTCCTCCTAGTAGGAGTAGGACTCTCCTTTCCTAGTCCTACTAGGAAGAGGAAGGGGAAGGAAAGAGAGGAGAGGGAGAGGAAAGGGGGCGCCCCCTCCTAGTCAGTCGGACTCCCCATGGGGGGGCGCCACCTCCTGGTGCAGCCCTCTCTCTCCCTCTTGGCCCAATAAGGCCCATAACTTCCCCGGGGTTCCGGTAACCCTCGGCACTCCGGTTTTCTCCGAAACTTCCGAACCTTTCCGTGTCGAATATAACCATCCAATATATAAATCTTTATGTCTCGACCATTTCGAGACTCCTCGTCATGTCCGTGATCACATCCGGGACTCGAACTCCTTGGTACATCAAAATACATAAACTCATAATATAACCGTCATTGAAACCTTAAGCGTGCGGACCCTACGGTTCGAGAACTATGTAGACATGACCTAGAACCATTCTCGGTCAATAACCAATAGCGGAACCTGGATGCCCATATTGGTTCCTACATATTCTACGAAGATCTTTATCGGTCAAACCGCATAACAACATACGTTGTTCCTTTGTCATCGGTATGTTACTTACCCGAGATTCGATCGTCGGTATCCAATACCTAGTTTAATCTCGTTCGGAAAGTCTCTTTACTCGTTCCGTAATACATCATCTCACAACTAACTCATTAGTTGCAATGCTTGCAAGGCTTATGTGATGTGTATTACCGAGAAGGCCCAGAGATACCTCTCCGACAATCGGAGTGACAAATCCTAATCTTGATTCATGCCAACTCAACATAAACTTTCGGAGACACTTGTAGAGTACCTTTATAATCACCCGATTACGTTGTGACGTTTGGTAGCACACAAAGTGTTCCTCCGTAAGCGTGAATTGCATAATCTCATAGTTGCAGGAACTTTGTATAAGTCATGAAGATAGCATAAGCAACATACTAAGCGATCAAGTGCTAAGCTAATGAAATGGGTCATGTCAATCACATCATTCTCCTAATGATGTGATCCCATTAATCAAATGACAACACATGTCTATGGTTAGGAAACATAACCATCTTCGATTAATGAGCTAGTCTAGTAGAGGCATACTAGTGACTATCTGTTTGTCTATGTATTCACACATGTATTATGTTTCCGGTTAATACAATTCTAGCATGAATAATAAACATTTATCATGATATAAGGAAATAAATAATAACTTTATTATTGCCTCTAGGGCATATTTCCTTCACGCACCTCTCCGCCGAGCGTTGCTGGACAGTATGTCGACATCACCGGGCCCTTCTTCGTCGACTGCGGTGCCCAGCAGGGGACGAGGTAAGAAGAAGAGAGGAGGTGGAGCACGTGGTCGCGGGAGAGGAGGTAGGGTGACTCTTACGGCTCCTTCCTCGCCGCCACCCCCAGCTGTTTCACCCAAGCACATGACTGCTAGGGTGGACTCGTCCGAGGAGGAGGCTACACGGACTCCGGTCCATGAGCCTCCGGTCCACGGGTCTTCGGCCCACGAGCCTCGGGTCGACGGGCCTTCGGCCCACGAGAGTTGGGCCCACGAGACCCCGGAGGAGCACACGTCTGGATGGGGTACCTGGTCGGGTCAGCCTGAGGAGCCGAGTGGCCATGCTGATGATGGCGGGGAGCCGAGTGGCCATGCTGATGATGACGGGGAGCCGACTGATATTGAGGAGGAGGGGGCAACGTCTACCAGCGTGGTGCTACACGGCTCCCGTCCGTGCCGGCGACCCGCGAGCAGAGGTGGTTGATTTTCCCTGATGGGGAGAGGTAAGTGCATTTAATCTTTTTGTACCTTCTGCATTCACGTTTCTTCAAATAACTAATGTGTTGGCCTTGTCATGCTGCAGGGGTTGGGACCACCATGAAAGTGTCCGCCGGCCCAACTCCGTCCTTGGAGTTCTGATTCGGCAAAACTTCCCGGGGTTTGTCACGTTGCCTGGTGAGGGTCGGCTTCCAGAGGTTGGATTGAGTTGGGAGCACTACTTGGCTGCCCCGGCCCCGCCGGGTGAGATTATCGACGGTGTCTTGTGCAAGACGAGGGCAGACGTGGTGATCAGAAAGTTCTGGGTAATTTCTCCTTTACACAATTAAAAATCTTGAACTAGCTAGTTATTAATTGTACTAATCAATATTGTATCATTTGATTGCAGACATTCTACAGGTGTGAGGAGGGATACGAGGAGGAGGCGGCAGATGTTATCGACAAGGAGTGCAAGCGCCTACTTGTAACTTACGGCATGAGGTTGGTGCAGGCTGTTCGAGACTACTACGCGGGCGTGGTATCAAGAAGCCCAAGCAGGAGTGCCGCGATAAGTTCTTGAGTAAGGAGCAATACATGAAGGTAATTCTTAAGGCCTTGTACTTATTTCATTTAGTAATTCATAGCCGTAGCGCTAAAGTTTCTATTTGCTAACTTAGGCCCCTCCGAGATGGTGTGCGGATCGGATGGATTGTTGGGAGGTGTTGGTCAATGCATGGTGCTCAAAACAATGGCGGGCTTCCCACAACGAGGCCAAGGACAAACATGCCCAAATGGAAGGTGTGCCACACCACCAAGGCAGCTCCAACTTATTTCATGACGGCGGGAACTGGTATGTGGTTTGCTTCATGATTCATGCAATTCATTCATCATGCTAGCTTTAGCCCTTTAATTACTAATTTACTTTGTTTCTCTCTTCGAGCACGCTACAATAAGGCGGATAAGGTGTCGAGGTGTACGACCTGTATGCCATGGCCCACTGGCTCTTACAAGAAAGTCAAGGCATTCTCTGCGTCGACCTCGATGATCCAAAGAACTTCACCAACATCTCTGCCACGACAAGCTCATGCAATATAGAGATCGGGGAAGGCGAGGAAAGGGAGGACTTTAACCCGAGCCAGGGTCCCATTGATCTGAGCTGCTGATGATATCTGGTGGCGGGAGGTCCCATGGCTCCATAGCCATGGGAGATGGACTTATCCGTTGTCCTAGCACTCTCCCGGAGATCAAAGCGCGCCGATCGAGCTCCGCTCTGAGATAAGGCCTCGTGAGCGGCCAGTCCAACTCGCCTTCAAGGTTAGTTATAAGTATTCAGCTATCTTTCTCCATTACATTGTGTGCGCTTCCATCAATGATTACAAATGGTCATGTGAGTGGTGTTGCAGGCTGCTATACAGAGTGAGAGAGATAGAACGGAGAAACTTCTGGCGGAGGCGGCGGAGAGGCAGCGGGAGTTGGAGGAGAGGACGACAAAGATGTTGGAGGAGGAGAGGGCACGAAATGACATGCAAGCAAGGGCCATGTATGAGCTCCTTGTGGTAAGTTTCTTCTGCAGATTACTTGCTAGTCTTAACATTTGAGTCTCATTACTAACTAGTATGACTCTGTTGTGAAAACCAAATGTGCAGTCTGTGTGCGAGAAGTCCGGTCAGACCGCTCCGCCGATGCCAGTGATTGCTCCTGGGAGCACGGTGAGTTTAATTAGAATGGACATTACTTGCTAGTCTTAACATTTGAGTGTCATAATGCTAACGAGACATTGGAAATGATCTTTGGTGCAGCTTAACTCCAGAAACGCATCGCACGATCCTTCTCCAGCTACCGGCGCGAGCCAGCCCGCTCGTACACCTCCCTGATCACGGTAAGTTTCTCTAGTGTTTTTCTTAACAAATGCATAAAGACCTAGACTTAGCTTTATTTCCTCCAATATGCTTACCATAATGACCTAGAGTTAGCTTTTTTCCTCCAAAATGACTTAATATGCTTGCTGACCTCATAAACCATCCATTCTACCTAAGTTAGCTCTAAAACGATATGTACTTAGGTTACTTATGTCAAAAATTGCATAATTAGCTCAGTTAGCTCATAAACGATCCATTTTACCTAAAGTTAGCTCTAAAATGACTCATTTTACCTTAGTTAGCTTACAAGTGATCCAATTTATCCAAGTTAGCTCTAAAATGACCCATTTTACGTAGATTAGCTCCTAAATGATCCATTTTACCTACGTTAGCTTTAAAATGACCCATTTCACCTAGGTTAGCTCCAAAATGACCCATTTCACCTAGGTTAGCTCCAAAATGACCCATTTCACCTAGATTTGCTCCTAAACGATCCATTTCACCTAAGTTAGCTAAAAACGATCCATTTCACCTAAATTAGCTCATAAATGATCCATTGCACCCAAGTTAGCTAAAAAACGATCCATTTCACCTTAGTTAGCTAAAAAACGTGGCATTTCACCTTAGTTAGGTCATAAACGACCCATTTCAACTAAGTTAGCTCATAAAAGCTCATAAATGATCCATTTCACCTAAGTTAGCTAAAAAACGATCCATTTCACCTTACTTAGCTGAAAAACGATGCCCTTCACCTTAGTTAGCTCATAAACGACCCATTTTAACTAAGTTAGCTCATAAATGATCCATTTCAACTAAGTTAGCTCATAAACAACCCATTTCAACTTTGTTAGCTTATATATGATCCATTTCACCTAAGTTAGCTCATAAATGACATATACTTCTTGTTCTAGTCTTCTTCTTATTCTAGTCACCTATTTCTAACTTTCTTATTTACCATTTTGCAGATTTCATTCACTTCATGGAAGCTAGCTTGCTATGATGGAGTGCTTGCTTTTCCTTTGATGAAACTTTGCATTGTATCTAGCTTGCTATGATGGAACTTGATATGTTGACGAAACTTTGCATTGTAATATGTATATGAATGGAACAATGTGTATGGATGGAACTTGCTTATGTATGAATGGATGAAACTTATGTGCTGGATATGTGATATGATTGCTGTTAAATAGCCCTGTGAAATATATCTATACATGTCATATATATTTGCCGTGAAAATTGTTGAATTAAAAAAAACAGAAAAAAGAGACAATATGCAGCCTCTTTGCCGTCTGCCACCGACGGCAAAGGGCTCTTTGCCATCAGCAGCGGACGGCAAAGAGGCCATGTGGCAGGCAACTGTGCTTCCTGGGAGGCTGACCAATTTGGTCAGTTTGCCCACAGTGGCTGACAGCACAGGCTTTACCGTCCGCAGCGGACGGCAAAGGCCTGCCGTTAACCACCTAACGGAGTAACTGCGCATTTATTGCCATCCGCCTTCTTTGCCGTCCGCTGCTGATGGCAAAGGCCCCTTTGCCGCCAGCTGCCCGAAGCGGACGGCAACGCAGCTCTTAGCCGTCCCCTACTTTGCTGTCCCCTTTTGCCGTCCGTGGCTGACGTCAAAGGTCTTTGCCGTCCGCCATCCATGCGTTTGCCGTCCGCCGTGGCAGATGGCAAAGTAGCTGATTCCTGTAGTGAAACATGGAACTATAATTTCGTTATTGTAAGTTGGAGAGAGTACTAACCAGATTGTTGGATATCTCATATGCCTCGTCATTCTTGAGCTTCCTGCCTGAGTTAAATATGTTGATCTGTTTGTACAAAAGGTTGATGCAGCACACGATCCAATGTTCTTTTTGGGGGATGGCGAAGTATAGCTACAAATTATCATGGTCAGATCCATGTGAGTGGTCAGATTTGAACATTTATTGTTAATCGACAACATTCAATAACAATGCAAGGAGGCATACGAGATCCTTTCACTTGAGGGAGCCATCTTGGTATGCAGTGTCGAATTCATGAAGGCACTTGGATGCAACGAATTTGTCCTCGGGAACTAGTAGTTTAGCCTGTTGAAAGGTAGAAACAACATGTTAGGATAATTATATTATGTAAATAATGAAACATTTGAGACAGGGGTGAAATGTAGTTACGATCAATGATTGTGAGAAAGCATATTTGGTTGGAAGAGCGGAGCCACAAGACTGAATTGATTGTTCAAGGTTGAATTGTCGAATGTAGAGCTCCATTGTATGGGTGTCAACGAACCCGCGTGGTTTCATTGCCTTGGGGAAATCTTCATATGATATGTGATACCCCTGGTAATCAACAAAAGGAGCCCTCGGAGAACACATGGAAAGAATGTGCCCTATAAGTAAATGGTGGAAGCAAATGTTTCATAGATTGTAAGCATGAGTAGTCTATTGTGGAAGCATGGTTCGGTATGAAGAAATTTAAGGCAATGGATGAGATGAATTATAAATGATGGAAATTGTAACCTGTTTTCCTTTTTTGTCGGAGGTCTCAAACATCTGGTGGTAATGTACTTAGTGTATATTTGAATTGAGGAACTGTTAACCTTGAGCTTCTTCAACCTTGTGTCCTCGGTTTTTCTAAGACAAGCTCGCTTCTTCCTATTTTTCTTTTCCTGAGTTTGGGTGCCAATAGTTTCAGGGACATCCCTCACGGTGGTTTGTTGTACCTGAATGGATCATAATATGTACAATACATTATTTGTTGTTAATGTGGTTTGGTGGAGATAGATTGGGGTTTTGGAGTGAAAGTGAGTTGGAAAGGATGCATCAGTACCTCGGTCACGATATGGATGCTGCTAGGTGCTTCGGTTCCATTTTCCTAAGTTAAAGCATGTAAACAAGTTGTTGGAAACTTGAGAAATAAGTAATGGACGCTAGGAATGGGGTGAAATGATGCAGTTGTTGAGTAATGAATGGAAAATATGTAATAGACTTATGTGTAATGGAAGCTACATATGGTGGTTGTTGGAAACATGGGAAATATGTAACGGAAGCTACAAGTGGGGTGAATGGAAGCAGTGTTGAGAAATGAAATAATGCACCTGGTTGAGATGGGTTGGTGATGATGTTGGTGGCGGCGATTGTACAGGGGATGTTCCGTGACTGATGTGCGCCAAGTTTGCGTCCACTGTTGACATGGTTGTTGGTCCTGCATTTTCTGAGATGTATGCCAATGGAGTTAGTGATGAACAATTGATGATGAAGTCAGGTTGGTAGTGGTATACGATGCACTGACCTGGAGCTGAGGATCGTCCAACTGTAGTAGCGGCATCGGCAGTATGTGGCTGATGTGGCGACGAAGCAGGTTCGGACCATACTTGGGTCCAAGTTTGACCGGGAGGTAGAAAGATGAAACTTGCATCTTCGTACGTATCAAGAATCCTCCGCCTTGTATCTTCCTCTCCGGTGGATTGGTTCATCGCAGGAGCTGATGTAGAAGCAACATCCTGGTTATTACGAGGTGTTTTTCGAACATTTTTCTCCACCTCTTCGGCATATGCAGTTGCTTCCTGCCAAAACTTGGTGTTGGGTGTAGCATTGGTCCCATGTTCTTGAGCATTTTCAGTATATGAGTCTTGGCCTACCCTATCAGGTGAGGAATAAGTAGGTGTTGTTGGAGTATGAATTCTTGAGGCAGCAACGACATCTTGTGCAAACTTGTTCATGCGCTTTGCGTGCAGTTTGTTGAGTTGTGATGTGGCTTTTGAAATATCAAGTGCCCATTTTGCATTATGCGTTTGCAAAATTGGAAGTATGAACGCTGGTAGTTCCTGCAAGAATAAAGGTTGTTACAAATTATTATGGTGGAAGCTTCAAATTGAGCGCATGAAACAATCAAGTAGGAAGGTAGCAGCATGGGTTGTTGTATAGAATATGTGGTTGTTCTTGAAGGTAATGCTAGCTAGAAGCATGAGAAGTAAACAATGACAACATTTAGGAAAGGAGGTAGCAGCATGGTTTGTTGTATATATGTTGTCGCTAATCTTATAGCATGTTATGGCTGTAATATGTGAGGGAAAATTCATAATGGTATACCTCAGATTGATTGGTAGGTAATGTAGGGACCTGGTGATGCATGTCCTGTTGTGAAGCACGGAAGGAAAGATTAGAAAACCCAGAACAAACATGGAGTACAAGATATGTAATACAAAATTTTGTTACGAAATGATAAAAAAATTGGGCGGGCACCTCTGCTGGATGGTTGGTAGAATCATTATCTGTTTGTTGAACATATGGCTGTTGAGTAGATTGCTGCTGGTAGATTGGCGCTACAACGGCATATGGGGTTGCCTCGGGTGCACGAAACTGCAAAAAAAATTGCAGTATTAAAGCAATGGTCTAAGGAGTAAAGTGAATACTGGTGGATCGTTAGTCGAATAAAAATGCTTCCATCCAGATGTATATGGAGAAAGAGAAATGTTTTGCATATATTGGAAGCAATGACTAAAAGAAAGGTATGGAAGTCATAATTTGTTGTGTCTTACGGTCGTATGCGCCATAAATATATGGGTTGAGGCTCAGTCTACTTTTATCAGCGAGCATGACAAATTCAAGTCGGCATCGGTTACATGGGATGATCTGGGAAGTGAGTAATTTATGCAATGCGTCGACAAAGATGATTCAGGAAAGTCAAGATGGTCCATGTATATAATCTGGTATAAAAAGTATGATCAAAATATGTGTATTTAAATGAAAGAATAAGGCTATGAAATTTGCTATATAAACATATGTGTAGTATAGTGTGTATACCGCGAGCACGGGTAGGCAGCTGCCGACCCAGATTTTTTCGAAGACACCATCTAGTAGTGCTTTCTTCTTCTTCTTTTGGAATGTATCGACCTCAGACATGACATCTTTGAGAATTTGCTCTCCCCATGCATACTCGCAAACCTCGGAAGCAACTTCAAGGCTTCCTAAATATTCCAAAGGAACCATATTTCCAGTTCCGGGTGTAAAATGAGTAGCCAATGCTACTAGAAAGAATGTCCAGAAGAAGGTCTCATCATCTAGATCATTGCCGTTTTCTAGCATGGTTGCAGCATGGTGAATGGGCGCCCATCTCCCATGCTCATAGTCCGTTTTGTAGAATTCTCGGTGAGGTGATTCTTCATGCTTGCTTATGATAACCACCGGCCTAGTACCAGACGGAAGCCCGAGAGCCTTTTCAACCATTTGTCGAGTGAATAGAATGCTGTTATTGTTTCGTGGATTCCGAAATTCACCTAGCTTCGGGTCAATCCGGTCAACGATCCATTCTAGGAGACCCTCTGGAGCTGAGAATTTGCTAATATTAAGCAGATTACCCCATTTTTGTGTGCAAATGAGGTCTTTCCTTCTCTGTGGGAGACCCTTGACAATATCATGTAACCTACCAGCTGAATGTCGACTCTGCAGCATGATCAACTCCTTTTTAGTCATTGTTGAGTGTCACCTGAGAACACATGGAATACGGATTGTTAGCATTTATGTAAGAAAATGTTTCGTACGGAATGAAGTGATAGATTTGCTCTCTTCTGGAAGTAGTTGTATGGAAGCAATGCACTACAAAATAAGAGTATATATATGTTGACTGATGACAGAAAGGATTACAGAAGCACGAAATTATGGACACTACAAATACGGCACATGGTACTGAAATTAGTAAGCTTGGTGCCAGGATGGGGACGCATATGTTAGTATTTTTGGCGATGAAGCATTATTCTGGAAAAACAGTATCCAAAAAGGGGACAATTACGAAGGAATTTTGTGTGATAGAGTCATGGAATTTAGGGTGCATTTCATGCAATTCAGGGTGCATTTTTATTCTTTGATGGAAGCATGGAAATTCAAAAGGGGTAATCCTAACAAATTTAGCGCCAATATGGGGGTACGTTTACTTGGATGCTCTGTTTAGAGGAAGCATTTGCAGGATGCATTGAAAATGAAGTGTGGCAGCAATTCTAAAATAGATATGAAGCACCGACAAGATTTGAAACAACTTAATAATCGAAACAATACTAGGCCGGCAATGAACAAAAAAAAAACAAAATTCATCCATCTCAAGGGTGCATTACACATCAAAATCGGTTGCAAAAATTACAAAATCCCCAAAAATCTGGGGCACTCCACGAGGTGCACATACCTTTGATTCAGGTTGGGGAGCTTCAAAAATACAGCCGCAATTTAGAAATCCAATGGCCAATACTCCGGCCGGCCGATCCAAATCGATGGGGATGCAGCCGAATCAGTAGATGGGATAGCCTAGTGACTGAGAAAACTTCGCGGAATCAAACGAGGTAGCGTCGGTGGAGTGGACTAGGTGGTAGCCATGCTGCTCGGCGGGGAGGCTTGAGTGAGGAACAATGGGGCAGGAGGCTCGGCGCTGCGGTCCACCGATGTGAGGCGAAGCTGGAGGTGCGCGAGGCGGATGGAGCGGGCTGATGAGGCAGAGCGGAGAGGCGTCGGTGGCCAGGGTGGTCGCGGAGCGGAGAGGCGTCGTTGGCTGGAGGAGTCGCGGTGAGACGGCGGAGGAGCAGGGGATCTGGTGAGCGAGCTGGCGGCAAGGCGACTCAGGTGGGAAGCAGAGCTCGGGCAGGGCCGGCGTTTAATGCTATCGAGGGATTAGAGGAGATGATTGCGAGCGGGGGCATGAGATCGGGGCTTTCCTTATTTTTTTTTTGGAACGCGATGAAATCTGGAGCGTCTCCTTTACAACGAATCGACGGGCGTCGATTGGTCTGGCGCTGGCGTCGCTTCAGACTATAGATCAGAAGTGTTTACCTTTAAGTTTTGCACCTGCCGATTTATAGCTCCAAGATTTGTGTTGTTTTGAATTTTTCCTGGACCATTGTTGGGGTTTTGTTTCGTTCCTAAGAGAGAATCACCTTTGTGCGTGGGCTGTTGTATCACCCATGTGACATGCAAATAGGCCCGACCTTTTTGCCCTAACTGCAAATTCACCCTCGACACACAATCGAGGCCTGATCATCTTTTTTTCGGTTGGAATGCACCCTCGACACACAATTTGGCGTCGAGGATTTGTCCCATTTGCAAGTGCACCCTCGAGACACAACTTGTCTCAACCCTTTGCCCTAGTTGCAAGTCCATCCTTGACATGCAATTGGACCTTGACCCATCATCACAGTTGCAAGTACATACTTGACCTGCAACCGACCCCCTTGACCCCCTTTGCCCCAGTTGCAATTTCACCCTTAACATGCAACGGGCCCTCGACCCCTTTGTTCAAGTTGAATATCCACTCTCGACATACAACTTTCCAGACCCTGATCTAGTTGCATGTCCATCCTCGATACATAACTCGCCTTCTTGCCCCCGACACCTACGGAATTGCATGTCCACCTTTGAAATGCATAGTCGTTGGTCCCATTTCCATGTCAGTTGCATGTCCACCCTAGACCCCCAACTTGACCATTCCCGACCAAGTTGCATGTGCACACTCGACACACAACTTTCCCGACCTTGTTGCATGTCCACCCATGACACGCAACTCTCATAACCCAGTTGTATGTCGACCATCAATACGCAACTCGTCTCGACCTGATCTAGTTGGATGTCCATCATAGACACGTAACTTGTCCTGACCCCGACATAATACCATGTCTACCCTCGACAGCAAACTTGTCTAACCTAGTTGCCTATCTACACCGTACACACAACTCGCCCCGACTCAATTCCATGTCTACCCTCAGCTTTAAATTTTCTTTCATGATTTTTCCTCCACCATGCAATTTTTTTGCATTTCAAAAATGTTCACCATGTTCTAAAAAATTGTTTGTTGTGTATTCACTAAATGTCCATCATATAATTTACCATCTCATTTGACCCAAAAAAAACCATTTATGGTTCACAGTCATGTCGCATAACCCAGATCTCACCTTAATCCGGTCTCGTGGTGATCCAATCTTCCAAAAAAACTTCAATGAGAAACAAGGAGAGGTTTGGAAAAATATATGGGGAAGCGGAAGAGAGGAGAAAAGTGGTTGGGTGGCAAGGGGTGGAGGAGGAGGTGGTTCGGTGGGGGAAGGAGTGGTGGAGGAGGAAGTGGTCTGGCGGCACATATGGAGGGGGGGGGGGCAAAGCAGGGTTAAGGGAGGAGGAGGACCGGTGGTCGACAGAAAGCTCCATGCCATGACGGTCATGGAAGAGGTGAGATCTCATACCAATGGTCGGGAAGGAGATGCGGCGGCAGGTATGCCAATGCTGATGTAGGAGGACGAGGATGCCGGCTGGCGGGAGTAGCTCACTTGGGTGCCAACGTTGATTGCCTCCCCTAGGTCGCCGCCTCCTATTCCCAATTTAGGCTTTGATGAGGCCAAATCAAATCGATCAAGCGAGAGACATCTGAAATTTTGGGATGGGTGTACATAGGTTCATGGGAACACTGACGGGCGACGAGGATTGCACGTCACAACTAATAACTTATAAGTAGGGGATGATACAAAAGGCATGCTGGTGTTATGTTTTCCATGTTTTATGTGATCTTATTGTTTTAGTTGTTCTCCGCGTACATTTCCCCTTCAAGTTTTTCCCATGTTCAATGCACACCATTCAAAGTGTCATGCTCGAATTTGTCCACCTTTAGAGTTGGTTTGCTATTGTGGAAGTATTAGTTGAATTTTTGGCCACTAAAAAGGGTAAAACGCTCTTCCATTCAAAAATACTTTCAAATGAGCTCGAAAATGGATGAAACTTGTCATGACCTCATCATATGACCCCTATAGGGTGTGAATTTTTTTTGGAACGTGATGGAAAAAACTTGATGCTTTTCGTGTACAAACTGATAGTCTCCGACGAAGTATCTAAGTTTGGAATGAAAACCACCGCCTAGCACACATAACTCTATTATTTAAACTTATTGCCCCTCTAACTTTTTTAGTGTTCAATACACACCAATCACAGTGCAATGCTCAAATTTGAACACCTATTGAGTTGGTTTATCTTTTAAGCATTAATTGATTTGCTGGCAACTAAAAAGTCCAAAACGCTATTCTGTTTGAAATAACATGCAAATGAGCTATGAAGAGTTTGAAACTTGGCATGGGCTCATCGTATCACCCCTATAGGTTGTGGTACAAATTTGACAGTTCAGTGAACAGAAACACTCGCCTTCCCATTGAAATCCATTTTTAACAATATGTTCCCTTTAACCTTTTCTATGTTGAATATATACTATTGAAAGCACAATGTTGTAGCTTGAGGCTACACTAGGTTAATGAACATGATATATTCAAGCACTTTCCATACTTACAAGACCTGTGGCGGGCGCCATCTGCTCCCTGCCACTGCTAACTTTAGAAATTTTTGGAGAGTTTGGGCATGGGTTAGCAAAATATTACCGTGGCGGGAATTTCTCATGGCCCTCCATAGATACGTTGAGAACCAATGGCTGGCGTGTCACCTGACCCGCCACAATATTGTTTCTATCCCGTGGCTAATTCCGTGAAAATATAGGAGTGGCGGTGACGATTATTGCCCGTCACTGCCGATCATTTAGCAGTGGCCATCCCTTTTTTCCACCCACCACTAGAACTTCCCAAAATAATTGTGGCGGGTTCCTGTCTGTTCCCGCCACTAATGTGACCTCAGCTATAAGTCTTTTTCCAGTAGTGGCATGGCATGCGGGCCAGTAACTTAAAAAACGGATTGGAAAATACTACAACGTGAAAATTTTATTCCAAGATGAAAGCTACATTTTCTAGTAGACCAAGACTATGTCACGTACTATATATGTGAGCGGTAGGCGTAAGCGAGGTGGTTGACCTTCGCCTAGTGCCTATGCGGTGCTTAAGTGCCCTAGGCAAGCCTAGGCGGTAATATAGTTTTGGCAATCAGGGTGTATCTGTGATTATTATTATGTGTATGGATATTATGGCATACATATAAGTTAACTACCAGGTACTTCCATTGGAATATGTCATGTTTGGCGTATCGGTGCAATATAGCATGATTTCCTGATTGGGCATGACTTCCACTTATGCCCTAGGCGAGCCATTTGGCCATGGCCTAGCGCCTAAGCATGCGTCAGCGCCTCCTAGGCACTGCTTTTTTCCAACAGAGTATGTGTGAAACATGGTGTAGAGCATGTCGCTCCCTTGGACATCACCACAAATGTTTGCCCTGGATTAGATGTGGAATAAAATTACTAGCACACATTTAGAAGTGAGTTAATATTTTATTAGAACACATTTCAAAGTATAAATAAGTGTTTATGTGGTGGATGGAAATCCCCTCTAGGTCGGTGCGTGCCAAAAAATCTTTTCCAGATACAATACACACATGTGATCAAATTCACAGACATTAATACATTTAATGGAAAATATATATATAAACAAAGTAGCTTATTCTATATGGGTTTAAAAGATGCATGATGTACACACATTTACAACACATGCATATGTAGCTAGGTATACCCTGGTGGGTAGTGCATATACAAGCCAATACACATACACACAATTGAAAAACTAGCACAAGAGTGGCATGCCAAGCCATGCCATGATTGCAAACTCTCTCAAGGTCACACTAACAAATAAAAATGCGGCACCAACCAATATACGGGTTGGCATATACCAACTGACCGTCTGATGGATTATTAATTTATGCATGCACACACACACACACACACACACACACACACTATATATATATATATATATATATATATATGTTGTCTTGGGTTATCTGATCATCAGTTCTGCCAAATGTCATCCATACCCATGTTCATCAATGAGGTCTCGCCAACTGCTGTTGCAGCGGTGTTCCCTGGGTAGTTGTTCCTCAGCCCGGCCACAGCGTCCTCCTGTGACAGCATCGACGCCAACCCACTTCCAGGTTGAGCCCCGACCATGAGACCCTGATCTGCACCCATATGCATCATCATCTGTTGATGTTGTTGTTGGTGTTGGTAGAGCGACAGAGGCAGTGTTGGGTAGGCCATCATTTGGTGGTGGTGGTTGTTCCCGATGTAGTGGTAATTCATCATAGGAAGCGCCACACTGCCCATCATCGATGAGCCAGTTCCGACATCGTGCGACTTGTATGAAGAAGCTCCAGGAAACAGCGGTGCATGCGCACATGTTGACGACATGTCATATTCCATGAGAGGAGGCAATGTATCTAAGTCGACAAAGCCCTGCTGATGTTCTGCTCCTATGTGCATTGGCATGTCATATGACGGTGTCACCATCTTCTTTATTCCGGTGCTCTTATGGAAGATCCTGCAAACCACCCACTGTTCCTACAAACATACATAAATTAAATAAGTACAAATCAAATGTTTTCTGTAGCATGCCCCAGGTGTGACGCTATTGTCGCAGATGCTGATCACTTTTTCATTAATTGCTCATATTTGGCACATATCTTGCATAACTTGGGTATTTAGGTGCCCCCTGTACTAGTGCCCATCTCAGGAATTGGCAACATAGTGACTCCATTAAGCCTCGACTCCAACTTTTGGACTCGATCAACCTTTGCATCCTTTAGAACATTTAAGACATATATGAAATGCCATTACATTCCATGGTTGCATTTACTCACCTCGGCCTACTAGTATGAACATTATCTACGATTTCTCTCTTTTGACCCATACGTTCAGGGTACCTACTCAAAAGGAGGCTGCTATGTCATGGTGGATGTACCTCCCCTCACACATCGGTACAACCTTGTAAGTCTTTCCATGTATTGGCTACTGTGAGTAATATTCAGTTGGGGGTTCTCCCGTTTGATTGTTCAAAATAAGTAGCTAACTAGCTACTAGCATGTTGATGGTTCATCAGTACTACTCTAGTACAAATTTATTATATACCTTGGAAGCCGTGTTAGTTCTGGTGACGGTGCGGGTGGTGATGGATGGGTTGGATGTCAGCTTCTTGCTGCTCTCGAGCCTATACTCATGCATGATCCAATTGGTCTTCTCCCCCCTAGGCGCCCGACCCTTGTAGAAGACGAGTGTCTTCTTCATGCCGATGAGTGTGAAAGGTGGCTGGAAGATCTCCTTGTCCTTTCCGGTGGCCTTCCAATAGCCGGCCTCCGTCGCCCGGTTCGTTCGTATCCCAGTGGGGTACTTGCGATCCTTTCGGGAGTAAAAGTACCACTCCTTCTCCCCCATCTTCGCCTTCTCTGGTAGCTCCCATGGCTCGTACTTGTTGAGGTTCACATCCTCAATCGCCGCGGCAACGAAGGCTTCATCGAGCACCTTGGGGACCACATAGAATTTGATGATCTCCTCATCCGTCGGGTGGAACCTAAACCCCGGCGGTAGTACCAACTGTTTCTGGTGAACTTGAAGGTGGTCTGCCATGGTGGAGGCTTTATGTGCAACGGATTCTTGGGTGATGGTAATATTGGACGCAACCATAAACATGAGTATGGAACAAATTAATGAGCTAGGGATATCCATGGATACGCTTAAATAGGAGTTAATGCGTGTAGTTGCAAGGCGCTTGCAAGAGAAGCCTCAACGTTTCCAGACCTTTATTTATTTTGTATCTAGTGGCACTGGCTATGGATGGATAGATAGATAGATAGATACCTTCCCCATCTTTACAACTATGCGTTATTTGTCGTGTTGGAGGATCCACACACTTGTGGTGACAGGTAGAAAGGTTTCTCGAACCTATCCAAGCGATGACATAACAGATTACATACGTTGTATTCGTGTGCTAGCCCTTCTCATGCCATATGCATGCTTCTCTTGTTGGTGTTTGCCTTTGTGATGCAAACCAATCAAACACTCACATTTGTCGCACTAGCTGGTTGCGCATATATAGCATTGCCCACTGTTTCCTGTGATGATTGATATAGATGTATCTAGCTATAAATATTGTATAGCCCCTGCCACAGGTTTACACAAAATCTATGTGCTTTGTGGAAGTCTCTAGCCACTAGATTGACTGGTACACCCAGCCACAGTTTGCTTAATTCCTAATCATCCATGCTGTAGTGCCTACGGATGTCAGCCACAACTAGGGTCACATTGCTCCTGCAGGCGCGCAGCCGTGACCGATCTCTACCTTCTGCTGCCTAAAACCATGGCCGTTTGGATCAATTACCACTAGGAGAGGGGAAGGGCACTAGTTGTGGATGAATTCCCACATGCATAGATGGGACCGATATGGTTCATGCTTTACATGCATGCACTGTATCTATACATACTCACATCACTGGCATTTGTCTACAGATAATCATCCGTTGCATGTCTTTTATATGCTTTCCAGGGCGGCGTGTACCGGTGCACGCTGGAATGTGTGCCACGCATCACAACTTCCTTGCCTTTTATAGAAAACATAGTGCGGGATATATGGATCAACCCAACACTCAAGGTGTACACGATTATGTGCTTATCAACTGCATGCTTGTCCATATCCCAACCTTGCATGCATCTCCTCATGGCCAGACTGTTTTTAAAATTATTTTATACTAGTTGAATGCCAATGCATTGTCAAGAAACAACGAAAAAATTTTAGAGATACTTATCAAACAATTGTTATAATCTAAAAATGCGTGTCAAACACGATGACATGAACTTTGGATCTATGAACTTTATAATAGCTAGCGGATCTCGGAAGTTCATAAGCACATATTGGGGTGACTGATTATCATGCTAGCAAGTTCTATATGTTTAATTCCAGTAAGCTTGCTGCCATGGTTTCAAATTTAATTTTCAATAAACAAGCCTGCTCATATTTGTGCCTAATTTTGACCATAAGTTTTACCATGAAAATATAAGATGTGTCACATCAGTATTTTCTCACTCGAATTTTCCTTTCTTAGGAAATGGTAATTTTTTTGTAGTTGGCACAATTGTTTTTTCAGCTTTAAGCTATAAATGTGTGACCGCCTACTTTTGCATCTCTAAACATGAAATTGCACATAAAATTTGCAATACGCAACCAATGGAGTGACCATGAGAGAAACTTATATACCTAAGAGAATTATCGCCACTACCTAATTTGGCTTAGCATGCAGCCTATCCACATCACCACATATGCCACCCCATCAATTTTTCCCTATGTTTTCCTTTCCACTAAGATAGCAGTTCTATTTCCAAGCACAATAGTCGATCGATCGCATGCCCTCCCTCATTTGAAATCGGTTCTAGTTCCACCCTCTAAAACATATGGCACACTATCCCAGCTGCATCGCCTGATCTTACCACTAAATTTTCTCTCCAGTTGACAGACCAAGGTCAATACATCTCAGCATCCCACCTAATCTTGATTGAGTTGGAGTCACCGTAATCGAGCTTGCACATGCAAACTCATTCCCATGCTAAGATGAGCCTTGATGTTGCGCCGTCGTGCTGCGGCTGGACAGCAACACGTCGTGGTGCCCCGCATCTGCTTTGCCCAGCTAGCTACCTCCCATCATCCACATTAGTTTTGTCTAGCCGCGGTGCACCCTACACACCCCACCCCGCATAATTGCAGTACCACGAACGACCTTTTCTCTAGCATGGAGCAAATCGATCTGGTTGCTATGGCAAGGGTGGGAGAGGAAGAAGGTGGGCTCTTTGCCTCTAGGCTCTGCTTGCCTCTACCGAACTCTTTTCCATGTCTGTTAAGTTCGGTCAATTAGAATAGAACGTCCTAGCATCACAGGAAGCTTGTGGGGTTTCATTGCCATGTGCAGGCTTAACACATGTATCCCATCGGCAATGTAAATGACATCCTGTAATGCATGTCTTTTAGCTAATTCTATTTCCCTAAATTCTTTTACATCATTGAATCTAAAGGTCGTTGGTATTACTGATATATTCCACTTGATTCGAACTACTAACAAGTTAACCACTATATATGCGGATTGCATAATCTTTCATCCTGCAATTCATTTAGATTTTTGAATTGGACTTTTTTATATAAGATTTGATTTACACTTCTAGAAGCAGTCCATCGGTCAATCTCACTGAATCCATTATAAATCGACCTACCAATATTATGTTGATTAAATACGGTGGAATGGATGAAGCAAAAGTAGTTATTTAAGTTTGGAAATGCATCCCAGATTACCCCTTCAAAGTCAGAATCCTTGCCACATCCATGGTGATGGGTCATGCTATTTTTAGGTTATGCAACACGATTTGGTTTTCTTTCCATTTCCCTTAGACAAACATTTGATTGCTAACATATGTTTATGTTTTTTATGGATTTTCAAAAATAGTATTGATGTATAATTACATGATGCCTAACAAGGGATTGCGAAATTTTGCGTACGCTATAATTTGTTGGTAGCATGAATTTTGCCCCCAAATTAAAACTTTCACTTTACTATCTTCGTTGCAGGTTATGCTACATTACACTCATCCAGATGCAATTCCTTTTCTCACAATTTGGAACTATGTTGTTCCCGATAACTGTTAGCATAAAACCTTGCAAAAAATAAAATGGCATCCAATAGATTACCGTATGGATGCTCTTCCCAATAGGTCACCATATAACAACAAAAGTTTTAAGGTATAGCTAACTCATTCTTGCCGCCGCCCAAGCTGTGCATATGAATTGCACATCTACATTTGGTCCTGGTCTTGTCCCAACTAGTGTTGGTGAGTCACGTGATGAATATCAATTGCCCAGTGCATCCACAATGATACTTTTGATTCATATGGTTATGCTTAGTTACATTGACCTCTGTGCATCTCCATCATTTCTATTTGTATGATGCCATGACACATGTAATTACAAAGTAGGGGAACATTAGTATCATTACATTTTTTTTGAAAAATTACTGAGCATAAATTAATAAATTAATGGAATGCATGTACTGATCTGCTTGGTTCCGGCAGAACCCATTGGACTGTCTATGGCAATGTTCGACTTAAGTCCACAAGGTGAGTTTTACTACATCTGATTTTTATTTTTCATTTAACCCTAATAGGAATGATGAGCTTTCTAGCACCAAGGCTACATGAGAGAGGTCATCAAGTGGAATGGTTTTGACATCAACTAACTAGAACACGGGTCATTTCATACACATCTTCATCTTCTTTGCTGGTAAAAGTAACAAGCTACCGATGTCACCATATTGTGCTTATGTTAGTACCGTTTCTATTTGTACCTTTTTTCACTATTTTATATTGAGATATGATCTGTAAGATACTCATTGCTTTAGTTTCCGCATGTATTTTGCTATTTGTAGACCACTATGTTGCACGCTTCCATCCTGCAAAGTCTCTAGACCATTAATTACTACCTTAGAAGGCAATTTTTTTTACTATGGCAGGCAAATATATTTGTTCTTACGTACAAATATACCTTTGAATATGAGGAAGTGGTATACTACATCTTTCTAAGTGATTACAAGTTACTATACTTTTGGATATACACATTGTTCTGCAAAACATAATAACATTCTAACACTATAATTTTCCATGCATATCAAATTTTCTACAATGCAATTTCCACCTCAATGTATTGTTCCCAAGCTTGAGAAAAAAATTCTTCTGTATGTATTGTTCACGTTTGCGACAAGCTTGAACAACCCAAGAAAAGTTTCATAATGTCGTCCCATCTGGAGATCTTCGTTTCGTCCCAATTTGTATACCTTTCTAATTCATATGCTTGATCCTACCCCATCCTATGTTTTTTTCAACTTAAGGATCATTTTTTGAATTTAAAAAGTTTACTTCCATGTAAATTGACAATCTATGCAGTAGAAATTCCTGCAACAACATGTGGGGTCTCCTTCTAGTTAACCAAGTCTACTTGAACTTGTGATTGAAACCATAGCCAACACCTGCAACTACTTACAATTTATTAAGATAAAATCCAACCATAGCATTAAGATCTATGCCCCCCCATTATCCATATGTATCAACTCCTATATTTAAGTATGGTACTCCCTCCATTTTTATATATGAGGCCACAAACTCATATTACAGGTACCAAGGTAAAATTTAATGTGTGCTTTGCAAGTCAACTTTTCTTTTAGCTTACTCGGATAACTAGCGGTGTGACCCGCGCATTTTCGCGGCTAGATTCAGCTATTACATATTTCATTATGTCTTTTATTACATCAACATCATATAGATAGAAAATAGCGGAACTAAATTATGCATGATATCGCATATTCAATACTTTTTATTCAGTTATTTTTGGCCATTAGTACTTCTAATTCATTATCGGTGAAGTTCCTTTAGTTTATTGCTACACAACTGTCTCTTATCAGAAAGTTCTACTAAGAACACTACTTTATTGTTAAGTTCTGGTCTTTAACAATGAAAGATCAAGGGTTGATGACACACTATGCGAAACTATAGCTTTTCTAACAATTTGTTCAATTCTGGTCTTTACCATCATTTTTAATAACTTCACCGATTATGAGTTAAAACTATTCATGCACCTCTCTCTCTCTCTCTCTCTCTCTCTCTCTCTCTATATATATATATATATATATATATATATATATATATATATATATATATAGATATATATATATATATATATATCTCCTCCATCTCTCTCTCTCTCTCTCTCTATATATAAGTACATACTTGGTGTTAATCTACTTTGTCCACTTGTCATAAAAATTACTAAAATATTTTTATTTTGCTCACTTGGGCAATCTCATCATAACATGTTTCTCTTTCTGAATGTGTCCATATTTTTTAGCGGAGGAAGCCCTTATGACGAGTTATTTAAATAATAACAACCCAAGTTTACATCCACGAGGACATAAACCCACGTAGTGTGGTTGTGCATCCATTTCTCCAACCATGTGTGCTTACTCACATCTTGACCGTTCACATGTTTTTTCTATATTGACTTGTGTATCATTTATTTCTTTTAGATGACTTGTTGCTTAAGAATTTATTGTCCAAGTGACAATATTTATACAACATATACTCACTTAAAAATATCACAGTGATATAGCATTTGTTTTACCTTGCCTTGAAAATTTCTTGTCCTAGATTTGTACATTCATATATTATTGAACTCTCACGATTATCACTCTTCTCCATCATTTCTACCCGGCGTGGACACGCCAAGTGATCTCTGCTGCATGAATCCATGGGCTCGTTTATGTTATGTGTCATCAACCAGTTTCATACTACTGAATATATGCACGATATTACTATTAGAGCAAACTACATTTTAAAGTAACACATGGACGTTGATGCATCTCAGTTAGAGGCATGTTAGTTAACACTGGTTCCCCATCACTACATATTCAATTCTATAACAATGAATCAAAGTGCACTTTTCTTCTTTTTATTAAAAACTATAAACATGATATTATAAACTTAATTAGCTATTTGTTTACGCATACAGGAGTACGTATAAAAATAGTTATATTCCTCTATTTATTGTACATATGGATATATAAAATAGATTTCTCTTAAATATAATTTTTAATTAATGTATGAAGATAATCCCTAAATGTATTTTTTATGTACTATGCGCAAAGATAAATTTGTGCCTAAAGCAGAGTTGTATTATTTCTGATTTACAGATTTGCAAAATAATCAAGATATAACATATTGCTCAATTACCAATAGGTTTTCTCAGTTATATCTAATGGATAAATTCATATATTTTTGTCCATGGCTATTTTTTAATCTTTATTATTTGGTGTAGCCAGTATATATGACCTTAACGTTTTTATATCAGTTGGCCTTATCCTTAATTGGAAGGCATGAAGGCATGAAGGAGGATACTCCAACGCCACAAGCCCTGCTGGACGGTTTTGGTTTATATACTTTCCGGTTCATGTACAGCATGACACCCTTATGTCCTTATCAATCAGTGTCCAGCCCGAGTACGATTGGTTTATTGTGCATCTGCCGGACTGCATCTGCACCCATGCATGGATGTTTTTCCTTTTTCTGCGCAATATATAGTACATGTTTGACGAATACGTCCTTTTTTAAAAGAAAGACCACTCTCTCTTTTTTACACAATTTCATTCTTCTTTTGAACAGGTACATGTCCATGTATAGAACTTGGACTCAACTCATCGTTTTGCTATAGGCTGGCGGCTGGAAACGGTAGCGCTAAAAGAAGGCTGGTTGGAAGTCGTATATGGTATGGAGACATGAATATGAAATTCTTTCTAGCAAATCACAAAGGTTTTAAATAAGGCTGGTTGGAAACGTATGGGTTGTGGAGGCACGACGTGTACTTCTTTATAGACAATCTGGGTCGTTCTTTTCGGCTCCTTTATAATTCTTACATCTGAGCCGTCCGTTTTCTATCATTTTAATAATATAATTTCTTACATTTGAGCCATCCGTTTTCTATTATTTTAATAATATAATAGATTAATACACCGCATGCTTGCAAAGAAGGAATAATTGTGTGTCAATATGACATGCATGCAAGTATTAAACAAGTTACTAATACGAGAAAATATCATTAATTTTGGCCCCGATTACTGTTGGTGGCCTAGATGTAAAATGTATATTCCATAGAGTTCTTGTATAAGTACATGGAGGGAGTAATATTTGTCACTCCAGCCACCCTATGCATAGTTATCTTCAACATATTGCTAAACCTAAAGTGTTGATCCACATACCCGCGCAATCATATGTGGGGCACAAAAGGGCAGAATCATATCATGCGCACATATAATAGATAACCAACACCATAGGTCAAAATAGAACTACTTCGACAAAATAGAAGTGGAACAAATCATTGGATAATAATTTATCACATCAAACACCACATTTAAATAGGGGAGTATACCTGTTTATGGATGAGACGGCCACTATACGTATGGATGAAAAGCCAATGGATATGGTGGTGAAGTCGATTGAGACGATGGCGGTGATGATGGTTCACCCCGGCGACACTATGACGCTGTCAGAAGAAAGGGGCAATCCCGTGTCCTTCTTCATCACTAATATTCTCCCCATCGGGGAGACGGTTTTCCCCTTGGATCCTTGGTGTTCATGCCCTCCAGAGGGCGAGAGCCCACTCCAAGATTGGATCTTTCCTCTGGGAGACTTCTTCTTGATGCTGAAATCTGAGACCCATCACCATTCTATTCAACACAAGATCTCGTAATTCCAAAAAACTAAACAATGGGGTAGTTCAACAAATTCTAGACCAAGTTTGCGGCAAAATGACGCGACTAGGGGACGCGCCAGCAAACCACGCAGTAGGATCTCACGATCAATGTGTTGACCACATTGGGGGCCACATCGAGGACATGTGCCCCCCCCCCCAGGTGGGTCCAGGACTAATGAGACCACTTGGGGGATGAAACTTGCTGACATAGTTTATTTTTATTTTTTCCAAGTCCAAATAATTCCCTTTTCTGCAATATACAATACACTTGAAAATAACAAATGGCCTTAGCATTAGATTAATATTTTAGTCCAATGAAAATTATGTAAAAGGTGTCAAAATCATATATAATTGATGTGAATATAGCATTAATACTTCAAATATTATAGATACGTTCGAGAGGTGTCACTTAGCAACCAGGATCTCCGTGATCCTAAAACCTTTGTGGTTTGAAGCCTCCATCAACATGGAGTAGCCTAGCGCCAACTATCCGATTCTCGTGAAACATCATTGAGCCTTTGTCCCTTGTTTGCAATCCCCAATCTCACCTCCATACTTTTGTGTAAGTTTACTTTCACGCTTTACTCTTCATGACTTGCATGTGTATGGTGTTTATGGAGCCTCTAGCTTAAGCAGTTAAGCTTATAATTTCCAAGAACTAAAATTAGTATAACTTGCTTTAGTAGTCTATTCACACCGTAGACCTACAACAATCCTATACTAACATACGAATGATATGATGGTAACTGAGGTTTTCCCCGTTGATGTTACATAAAAATAAAGGGTATTTATTAGTCCCACAAGTCGGCAATCAAGAGAAAAGGACAAATGAAATTATTTTGGTGTCGCCAACGTGCCATTGGCAAAATAAGTCTGTTTGAAAGACCTTTTGCCAACCAGACATTTGATGCCAAACAATGTTGGTCAAAATGTCCTTTCTTTTCCAATCAAATTTTGTGGTAGAAAGTATTTTTCCCTACCAACATATATGTAGGGATCCTATGTAATAGTGTAGTGCAACGTAAGTCACTCCTATTAATCATAACTAGCTTCATTACACACCTCAAGCTAGCTTTTTATTTAGAGATGAAGTGCCAAAAATTATGAATCAATATGTTATCAAGTTCATGTAAGGTTGGAATTGGAGAACTAGACACATTGGGAGTGTCTTGAGAACGGTTTCTATCCTTAAGCTTTAGCTAGACTTATATGTGCATTCGTGTACGCCTATTCGTGCAACCGAGGCCGTCTCAATTCCTCATGCTAAAGAAATAAAAGAATGCAACGCGGCATGATGGATACTCGTGTTGTGAAGATGGTTAGGGTTCTAGGATACTAGGCGAGCAAAACCAATGAGATGAACAACTTGAAATTCTGACGACGAGTAAGTGATATGCCAAAACTTATCTACTTTTCTGATCATTTTGCTTATATTTACTCGTCTAATTTTATATTGATGTGCCAAAACTTGAAATCCTATTTTATTTGAAGATTTTTAATCGAATTTTATATTGGTGTAGTTTTCATGTGCGCGGGTACTTCGCCAAAAAATAAGGTTAAAAAAGTTTGAGGAGTTCTCATCCAGAGGAACACCACTAGCAAGGAGGGCCCAACCGAGGTGCACACCTCTTGGGGGCTAGCACTGATTTAGAGCACGTAGCCAAGTCATGCGAAGCCCACATACACCCATTTTCTACGACCTCAAAGTTCACTAATATTTCTTGTGTATTTTTCCTAGTTTAGAGAGCTACTTCCTTCGTCGATCATTATCTCTTATAGGGTTCTTCAGAGGTTAATCCCACCTTTAGAGAGGGGATTTCATCATCATTGACTTCACTAGACCATTCTCCATCATCTTCATCATGTTTTCCCCAATGCATGTATGTGATTTGATGCCGGCACATGGGGTGGATGGAAATTGGATGATGTCAATCATGTAATATTCTAAGATTTCAGGGTATTGATCCCTATTATGATTATTGTTCTTGATCTTTCATTGCTATGATTTTGTTATGCATAATGCATATTACTAGGTTCTGAATAGTATGATTTGAGATTTGGACCATATGTGTGTTTCATGGTATTTATGTGTTTGGATTGTGCCAGCAAGTCGCACGCAACTCTTGTAGTCCCAACTAGCGACCACGTGGCTGACATACCGGGATATCAATGGGGAGGGTTGAAATTTGAGGATTGGTACATTTATTCATAAAGTGTTAATGTGTTTTTTGACTATCCACCAAAAGGAAAGCTTAGTTGTATATTCGTTTCCATTGGACTCATGTAACATGGGAGGGTTTGGCAATTGATGTTATGCAATTTCCCATGAATAAGCATGTTCAACTACATATGGAGTACATGCGTATAAAAGTAAAGAGAACATGATCTAGGATTACATAATTTCTTATTTCCACTATGTATGACTGATGCCATGCATCCATGTAACTCCCCAATTTCCATTCTCGCGCCTATGTTTATAATGTTGATGATCTCTTTCAATACATGTTATTTGTAGTTGTCAGGTAATTAGTAGTCTTATTTACTTTTTTGCAACCAACAACACTCAAAATCATGTCACTATGATGGCACTAATAAATTCTCTTAAATAAATATTTGCTTCATGTGTGGTTGAAAATAATACATTAGCTACTAAAGACTTATTAATTTTCTCTCTCTCCGACAGCGATAAATACAAATTAGAGTTGCAATACTTCCCAATGCGACTATTGCAACCCCGTGCACTTGTTGGATATATGCAAAGCACCACAACAAGATTTTCATGTTAATGCTGAGTTGGGGGGTTGAAGCTAAAAAATTATCAATGGTGTCAATCTTTGAAATTTGTTGGTGTTATTAAATTTTCTTACAATCCTTATGTGGAAACATATGATTAACAATCACGAATGGTCATATTTGACCTCCAAACAAAACCAAGAGTTTGCACTTCTAAGTGCATACCAAATCGCAAAACTAGAAGTATTTTCGAGAAATTAGACGGGAAAGAAATATTTAAAAAAATTGGAGTACATGATTACAATGTCTTGTGGATTGCCTTTTATGCCATTTGTTTTACAATTTTCACATTCCAGAGAGAGAGAGAGAGAGAGAGAGAGAGAGAGAGAGATGGAGCACACCATAAGTTTTTTACTTATTTGCATTTCATGGTTGCAACAAGTAAAAAAGAAAGAATGTTAGGGTTATGTTAGTGGTGTGAGTGGAGTGTGTGCACATGGTAGTGCGGTGTGCCTAGTCTTGGCTTTTCTCACTTTGCTTTCATGTTATAATTTGGTTAGCCTTTATATCTTCCTTTACATTTATGTTTTCCTAGCTTACTTTATCTGATCGTTTGTTGCACCAATAGAACATATCACAAGTTCACTAATTTTTAAACCCTAGTTTGGATGCGAATGCGACTCGACACCATGACAACTCTACTTGGGTATGAGGGAATGACTAACCTTAACTCATCCCTTTCAACAAATACCTAGTAAATGCTTATGCGAAAGGTAACATCGTTATCCATGCACTAGCGGTCGTCAAGGTACTTTTCTGGCACTGTTGCCAGGGCTCTTAGCCCTTAGATGTTTCCTTTGAACTCACACTTAGTTTAGTGTATTTTTAATATTCTATCTCTAACCCCCTAACAAAACAATTACCAAAAATATTTGATGTGGATATGCCTTTTTAGGAATAACAAATGCTACAAAGGATGAATGAATAGCCACGAGTACACCAATCATGTCTGACTATGATGCAAAGACAATTGAACGAATATATTGGGTGAGTGAGTACTTATCCATGTTACGTGTCACATATCCATTGTCTTGAGGGAATTGTGGATCTTGTGAACACATCAACTATCAATGTAAGTATGTGTTTGATTCATAATAGAAACCTATAACTCTTGGGATAAAACAATGCTAGTATGGAGGTCATAGAATTCATACTTTTCACGGTTGCAAGTGAGATGCTACATCGAATAATAAAGAATAACATAGAAACCATCTTACTTGACAGGATTAACATGGTAGTACAACCCATCCATGAGGTTTGCTTGGATAATCTTTGTGACAAGTCATTAATGCTCAACATTTGTGTCGGTATTGAGTTGTCGGAAGAAGTAAAAAATTGACTAGTGTCAATACATTTTCTTGAGAGCACTATGTTAACTTGAAGAGGATGAGCAATAAATCCTTGGTATCACGTGACACATGGGTTGGATGCGTCTTTCTAACCGAAACCGGGAGATGGAACTTCTTAAGTGTAAACCATATCTTAAAATTCAAGGTATGTTAGAGGTATTAGATGTGAAAGGGGTATTCAAAAATTCAAAGTGCTTGACTACGATGCCTTGTTGATTGCACTTAAAAAAAATCAATCTGTTTTTATCAGCAACCAAATTCGTCAATGGCCACTACATTTCAACTAGGAGAGAGAGTGAGAGAGAAAGAGAGAGTGCACGACCTCACTTTTTACTTATTTGACACAAGTTCTTATTTATTTACATAAAATAAGTGAGGCTCTGCTCTTACTTTTTATTAAGGCAGCTAGCATATTATTTACTACTACTTTATTACTATATAGTAAGCTTGCACATGCAACGCACGTCTTAATTTTCACATGCCTCGGTAAACCATCATAAACATGCATTAAAATACCCCTGATTCAACAGTGGGCATATAGTGGGCATATGGTCCATATATTGGTCGTGAAAAAGACTATGCACATGAAATATATGTAATATAAAATAAATAAACAATTGGTAAAAAAGACATGCCACCACAAACAAAGAACAAATTGTGATGGAGAAAATCGAACATAACGATTTTGGGCAACAATGGCCAACCATCTCATGACTTGTGTAGATTCACTTCAAATTTGATTGTGAGATATCTTCTATTACAAGGCGCTAATGAATAATAATAAACCAGAAAGGGCATATAGAAACCAAGCAATAAATCCACTTATACAAAACTATGGCATCTCTGTTGAAATGTCTTCACCAAGCTTCCGCAAAAAAAGGTCTTCACAAAGATTTTATTCTGCGCTTCCCATTTATCCTTATTCGTTAAGGAAAAGGTATTAAGCAGCTCATTGGTGCTAACTGGTGTGCACACAACAGTGAAGACCAACACTTTCATAGTTGTTCACAAAAATAGATGACGCTTGGGAAGCATGACTCATATGGCCATATACTTTTAGTATTTACTGCTAGTGTAAGTAAATTATATCAATAAAAACAGGCAGAAATACATTCATATGTAATACGACATGGTACCATAGTTTACAAATTATAGATCTCAGTTGAAATAAAATGCTAGTGCACCCACCCAAGATTCAGCCATGTTGAGACCAACCAGCAAAAAAAAGGTTGTTAACTCCACGAAAATAAGAGAATTGTTTTTCCACTATATTTAATAATTTAAATCACATATTTTCTCCATTCTATTAAAGTAACTGGCCAAGCTCAATTTTCAGGTCTAAAGTTCCAAGCCTAATGAAAAGAATTCGTATAGACATACCTGAATAATGGTTGTATGATGGTTAAATTAGCCAACCACTTTCCCTAAAAAAGATTTGGATTGAAGATGTTCTACACGAACAATTGTGTATTCAATGCCCAAGTATTAAGGAGCCAATTTGAGTTTTGCTAGTATACACCCTCATTCCAATAATATCATTTCTACAAATAAGAACCTTAGTTTGTTTTTTATAGTATTCCACCACCTGGGTGAAAAGATCTAGAAATGACTTCACCATGGTTAAAACAAAAAAAAATACTTTATTTGGCACATATAATATGCTGCCCTGGTAAGCACAAACTTAGTAAATAGAAGATGTTTAATCCGGAGAATCATGAATTGTCATCTTGTAAATGAAGCATAGAACACCTTGCCTTGAAATAGCCGCAACATGTTGACGTGCAAAATAGATATAGCCTATGCCCATAGAATTAGTGGGAAGGGCGAGATAGTGCGCTACTATGTCAATCTATTTCTACACATTCTGTTCAAGATAACCAGAAGATAAATGCGTAGTCAAGTAACACCATATCTCTTGGCATCAAGCATGATTGTCCAGCATATTTTGAAAGATGTTGTTCAAGATAATCATAAGATAAATGTGTAGTATCCGTTTCAAAAAAGAAAGTAAGTTAAATGTGTTGTCAAGTAATACCATACCTCTTGCCGTTGCGCTCCGCGGTAATAAAAATTAAAATTCAACTCCATACTCCTTTCCGACACGGTGGAAACCTATCATTTATCTAAACCAATAGGCTGGTCTTCAATCTACAACCAATCCAAGCAAGTAGAGAGCCAACTCAGCTAAATGTGATGCGCCGATACGGGGATGGAGGCGCGGCGATATGGATACAGAGACACGGGATACGGCAATTTCTAAAAGCATCAATACATCGATACTGCAGATATATAAAAATAATTAACAAAATGGCATACAATAAAACATGGAATAATTGATTGGGTGAGATGAGATAAAAACACTGCCTTATTTGTAGCATCCATGGCTCTTTTCAAGTCCTTGTGGTACGGTCTCAGAGATGCTATATCCCATGTTGGTATGTCATTTCCTAGCGTGAACAACAGCATCAGCAGGCCAGCGGCAGCAAGCAACAACACTATACAGAAACTCAAAGCAGCAAAGCTATAGAGCGGCAGCAAGCCAGCACAGCACCAGCGTCGAGCAACAAGCGAGCAGCCAGTTCAGCAGGCACGCACGCAACAGGAAGTGCCCAGCGCCCACCACACCAGGGGATCATCACAACATGCAGGAGTCAACAGCAAGGAAGGAGTGGATGACAGCGGCAACAACGATTAAGGAAAGAGATTACCTTTCTGACGACAGCGGCGATTCGGCTCCAGGCTTGCGGAGTTGCGGTGATTGGATTCCACGCAGCGGTGAGCAACCCCAGGCAGCAGCGGCGGCAACTCGTGCGGTCGCTCGATCCAATCCCATGACATGTTCAACCTAGGACCACACCGGCGCTCCACAAGCCCCGGGGCGCACGACCCGCTCCGTGGACCCAAAATTTTACTGAGCTGGGCGCGCACGGGCCCATCGCCGGCGTCCTAGGCGTCGAGGAGCACATTGTTCGGTTTGACATCACGGTGCGCGATGCGGCGGTGCAAGATCTCGAGGGCCTCGGCGAGCAGCGTGACCACAACGGCGGCATCCAGCTCCGGGATGGGCGCGCCGTGGCGAAGGCGGACCATCACCATGTGCGTCCACGCCTCGTCCTCGTAACCGCGTGCATCTGGAAGACGCTGGGTTTCCCGCGGAGGCCAGCTTGGGCTCGAGCCCGGCCAGGCCGTAGTCCAGGTCGGCGAGGCGCGTTCGGTCATTCGACTTGACGGCGCAGTGGTCGCCGGTGGAGCGGGACGCGCAGCAGCGGACGACGCCGAAGCGGTCCGACCAAATCTCCTCGCCGATCTCGGGGACGGATTGGAAGCTCCTGCCGTCCTGCGTCGGCGGCATCCCCGAGCGAGGATAAGGGCAGGGTGCGGCGCGACTTTCATGCGATGATTGGGCCGGTGACGGCGGCTGGAGGTGGGATGCGGTGAGATGTTTGTTTCCTATTCTACTACTTGTGCGGGCGTGGGATATGTACTACTCTGGCAGAGTTTTCGTCTGCCGGTCAAAATTGCTAAACGCAGTTTGGGTTGAGGTTTAGCATAATTTAATGGTTAGATTGAATTAAGGGATCCTGATCGTGAGGCTGTTATTAATCCGTGCTGTTATGGATAGCCTAGGCTGGGTGCACTTAGCTATGAATATGTTCCCTTGTTTAATAGTAGTAGAGATTAGCGATGAATATGTTCCCTTGTTTAATAGTAGTAGAGATAAGACAGCCATCAAGTCTAGTCTTATTTTTATTCTATATTTTATTAAGCCAGGACGGCTACTCTTTGTACACTAAATTTATTCTGTTTTATGAAGCCAACAAGCCTACCCTTTGTACCCTAAATTTATTTTATATGACGAAGCCAGCAGGCCAACTACTCTTGCTACCCAAAAATTATTTTTATTCTACTTATTAAGCCGGCAAGGTGGTGGGTGCTTCATTCACTCGCGGCCAAAGTCAAAGGTGCCGCTTGCTTTGGGGTGCGGGATACCGGAGCAATTGTTTGTGGACCAAGTACGTTAATATATATATATCTATAATACTTAAATAGTTCATCCCCATTATTCTATTTCTCTTGACATGCACCCTATTCACCTCAGCAACACCGCCATGCCACATCACCGTTCCATTAATGGCTTACATGAGGGACCAACCATAGGCATACCAACACACATCAGCCTTTAGTTACCAGCCAACAAAGAGGAACCAGTGGATGACTGGCTGGGCTGTACGAACCGACTTGGTGCTTGCCCCGACTTATTTCGGAGGGCCGTCACCGAAGAAGAGCCGTGTCCCGTGGGGCCCCGCATCGGCCCTGAACCAGAGCCGTGTCCCGTGGGGCCCCGCATCGGCCCTGAACCAGAGCCGGTTGTCGCCGGCGTCCTCCCACCGTCCAAATCATTGAGATCAATACCCTACTAAACGTAATCATTCAGGAAGAATTGATCATCAGTACGTAGCTAAGATGGGAGCAAGAAGAAGAAGATGGGCCAACTGTATTTCTGCATCGATATACCTTTATTAACCAAAATGACCATGTTGAGTTAAACAGGCCATCCCACAAAAAAAAAGAGTTAAACTGGCCGCAGTCAGTGTGGCCCATTTTCCAGATGTTACTTGATTTTTCCTTTTTAGAAATTACAAAAAATGTTCAAACTATAATGAAAATAATAAATAAATGTTCATGCAGTTTTAAATATTCACGAAATTAAAATAATACATAAGAAATATTAAAATGTTTCATAATTTTCAAAGGCGTTCACATATTTAATAAAATAATTTTGAAATATTTAAAAAATTTATATTTTCAAAATTTTAATCTATCTTTCAAAATCTTCATGATTTTAAATAATACTCACGTGGTCTTAGAATGTTAGTTGTTTTTCCCTTTTTACATGGCCCTTCCACATGTGAGTTTTTTTTGACATTTTAGAAATTTTGAAGATTAAGTAAATATTTTAATAGTAATAAAAGTAAAGTTGTCTTATAAATAATATGTAGTCAAAAATAACTTACTTCGAAAACATGGTAATGTATTTTTAAAATATTTATGTATCATTTAAAAAATCGTTTAGTTGAAATAGTTTTTATCTATAAAGTGTATGCAAAGTTTAAAAAGTGTTTATTTGAGAATCTATAATCCTGGGCACACTAGACTATTAATTATTTTTCTGCACACATTTTTTAATTTATTTTTATTAAAAATATATCTTCTGACAAACACATAACCTTTTTAAAGACACATGAACACTTTAAAAAAACTGAAATACATTTCCTAAAAGTTCTACACTTTATGTACTAGTGGAATATTTTTTTAATTTCTAAAATGCTATCCATGTGCCAGAGCCATGATTTGGTCGCGAGATCTTATGGGTTTCACCTCTAGCGTACCCCCAACTTGTTTTGGACTAAAGGCTTTGTTGTTGTTGTTGTTGTAAAATAAAAGACAACTTGGGAAATGGGCCACACTAACTGCAACACATTTAACTCCACGGGTGAATTAGGTGTTGATAAGGTCTAGTAATACAAAATTCATACAGAAACTTATACACATTCGTGTGGTGTTTATGGAAAGCAAGAAATGATCATCTTTTTAATAGAAAATGTTCTAGTCTTGCCCATGTTTCTATTGTTTCAAATGCTATCATGCAGGGATTAAACTTGAGTTCACTGGTTGCTCCAAAAATCAAGAAAAATAATAGCAAGCTCAACGTTCGGTGCCAATGGTTCAAATTCCTTCAATTTTTACATGTGAAGCCATATTCTGTGACGCAGCTTGAAAATTGCAGCAATGCATGCTCTCGTCTCCAGCAGGCATATGCATCTACATTTGAATGGAGCATAACCAGCAATGCAAACAGATATATGTTTCGTCCATGTCTCCTGCGGCGTTGTCACCACTTTAGGCTCAAACTTTTGGACTTCTTCTCGCTACCAAGATTGCTGATATACTTCAACTTGAAGAAACCCCCTTCTACACAGACAACTCTGTTTTGGCATCTACATCAGCTGCAACTAACATTGTCGTCATGCTCCTTCCCTATATCGATTCTCTCGTATTGGATACCCTCTTGTTTCACCCGTTGACAAAATCCTTGTCGTGTCCTCAATGTTGGGCAGTCAATAGAAAATTTCTTACACACTTTAGATTGTTTCTACCCAGTGTGAAGGAACTCATCAACAATATCAGTAGGAACACTGTATGTGAATCACTCACATTTCCATATACACCTTCTGCAAATCACTAACCCCCATCTCCCTGGTTGCACTCCTTCACCGTGTTGTCCGTTAGCTTCAATGGCATCGGTAATTCAGAAGGATCGGTGAAAGAGACGTGGAGGCTACATGGGATTCTCCCGCAAAGCAGTAGTGGATGAGTTGTGCATGACATTGTCGTTGTATTCCGGTGAAGCATCACATGGACCGATTTGCGACAATGTACGCTTCCTCTTCTTGTCGCCCTCTATCTCGCATTAAGATACCATCAGCATAACATATTCCCATTTGTCTTCGGGGTCATTCGATGACGAAGATTTCTAACCGTGGGAGGTTGTGAGCTGAAACTTCCATAGGGTTGTTATAATGATGTACCCCAACCCCTCTACTCTCAAGTGATAAGAAGGATATACTCTTAAGATTGTTGATGATAGAGAGAGGTTAGGAAACCTAGTAGAGAAGGAAATTTAGTAGGGAAGGGGGGAAATGCAATTTCAATCACAACCTCTACTATTACAAGCATTTTGATTTGATTTCTTTGGGTAGGAGGTGTGTATTTTGACCACATTTGAAATGTTTTCTTTTCTTTTTTTTTCCTCCCCTGCAAAAATAAAGGAAATTCAAAAATTTCATCTCCACCACATTTATCCCTCAAAATAAAGGAAATTCAAAAATCTCATCTCCACCACATTTATCCCTCAAAAAAAAAAAAAAGGAAGTCCATGTGCTGCTGACCTTTCGGGCCCGCCCACCGCTGTCGTCGCAAAACGACACCCAGAGACGCCACCTTCCGCCGCCATGGCTTCCGCCTCGCCGTCGCCGGACTCCACCGCCGTCTCCGACCACCATCGGAAAGCGGTCGCGTCCCTCCCTCCCCCTCCGTCCCCGGGTACATCTTCCTCCCTCCCTCCCTCCTATGCTTTTCTTTCTTCTCCGACAAGAACATGGCCGGCCGGCGAGGCCCGCTCCGGCGGTCCTCGTATCTCCCCTTACCGACGACAAGAGAATCCCCTTACCGGCACTCTCGCTCGCTCATCCGCCGAGCCCCGTACAGCGAGAGGAGGGTTTTGCGAGAGGAGGGTTTCTTTCTTTCTTGGAATTAATCCCATTTCTTGAATCTGATTCCTCCATCCATCCAGACATGGGTGAGACGCCGACGCACGCCAGGTTCCTGGTCTCGGACGCGGAGGCGGGGCTCGTCATCGGCAAGGCCGTCCGCGCCATGGAGGCCCGCTCCGGGGCCCGAATCATGTTCTCCGCCCAAGGCCAGCACCTCCCCGGCACCGAATGCAGGGTCCTCCTCGTCTCCGGCCTCTTCCGCTCCGTCATGGACGCTGCAGAGCTCATCCTCGACAAGCTCATCTGCCAGGTATGGTATGGTATGGTATGGTATGGTAAACCAACAAAAAAGAAGAAGAAAAAAAGGGCGAGCATTTCACTTGGCTGACTGATTGGTTTCCTTCAGCCTTGACTGATTGATTCAGAGTTGCAATCCTCTGCTTTGCTCTGCTCTTCTCAGGCCAGCGTCGTGCTGGTGGTGCCCGACGCCTGCTGCGGCACGCTCATCGGCAAAGGAGGACAAGTCATCAAGTATGCTATCTTCCCCTTCTGTCCTGCCCAATCTGTCCTGCTGTGCTTGCAATGAACAGTATCAGTATGCAAGGGAGCCTGTTTTCTCTCTACCTAGCTAGGCACATGACATGATCGATTCACGGCAGCGCCATTGCATCTCTGATAATTCTGCCCAGAATAGCTCTGCTGCCGTTGCTAAAATGCCATCATACCATCTCTGTACATCTGATTGGCCGCTAGCTGCAGCATTGAGCATTTCAGAGCATTGTCTGAAATTGTCACAAAAAACTTGCTACATTATTGTATTTAATCCGCAGTTGTGTATGCGATTTGTGCTCTTAACCGCACGCATGCTCTGCAGTTTTCAGCTTCAGTTCCACTATTTGTGAGCCTAGGCGGTTTCAGCTTACATTTGCTATCTGGAATATTAGCTTGTGTTTGCTATTCAGGAGCCTGCATGCCCTCCACCAGCATCCGTCATCGTATTTCCTCTTCTTTTTTATTTCTACATTTCAGATATTGCAATTTGATGATACCCCCCATTCCCCTCTCTGATCATTTAGGTCGTTGGCTCAAGAGTCTAATACTGGGATCAACATATCACCCCGTGACATCTGCTACGGCCAGCATGATAGGCTGGTTACCATTACAGGACAGCTAGACAATCAGCTGCAGGCCATATTTTTGATACTGTCAGAGTTACTGGACGTTGTTCACTACTCGTGCTCTGATGCAGGTTTATCTACATAACTTTTATTCAGCACTTGTGTGTCTGCTCTTTTTTTTTTCATTGCATGCTACTCAGTTACGGTTTGAACGCCTCCTTGTTCGCATCTTGTCTGCCTTGGGGGATTTTGGTATAGTGAGTGTGTCAGAAATATGTTGCTTCCTTATCGTTTCTGCTTGTGTATTAACATTACGGATTAGTATTACAGTTTGTTGGCACTGAGCTAGCTACTAGTTTGTATTGCTTCACCTTTTCCTGTCGCTAATTTGGTAATCACATTCTCAAAATATTCAGGCGTCAATTTTTATCCTGTTTCACCTGTTGGGTGTGAAGATGGATATGTCAAAAGATACAACAGCAAGGTAAGTCATTATTGTTGAAGTACACTTGTACGCATCGTGCCTTCCTTTTAAGTGTACTCATAATGATTGTCTACTGCTGCATGATGTATGAAATGAGCTATTCGTTGACTGTCCGTCTACATGTTCTGATTCTCCCCTTAACCTGCATTTCCTTTTTCATGCATAGTTGGCCCTATTTTTTACATATGGGAGTGTGGGATAGTTACTTCAATAAATAAAGTGGAGTTCTCTATTTATCCTGTTCCGTCGCAATGCTTGTTGGTTATGCACTAGAACCTCCATTTCTAATCAGATCTAAGGATTATCAAAAGGAAAAGAAAGGACACCAGTTCCATGCAGAAATTAAAGCCATAACTCCTATAAAAAAAACTATGAAAGTTCGACACCTACTCTTGGGTTCTTTATGCTTTAGAAAATATTACCGCATGTGCTGGCTGTAATATTTGTAGAGAAGAAATACGGAGGATTTTTTTTCTTGAAGGAGTGAATGAAATTGTGGGTCATTCTAGAAAATATATGAAATTGTGGGCTGGACTCTTACTTGTTAATCTGATTTACATATGCAAATGTGTGTGTAGTTTCCTGCGCCCGAGTCCGTTTTTGGTTCATATAGCATCATTATTTAGGGTCCTCGAAACATCGCTATCTGTTCACAATAGATGCAAATAATTTACTATTCATGCCCAGTTAACCGATGCTATATATAGGCCCCTGCTGCAGAATCTGAACCATTTTCTCTTGAATTCCTTCAGCCTACCACGTCCCTCAGATCATCTGTCAACAACAGTGATGAACAAGAGTCTCTCACTATTACTGTCGCAGACAAGCATGTCGGCGCTATCGTCGGCCGTGCCGGGAGGACCATAAAGGAGATCGAACAGGTATATACATATATCCGGCATCACTGAAATGAAGCAACAAACTGTTAAATAGCACTTGGTTTTGACAGCCAGCAATCACTCATCGCCCTCTGGTTTGGTCTTGGTAACCGTGTAGCATGAAGAATCCGCACAGCGTCTGATAATAAATGAGAACTGTGTAGATGAGTAGTGTGAACGAAATGTGGTTTTCGTCAAGTTGCTGCCATTATTTTGGTCCTAGATGAGGCCATAAGGGTGCTGAAGTAAATTAAACCAAGTTATTACAGTGAGAATTGGGTGGTACCTGACTTTGGGTACTGACTGTACTTTTGCCTAATAGTCGCTGTTGGTTCATCCTTGGGGTGCAGGTTACCGGCGCATTGATCAGGATCTCGGGCAAGGGGGATATCATACATGGGACAAATGACAGGTATTAGAGGAGGTTTGAATCAGTGTTTGTGTGCCGATGCATGATTTTAACTGTGAAACAAAAGGCCTGCAGCTGCAATCTAACTTACACTGTGTGTTTGTGTTGTGAACTTGTGATGAAATGGCAAGCAGGAAGGTGGTGATCAGAGGGACATTGGAGGCACTTAATGCTGCGGAGGCAATGATCATGCAACTGGTCTGCGATGCCGGTCGCCAGCTGGACGGTGGTGACAGGAAGCCTCTCGAGCAAGTATGAGATAGTTGCTGTAGAAAAAATCTGCTCTCTATTTTTCTTATGCCATCATAATGCTTGTTGGTCATACAGTAGAGCTAATCAGTGTCAAATAGACAAAAGGACAACCTTTCCATGCAGAAAATTGAAGTCCTGACTCATGTAAAAGAAGTAAGAGAGGTCCACCCACATTGTAGTAACTTTATGCTTTAGAAAATATGTAGCACATGCCTGGCTGTTCTGTTTCCAGATAAGAAGAGGACAACCTGTATGGAAGATTTTGTTTCCTCAGAGTGAATGAAATTTTGGCCTTGACTCCTAAAATGTTAATCTGGTTTATATATACACCATCAATCTGCATGTCTCAGTAAATAACCTTGGAATGTCTCACTATTTTTTTCATACTTAATGCGAATTATTTTCCAAGACCATCATTTATTGTTTATGTCGAGGCAACCGTGTTATAGGCCTGTTGCGAAATCTGAACCATCTTTTCTTCAATCCTCCAGCCTAACACATCCATGAGGTCGCCCGATAACAGCAATGACACTTCTGTCCCTGACAAGCATGTGAGCACTGTCATCGGCCAAGCTGGGACTCATCATGACAGGTATATGATAGGTTTTAGTCAATGCATTTTGAGTGGGGATGCATAAAATATAAACACATGTAATCTAACATAAATATTGGTCACATTTTTTATTATGAACTAGTAACAAAACGCTGGTTAAAACAATTCCGTGTGACTCATGATGGTTGTTGATCCATTTTAGGTTGTCGGAGGCCGAGCTTGAGGAGTTTGGTCCTTATTTTCCTCACCTTGTAGACAAGTTCATAGATGCGATTGCCAAGGATGTGAAAGAAAAATCAAATGATGACATGGATTACAAGAGAGGTTATCAACAACAAACCATTGAGTATGCAAACAGTGCACTGAAACAGTACAACTGTGCCAACAATAAAACGGTAAAATTAATCTTGGTGCCAATTCCTACTTCTTTTATCCCAAGTTTATTAATGCAAAAAAAAAATTCTCACCTGGAAAATATATTAGGCCGACGAGTATGAACTAGTTGAAGCAATTTGTAGCTGTGGAATAATGGATACAAAGGGAGTGTATGGTCATGCAAACTTCACGGCAAGGAACAAGTCGAATTCAAAAGTTGATTTCTTCTTCGCGGAGTTATTTTGGGACAGCAAGAAGGATAGCCTTGTAACTACATGTGTAGTTTCACTGGAAGAGGAGGAGAGAGTTGGTTTGTTTCTAATCTAATAAATCAGCAATTTGGTTGATATGTTTGTCAAGGAACCCTAAACTGTTATAATCTGTCATTTTTGCAGGTGGGTTTCGTGGCATGGAGGGTATCAACTACAGGGATTGAATGAATATACGTGTTGATCCTCAGCATTGCTATGCTTGCCGTGCAGATTTAAAGCACCCCGTGGATGGAGGACTATATGAGATTGGCCATAAAGCAATGAGCGAGTGCTATGGTTATGATTCTTAAATTAAATACCATCTGATCTGTAGGCCGCTTAGAAGCGAAGTATATACATACACATCATCTGCTTTTTCAAGCTGGGATTGTTCAAGCTGCTTCACAACTACTAACTTTATGTTTAGCAATTCATATTGTGATGCATGATTTATTTTTTTTAGCAAGTTGTGTGCACCGCCTTTTGTCGTAACAGATAAAGAGTGAACCACTGCCTCTTTAATAGTATTACTATAGTGATTGGAGGAGACACTGAAGCAGTGCACTATTTCTTAGCACAAGTTGAAATTTAGATTATTAGTGAAATACTCTGATTACACGTCTTCAGCTAGCACTAGTAGATAATACGTGGATTATTAGAGACAGACAATTAACAAGTCAAATTTTCTTGTAACACTACATGAATCCCATAAACAGCTAAAGTTTGAGTTGATTTTTGTAAGTCCATAAATAGATGATTTCAAAATTCGTAACCTGATTATTTTACACAATCCAAAATCTACAAATAGCTAAACTTGAAAATAAATAATGTATGTATGTCACCAATTATAGCAATGTGGAGTGCATTTTGGAAACTATATAAAGTATATGATTTTCAAACTAAATACAACTCAATTAGAGAGATAACTTCTTTTTAGTTGGAAGTATTGCATTTCTTAGAATTCTCAGCAAGCGCCCTCCATAATATGCCAAGCAAAAGTAATCCATGCATACAAGCATAATATGCAACAAAATATCATAACAAATCTGGCTACCATTACATGCATGTCAAACTTATCTAGCTTGATGAGTAGTTGAAATAGAACGGTATGGGAAGATAAAGCATATCCATAAAATATAACTTGTTTCAGTTATTCTCATGATCCTCTCAAGATCATATCCCTGTTCCTGCAAAGTCATCTCCGCATTAGCATGGTTCGTGATCGGTCAGTAGATTGGACGACACAGGAGTTTGAGCGCTTGGTAGATTGGACGATCGCTTGGTAGATTGGACGACACTGTTGGACCGCCCTCGAATTTTACATGCTTGTAGTAGACTCTATGGTGCAACAATTTCGCCGGCAGATCTTCAAGAAGATGCTCGAGTCTCGGGGTATAGATGGATTACGGGACAGTTTCCTTCTATCTCACGGATTCTGCGAGATCAACTTTGTCGCGACTTTGGGGTGGCTCGTGATATATGATTTCGTGGGATTTGAGCTTGAGTTGTAGGAAAGGTATTTATAAGGGTCCTACGTTAGTTGGGGCTGCCATAGGTCGACTGGAATTGGATAGAGATCGAGTTTCTTTCTTGTATTCGAAGACAAGGCCGGAATCCAGGTTTGACACAAGTTGGTTTGTATTTGGTCGCCCAAAGGAACCTTCCGGTGTCAAGGAAACTTTTTGGAGCAGAGGTGGAGATATTTTTGCTGGCCGAATGATAATCAAAGTGAGTTTGGATCGCCAGTTTAGAGGAAAAAATTGATAAGCGGGCATGATTTCGAGTAGAAGGTGGATAGGGGTCCAAGTAACCCCTAGCTCAAATACTAGTGCACTTTGAATGAACTTGACCCAAGAGAAAAAAATGCAGAAGATAAATAAATTTCTCAAACATTTATTTTATTCCACGCGAAATTTTTCCCTAGCTTACATAGTAGCAATAACAAGGCTAGTTTTTTCTTTTTTGAGGAATCATCGGGGAAGAGTTCTCCCACCTGAATATATTGGTTTAGGCGTCGATTATAAGCCCCCGCGTTGGGTCTGTAAGGTACTAGATATATCCCTCTAGATTATGGTTCTCACACACTCCCCGGAGTTGAGCCGATGGGTGTCGTTATGTCGTGATCCACTGGATACCTTCCCCCTATTCCCTGGTCCTGGGGAGCTCCTATTGGGCGCCTTATGCGCCAGTTGAGCCAACTAGCGCTCACTGCGCACGCTAGTGGGCCGGCCCATGAACACGCAAGTTAGTGCAAAAAGTATTTGCGAAAAAACACCCCAAATAATGGCTCTCGAGAGAAATCGTACCCGCGCAATTTAGAAAAACTTTAGCCGAGCTACCAGGCCTTAGTGAAATATTGTAGCGTGTATAGTTTAAGAACAAAACTTTAGTCGCGCTATTTAGAAAAACATGATTTCTTATAAAAAAATAAATGTGAACAAAATTTAAATGTCCACAAATTTATAAAAAAACATCACGAATTAGCAAACAGTTCACGAATTCAAAAAGGTTCGTGAAACCAGAAAGAGTTTATCAAATTTGAAAAAAAGTTCATCGATTTTGAAAGAAAGTTCATCGACTTAAAAAAAGGTTTTGGAAAACAGTTCACGAATTTTATAAAAAATGTCAATAATGGAAAACAAAATACGCGGAAATGAAAAAAATTTGTGCATTTAGCAAAAGGAAAAGAAAAAAACACAAACAAACCGTTTAAAAAAAGATGAAAAAAGAGAAAAAAAAACAGGGCTTCACAGCTGGGAACGAATAAAGAAAATATAAGGAATTCAATAGGCACGTCGTTGGTGGCCTTCCGCTGTGATTGGTATGCTGCTCTGTGAAAAAAGAAATGCTCTGGGAATCAACCTTCACAGGCCTTCGCTGTGATTACGTTGCACGCACACCGAAAAAAGAGCAAATGAGCCGGTTATCAAAACGCACTGTAGCAGGCGCTTAATTCGTCAAATAGGAAATACTCTTTTGTTTTTCGTATAATTCCCAAAAATATGTTGCACTCAAACAAGATGGATGGGTGATTATACTGTATTATATATAAATTAAAGTTGAGAGCAGCCAGACAACTATCTGAAAAGTTCACCAAAAAAAAAAAAAAAAAGAGAGAGACAACTATCTGAAAAGGGAGGCTCAACTGAATAATATGGCACTAAATTTTCATCTCAGGAAGTAGGCACATTTTCCCCAAATCATCCATCCATTAGAATAAGCTTGAGTTTCTCCCAAATCATCCATCCTTCCTTCCATCCATTTCCAACATGGACACCAGCAGTATTAACATGGAGCAAAACATGGACACAAGTAGTATTAACATGGAAGAAAGCAATTGGTCTAGATCGACATCGACCATAGCAGCAAAATCATGAATGAGCAGGTGCTCCATCCATTTCCTAATTAAATCATCCATCCATTAGAATAAGCTTGAGTTTCTCCCAAATCATCCATCCTTCCTTCCATCCATTTCCAACATGGACACCAGCAGTATTAACATGGAGCAAAACATGGACACAAGTAGTATTAACATGGAAGAAAGCAATTGGTCTAGATCGACATCGACCATAGCAGCAAAATCATGAATGAGCAGGTGCTCCATCCATTTCCTAATTAAATCATCCATCCATTAGAATAAGCTTGAGTTTCTCCCAAATCATCCATCCTTCCTTCCATCCATTTCCAACATGGACACCAGCAGTATTAACATGGAGCAAAACATGGACACAAGTAGTATTAACATGGAAGAAAGCAATTGGTCTAGATCGACATCGACCATAGCAGCAAAATCATGAATGAGCAGGTGCTCCATCCATTTCCTAATTAAATCATCCATCCATTAGAATAAGCTTGAGTTTCTCCCAAATCATCCATCCTTCCTTCCATCCATTTCCAACATGGACACCAGCAGTATTAACATGGAGCAAAACATGGACACAAGTAGTATTAACATGGAAGAAAGCAATTGGTCTAGATCGACATCGACCATAGCAGCAAAATCATGAATGAGCAGGTGCTCCATCCATTTCCTAATTAAATCATCCATCCATTAGAATAAGCTTGAGTTTCTCCCAAATCATCCATCCTTCCTTCCATCCATTTCCAACATGGACACCAGCAGTATTAACATGGAGCAAAACATGGACACAAGTAGTATTAACATGGAAGAAAGCAATTGGTCTAGATCGACATCGACCATAGCAGCAAAATCATGAATGAGCAGGTGCTCCATCCATTTCCTAATTAAATCATCCATCCATTAGAATAAGCTTGAGTTTCTCCCAAATCATCCATCCTTCCTTCCATCCATTTCCAACATGGACACCAGCAGTATTAACATGGAGCAAAACATGGACACAAGTAGTATTAACATGGAAGAAAGCAATTGGTCTAGATCGACATCGACCATAGCAGCAAAATCATGAATGAGCAGGTGCTCCATCCATTTCCTAATTAAATCACTCTAACAAGGCAAAAACTGTCTCTGACTACCAACCACCATCTGGGAACCATCACACACGTAGCACAGATTCATTTCAGCACGCGCTCGACCTTCTTTCGAACCAACCAGTCAATCTGTCCAGTCGCCGAACACCTGGAATCGAAAACACCAGGGAGGTAAGCTGAGCAACTCAACAAGCAGACAAAACAACGCATGCTGATTATCAACAAATTCCAAGTTTCAAACATATAACAAAATAAAAGTAAGTTAGCATATCGATCCCTGTTCATAGCTTGGACTAGTTATTTAATGCTTCTTGTACCACTGAATGCGTGGAAAAGAAAAAACCAAAAGCACAAGCAATTGGGCGTAACACAATACACTATATCCGCATGCATCAACCTCTACGTTCAGACCCGACCAGCAGTTTCACTTATCCAAACTTCATTTCTAGCACTAACAATCAATTAAACTTCACCAAACACTACTGTTAGAGAGCCATGTGTATTCTAGAACGGCTCTTTCTACTATTATGATTGCTACCTTATCTCCTCTAATCTACTTGCATATTTTGGCATCCTCCTATCCTCCAACCTGCATGCTTTCTGTTACCCCTCGCGACTCATTTCTGTCCAGACGCTACTTACAACTAGCCACTATATTTGTTTAGCATCTCTCTCAAACTCTTCTTGTTGAAATCAAACCCCACCCAATTGCTTACTTGTACACATCAATTAAATAAGCTCTTGTGCAATACAAGTCTTGACACTAAATAATCATAAGGCTTAAGAAATGAAAGGTTAAAATCATGAGTAAATTACCTCCACAACTCTGAACGAATAAAGTTCTTTGAATGACGTCACATCAACCTTCAAGAAACCACCAGAGCCAAAAGTGACTCCGTGTGAGTCTTGGCACTCAAAAAACGGACCGTTCTCCAAAGCAAATGATATAACACTGATAGCATGTGTTGGTGCGCGAGCTGAATCACCAGAGACATTTTTCGGATCATATTTGTAAACTTCACCAGTGTTCCAGCACTTGTCGTAATTTTTACTGATACGAATAACTGCCAGAAGCGGCCCAACTCGCCGTAGCTCATATAAAGCAGCTCTTATGTGATGAATGTTGTCCAAATCATAAGAACGCAAGCCACTGACACAGTATCGAAGACCATATTGCGGTCGACCCTGAAACGCAAAACATAGTTATTACAAAATGTTCATGTACGCACTAATGACCCTACATAGTCAGGTATACCATACAGAGTCATTACCTGGTAATCAGTTTCGCTTAGCACACCGGCATAAGCCAGCTTCTTCAATAGACGCTTGGCAGCCGTCATATTAGGATATTGTTGTTTCGCCTCATCACTTAATTCCTTCAGGTGTTGCACTGAGAAGAAAATGTCCCTTCCTTCTAAAAGTCGGAAAATAGACTCCATTGTAATCACCATGCTAAAGTACATACACCACTCTGCAATTATATTATAAGTTGACAAAACTTAAAATAGTGCATCAACATATGACCCATGCAAAAGAGACAGACTTGTGGAAAAACTAAGCACAGTTTATCCTTTTTTTATGTAACTGTTGAACTGGTATGGGCTGCTGGCCCATCACCGGCAGGGTCCGGCGAGGAGGTGGCGGTGCAAGTGGGCATGATATCGCGCCTGCGCGTGCGTGCGGCTCTGTGCTGGCTGCGTGGACAACGATGGCTGGCTGGGTCTGGCGCGAAGGTGTGCTGCGCTGCTGGAGTTGAGCTGCTGGTGCTGCTACGTGCGCGGCAGAGGAAGAGGAAGGAGGCGAGTTGCTGCTGCTGTTTGAGGAGAAGGAGGCTGCTGCTGTTGCTTGTATTTGAGGGTGATTTGCTCTCTGCTGAGCTGCTGCTGTGTCTGCTGGTTGAAGAACAGGAGGAGGAAGAAGAGGGGTGTTGTCCTGATGCTTGCTGCTGCGCCTGGTGCTATGCTGCTGCTGATTGGAGAAAAGAGAGGTGCTACAGGCTACCTAGGAATCTAGTGCAAGCTAAGAAAAAATAAATTGAAATGTAGCCACAACTAGCTACTAAAACTACTTCCCCTGAATAGTCAAACGGAAAAAAATAATAAGTAGAAATAACCGTACCATGAAACTGATCTTCAACGGGCGACAACGCTGTTAATCCGTCATCTGTAACGTGGCGCCTCCACGTAAACCGCTCACGGACTCGCTCATATTTGGCTTGGATATTAGCTACAGATACACAAGATTCATTGAGAAATTGATAGATATTTAGACAAGTAACTATTCTAATGCATGCCAAAACAAACAAAGCAGAATTGGACAAGGAAATGATGAGCAAAAGGTCCTGAAATTGAACAAGGCACCTTTTAAGTTTTCTATCTAGATGGAGCATGCTGTATGTATACCGCAAGGAGAGTAAGAAGAAATAGTTCCTGTTAGTAGAGTAGGTAGGTGTCTATGATTACAGGATCTAGTATCGGGGACAACTCTACAGCATGAGTTACTACTTGGGGATGGAAGTAAATATGTCGTCAAGCAGCAAAGATTTTACCCCAAATCGGAGGCATCGGCGAATAGTAGATACAACGCCTGATCTGTGCACTTACCCAGCCGACGGTCCATGAAGCCTCACGACCGCTGCCGCCGCTGCTCCGTGGAAGAAGGCGGATCAGATCTGAGATAGGCCTTCTCCTGCAGTAGTTGAGAGGTCAGGGTTTTTTTGGGGGGGCGGTGGGTCGGCGCAGAGACCGTGCTAGCGGCGGCGGAAGGGTAACGAGGAGGAACCTCGGCCGTCGGCGGGGCGAGGACGACGGCGCCGACGAACAAGGAAAGATTGGGGGTGGGGTGGGGTGGGGAGTCGGTCAGGGCCTTCAGGAGAACCTCGGCCTTCCACCAAACCCGGCCCGGCCCGGCCGTTTAGCCCTAATAAGTCGTCTGCTTTCGGCTGTTTGGGCTGTTTCTGGGCCCACTAATAGATAGAAAACTCCCTGATATCTCTAACGATCAACAAGCAGCAGTCCAAGGGTGAGAAAAAAAAAATATTCGCCCACCCACGCGTCGTGGCTCCTCGGCCCGTTTAAGTCACACACATGCTAAAAGGAGGCCGTTATGAATATGAATAAAGTTACCGGTGTTTCTAAAAAAAATACTGAGGAGAGGAGGCAAAAATTGACGCTCTCAAGACCTCCAGTTCTGGGGGAGGCTATGAGCCCCCAAAACCACCACCACCTGTCCGCACTGCCATTACTTGCTCTCTGTATCTTGCCTACACAATCCTCGATCTCCTCTGCTTCCCTAACGACATGGTTAAGGGAAGCGAGTGGAAAGATCGTGCACAAAAGGGCTGCCACCAGTGACGAAAAGAGGAAGCCGCAGGAGGCCAATGAGGTCACACGGAAGTGGTTTCCGTCTACGATCTCCGCCGATGAAGTCGACCACATCGTGATGGAGAAGTCGATGGCAACAGATCTGAGGTGCTGAATTCTGGATCGCATCGTCCCGTCGGCTCCCCGTGATGGTGAGCTTATCATCCATTAGGAGTAGTACGGGAGAGGGCTTCGCTCCCCGTTGTATAATTTCGTGCGCGGGCTTCTTCGTTTCTATGTCCGCCAGCTACACCATATCCCTCCAAATGGAGTCCTCCACATGGCCATTTTATCACCTTTTGTGAGTGTTTTCTTAGGGTAGCTCCTCATTTCAAGATATTCCACTATTTCTACTGAGTTTGGGTCCAGATGAATGGGAACGCCGTCCGCATGCTCGGACGAGCTAGCTTACATCTCCTTCCCTCCAGCAAATTCATTCCTATGGACCTCCTGAAGTCTGTCCAGGAGTGGCATAAATATTGGTTTTATGCCTCCAGGCTTGGTGATAACTACCCGCCTTTGTCAACGAGGCCTCGAAGAAGATGTGCTCCCAGGGCTCGCTGATGTGTCTGTCGACACCCGTGCTCTTTCCAATGCTACATCCTCGCCTCAAGGCCAGTGGGCTGAAAGGGGGGATATCTTGAAGGCATGGTTGGAGCGTCGTGTGCTCCCACTGCAAGCATGGTCGACCCCGAATTATGAGTATACAGGGCTAGAGCACAGATGTAGCAGCAAGCAGGGATTCTCTTTTGAACGTGTCTATAATTTATGAAATAGTCATGCCATGTTTACAATAGTTTTATATGGTTTTGGTGCACTTCTATACTATTATTTTGATGAACTAACTTATTAATCTAGTGCCCATTGTCAGTTCCTGTTTTTTTGCATGTTTTTTGTTTCATAGAAAAAACATGCCAAACGAAGTCCAAATGCTATAAAATTTACAGAGAGTTTTTTGAAGTATATATATATGTGTGTGATTTTTGAAAAAAAATCAACGCAAGACGGTACCCGAGAGCCCCACAAGACAACAGGGTGCCCCTACCCCCCTAGGCGCACCCTGATGTCTTGTGGGCACATCATAGGTTGGTTGGAGCCCTTCTTTTGCCGCAGGAAAGATAACTTCTGGATAAAAATCTCCTCAAAATTTCAGCCCAATTGGAGTTACGAATCTTCGGGAATATAAGAAATGGTGAATGGCTGCGAAAACAGTCGCGGAAAACAAAAGACAACAGAGAGATCCAATCTAGGGGAGAGCTCCCTCTCTCATCAGAGGGTAGAAGAAGGATTGGGCTTCCCTCTCTCCTCCGGTGGCGATGGGACGCCGCCGAGGACATCTCCTCCATCAGCATCACCACCAACTTATTCTCCGTTCTCATGGTGATGTGTGGGTAGTTCATCCTCGAGGCTGAGGGTATGTACTGCTACTTCTTGAGCTTGCGTTGGTTTTTCCCTTGAAGAGGAAAGGGTGATGTGGCAAAGTAGAGTAAGTATTTTCCTCAGTTTTGAGAATCAAGGTATCAATCCAGTAGGAGACAACGCACAAGGCACCGAATATCTGCACAAACAAACACCAACTTGCACCCAACACGATAAAGGGGTTGTCAATCCCTTCACGGTTACTTGCAAAGTGAGATCTGGTAGAGATAGATAAACGGTAAAGTAAATATTTCTGGTATTTTTGGTTTATAGATCGAAAAGTAAAATATTGCAAAGAAAGTAAATAGGAAACTAATATTGTAGATCGGAAAATTATATGATGGAAAATAGAACCGGGGGCTATAGGTTTCACTAGAGGCTTCTCTCAAGATAGAAAATATTATGATGGATGAACAAATTACTGCCAAGCAATTGATTGAAAAGCGCAAAGTTATGACGATATCTAAGGCAATGATCATGAATATAGGGATCACGTCCGTGTCAAGTAGACCGACTCCTGCCTGCATCTACTACTATTACTCCACACATCGACCGCTATCCAGCATGCATCTAGAGTATTAAGTTCATAAAGAACGGAGTAACGCATTAAGCAAGATGACATGATGTGGAGGAATAAACTCAAGCAATATGATGAAACCCCATCTTTTTATCCTCGATGGCAACAATATAATACGTGCCTTGCTGCCTCTACTGTCACTGGGATAGGACACCACAAGATTAAACCCAAAGCTAAGCACTTCTCCCATTGCAAGAAAAACCAATCTAGTTGGCCAAACCAAATTGATAGTTCGAAGAGGATTACAAAGATATCAAATCATGCATAAAAGAATTCGGAGAAGATTCAAATAATATTCATAGATAAGCTGATCATAAATCCACAATTCATCGGATCTCAGCAAACACACCGCAAAAAAGTATTACATTGAATAGATCTCCAAGAACATCGAGGAGAACATGGTATTGAGAATCAAAGAGAGAGAAGAAGCCATCTAGCTACTAGCTATGGACCCGTAGGTCTATGGTAAACTACTCACGCTTCATTGAAAGGGCAATAGAGTTGATGTAGAAGCCCTCCGTGAACTAATCCCCCTCCGGCAGGACGCCGGAAAAGGCCCCTAGATGGGATCTCACAGGTACAGAGGGTTGCGACGATGGAAAAGTGTTTTCGTGGATGCCTATGGTGGTTTGGGCATATAAGAGTATATATAGGCGAAAGAATTAGGTTAGGAGACGCACGAGGGGCCCACAAGGGTGGGGGGCGCGCCCTACCCCCCTGGGCGCTCCCTCCGTCCTTGTGGCCGCCTCGTGGCTCCTCCGACTTCATCTCCAAGTCTCCTGGTTTCCTTCTGGTCCAAGAAAAATCATCACGAAAGTTTTATTCCGTTTGGACTCCATTTGGTATTCCTTTTCTGCAAAACTCAAAAATAAGGAAAAAACAGGAACTGGCACTGGGCTCTAGGTTAATAGGTTAGTCCCAAAAATAATATAAAATAGCATATTAATGCATATAAAACATCCAAAACAGATAATATATAATAGCATGGAACAATCAAAATTATAGATACTGTAACATCCCAATTCTAATTTTTGGAATGTTATATTAAATAAATAGTTTTGATTGTTTGTTTGATTGTGGTGTGGATGCTTGTGTGAAATTGAGTGAAATTTGAATCTTTTTGGAAGTTAAATGAGAGGGAATAAAAGGACTTTCCCAAACTTTCTTTTTTGCATTTATGATCTCCATGAATTCAAATTCATTTCATCACAAAACCCTAGAGGAGAAGATGATATGACTTCTTCCATTTAAATAAATGAAAAGGATTTTTGAAAATATTTGAATTTCATTTGGAAATATTTTCAAATTCGGAAACTTTAAGCAACTCAATGATTTTCATGAGAGAAGATAAAATGACTTCTTCAAAACATATGAAATATGAATTGAAAGTTTAAAAGAATCAAATTTAAAGTTCCTTTGAAATTATTTTCAGTTTGTAGTTATTTGGGTCTTATTCAAATTATTTCTCTCCAAAAATAAAATATACGGAAAATAGGGTAAAATATATGGGATAGATTGATCACCATACCGACTTACTCTTATTATTCGCCTTGCTATATGGGATGGTAAATCTGAGTGACTTACATATAGTAGAGAGACGGTGATATCAAGCCTAATCGAACCTTAGAATGGTATGACAATTTTCCTTGTACAAGGCAGGTGTTGCCAATCGTAGGTCATACGGTGAGAATGAAGCCCAGACCTGTTTTCAGCAGGGAACCAGTCAAATTGTTTGATGACCACCATGAGATATCGATAGTTGTTTAGTATTGGCGCCAGACCGTCAGCTAAGAAGACCCAGTCACGGAAGAACCTTACTAAGATGAAAAGGCAGAAGAATTGAGGAAAGGGTTATGCCACTACCGGAAGAGCCAAGAATAGGAATTCTCCCGAGAATCTGAGAAGACTGACCGTGTCAATAATAAGGATGGAGTATATGAGTATTGATGGAACCATAACAATGCTTCTAAGGGTGGTAGCACCCCAGACCCCCTGTGACGATCGATGGATTTTGAGAAGACCCCGAACCTAATCTATTTCTTTCTACCAAATATAATGGGCAAAAGTCATCTTGTGGGGAACCAAGAACAAGAAAATCAGTAGGATATTTAACTTTCCCACACAAGACTTCAACATCTCTAACAATCCCAATCGGTGAAATAGTATCTCTATTGGCAAGCTTAATTGTAACATGCAATTATTAACCTAAATCTAGATTAGCCTAAACTAATTATGCATAAACTGCTCAACAATGAGTACTAAATCTAGAAGGTATATATGTTAAGTGGTAAGAAATGAAATACTAAAGCTTTTGGAGGCAGGTATAATTTATCCTGTTGCTGATAGTCAGTGGGTAAGTCCTGTCCATTGTGTCCCTAAGAAGGCAGGTATTACTGTTGTTCCTAATGATAAAGACGAATTGATCCCACAAAGAATTGTTACAGGTTATAGAATGGTAATTGATTTTGGCAAATTAAATAAAGCTACTAGAAAGGATCATTACCCTTTACCTTTTATTGATCAAATGCTAGAAAGATTATCCAAATATACACATTTTTGCTTTCTAGACGGTTATTCTGGTTTCTTTCAAATACCTGTGTCAAAAGAGGATCAGGAAAAGACCACTTTTACTTGTCCTTTCGGTACCTTTGCTTATAGACGTATGCCTTTTGGTTTATGTAATGCACCTGCTACCTTTCAAAGATGTATGACTGCTATATTCTCTGACTTTTGTGAAAAGATTGTTGAGGTTTTCATGGATGATTTCTCCATGTATGGAACTTCTTTTGATGATTGCTTAAGCAGCCTTGATCGAGTTTTGCAGAGATGTGAAGAAACTAACTTGTCTTGTATTGGGAGAAGTGCCACTTTATGGTTAATGAAGGTATTGTCTTGCGGCATAAAATTTCTGAAAGAGGTATTGAAGTTGATAAAGCTAAAGTTGATGCTATTGAAAAGATGTCGTGTCCTAAGGACATTAAAGGTATAAGAAGTTTCCTTGGTCATGCCGGTTTTTGTAGGAGATGTTCATTAAAGACTTCTAAAAAATTTCTAGGCCTCTGACTAATCTCTTACAAAAAGGTGTTCCTTTTGTCTTTCATGATGATTGTGTAGAAGCATTTGAAATACTTAAGAAAGCCTTGATTTCTGCACCTATTGTTTAGCCACCTGATTGGAATTTACCCTTTGAAATTATGTGTGATGCTAGTGATTATGCTATAGGTGTTGTTTTAGGACAAAGAGTTGAGAAGAAATTAAATGTTATCCAATATGCTAGTAAAAATCTAGACAGTTCCCAGAGAAATTATGCTACTATTGAAAAAGTATTTTTAGCAGTTGTATTTGCTTGTGATAAGTTCAGACCTTATATTGTTGATTCTAAAGTAACTCTTCACACTGATCATGCTGCTATTAAATATGTTATGGAAAAGAAAGATGCTAAACCTAGACTTATTAGATGGGTTCTCTTGCTACAAGAATTTGATTTGCATATTATTGATAGAAAGGGAGCCGAGAACACCGTTGCAGACAACTTATCTAGGTTAGGCAATGTTCTTGATGACCCACTACCTATTGATGATAGCTTTCCTTATGAACAATTAACTGTCATAAATGCTTCTCGTACTGCTCCATGGTATGCTGATTATGCTAATTATATTGTTGCTAAATTTATACCACCTAGTTTTACATACCGGCAAAAGAAAAAGTTTTTCTATGATTTAAGACATTACTTCTGGGATGACCCACACCTTTATAAAGAAGGAGTAGATGGTGTTATTAGACGTTGTGTACCTGAGCATGAACAGGAACATATCCTACAGAAGTGTCACTCCGAGGCTTATGGAGGACACCACGCTGGAGATAGAACTGCACATAAGGTATTGCAATCCGGTTTTTATTGGCCTACTCTTTTCAAAGATGCCCGTAAGTTTGTCTTGTCTTGTGATGAATGTCAAAGAATTGGTAATATTAGTAGAGTCAAGAAATGCCTATGAACTATTCACTTGTTATTGAACCATTTGATGTTTGGGGCTTTGATTATATGGGACCGTTTCCTTCCTTTAATGGGTATACACATATTTGAGTTGCTGTTGATTACGTTACTAAGTGGTAGAAGCTATTCCAACTAGTAGTGCTGATCATAACACCTATATTAAGATGCTTAAAGAAGTTATTTTTCCGAGGTTTGGAGTCCCTAAATACTTAATGAGTGATGGTGGTTCACATTTTATTCATGGTGCTTTTCATGAAATACTTGCTAAGTATGATGTTAATCATAGAATCGCATCTTCATACCACCCACAGTCTAGTGATCAAGTAGAATGAGTAATAGAGAGATTAAATTAATTTTGCAAAAGACTGTTAATAGATCTAGAAAGAATTGGTCCAAAAAACTTGATGATGCATTATGGGCCTATAGAACTGCATATAAAAATCCTATGGGTATGCCTCCGTATAAAATGGTTTACGGAAAAGCATGTCACTTACCTCTCGAACTAGAACATAAGGCATATTGGGCCATTAAAGAGCTCAATTATGATTTCAAACTTGCCAGTGAGAAGAGACTATTTGACATTAGCTCGCTTGATGAGTGGAGAACCCAGTCCTAAAGTTAAAAGATGGCATGACAAAAGGATACAAAAGCGTGAGTTTAATGTAGGTGATTATGTTTTGTTATACAACTCTCGTTTAAGATTTTTGCAGGAAAACTCCTCTCTAAATGGGAAGGTCCTTACGTTATCGAGGAGGTCTATCGTTTCGGTGCCATAAAAATCAACAACTTCGAAGGCACAAATCCGAAGGTGGTGAACGGCCAAAGAATCAAACATTAAATCTCAGGTAATCCCATAAATGTTGAAACCAATGTTATTGATATCGTAACCCCGGAGGAGTACATAAGGGACACTTTCTAGAACGTTTCAGACTCCGAAAAGGCTCTCGTAGCGTTTGGAGATGTGGTGAAGGCGGCTCCACTCTGGTACGGTAAGTAAACCGACTCCAAAAAAGTTCTATTAGCAATTTTTCTCCATTTTGGAATATTTAAGAAAATAGGAAAATAAGAAGTAGTCCAAAAGGGACACGAGGCATCCACGAGGGTGGAGGGCGCGCCCTACCCCCCTGGGCGCGCCCCCTGCCTCGTGGGCATCTCGTGTGCTCTCCGGACTCCGTTTTCTTGCATGATACTTCTTTTGATTGATAAAAATTCATTATATAATCTCCCGAAGGTTTTGACCACCGTACCATGACACAATCCTCCGCTTTCGTGTTGAGCAGTATTTCTGACAGATCTAGATCACCATGACGTCTTCAAGCGCCCCCAAGGACAAGTTTTTTGAGAAGGTCATCAACCCCTACCTCGCGGAGGTGCTGCAACACCCTCAAACCATTGAGATGCGTGAGGGGGTGTTGCACATCCGCGATGTTGAGGGACGAAGGAGGACTGGAAGCGTGGAGACAAGACTCGAAGCAATGGAGCAACAAGTTTTCAAGTGCCAGGGGATGGTGGAACGCGGACTCAACGCCAACCACATGATGATCGCGGAGTTCACCAACAACCACAAGCTAGATGCCAAGAACATCGGGGAGACCATCTTCAAGCTTCACGAGAAAATCGAGCACCTCCAAGCCCAGATCTATGACCTGCAAAACCAAAACTGTGAGTATGAATATAGATTCAAGAGGATGAGTTTGGATGCAGATTTGAGGATCATGGAGACTCGATCATTCTTCTATGATGGTGAGCCTATGCCTTGGAAGATGGACGACAAGTCTACATCATCAACAACTCCATCATCACCACCTCCGAAGAAAGAGACATAAATACATGGGTATGGGCACTCCCCTTGGCAACTGCCAAGCTTGGGGGAGGTGCCCCGGTATCGTATCCCCATCACACTTCTATCTTTACCATTTTTGTTAGTTCGATCCTTTTGGTTATATCTTGATCTAGTAGAATAAAGTTTAGTATGATCTAGCTTTGAGTTTTTGTGTTGATTCCATGTAATCAAGTCCATGAGCTATATATAATAAAGATTAGTCTTGAGTCGAGGGCTTGGTCATCTTGCTATGATCTTGAGGGAATAAAAGAAAAAAAGAAAGAAAAAAAGAAAAAAAGAGATCATATGGATCTTATGGAGAGTAATGACTTCACATATAAAGAGTATGATGAATAAAAGTTGTTGAGAGCTGACAAACATAGTTTTGGTCATCGTTGCAATTAATAGAAAGTAATAAAGAAAGAGAGGTTTTCACATATAAATATACTATCTTGGACATCTTTTATGATTGTGAGTACTCATTAAAATATGACATGCTAAAAAGTTGATGTTGGACAAGGAAGACAACGTAATGGGTTATGTTTTCTCATATTCAAAATAAAGTATATTGTCATGGATCATCCAACACGTTGAGCTTGCCTTTTCCCCTTATGCTAGCCAAATTATTTGCACAAAGTAGAGATACTACTTGTGCTTCCAAATATCCTTAAACCCAGTTTTGCCATGAGAGTCCACCATATCTACCTATGGATTGAGTAAGATCCTTCAAGTAAGTCGTCATTGTTGCAAGCGATATAAATTGCTCTCTAAATATGTATGATCTATTAGTGTGGAGAAAATAAGCTTTATATGAGCTTGTGATATGGAAGAAATAAAAGCGACAGACTGCATAATAAAGGTCCCTATCACAAGTGGCAATATAAAGTGACGTTCTTTTGCATTAAGATTTTGTGCATCCAACCATAAAAGCACATGACAACCTCTGCTTCCCTCTGCGAAGGGCCTATCTTTTATTTTTGTCTTATACCTTATGCAAAAGTCATGGTGATCTTCACCTTTCCTTTTTACACTTTATCCTTTGGCAAGCACTATGTGTTGGAAAGATCCTGATATATATATCCAATTGGATGTGGGTTTTCATTAAGCATTGAAACCGGGTCAGGGTTTTGCCCGACCCGTTTTTCCCGAAATAAGAAAATATACATTGGCTGGTGGGGGGTTTTGGGACAAACAGGTGTCATCTGTTCATTGGTTGGGAAATTTGACTGTGGTTGAATTGAAAAACAGTCAAATGTCAAATAGATAGTTCCTTAAACTTTGGAGTTAGCATATACGAGATTAGGGTTGCTCCGCCTCCGGTTCAAACACTGCCCCAAGCCGCTTTGCCTCCGCCTGCACAGGACTCTGTTGCCATGAAAAATCAGTAAATACATGAAAAAAGACAAATGATGTCAGAAAGGGTTGAAAGTTGATGACGTGGCTTTGAATGGCGCATATTAAATGCACAAAAAATCTGGAGTTGTAATTAGTTTAAGAAAATGAAACGCCTTTGTAACAGATGAGTTTTCGTTCGAAACCCTGATACTTTGAAAGAGATTGTCCATTTTGTACACGAAGTGCATTCAGTTTTTGCCATAACCCTCTCAACCTTTTTGAACATGCTATGTGGGTGAAATGCTGATACCATGCCAATTTTCAACCTTTTCAGAGTTCATTTGTAGTGATTTTCAATTTTAGGGTCATTTAGCTCAAAAAAATCAGTAAATGCAGGAAAAATAGCAAATGATGTCAGAAAGGGTTGAAAGTTGGTGACGTGGCTTTGAATGGTGCATAGTAAATGCACAATAATTCTGGAGTTGTAATAAGTTCAAAAAATGAAACGCCTTTGTAACAGATGAGTTTTCGTCCGAAACTCTGATACTTCGAAAGAGATTGTCTATTTTGAACACGAAGTGCATACAATTTTTGCCGTAACCCTCTCTACTTTTTTTGCACATGCTATGTGGGTGAAATGCTGATACCATGCCAAATTTCAACCTTTTCAGAGTTCATTTGTAGTGCTTTTCAATTTCAGGGTCATTTTGCTAAAAAAATCAGTAAATGTATGAAAAATAGAAAATGATGTCAGAAAGGGTTGAAAGTTGATGACGTAGCTTTGAATGGTGCATACTAAACGCACAAAAAGTCTGGAGCTGTAATAAGTTAACAAAATGAAATGCCTTTGTAACAGATGAGTTTTCTTCCGAAGCCTTGATACTTCGAAAGAGATTGTCCATTTTGTACACGAAGTGCATACCGTTTTTGACGTAACTCTCAACTTTTTTGCACATGCTATGTGGGTGAAATGCTGATACCATGCCAACTTTCAACCTTTTCAGAGTTCATTTGTAGTGCTTTTCAATTTCAGGGTCATTTAGCTCAAAAAATTAGTAAATGCATGAAAAATAACAAATGATGTCAGAAAGGGTTGAAAGTTGATGACGTGGCTTTTAACGGTGCATACTAAATGCACAAAAAGTCTGGAGTTGTAATAAGTAAAAAAATGAAACACCTTTGTAACAGATGAGTTTTCGTCCGAAACCCTGATACTTTAAAAGAGATTGTCCATTTTGTATACGAAGTGCATCCAATTTTTGCCATAACTCTCTCTACTTTTTTGCACATGCTATGTGGGTGAAATGCTGATACCATGCCAACTTTCAACCTTTTCAGAGTTCATTTGTAGTGCTTTTCAATTTCAGGGTCATTTAGCTAAAAAAATCAGTAAATGCATGAAAAATAGTAAATGATGTCAGAAAGGGTTGAAAGTTGATGATGTGGCTTTGAATGGTGCATATTAAACGCATAAAAAGTCTGGAGTTGTAATAAATTAAAAGAATGAAACACATTTATAACAGATGAGTTTTCTTCCGAAGCCCTGATACTTCGAAAGAGATTGTTCATTTTTACACGAAGTGCATCCAGTTTTTGCCGTAACTCTCTCAACGTTTTTGCACATGCTATGTGGGTGAAATGCTGATACCATGCCAACTTTCAACCTTTTCAAAGTTCATTTGTAGTGCTTTTCAATTTCAGGGTCATTTAGCTAAAAAAATCAGTAAATGCATGAAAAATAGCAAATGATGTCAGAAAGGGTTGAAAGTTGATGACGTGGCTTTTAACGGTGCATACTAAATGCACAAAAAGTCTGGAGTTGTAATAAGTAAAAAAATGAAACACCTTTGTAACAGATGAGTTTTCGTCAAAACCCGATACTTTAAAAGAGATTGTCCATTTTGTATACGAAGTGCATCCAATTTTTGCCATAACTCTCTCTACTTTTTTGCACATGCTATGTGGGTGAAATGCTGATACCATGCCAACTTTCAACCTTTTCAGAGTTCATTTGTAGTGCTTTTCAATTTCAGGGTCATTTAGCTAAAAAAATCAGTAAATGCATGAAAAATAGTAAATGATGTCAGAAAGGGTTGAAAGTTGATGATGTGGCTTTGAATGGTGCATATTAAACGCATAAAAAGTCTGGAGTTGTAATAAATTAAAAGAATGAAACACATTTATAACAGATGAGTTTTCTTCCGAAGCCCTGATACTTCGAAAGAGATTGTTCATTTTTACACGAAGTGCATCCAGTTTTTGCCGTAACTCTCTCAACGTTTTTGCACATGCTATGTGGGTGAAATGCTGATACCATGCCAACTTTCAACCTTTTCAAAGTTCATTTGTAGTGCTTGTCAATTTCAGGGTCATTTAGCTAAAAAAAATCAGTAAATGCATGAAAAATAGCAAATGATGTCAGAAAGGGTTGAAAGTTGATGACGTGGCTTTGAGTGGTGCATACTAAACGTACAAAAAGTCTGTAGTTCTAATAAGTGAAAAAATGAAACGCCTTTGTGACAGATGAGTTTTCATCCGAAACCCTGATACTTCAAAAGAGATTGTCCATTTTGCACACGAAGTGCATCCAGTTTTTGTCGTAACCCTCTCTACTATTTTGCACATGCTACATGGGTGAAATGCTGATACCATGCCAACTTTTAACCTTTTCAGAGTTTATTTGTAGTGCTTTTCAATTTCAGGGTCATTTAGCTAAAAAAACAGTAAATGAGCTAAAAATTAGCAAATGACCCTGAAATCATCAACTTTAGTCCCGGTTCGTGGCATGAACCGGTACTAAAGGTGCTACTGGGACTCCAGCCCGACAAAAGTCTGTCACTACCTCTTTAGTACTGGTTCGTGACGTGAACCGGTACTAAAGGTTAGCCACGAACCGATACTAATGTGAGCCGCCCGCCTAGCCGTTGGAACCGGCAGTAATGGTCACATTAGTGCCGGTTCAAATACAAACCGGGACTAATGAGCTTCACATTAGGCCCTTTTTGTACTAGTGCAATAGAAAAATGCAGAGACAACGACAAGAACTGGCCGACACGAGTGGGCACGGGCTCTCGATGGAGATCAGAGGAACGCACAAAAAATCAAGCACAAAACAGATCGTATTATGTTTTATCTAGATATGATTTAGCAAATCTGTTAATGAAATGCTTTCCGCCGGCAAAAAGAAGAAAAGTTAGATAGATGTATATTTCACGTACTGTTGCTTTCAACGATGTTGTTGTGCCACGGACGTATTCATCAGGTGGCCGGCCCAGCCCAGCCCGATTGCACTGCAGAGGATTACTAATTACAGTAGTAATTAATGACCTAAAAAACCTAGTTAGTAATTAATTGGTAGAGGGCCCGGAGTTCTTCTTCTAAATCTAAAAAAGAAAAAAAGGAGAAGAGAAAAAAGGTAGAGGAGGCGGAGTCGGCCGGAGATGTCATCGATTCCGAGTCAGGAATCAGATCAGTTGGCGCGCGCGTCTACATATACACCGGATAGGTCGGTTGATTCATAGATCGATACACATATACAGAGATCTCTTTCTCTCTCGCAACACTTTGGGTTCCGATCGGATCTACCGGAGGCGAGTGAAATCCTTAGCGTCCATGTCTGATACTGGGGGCGGCGGTGTGCTGTACAAGAGGATCCCTCCTCCGGAACCGGAACCCCAACACGAGGAGGGTCCTCGTTTTCCTACCTCGCCGTCCTACGAGTAAGTTCCTCGTACACACTTTTGCATCGACTAGAGTCATTCACAAATTAACCAATTATTATTAACCTATAAGGTATGGGAGCATGGCTGATTACATTCCCGCTCGCACCGGCCACCGCGGCCTCTCCGATGATTACCATGATTATTGGGCTAGAAATCCCGATAATTCAAAGATGACCCCTCCTCCTCCTCCGCCGGAACCCCAGGACGAGGAGGGTCCTCGTCTTCCTACCTCGCCGTCGTACGAATGCTACCCACAGTAAGTTCCTCCTCGTACACAATGACACTAGCTAGCTTTTCCATGGACTAAAGTCGTTCATTAATTAATCCAATTATTATTAACCTACTATAAGGTATGGGAGCATGGCCGATTACATTCCCGCTGGCCTCTCCGATGATTACCACGATTATTGGGCTAGAAATCCCAGTAATGTTCCCACTTACGATATCGGTGGCGACTCCTCGGCCTTTGATGCCATGTACGAGGACGACGACTGCGGTCTCACCGCGGCGGACCTCGAGCGCCAGACCAACGAGTACATAACCGCCGCGCTCGACCACTACAATAGCCAAGACCACAACCAGGTAGTACGAACTATATGTACTCCAAAAACATTTAATTACCCTCGCTCCCTACTTCTTTGTATGTCTATGTACACGCAATTTTCGTAATTAACTTCTTCGTCCTTTTTGCCTCAACATATATATGCTAATATATAGGTCAAGTATGAGCTCGTCAGAGCCATATACACTAGCACGGCGATCATGGATGAGAGAGGCTTCTATGGTCATGTAAACTTCACCGCCAAAAGCAGCTTGGAGAATTCAAAGGAGGAGTTATTGTTCGCGGAGGTATATTACGAGCGCGGCAGCGACACGTGTATACCCACCTCCATAGTTTCTTTGGAAGGGCAAAATGGAGTTGGTTAGTTCTACGCCAACCCGAGCTCATACATATCCTCTTCATTATTTTGCTAGTAATTCATGTCAATTTATATGTAGGTGGGGTTAGGGGCAAGGACATTTGTGGTCCCTATCGTGGCATGGAGATTCGTGTCGACACTCAACATTGCTATGCATGTCTAGAAGCAGTGAAGCACCCGGAGGATGGAACATTGTATGAGACCGGTCATCACGTGGATGGCTGCTATGGCTATTTGTTGTAGTTAATAACTAGTCAAATGCAAAGCGTGTGCATTCATTATTCTATTTGGCAATAATTCAAAGTCAAGATGAAATATGTGTACTTTTGTTATTCTATTTTGTTCAAATGCACGGGCATAACATATGTTTAGTTTATATGTATACTCCTGTTAGTACAAAGTTGAGTCATCTATTTTGGAATAGAAGGAGTATATGCCAACATCTTTGATTTGCTCCCTCCTTATTGGCCATTCTGTGCACCCATCCTGTAAAAATAACCCAACATGCATGTTGATCATGGTTTCTAATAGCACCATGATTAACTGATGGTTGATCATGGTTTCTAATAGCACCATGATTAACTGATGGTTGATCATGGTTTCTAATAGCAACATGATTAACTGATGGTCACGTCTTTCTCTCCCTACCTCCCGTCCATCAACAAACGACATTTAGCAATTGGAAACACTATACACGCGGTGGAACAACAGCCAACTACATTTATATGGAAAACCATCCCTCATCAATAACTACTACTCCCTCCGTTCGGAATTACTTGTCTCGAAAATGGATGTATCTAAAACTAAAATACGTCTAGATACATCCATTTTCGCGACAAGTAATTCCAAACGGAGGGAGTAGTAATCATGGCGCATCTTCAAAGTTGGCCCTCAAGCCGCTCGCATCTATCTGGACTGAGTGGTCTAAACGCGGTACCCCATCCATCCGCGGACCGGTCCGGACGTCCGTTTTACCCGCAAACCAGAACCAAACTGGATGAGCTTTGCGGGCGTCTGGGCCGCTTCACATAAGCGTCCGACACCTAGGTCCCACCAAACAACCCTCCCGTGATAGCTCTCCAACGGGCCGAGTAGCTTCCTGCGTCGCAGCAGCCTGCTTTAATGCCGCGTGATGTGACCAAACCGGTGGGAGGCGCTGACCAACACTGACCAGATGGGCGATCGGCTTCAATGTGTATGCTTTGTCCCGAGAAACTAACTTCGGCCGTTGTGCCACATTGGAGCGGGCTGACCGTCCTTTCGCCTAGCGATAGCTCTTTAAGCATTGCTCCGACGTCGTCCATGTTGCACTTTCAATATCTCCACATAATTCCCCCGCTCACCTCTTTCTCCACTCAACAGCAACCGGCAAGTCCTGGGCCACGGCATCGGCTGGCGGATCCGGATCCGGCTCTGGATTGTGGCCCCACCGCGCTCGCTCTCCGGGGCTCTCTTCCTCCATGGCGGTCGGCTCCTCCTCGAAGGAGACCTGCATCTCCTCCTAGGACGAGGATGACAAGCCGCAACAGTAGCAACCACGCCTGCTTTCGTGTTGGCCGCGGCCGCACTGCGCGATGCAGGAGCAAGCGGAGAAGACCATCCGCGAGTGCGAGGCGGCGGCCAGGAAGCCCTGCCACGACCTCACACCCTCACTAGTAGAAAAACCCCCATTCGTCCCGGTTGGTTAGGACCTTTTGTCCCGGTTCTTGAACCGGGGCTAAAGGGTCGTTACTAATGCCCTAGACTTTTAGTCCCGGTTCAAGCACGAAACGGGACAGATGGGCCTCCACGTGGCCAGTGCGCCGAGCCCAGGCAGCAGGGCCTTTGGTCCCGGTTGGTGGCACCAACCGGGACTAAAGGAGGGCATTGGTACCGGTTGGTGCCACGAACCGGGACCAATGGCCCCCATTTAGTCCCGGTTGGTGCCACCAACCGGGACCAAAGGCCCCTGTGCTGCCCTCGTCGCGGCCAAAGTTTAGTCCCACCTCGCTAGCTGAGAGAGCTCGAGAGTGGTTTATAAGTATCTAGGAGCCCCTCTCCACCACAAAAAGCTGAAGAAATGTGAACTTCAACCTACTGTAGATAAGATCATTAAAAAAGGGGCTGGGTGGAGAGGCAGATTACTGTCTTTTGGCAAGACACTCACATTAGTGAAAACTTGCTTCGCCACTATACCTAGTTACCTTATGGGTATTTTTAAATTCCCTAGTGGGCCATTAAGTTGATTAATTCTCAGCTGGCTCACTGTTTTTGGGATAATTATGAGGGCCACCACAAGCATCACCTTGCTGCTTGGGAATGTGTGGCTCTGAAAAAGCAGCATGGGGGTCTTGGCATCCCTAATATTGCCAATATGAACCTTTTCCTATTAGCTTCTTGGGTTAAGAGGTACTTCTTAGATGAGGGCAAGATTTGGAAACAAGTCATTGATGCTAAGTACAACACCCATAGTCCTAATATATTTGCTTGTTCTAACAATGGTGCTTCCCCTTTCTGGAAAGGGATTCTGTGGGCTGCTAAAGCAGCCAACATAGGATATTCCTGGAATATTGGGAATGGCAAGAGCATCAGGTTTTGGAGGGACCAGTGGATCGTTCATACCACTCTAGCCACTAAATATTGGAGTCTACATAGTATTGCCAATGAACAGAATATCACTGTGAGTGATGTCTGGGACGGCACTAATCTAAAAATCTCTTTTAGGAGATGTTTCACTAGTGATATGTTAGCTGAATGGGATGATCTATTCAATTCCATCAAAAATACTGTGCTGATAGACAAAGTTGACACTGTTTGTTGGAATTATGATACTAAAGGTATCTACACTGTTAAATCCTTCTACAATATTATTAATTTCAGAGGAATTTGCCCTGGGGGCCTCGTGTCCATTTGGAGTATCAAAGTCCCCTGCGCATTCATATATTTCTTTGGCTCATGTCTAAAAATAAACTTTTGACTAGGAATAATCTTCAGAAAAGACAATCGATAGATGATGCTACCTGTCTTTTCTGTAGTGATCCTGAAACTACTGAGCATCTGTTTTTTGGTTGGGTCGTTTCGATGGAAATATGGAGAGTGATTGGGGACATTTCTAACAGCCATACTGGGATGTCTGTGAATGACATGCTCGAATGGTGGTCCTTTAACAAAAATCACCCCATAGATTGTTTACTGCATTCTGCAGCCCTATGGGCTTTATGGAAATATTGTACCGACATGTGCTTCAATCATATCCCCTGAGTTGGGATGCAGGTGTTGTGGAGAAAGATTGCTACTACTTTGGACAGCTGGGCGGTCCGATGCTCAGGCCCTGTCAACGAAAAAGTGTTGCACTTGGTGCGGAAGCTGGAGCAGTTAGCAAGATCCCCACCCCTCCTGCTTTGGCTGGATCCTGGCTAGGCCTGCAGAAGTGCTCGGAGGTGCTACGTGATCGCGATATCGTTTGATTTCCTTGCCTGATGGTTGTAGCTCCCTTCGAGACTGTTCATGAATTTTCCCTTGAGTTAGTGACTGTTGCATGTGGGCACGGTCTGCTCTTTTTGCTGGGGCAGCGCGTGTGCTGTTTTATCCCCCGCGTGCTTGTAACAGAATGTGGATCTCGTGTGGTTTCGTTTGGTAATGCAAATGGAACCGGGGCTTTGAGCCCTTTTCCTCTAAAAAAATGTCAAGGCCTCGCTGATCTTCTCCATGAAATTAAATCACATGCAACCGTGCAAGCAGAGTTAATCAACTGACATGTTGATGTCGTGGTCGTTCACGACAGCTCGGATGAGGCATGCCAAGGGGTCATGGTTGCTCATCTATGGCACATCGCTAACCCCCCTTTTCATGAAAAAAAAATGTGAGTAACATGTGTACGACGGTAACCATGCGGATGAAGAGCGACTCACGTGTTTTCTTGGCAGGCAGATGAGGAGAGAAGGGAGAGCACAAAACAGGGAAGCTACTATATATTGTTTGGAGCAGGGTCGCAAGGTCCTTCTGCAGAGGCATTGAGTGAGTCTCTATAGAAGAAAGTGAACCAAATAGTGACCACTGAGCTGCCACCTGCCATGCTTCTACTTAATTTTTCAGTAATGTTTCGTTTCTTTTCTTGAGACAGCACATAACCCAAGCCAACCCTCTCAATAGCACACGACTTCATTTACCAATTTAAAATTAATGAACTTTGCAGAATCAATCTCATTCAGTTATTATGGTTGTTTATAGACAATAGGTTCATCCTTATTGAACTTCACAGGAAGACCAGTATCCTATTTCACGATTCGGTATAAAAATGACACTACTTCAAGAAGTCACGCCTCTTCAGGAGACCTTATATGGTGGCTACCACAATGATGGTAACCAACATCTAGGTGTTCGCTGACTACATACTACTTTTGCAGTGATCTCCTCATATTATCTGAGCAACCACAAACCAAAATAATGGAACATAATGAAGTTACCATTTTTTACTTCCTATTCTTATATCCTCATTATGTTGACAATTTCCAGTTTCCAACATCTGACTGCTAAATGTATTCTATGATATTTTCTATTTTTGTTTGCGGTTCAGAAACATGTAATCTGGGATCAACTAGCAGTTATGGACTATGTCCCTCATGAAGCACTATCACTACTAGAATAGCCCTTTATGCTGAGTTTCAAAGAAACTTGGTATAGCCATATTAAACTCGGCAACATCTTCGTCGAGTGCCAAACTCGTCGCTCTGTACTCAGCTGGACAGGGCCCAGCAATCATTAATACTACCAAGTTGTCATGTTCCTACATCCTTGTGACCAAGTCACCTGTGTCTGGCCATACGATGATGGATGTTGTCACACCGAGAGGGCCCTAAAAACATTTCTCCATCGTTGGAGAGAAAATCTCACTCTTGAGATATCTTGCCCCTTGTCATAATTTCTGATAAACCTATAAGTTGTCATTGTGATCACCGTGTTAGCGATGATTTTGAGAAACCCCAAGTTGTATCGTCCGGCATGAAGTGACTTGATGCTCTCATGGTCTACTAGCCGATCGAACATTCATCGTATTTCATCCAAGGGCTTGGGACTAGTTGGATATGATGCAATTGCCAGTAGTCTGATGGCTAGCGATGCCCTTCTTTTTGTTAGGCTGTGTTTAATAATAATTCAATAAAAATGGTTGTGTGCATCATTTTTTATGCAGAGGCCAGGGGTCTCAACCTCCTTTTTCAAGAAAAAAATGTATGCATTGTGCATAGTCAAAAGATTGATGGGCTATTTATATGCTAGCTGGCATTAAAGTGTATAAAGCGTACTGTTAAGTCGCAGTTACATTCAACTCAAAAGGCAAGAAAGCGATCCAAAAGAAATATACCAATCTAGTGAGGACGTTAGCTAGTCAATCTGGAAAGAAGAAGAAAGACGAAAGATCTTTCAGCCGAGCGCCTGAAAGAGATAAATCTCTATCTATAGATCCTTGTATACGTTACCTATAGCCTAGCTTGTTCATAATTCAGAAGAAGAGGGTTCACAAAAGCCAAATAAGCCACAACAATGCCACTAACATTTCCTATGCACACAAACGACTTATTAACTATGTAGTACTACAAATAGCCATAGAGACCACCCACGTGATGACCGGTCTCATACAGTGTACCATCCTTGGGGTGCTTCACTTGTTCAAGACAGGCATAGCAATGCTGAGGGTCGACGGGAATCTCCTTGCCATAATATACACCTGCAAAATCTGCACTCTCGATGCCTCTAACCCCACCTGTACATAGATAAAACCCACACTAATCAGTACTCAAACCACGACACTAAATTTTTTTGCAAGGGAGGGATATAGTACATAAAAAAAATGGAAAAGACATATATATAAACTCAGTCTGGAACTAACCAACTCTTTCGCTTCCTTGCAGAGAAACTATGCATGTAGGTATACACACATCAGAATCAGAATCATAATACAGCTCCGCGAACAAGAACTCTTCCTTTGAGTTGTCCAAGTTGCTTTTTGCCGTGAAGTTTACATGACCATAAAAGCCTCTTGCGGAAAAGATTGCGGCGCTAGTGATGGCTTGGACGAGCTCATACTTGACCTATAGCGTATTTTCAGGTTAAAAACAAAAAAAAAAGGGAATTAAATAAACCAACAGGCAGGAAAAATGTGTTTTTGTGGTGTAAAAAAAATGCATACCTGGTTCTGGTCTTGACCGTTGTAGTGGTGGAGCGCGGCGGTTGCGAATTGGTCGGTTTGTCGCTCAAGACCTGCCGCGGTGAAAGCGCAGTCGTCGGAGTAGCTGGGACTTTGATCTAGGTAGTCGTCGTCGGAGCGTTCGGGGGTCTTGAAACCGTCGCCATCGGGAGTGTGATGGTACGTGGGAGCACTATTGGGATCTGGATCTAGGTATTCCTCGCCGGCGCCGCGGCCATCGGAGAGGTGGTGATTGTTGAGGTTGTAGCCATCGTCATCGTCATAGTGGGCAGGAAGATGATCCGCTGTGCTCCCAAACCTAGGTTAATACGTACGTATATATAATTGGGTCAATTTGAACGCTTGGTGAAGAAAGTATGTACGTATATGTATATACACTAGTGTGAAGTGTGTATGAGGAATGCGTTAAGGAACTTACTCTGGATAGCACTCATACGACGGCGAGGTAGGAAGACGAGGAGCGTCGACGTCTTGGGGTTCCGGCGGAGGAGGAGGAGGTGTCCTCTTGTACAGCACGCCGCCGGCAGCCATGGATGTCGATCTGCTATGTAAAGCCAGCTTTAAAGGTCAATCAATTCAAAAGGGAATCCAACCAAGGGCCCTAATCTAATCTATCTACGTACTACTACTCAGCTATCTTCTCCGGCCGGGGGCATATATATATAGATTAGGAGCAGATTTGAGATGGAATCGGGATCAGTTCAGTATCCGACTCGCGGGAGCACTTCCGATTTATTTACCACTACTCATGGGCCCTTTATTTCAATACTATATATATGCATGGGCTCGGCTGGGCTGGCTAGTTATGGATTATCTTTTTCTTACGGATTTTATATTTTTTGAACATTTTTTTAACGCGGTACAGATGCAAGCGATCATATATATATACACGTGCATACACTCATTCCTATGAACGCACACACGCACACTCTATCCATATGAGCATCACCGAGAGACTGTGCCGGCATGTCATCTTGAGATTTTACAAAGTTACCTCGTAGTCGACGGGGACATCCCCTCCCACTGAACCCGTATCACCCGAAATCCTGAAATAAATTCAAATAAATTCGAGTACCAGGATTTGAACCCTTATGGGCTAGGGATACCACCGCCCTCCTGATCATTCAACCACAAGTTCGTTCGCCATATTTTTTTAGGACATGGCTAGGGAGCACCCGTTGGCTCGTTGGATGTCTGGGGCACACACCCAAAAAAAGAAAGTGAAAAATACATCTATCTATCTATCTGAAAGAGAAATACATATATCTATCTATCCCGGTTACTAGGGATCAAATGTTTGGTTTAGGACTAAAAATCAACCTCTCAAGTTTAAGCTCTCATTCCCCCCCCCTCAAAAAAAAAAGTTTAAGCTCTCATTCGCTGTTGGTGATATTTCCAAACACGTTCTGCAGTATCTGCATTGTGTAAGGTTTCGGGTTTGGGTGTTGAAGGACTCGCACACCTCCAAGGGTGCGGCTCAGCTCTTTATATATTGCCAAAGGGTAATACAAGTACACGTTATATATGGTATGTAAAAACCCTATCGATATACAATATAAAGTCTAACACCCTTTCATTTTTTTTGTATTTCTACTTTATGTTTACCTGTTATGGATCTTGACACGATGTTCGTCTCACCTTGATTAACCTTATCGTAAACATTCTGCATTCCATGCGTTCACACTGAAAACCGACGTTCCTTTTCGATCTCTATTTCCATGAAGAGGATTTTGCCTCCTTCTGTATTTCCCTCTATCCCCACAAAAGCTAATATGTTTTAGCGTTTGACTCCAGATCTGATGCAAGAATTTCGTTATGTTTTCACCCCTTCCATGTGCCATGCGGTCTGCCCTTGTTGATGTCCGCTTTTGGCCCCATTTTTCTTCATTTTTCTTACTTATAATAGAAACCATCGCTCATAATAAAACTTTGTATAGGAGGACAAATTTAATCTTATTCTTTGGGGTTGAGGAATTACCTTCATCATTTGTAATGTGGGATAAGGTACTCTACTAATTAATTAATTAGTACAAAGTAGTTCGTGTGTGCCACTTTGAGGAGGGTGTTGGATGATAGGGGCATCTCCATCTCCGAAGCACCGTTGTGATCACCATCGTCACCGGTGCGACACCTTGATCTCCATCGTAGCATCGTTGTCGTTACGCCATCTATTGCTTCTACGACTATCGCTACCGCTTAGTGATAAAGTAAAGCAATTACAGAGCGTTTGCATTTCATACAATAAAGCGACAACCATATGGCTCCTGCCAGTTGCCGATAACTTCGGTTACAAAACATGATCATCTCATACAATAAAATATAGCATCACGTCTTGACCATATCACATCACAACATGCCCTGCAAAAACAAGTTAGACGTCCTCTACTTTGTTGTTGCAAATTTTACGTGGCTGCTACGGGCTTTAGCAAGAACCGTTCTTACCTACGCATCAAAAACCACAACGATAGTTTGTCAAGTTGGTGCTGTTTTAACCTTCGCAAGGACCGGGCGTAGCCACACTCGATTCAGCTAAAGTGAGAGAGACAGACACCCGCCAGCCACCTTTAAGCACGAGTGCTCGTAACGGTGAAACCAGTCTCGCGTAAGCGTACGCGTAATGTCGGTCCGGGCCGCTTCATCTCACAATACCGCCGAACCAAAGTATGACATGCTGGTAAGCAGTATGACTTGTATCGCCCACAACTCACTTGTGTTCTACTCGTGCATATAACATCAACGCATAAAACCAGGCTCGGATGCCACTGTTGGGGAACATAGTAATTTCCCAAATTTTCCTACGCACACGCAAGATCATGGTGATGACATAGCAACGAGAGGGGAGAGTGTTGTCCACGTACCCTCGTAGACCGTAAGCGGAAGCGTTATGACAACGCGGTTGATGTAGTCGTACGTCTTCACGATCCGACCGATCAAGTACCGAACGTACGGCACCTCCGAGTTCAGCACACATTCAGCTCGATGATGATCCCCGGACTCCGATCCAGCAGGGTGTCGGGGATGAGTTCCGTCAGCACGACGGCGTGGTGACGATGATGATGTTCTACCGGCGCAGGGCTTCGCCTAAACTCCGCGACGATATGACCGAGGTGGAGTATGGTGGAGGGGGGCACCGCACACGGCTAAGGAACGATCCGTAGATCAACTTGTGTGTTATGGGGTGCCCCCCTGCCCCCGTATATAAAGGAGGGAGGGGGAGGTGCGGCCGGCCTAGGAGGGGGCGCGCCAAGGGGAGTCCTACTCCCACCGGGAGTAGGACTCCCTCCTTCCTTGTTGGAGTAGGAGAAGTGGAAAGAGGGGGAGAGGGAAAAGGAAAAGGGGCTGCCCCCCTTGTCCAATTCGGACCAGAGGGGGGGCGCAGGCCTCTTTCCTTTTGGCCTCTCTCCTCTATTCCCGTATAGCCCAATAAGGCCCATATACTCCCCGGCGAATTCCTGTAACTCTCCGGTACTCCGAAAAATACCCGAATCACTCGGAACCTTTCCGAACTCCGAATATAGTCGTCCAATATATCGATATTTACGTCTCGACCATTTTGAGACTCCTCGTCATGTCCCTGATCTCATCCGGGACTCCGAACTCCTTCGGTACATCAAAACTCATAAACTCATAATATAACTGTCATCGTAACATTAAGCGTGCGGACCCTACGGGTTCGAGAACTATGTAGACATGACCTAGAACTATTCTCGGTCAATAACCAATAGCGGAACCTGGATGCCCATATTGGTTCCTACATATTCTACGAAGATCTTTATCGGTCAAACCGCATAACAACATACGTTGTTCCCTTTGTCGTCGGTATGTTACTTGCCCGAGATTTGATCGTCGGTATCCAATACCTAGTTCAATCTCGTTACCGGCAAGTCTCTTTACTCGTTCCGTAATGCATCATTTCGTAACCAACTCATTTGGTCACATTGCTTGCAAGGCTTATAAAGATGTGCATTACCGAGAGGGCCCAGAGATACCTCTCCGACAATCGGAGTGGCAAAACCTAATCTCGAAATACGCCAACTCAACATATACCTTCGGAGACACCTGTAGTACTCCTTTATAATCACCCAGTTACATTGTGACGTTTGGTAGTACCCAAAGTGTTCCTCCGGTAAACGGGAGTTGCATACTTCTCATAGTTATAGGAACATGTATAAGTCATGAAGAAAGCAATAGCAATATACTAAACGATCAAGTGCTAGGCTAACGGAATGGGTCATGTCAATCACATTATTCTCCTAATGATATGATCCCATTAATCAAATGACAACGCATGTCTATGGTTAAGAAACATAACCATCTTTGATTAATGAGCTAGTCAAGTAGAGGCATACTAGTGACTATATGTTTGTCTATGTATTCACACATGTATCATGTTTCCGGTTAATACAATTCTAGCATGAATAATAAACATTTATCATGAAATAAGGAAATAAATAATAACTTTATTATTGCCTCTAGGGCATATTTCCTTCAGTGGGGACAGCACCTCGCCCATGCGCAGCGACAGCGACCGGCCTACGTGCGACCGGCGCGACTGCGACACGCCCACGCGCACGCCTCCGCCCGCTGACGCTGACTGCGACAACATCCTACATCTCTTATTGTGTTGTGTCTGGTCATCGGTTTTAGTGAAAGAAAAAAAGATTCGGGTCATCCTTTGCCTGCGGTAGTTTCCATGAAAAAACAACACCCATAAAAATTAACATATATATACTGATAACTAATATTAACTACAACAAATAACCATAGCAACTATCCACGTAATGACCGGTCTCATACAATGTCCCATCCTCCGGGTGCTTCACGGCTTCTAGACAGGCGTAGCAATGCTGAGTGTCGACACGAATCTCCATGCCACGATAGGGACCACAAATGTCCTTGCCCTTAACCCCACCTATACATATATAAAATGAGATGAATTAGTAGCAAAAATAATGAAGAGGATATGCATGAACTCGGATTCGCGTAGAACTAACCAACTCCTTTTTCCCCTTGGAGAGAAACTATGCAGGTGGGTATCCATGTATCGCGGGCGTGGTCGTAATATACCTCCGCGAACAATAACTCCTCCTTTGAATTCTCCAAGCTACTTTTGGCGGTGAAGTTTACGTGACCATAGAAGCATAGCTCATCCATGATCCCGGTGCTAGTGTATATGGCTCTCACGAGCTCATACTTGACCTGTTAGCATATATATGGTCAGGCAAAAAGGACGACGAAGTTAATTACGAAAATCGCGTGTACATAGACATGCAAACTAGTATAGTAGGGACGTACCTGGTTCTGGTCTTGGCTGTTGTAGTGGTCAAGCGCGGCGGTAATGAAGTCGTTTGTCTGGCGCTCGAGGTCCGCCGCGGTGAGACCGCGGTCCTCGTCCTCGTACATGGCATCAAAGGCCGAGTTGTCGCCACCGATATTGTAAGTGGGAACATTATCGGGGTTTCTAGCCAAATAATCATTGTAATCATCGGGGAGGCGTTGGCCAGCGGGAACGTAATCAGCCATGCTCCAATACCTTAGGTTAATAATTGGGTTTTTAGGCACTTAACTAATTAGAATCATAGTAGAGTATGTACTAGGTACCTAGTGTTAGTGCGTAGGAGGAGGAGGCAAAGCCTGCGGAAGAACTTACTCTGGGTAGCATTCGTACGAAGGCGAGGTAGGGAGACGAGGACCCTCCTCCTGGGGTTCCGGAGGAGGAGGGATCCTCTTGTACAGCACACCGCCGCCGCCGGCAGCATCAGACATGGGCATGGACGCTAAGGAACTCCGGTAGATCCGATCGGAACCCAACTGTTGCGAGAGAGAAAGAGGGGATCTCCTGCAAGTTTGGCTTACCTCTCTATCTCTATGTATCTACTGTAGTATCTATGAATCAACCGACTTAACCGGCGTATATATACGTAGACGCGCCAACTGATCTGATTCCTGAATCGGAATCGATGACATCTCCGGCTCCTCTACCAATTAATTACTACTCCTACGATTAACTAAGTATATAATCCTCCGCACTGCAATCGGGCGCCACCTGATTGATACGCCCGCCCCCTAACTAACTGCTGCTGTGTCCCTGACATTGTTTTTTTAGGAAAAGTCCCTGACACTGTTCAGAGTACGTTTGAAGCAAAAGTATGTGAAAAATACATCTATCTATCTATCTATCTGAAAGAGAAATACATATATCTATCTACCCATAACAAGCACGATGTGCATGAGTATGAGTAGAAAAAAACCCGAACGGAATTAATTAGCCTCCATGGCTCCGGTTACTGGGGATCAAATGTTTGGTTTAGGACTAAAAATCAACCCCTCAAGTTTAAGCTCTCATTCGCTTTTGTGTTGATCTGACCCTCGTGACCCTCGTGAGGGATTATATAGAGGGAGCGATAGGCTTGGAGTACAAGGCAGATACATATTTATCTCTAATACATGTTTATCTCCAACTCTCAAATATTATATCTCTAACATCCCCTCTTAATCGTAGCGGGAGTAAAGCGGACGATTGCTACTGAATTTGAAGTCTTGTGTTTCCGTCGTCTTCTCCGCTTCTCCATCATCACTGCGTCTCTGATGGTTCGGCGCCTAGGGCGGTGACTGCGTCCCTTTCTAGTGCCTCTGTGTGTCTCCTCTATACCCTCCCGCAGTCACAGCGGGAGTGGCATGTATGCTGGTGACGATGCGGACGTTGTTGATTGGAGTTGTTGCCGATGTGTTGCTGTAGACGTAGTCGTGGTCGTAGTAGTCATGGTCGATGTACTAGTTGTCGTGGATGGGGAAGCCGCACAAAGCCGGAGGCGCAAAAAAATGTGCTATGACGGAGCTGCACATGTGGACAATGCACCTTTTGCGGATGTCAGAGGGTGCCGTCGGCTATGAGTCCACCGGTTTTGCCAGGACCGGGGAAACCCCATCAAGCACACACCGGTTTCGCCAGAACCGTGTGGTCGTGTAGGGGTCGTCACTGTAGGGACGCCGTGTCGAAGCAGTCGGGTTGTCGTGGATGACGCGGTCGATGCCATCGTCGTGTGATCGTGTTTTGCAGAAAAATCTGTCAGAGGACGCTAGTGTGTCAACGATGATGTTGGTGAAGACCACGTTGATGAAGACCTTGACGATGAAGTGTTGGTGATGCCGTTGCAGCGACATGTCGACGATGATGCGTCCCTTGATGGTGTCCCTGTGGCGACGAGTGTCAATGTCGTGTCGTGTAGGAGAAGTCGATGAAGAATTGCATCTGATTGCACACCAGCCTGGCGTGTGAACATAAACATTCTGCATTGCATGAGTTCACACCGAAAACCGACGTTCCTTTTCCATCTCTATTTCCAGAAGAGGATTTTGCCTCCTTCTGTGTTTTCCTCTATCCCCGCAAAAGCCAATATGTTTTAGTGTTTCACTCCAGATTTGATGTCCGTTTTCACCCCTTCCATGTGCCTTGCGGTCTGCCATCGTTGATGCCCGCTGTTTGCCCCATTTTTCTTCATTATTCTAAGTTATAATAGAAGCCCTCCCTCACAATAAAACTTTGTATAAGAGGACAAATTTAATCTTCTTTCTTGTCTTATTATTTGGGGTTGAGGAATTATCTTCATCATTTGTAATTTGGGATAAGGTACTCTATTGATTAATTAATGGACTGTGATAACTGCCAACCGTGTGCCAGATTGCTAAAACCATCACACCCCCTCATGCCGCATGAAATCCATCCCTTCTTCTTCCGATTTTCTGGGCTATCCCGTTCCCCCGCATGAACCTCTCCCTTCTCCCGATTTTCTGGGCCACCCGAATACCCCCGCTAGGGGCGGGCCTGCCCGATTCTGCGCACACACATTCGCAGCTTGAAATATGCGGAAAAATCGAAAAAAATCACTGGGAGGGGGGATCAAACCCACAACCTACCGCAACTAATTTAGCAACAACAACCAACTGGGCTACACCACCTTATTGGTTTCTTTCAACTTACACGCTACTTGTACCTTCTTGAAATGAGATCGAATGAAACTGAAAATTCAAACAGACATACTCACTTGTCTGGGATTTGGAACTTTTTTTCTGGACGTTTTACACCAGCTCAGATGGTTAACAAACTCAAGCGTCCCCTGCCCTCCTTTTTCAGATGCAAATCACCATAGTGTTTGTACTTAACTTATCTGACATGGGGTTCACATAGTAGTTGTCGAGTATGGATTTTAACAATTTTTCCCTCTTGGTTAAATGTTACTGCGGTGTTTGGACTAAATTTATCGTGTATGAGGTTCGTATATTACCATGCTATTTACATAGAAAATATCGTGCTATATTTTTCCAGAACTTTTCTCTCCTTGTTCAAAAATGTTACCGTGCTGTTTGTTCTTAAGCTAACGTGCTATATTTTTAGCAACTTTTTCCTCCTTGGTCAAAAATGTTACCGCGGTGTTTGTACTTAAGTTATCAAGTATGAAATTCTTATGGTACCATGCAATTTACATAGAAATTACCGTGCTATACTTTTCAGCAACTTTTTCCTCCTTAGTCAAAAATGTTACCGCGGTGTTTGTATTTAAGTTATCAGGTATGGAATCTACTATATCTAAATAGGAGACCCCCACTACATGATTTCTCTTGACATGCAGCCTATCCACATCATCACTTGCCAAATCAGCAACTCTATGACACCATGCATCTGTTTCCATTCATGCGCGAGCAAATCCAACCCCCTCTTGCGTTTCGTTTTCAGCAGTAAAAAACTTGCCCACTGCACGCATGCTCACATATATGTCATTAATTATTGTTTTAGTTGTACAACAATTAATTACTGGAGCCATTAATCCTCACTTTCCATGCTGAAAAGATTTCAAGGATCAACAGTTATTTTGGCTTCCGTCCCTTGGTTCCACTTCCACGTCCATCCCCGGTTCGCCTCCCATCGTTTCACATCCCTCCTCCTGGAATGTTTTCCATTTTAACCCACGGGATCCCCATCTCAGTCTCCTCTTATCTGTCTGTCTTTTCTAATCTCCAAGACAGTTCATACTACTTCAGCTTCTTCAATCTCAATCAGATGCAACACATCTGCACATCAAGACTGCCTCACAACTCGCCAAATTATCAAGCCATCACGGGCAAGCAGAGCATCATTTAGTCCACACGAACATCCACACTGCCAAAGTGTCGACGAGGCTTCCTTAAAAAAGAGTGTTCACAAGGCATTTGATGAAAATCCAAGCAGGCTTGCATGTGAAAATTCGTATATGTAAATTTTACGCCTCACCCACTCTCTGCTATTTATCTATTCATAATTTACAATTTTCGAACTTCGAAAGGTACGTTCCAAACCATTTGTGCCATTGATTCTTAGTAGTTAACATTCAGCTATCCACACCTTGCTCTCCACTAATAGAAAAAGGGTCAAACGTGAAGCACATTAGTGCCGGTTTGCATTAGAGCCGGCACTAATGTGTATATTAGTGCCGGTTCGTGGCGGCGATCAATAGTACCGGTTCATGGCGAACCTGTAGTACCGGTTCGTACCACGAACCGGTACTAAAGAGGCTGACACGGCTGTGTCAGCCTGCCGTCAGGCTATGGCCCCACCATCACCATTTAGTGCCGGTTCGAACCACGAACCGGTACTAATGACGTTGTGGCAGGCTGTTTTTAGTCCCACCTCGCTCCCCTAACAAGTCTTTTACCACCTTAAATATGTTACTTCTCAAACTATCACAAGCAGTTGTTCTTCATTGAACTCTATGTGTAGGATCTATGGCTGCAATAGGAGTCTTCGCCGGTTCTTAAATCGGTGGTAGATTCCTATTGACGATGTAGATTCTATAAAAAAGATCATTGATGATCAATGTATTTTTTATATGTACTAGATTCCTATTGACGATGTAGATTCTATACAAAAAGATCATTGATGCTCAATGTATTTTTTATATGTACTTCTCTGTAGCAGTAGCGCGTTTTGGCTGAAAGGCGGTACTGACCAATGTATTTTTTCTCCGTTCAGATGCACAATTTAAATATGTCAATTTAAATATGTTATTTTTAAAACTATCACAAGCATTTGGTCTTCATTGAACTCTATATAAAGAAGAAGCAGAAGAAGAAGCAGAAGAAGAAGAAGAAGAGGAAGAAGAAGAAGAAGAAGAAGAGGAAGAAGAAGCAGAAGAAGAAGAAGCAGAAGAAGCAGCAGAAGAAGAGGAAGAAGAAGAAGAAGAGGAAGAGGAAGAAGAAGAAGAGGAAGCAGAAGAAGAAGGGAAGAAGAAGAAGAAGAAGAAGAAGAAGAAGAAGAAGAAGAAGAAGAAGAAGAAGAAGAAGAAGAAGAAGAAGAAGAAGAAGCGTTTAGTATGCACCATTCAAAGCGACGCATCAACTTTCAACCATTTCTGCCTTCATTTGCTATTTTTCATGCATTCAATGATTTGTTTTGAGAACTAAATGACCTGGAAATTGAAAAGCACTACAAATGAACTCTGAAAAAGTTGAAACTTGGCATGGTATCATCATTTCACCCACATAGCATGTGTAAGAAAGTAGAGAGGCTTACGGCTAAAACTGGATGCACTTCGTTTACAAACTGAACAATCTCTTTCGAAGTAGTCAGGTTTCTGACGAAATTAAACTCATCTGTTACAAAGGCATTTTATTTTTTTAAACTTATTACAACACCAGAATTTCTTTTTTTAAAACTTTGGTTATAACTCTAGACTTTGACCATCAAGTGCAGAAAAGAAAAAAATTATATAAAAAACTACTCAGAAATAAATAGAAGAAAATAAATATAGCAGAAAAGAAAAAAACTACTCAGAAATAAATAGAAGAAAAAATAAAGCAGGAAAAAAATTATATTTGCTATTTTTCAATCGTTCACAAAATGACCGTGAAATTGAAAATCACTACAAAATGAACTCTGAAAATGTTGAATTTTGGCAAACTAGATGAAAAACTACTCACAAATAAATATAACAGAAAATAAAAAACTATACAAAAAACTACGAAGAAATAAATAGAAGAAACAGAAAAGAAAAAATATATAAAAAATTGGGGCGCTGCCCTGTGGGCCTGCTACGCCACAGGCGTGCAATTACAGGCCTTAAAGGCCCAGCAGACTCACAGGGCAGCGCGCAAAAATTAGGCCCACAAGCCTGCTATATAGAGGAGTTCAAAGAGGCAGCCGCGACTGGGCTTATAAACCAGTGCGGCTGCCCTTCGCCCGGCGAGGTGGGACTAAACTTTGCGAACTGCGGGTGGCAGCGCAAGGCCTTTAGTACCGGTTGGTGGCTCCAACCGGTACTAAAGATCACTCTTTAGTACCGGTTGGAGCCACCAACCGGTACTAAAGGCCTGCTCTTCCCGCCTCTTGGCCTGGCCAAAGTTGGTCTTTAGTACCTGTTGGTGGCTCCAACCGTACTAAAGGCTCTCCTATATATACAACACTTGCGAAAATTCAGTTAGATCTCTACTTTTTCGTCTCAACCTCTCGCGCGCTCGTCGCTTGCGTCGTCGCCGCCGCCGCCGTCGCCGTCCGTCAAGGCGTCGTCGTCGTCGTCGCCGCCGCCGCCCGTCGTCGTCGTCGTCTCTCGCCGCCGCTTCAACGCCAAGCGCCGCTTTCGTCGTTCTCATGCTGCTTATACGTCTCTTCGCTCTCTCGCCGCCGTCCGTCGTCGTCCGCTTTACACACGACGCCGCCCGACGTCAGCCGCTTCCAGACGTGTGCCGCCTTCAGCTCAGACGTCTGGGCGGCGCGCGACGGGGACACACAAACATATACACACATATACGTACACGTACATGCACACATACACATACACACACATTTTTTTACTTATTTTCTGTTTTTAGAAAAGTTAATTAGATGATCGAATGTTAGATGAATTAGCTAGATAGAAAATTGTCGAACTAGAGATTTGAACTAGTTGAATAATTAATATAACTAGTTTATTTTAGTAAGAAAATTGTCGAACTAGTTTATTTAGGTATATGAGATTTGAACTAGTTCAATAATTAATATAACTAGTTTATTTTTAGTAAGAAAATTTAGGTATCTGATATTTGATGATCTAATTAAAATATTATTTGTTAATGAGTTTTTTTATTTAATTTTTTATATTTTTGAGTTTATATAAATGTTAGATTAATATCGAATGTTAGATTAATTTTTATATATTTTGAGTTTATATAAAAGTTAATATAACTAGTTCATAGAATTTTTCATAGATTTTTATGAATTTTTTGTTGTAGTTTTGGTCATAGAATTTTATTATGTTAGAAAGTGTTTAATGGACTTAGTTAGAGGGCAACTTGTTTATTTTGAGTAAGTACTACATTATTCTATTTATAGTAAGTGCTTAGTAGTTGAACTAGTTGAAGTAGTTTATTTTTAGCAAGAAAATTAATAGAACTAGTTTCTTTTTTAGTCAAATTGGAGAGCACTATATGCAAGGCATATGCATATGATTAGTTGAATAATAATGATCTAATTTAGTCTTTGAATTATGAACGTATAGGAAATGTCATCATCGGACGACGAAAGTCTCCCGGGGGAGTGCGACTGGTGCCACGACGATCGAGGTGAGTGCGACAGGCCTCACCTGGACGATGGTCGGCGCTTCAGCATTAAGCTCGAGGAGACTTTCGAAGTTGAAACGGTACGCAACGACGACAAGTGTTTTTTTTTCATAATTAAGCATGACTTCAACTATTTCAACGTGTAATTTTCATCTTTTACAATTCGAGTATAGTTGATCCCATGCCATGCAAGACGCTATGTCTTGGAGAGGATGGATTTTGAAGACCACGAAAATTTTGAAACGAAGAAAATTCACCTAAGGACCCATCATGATGTGGATTTTGAAGTAAAGTTGTATAATGCTGAGAGCATAACCCATTTTGGTTGCAAAAATTGGGAAGCATTTTGCAAATTGTATGGTTTTGATGAGGGTATGCTTGTCACCATGGATCTTGGTGATCCTGAAATCGAGCAAGACAATATGGACATTTGGGTCCTTGTTGATACTCCTCCAGTTCTACCGCTATGTGAGTTTCTCAAACATAGTTAATTATTAATAGAACTTATATTGTTCATTTCAAAATAGTTGACAGCTTATTTCCATTGACAGCTTATTTTGAAGTATCAAAGAATGTGCAGAATATGGTAGATAGAACTTACTACACCGATGGCTCTGAGTTAACTTACAAGGAGAAAACTCATCTGGTTGGATTTTGTAATGATATTGAGAATTAAAATATCTACAATCGAACTCCTCAACATTAGGGTCAATACGTGCCACTAGTGCACGTGTTGAACTACGGTAACTACCATGGAGATACCCTGGTAAGTTTTTTTTACTATTACGACGTCCGTGCATCTTTTTGCATTTCTAAAACTAGTACATCATTGCTAATTACGAAGTTATTACTATGTTTTTCAACAGCTTATCCCAGAGAATTGTGTGCCTCATTTGATGTATCGAATGGCGGCAGCGTTCGTGTTTTGAACATATATCCAGGTCATCCTATGAATCTCAACTGTCCATACCGGATTTCTAAAAGAAGTGGAGACATGACAATCAAAGGATGGAAAAATGTATGGACAGTCGTAAGGAGCTTCTTGGAAGCAAAAGGAAGCGAGGCGCAAGAATTGGAGACAGGATGATCTCCATTCTTCATAATGGAGAGTCAGGGTCTATATTGTTTTATGCTATTTTACCTTAAGTGTGTTTAGGTCCGATCCTACCGATATCGATGATCATGTGCTAAGAACAATTATGTAGGGTTGGGTTCGATGACTATGAGGATGATGATCGTATGACTTATTATTAATAACGTGTAGAAGTTGTATGATGATGCTTGATTAATTAGCTAGTAGGGCTTGTTATTATATATGATGATGTATGATGCGAGCATGCATGAGTTATTATATATATATCTGCGGGTGAAACAAAAAAGAATTAAAATGGAAAACACAAAATTAAATGAAAAAGAAATCATAAAACCAACCCCCCCCCCCCCAAACATTTTAGTACCGGTTGGTGTTACCAACCGGTACTAAAGGGCTCCCGGCCCCCGGAGCTGGCTCCTGCCACGTGGTGGCCCTTTAGCACCGGTTCGTGCTAAACCGGTACTAAAGTGGGGGGGGGGGGGCTTTAGTGCCCACACTTTAGTGCCGGTTCCTAAACCGGCACTAAAGGGCCACTAATAGAAAAAGGGCCTATAGTCCTGGTTGGTGAGGGCCTTTAGTCCCGGTTCATGAACCGGGACTAAAGGGTCGGTACTAATACCCTCGCCCTTTAGTCCGGTTCTATCCAGAACCGGGACAGATGGGCCTCCACGTGTCCTGTCCGCTGAGCCCAGCAGGAGGGCCTTTGGTCCCGGTTGGTGGCACCAACCGGGACCAATAGGCATCCACGCCACAACATTTCTTTGGCTCTGGTTTTGTTTTTTTTTGAAAGGGGGGGTTTGGGGGTTTTGGGGGTTAATTTAGGTGTTTCATATATTGTGCTATAGCTAGCTAATTAATAGAGAAAAGTGTCCTTTCTTTTGTCCGTGCTTGGTCGACGCTACGTACTATACATACGTATAGAGAGGACTAACTAGACATGATAGCTAGCTAGTAATTAACAAACAGAAGATCGTCATGAACATATATGCATACAGAGAGAAGTGATATCGACCACCTCTCCTTCTCCGAGAGATTGGTCGAACAACAAGTTCTCGTATATCTATCCGACACTATCGGCTACATATATATAATAATTATCTTTTACAATACGGACGCGTGGTCCATATAGTATTCCCCGTCTTCAGCGATCACATGGTCAAGAAAGAATGCCGCCAATTCCTCTTGAATTGCTCTCATGCGATCTGGTGCTAGGAGTTCATCCCGCTCAAACATCTAATTTTAAGAAAGGGTCAACACACACACACACACACACACACATATATATATATATATATATATATATATATATATATATATATATATATATATATATATATATATATATGAATGAATGAAACTCAACACAAATGATGGTAATAAAATAAAATTGTGAATATTTTTATTTACGCACTTCAAATTGTTTGTCGGAGTAGCCCCTCTCACAGGTCGTGTGGCGGATGGACTCGCAAACGTAGTATCCACAGAAATCATTCCCTTGTTCCTGCCACAACCACTTTACAAAAAAAAGAAGAAAAAAAAAGGAGAAGAAGAAAAGAATAGAGGAGAAGAAGAAAAAATAGAAAAAAAATTCTATTTTTTCTTCTTCTCCTCTATTCCTTCTTCTTCTCCTCTCTTTTCTTCTTTTCCTCTCATTCTTTTTCTTCTTCTTCTTCCTTCTTCCTTCTTCCTCTTTCCTTCCTTTTCCTTATTTTACTTTTTCCTTACACTAACCTAATTAAAATGCACTAACCTTTTCCTGCACTAACCTAATTAAAATTGTAACTTTCTATATATGAACAAAAACTAAACTAATAAAATAAAAAACATATACATTATAGCCACATACACATATACAGCACATATGAACAAAAAAATAAACTAATAAAAATAAAAACGGGGCGGCTCGACGGCGGCTTCTCACAACGGGGCGGCGGCGAGGGCGACGGCGGCGGCGGCGGCGTCGGCGGCGACGGCGACGACGGCTTCGGGCGGCAAGGCAGGGGGGCGACGACGGGCTCGGGCGGCGGAGCAGGGGCGACGAGGACGGCGGGCTCGGGCGAGGCGACGACGGGCTCGGGCGGCGCCGGGCAGGGGCGACGAGGACGGCGGGCTCGGGCGGCGACGGGACGGGCGGGCTCGGGCGGCGCTGGGACGACGAGCTCGAGGGCAGGCAGGGGCAGGGACGACAATGGGCGGCGGCGACGTCGAAGCGGTCGCGCGGCGGCGACGACGCGGCGGCGACGATGTCTTGTGCGGCGACGACGACGAGGAGCAGGGCGTCGAGCAGAGGGCGGCGTCTGCGGCGGGATGAGGAACTGAATGAAATTTTCGTAGCATCAGATATATAGAAAGTGCATTGGTCCGGTTAGAGACGACCGGGACTAATGCTCTTTAGTCGGTTGGTGTGACCAACCGGGACCAAAAACAGGCCTTTGGTCCCGGTTGGTCGCACCAACCGGGACTAAAGGGGGCATTAGTCCGGTCGTGGCACCAACCGGACTAAACCCCCTTAGTCCCGGTTGGTGCCACCAACAGGACCACAGCCATGTGCTGCCCCGCGCCAAATGTTTAGTCCCACTCGCTAGTTGAGAGGAGCCGCACCAGTTTATAAGGTGCGGTGCGGCTCCCTCTCGAGCTCCTCTCTAAAGCAGGCTGGGCCTAAATCTGCCATCTGTGCTGTGGGCTGCTGGGCCTTCCATGGCCTGAATCCTGGCCCATAGGGTTTCTAGTCGTATTCAGGCCGTGGGGCCCCAGAGGTGGCACTTTTTTTTGCTTTATATTTTATTTCTTTTTGCTTTTAGTTTTAGAAAAAATATAAACTTTCTATTAGTGCCATTAGTTTTAAAATTTGAAAACACTTTTTTTGTTTTCTTTGTTGCTTTATTTATTTTATTTTGTTTCTACTTACAACAAAATACTTATTGTTGCTATTTTTATTTTTTTCAAGTTTTTTGTTTTTGTTTTCTGCATTATTTATTTTCTTTTGGTTTTTGATTTATTTTTAATTCTTTTTGCTTTTAGGTCAGCAAAATTATAAACTTTCTGTTAGTGCTTTTAGTTTTAGAAAAATATAAACTTTCTATTTGTGCCATTAGTTTTAAAATTGAAAACACTTTTTTGTTTTCTTTGTTGCTTTATTTATTTTATTTTGTTTCTACTTACAACAAAATGCTTATTGTTGCTATTTTTATTTTATTTTTTCAAGTTTTTTTGTTTTGTTTTCTGCATTCTTTATTTTCTTTTGGTTTTTTGCTTTATTTTTTAATTCTTTTTGCTTTTAGGTCAGCAAAATTATAAACTTTCTGTTAGTGCCATTTGTTTTAGAACAATTATAAACTTTCTGTTTGTGCCATTAGTTTTATAAAATTAGAATTCTTTGAAATTTGTGTGAATCACTAGTTTGTGAGCTCAACAAGGCGTAGAGGGACGGGCTTATAAACCGGTGTGAGCGCCCTTCGGTTGGCGAGGTTTTCAAATTCATAGTTTTCAAATGAACTCTGAAAAAGTTGGCATAGCATGTTCATGAACAAAACGGACAATGGTATCATACTCGTGTGTTACAAAGTTGGCATGGTATCATCATAATAGTTCTGGAGAAAGTCTTCACTTTTTCTTCGCTTGTGTCGTTTGCTTATTGCGCCGTAACCATGGATAATCTTCATCGTTTATCAGGATGCTTGGGTCAGCCTTGACTTTGAAGGGGGGAATTTCATGAAACTTTTCATACTCTTCAGACATGTCTGTCTTGCCCTCCACTCCCAGGATGTCCCTTTTTCTGAAAGAACTATGTGGCGCTTTGGCTCATTGTATGATGTATTCGCTTCCTTATCTTTTCTTTTCCTCGGTCTGGTAGACATGTCCTTCACATAGATAACCTGTGCCACATCATTGGCTAGGACGAACGGTTCGTCAGTGTACCCAAGATTTTCAGATCCACTGTTGTCATTCCGTACTGTGGGTCTACCTGTACCCCGCCTCCTGACAGATTGACCCACTTGCACTTAAACAAAGGGACCTTAAAATCTACTCCGTAGTCAAGTTCCCATATGTCTACTATGTAACCATAATATGTGTCATTTCCCTTGTCGGTTGCTGCATCAAAGCGGACACCGCTGTTTTGGTTGGTGCTCTTTTCATCTTGGTCAATCGTAAAATGTATTCCCATTTATCTCGTATCCTTTCCAAATCATTACAGTCGAAGATGGTCCCCTGGACAACAAGTACAACTCATCACAAACAGTGCTGTCACCTCTGAGACGTGTTTCCAACCAACTGCTGAAAGTCCTGATGTGTTCACATGTAATCCAGTCGTCGACCGCTCCGGTGTTTGGAGCGCAGACTGTTCTTGTGTTCATCGACATACGGGTCACCAGGGTAGAGTTCTCAGAGAACTGTAGTGTGCTTGAGACCAAGAATATCCGTCCCTGCATATTATTGAGTCTCTTCCAAGCGTGTTTTTACAGTCAGTCTCCCCTCATACCGCGATTTAGGGAGACCTATCTTATTAAGGCCAGGAATGAAGTCAACACAAAACCCGATGACATCCTCTCGTTTGATGGCCCATGGAGATGCTTCCTTCTGGCCTAGCACGGTTACTTAACATATTTCTTTAGGACTCCCATGAACCTCTCAAAGGGGTACATATTGTGTAGAAATACGGGCCCCGAATGACAATCTCGTCGACTAGATGAACTAGGACGTGCGCCATGATATTGAAGAAGGATGGTGGGAACACCAGCTCAAACCGACATTACATTGCGCCACATCACTCCTTAGCGTTGGTACGATTTCTGGATCGATCACCTTCGAGATATTGCATTGAGGAATGCACATAGCTTCATAATGGCTAATCGGACGCTTTTCGGTAGAAGCCCCTCAATGCAACCGGAAGCAGTTGCGTCATAATCACGTGGCAGTCATGAGACTTTAGGTTCGGAACTTTTCTCGGCATATTTATTATTCCCTTTATGTTCGACGAAGCCAGTCGGGACCTTCATATTGAGCAGGCATTGAAAGAATATTTCTTTCTCTTCTTTTGTAAGAGCGTAGCTGGCAGGACCTTCATATCGCTTCGGAGGCATGCCTTCTTTTTCGCGTAAGCGTTGCAGGTCCTCTCGTTCCTCGGTGTATCTTTTGTCTTCCCATACACGCCCAAGAAGCCTAGCAGGTTCACGCAAAGGTTCTTCGTCACGTGCATCACGTCGATCAAGAGCGGACCTCTAGGTCTTTCCAGATGGTAGGTCCCAAAATATAGATTTCTTCTTCCACATGGGTGCGTGATTCTCAGCGTCATTCGAACAGCTAGTCCGCCGACCCTTTCCAAAGATTACGTGTAAATCATTGACCATAGCAAGCACGTGATCACCGGTACGCATGGCGGGCTTCTTCCGTGATCTGCCTCTCCTTTGAAATGCTTGCCTTTCTTTCGACATTGATGGTTGGTCGGAAGAAATCGACGATGGCCTGTGTACACATTCTTCCTGCAGCTTCCGGTATATACTATCGGTGTCAAGTAAACAGTGCGTGCATGCGTGGTATCCCTTGTTTGTCTGTCCTGAAAGGTTACTGAGAGCGGGCCAATCATTGATGGTCACGAACAGCAACGCCTTTAGGTCAAATTCCTCCTTTTTGTGCTCATCCCACGTACGTACACCGTTTCCATTCCACAGCTGTAAAAGTTCTTCAACTGATGGCCTTAGGTACACATTAATGTCGTTGCCGGGTTGCTTAGGGCCTTGGATGAGAACTGGCATCATAATGAACTTCCGCTTCATGCACATCCAAGGAGGAAGGTTATACATACATAGAGTCACGGGCCAGGTGCTGTGATTGCTGCTCGCTCCCGAAAGGATTAATGCCATCCGCGCTTAAAGCAAACCATACGTTCCTTGGGTCCTTTGCAAACTCATCCCAAGACTTTCTCTCGATTTTTCTCCATCTGCGACCCGTCGCGGGTGCTCTCAACTTCCGCCTTTCTTACGGTCCTCACTGTGCCATCGCATCAACTTGGCATGCTCTCCGTTTCGAACAGACGTTTCAACCGTGGTATTATAGGAGCATACCACATCACCTTCGCAGAACCCTCTTCCGGAGGCTCGCCGTCAACATCACCTGTGGTCATCTCGTATGATCTTATACGCAATGCACCGCATACCGGGCATGCGTTCAGATCCTTGTAGGCACCACGGTAGAGGATGCAGTCATTAGGGCATGCATGTATCTTCTCCACCTCCAATCCTAGAGGGCATACGACCTTCTTTGCTGCGTATGTACTGTCGGGCAATTCGTTATCCTTTGGAAGCTTCTTCTTCATTATTTTCAGTAGCTTCTCAAATCCTTTATCAGCACAACATTCTCGCCTTCCATTGCAGCAATTCGAGTACGGCACCGAGCTTTGTGTTGCCATCTTCGCAATTGGGGTTCAACCCTTTTGTGATCCTCTAACATGCGATGGAACTTCAGCTTCTCCTTTTGACTTTCGCATTGTGTCCTTGCATCGACAATGACCCGGCGGAGATCATCATCATGGGGCACATCGTCTGGTTCCTCTTGATCTTCAGCAGCCGCCCGTTGCAGCACCATCGTGCACATCGTCTGTGCATCTTGATGTTTAGTAGCATCACCGTATTCAGGGGCACATAGTTGTCATCGTACTCTTCTTCCTCGCCGTCTTCCATCATAACCCCTATTTCTCGTGCCTCGTCCAAACATTATAGTGTGGCATGAAACCCTTGTAAAGCAGGTGGGTGTGAAGGATTTTCCGGTCGAGTAAGACTTCGTATTCCACATATAGGGCATGGACAACACATAAAACCATTCTGCTTGTTTGCCTCAGCCACTTGAGAAAAAGCATGCACGCCTTAATGTACTCGGAGGTGTGTCTGTCACCGTACATCCATTGCCGGTTCATCTGCGTGCATTATATATAATTAAGTGTGTCAAAAATCATTACAGAACATCATGAATAGATAATTAAGTGACCAAATTAATAGAAGTTCATCATCACATAAAAACCAAAGTACATACATAGTTCTCATCTAACAACATAAAGCTCTGCAGAGCATCTAAATTAATTAAACCATACATTGAAACTATGTAAAACATTTCAATGTGAAAACAAATACGATCATAATCGCAACCAAGGTAACAACTGATCCAACGGCATAATGATACCAAGCCTCGGTATGAATGGCATATTTTCTAATCTTTCTCATCTTCAAGCGCATTGCATCCATCTTGATCTTGTGATCATCGGCGACATCCGCAACATGCAACTCCAATATCATCTTCTCCTCCTCAAGTTTTTTATTTTTTCCTTCAAGAAGTTGTTTTCTTCTTCAACTAAATTTAACCTCTCGACAATAGGGTCGGTTGGAATTTCCGTTCAACAACCTCCTAGATAAATAAAATCTATGTCACGTTGGTCGCATAATTTTCATAAACAATAAATGAACCAATAGTTATGAAAAGATAATATATACCACATCCGAATCATAGACGGGGACGAGGGCCGACGGGACGGATACCAAAACCATCGCACTATATAAGATGCAGTAATAAAAGTAAGAAAATAATACAAGTAAGAATATTTTTCCTTTCGAAAGAAGATAAGAACAAGAGGCTCACCACGGTGGTGCTGGCGATGAGATCGGCGCTGGTGATCGATGGCGGTGAAGACGGGACGGGCGTGACGGACCGCTAAACCTAGACAAATATTGAGGAAAATGGAGGTTGGAGGTCGAGCTTGAGAGGAGAAAGCTTAAGTAGTGTGGCTCGGGCATTTCATCGAACACCTCATGTGCATAGGAGGTGAGCTAGAGCACCACAATGCCCCCCTCGCCGGCAAGAGAAAAACAGAGCAATGGAGTGCTCTGCTTTCATGAGCGAGGGTATATATAGGCAGCACTATTGGTCCCGGTTCGTGGCATGAGCCGGGACTAAAGGAAGTTTTGGTCCCGGTTCATGCCACGAACCGGGACCAATAGTGGTGGGCCAGAGCCAGGACCATTGGTCCCGGTTCGTCCCACCAACGGGACCAAAAGGTCCGGACGAACGGGACCAATGGCCCACGTGGCCCGGCGGGCCCCTGGGCTCACGAACCGGGCAAATAGCTCCATTGGTCCCGGTTCTGGATTGAACCGGGACTAATGGGCTAAACTGCCCTGGACGAAAGCCCCTTTTTCTACTAGTGGGCCTTACGAACCGGTGCTATTGCCCGGTTCTGCACTAGTGCTCGGATAGTCAGATTGCTTTAGTTCATATGGTACTGCTGCACAATTCTTTACCAAGGCCATGGTCATGCATGATGCTATCATTCAAAAAGATGCTAATTCTCCAAAATATTTCTCAGTCTATATATCGTCTTATGTTTACACATTTTCAGCATTGCATTTTTGTCAAGTTGGAGTCTACTATCTCTTCACTATATACAACATGGACACTGATTGCCTTAAATTTTTCAGGTTATAATTACAGTTCCATGTATTCTAACAAGTGAGCTTTCTCCATGCCTACGTTAAAATAGGGGTTGCACTGGACATCATGTAGTTTTTATTTTTATTTTTGGAGGGCAGAACAGATATTCATTCAGAAGTCATAATAACAGTATAACTACAGTCTGTAGCAACAACATGAGGGATCTGGTACGGCACCTAGGAGATCCACACATGACACAACTCCAGTACCAGCACGACGAACATAAGATGCGATCCAAATGGTTACAAAGTTTCTGATATGAAAAAATTACAATAAAAAAATGCTGAAATTTCATGTCGAATATAACTATAAATAGCACCAAGCCTTGACATGTTCCGGCCTCCGTTCTTCAGAATAGAAATAACCTGACTGAATCACTTTCAATGCCCCCATGACCTGCACCAAGGCGAGCTCCCTCTAGGCACATAAGAGCTTCAGCTTACTCGCTGTCATGACATCTAACAAGGACGTGCCCAGCGGCAACGATTTTTTCATTGGTATAGCCTATGTGTATGTATGTGCAACAACCCTGATTTTGAACTGAGTTACCAATCTGTACTAGGTGTGCACCCCTTCATCCGTGGCCTGGGTCTACAATAGAATGTTGTATACTGATGTTCACTAATTCTAGCTTTCTTACTTTACCTTTCTGACATGGCTGCAATTTGATGTTGCTTTACATACAAAACCATTTATATTCTTTTTTTTGGGCCATTTATATTCATATTTAATCATAAAGCAATGCATGCTACAAAGTTCCGCAGCAACGCGTGGGGTATCTTCTAGTTCTTATATTACCATGCTATTTACATAAAAATTACCGTGCTATATTTTTCAGCAACTTTTTTCTCCATGGTCAAATATGTCACGGTGGTGTATGTACGTAAGTTATCAATATTGAATTCTTATATGACCATGCTATTTACATAAAAGTTACTAGGGTACATTTTTCAACAACTGTTCCCCCCTTCCTCAAATTTACCGCGTTGTTTATATGCAAGTTATCAGCTGAACGGTTCTTATATTAGCATGCTATTTTCACAAAAAGTTCTCGCAAGTATATTTTTGAACAACCTTTTCATCTCTTGCTTAATGTTACCACGGTGTTTTGTTCGTAAATTATCGATTACGTGGGAGGTATATTAGCATATTGTTTACATCCTGGGTCAAAAAGTTACCATGTTTGTATCTAAGTTATCGGTTATTGGAGTTTATATCATCATGTTATTTACATAGAAATTACCGGGCAAGTTTCGAACAAAAGAGTCTCGGGTCAAAAAATCAACATGATTTTGTTTGTGAGTTATCAGGTATGGGTTGCTTAAAAACCATGTTTTTTACATAAAATTTACCGGAGTATTGTTTCAACGGTATTCTTTCCCAGGTCAAAAATTATCGCGATGTTTTGGACGTAAGTTATCAAGTCTGCAATGTGTATATTACCATGTTATTACACAAAATTTATTGTAGGTATATTTTCCAAAATCTGTTTACCCTGAGTCAAAAAGGTATCATGATGTTTATATGCAAATTATCAAGCCTACGCTGCTTTAAAAATCTTATTTGATCAAAAGTTACATGTCATTTTCGACCACTACTACTATCCACAGCGGGAAGAACCAGACATGCACTTCATGAAACATTTCGCGAGCATACCAGGCAATGTAACCTTGAAGTGAAGTCTCTTCCTGCTCCTGCCAATGTTGTTGTCACACGCTGGTGGTGGTGATGCCAGCTAGGTGGTCACGAGGGGCGCGGAGGTGAAGGCATGCTTGTAAGTTGGCTTCCCTAGGTAAAAGATACTGTGGTGTTTGTACCTAACTTATTAGGTTTGCAACGCATATATTACCATGCTATTTAAGTAGAAATTACTAGGGTATGTTTTTAACATTTTTTTCTCCGGTCAAAGTTTACCATGGTGTTTGTACGTAAGTTCCCAACACCGCAGTGCGTATATTACCAGACTTTTTACACAAAAATTACAAGAGTTTGTGTGTGAGTTATTAGATCTGCAGATCTTTAGTTTCCATGTTATGGAGATAGAAGTTACAGTGGTAAAATTCAACAATTTTTTTCCAGTCAAAGTTACCATGGTGTGTGTGTTCATATGTTATCAGGTTTGCGGTGCATAAATTAACATGTTGTTTACACCAAGGTTATCAGGGGAATATTTCAACATTTTTTTCATTCGGGCCAAAGTTACCATCATCAGCCTATAGAAGTCCGGAAGTTGAGATGTACGGAAATTGAGATGCCGAGCAGCAAATTTTGAACACTAATTAGTTGTTTATATAGAAGTGCCGGTTAATTTAGCGAGTGCCCAAGCTTTTCTATTTATGCGAGCACGATATGGATCAAATCTTGGTTTGGATCCATCTGAACTCTGACAGCCTGAATACTTAGCTAATCAACTTGTGCACATGTGAACAAAATTATTCCAGTGGTATGTAGCCTACATGCGAACCTGTTGGTCGAGATATCAAACCCCACTTAACGCTAATTTTTTCGCTCGGAGAGGAAAAGACCGCACGATAGCCCGCGCGGGAGAAGCGGAAGGCGGGATCGTCACGGCGGACGGCGCGGGAGAAGCGAAACGGTGCGGTTCGATCGGGGCTGCCAGGCGATCGTGTCGCGGACGTTGATGAGATCGTGTGGCGGTTTTGCAATCTGTCACACGGTTGCCACATACATATCCCCTTAATTAATTAGTATAGTGTAGTTTGTGTGTGCCTGATTGAGGAGGGTAGCATGCCTGACCCACCAATATGGCACCACTGATACATATTACTGGTGGATCCGGCTTGCCTGCTCCCTTCTCATACTCCCATCCTCTCATCCGTGCTCCCACTTCATCCTACGGCTGTCCTTTTCTCTTTTTCTTTTCTAATCTAATCATCTCCCCCCCTCCTGATTTTCAGGGGGTGGGGCTGGGCCTTATTTTCTTCCAATCAAATCAAGCCACGTACGCGGGAGCACGGATGGGAGCACGGGGAGGGAGCAGGCAAGTCTTGTCCATTACTGGTGGCGTGCCTGACCCAAGGTGGTGAGCCACGTGTCACACGTCACCAATAATAGAATACACTAGTGGTGTTGGATGTTAGGGGCATGCCATTAATATGATTTCCATCAGTAACAAAATGCCACAGCATTCACAGCACAAATCAAAATGCTAATTTTGTTCTATTTTGAGTTGAACACTCGTACTTCAATATTTCTAGCATGCAGACACCATGTTCTAAAAACGTTCAACACTTAACAACCATGTCAATATTCTTTATTCAAGTACTCTGAAGCAGATTGCCATCTCGAAGTCCTAGTTGAATGCCTTTCACGGTGTTCCCAGGAATGAATGTCAGACCACCAGGAATTAATATTTCTAGCACGGATACATTTCTCAGTGCAAGAAACACCCATACAAATCTGAGCAATATAACCATGCATGCATATAAACCACCTATCAACTGCGGCAATGGCCATAACAAGCCCGCTTTCTATGACCGGCCTCACACAAAGTTCCATCCTTTGGGTGCTTCACGTCTTGTGGACATGCATGGCACAGTCTGTTGTAAACAAGAATATTTTCCTTGTCATAATAGACATCTTCGACGCCCCGAATCCCACCTATATACATATATAAATAAAAATAACATTAGCCAATAGGTTTTTGCTGTCATGCATTTGATAATAAATAAATAAATGGAAAATGGCATAAACAAAGCCTGGAACTAACCAACGGTTTCTTGTCCTTCCAAGGAAACTATGCATGTAGGCTCAAATACATCACGGTCTTCATCAAAGTATAGCTCTGCAAAGAAGAGCTCCTCTTTAGAGTTGTGAAGGGTGCTTTTCGCCGTGAAGTTTACGTGGACGTAGTATGCTCTCGCATCGACGATCGTGCCGCCACTAGTGATTGCTTTGACGAGCTCATACTTGATCTACATATGTTCAAGGAGAAATAATGTGAAATTTAGTTTCCAGTTTATAGAACATCTAAACTGAAGAGATGAGAGGGACACACATTTGTGGTATCATCACCCACCCACCCACCTTGTTCATGTCTTGGGCGTTGTAGTGGTCGAGCGCAGCAGTTGCATAATCCTTAGCCAGTTGTTCGTCGGTGTAATAGTTGCAATCATCGTCGTCCTGGTATATATCGTCCCTGTCCGAAAAGTCAATATTTTCCAATTCTTCATCGATCTGTAAAAAGTGGCCCCAGATGGGGTGGCGGGTAGGGACGGGGTCCGTGGCGGGTAGGGACGTGGCCGGGACCGGGAGAGGTTGAGTGGCAAGGTAGTCCTCGAACCATGGAGTCCTAGATTAATTCAAAAAGATATATATATATATATATATATATATATATATATATATATATATATATATATATATATATATATATGTGTGTGTGTGTGTGTGTGTGTGTGTGTGTGTGTGTGTGTGTGTGTGTTTAGTTTAGGAGTAGTATTGTTGGTGGGTGGATGTACAATATTATGTATATACGTATATAGTAAACTAGTATGTATAAAACCAAAATTGTAGGTAATATGAAAGTTACCAGGGTGGAGGAGGAGGAGGCAAATTGTCATCATCGTCATCGTCGTCGTTGTGGTGTTGGTCTTTGGGAGGAGGGGTCCTCTTGTACAGCACACCACCAGCAACACCAGACATGGCTACGAGGGGATAACTGATTTGATCGGTTGATCAATAATTTGGTGACGGATGGATGGATCGATCCTGCGTATAGGTGCAGGGATGGATGGTAGAATGAGAATTAGCGTAGATAGATTATTAACAAAAAAAAGATGCGCCTCTCAACTTGGAGAAGAAATTTATGTACTGTACTGTATAAAAAAGATAGATTCGGTGGTAGAAGAAATTTATGTGCGTGTAAATCGAAATAAGCATCGGTCAACCAAAGTATGGTTTGAACGTGAGGGGTTCTTGGACTTAATTGCCAGGGAATGGGTTAGAGGTGTAGGAGGCAAGACTGCGATAGAGCGTTGGCAGAATAAGATTAGGCATTTGAGAAGTTTCTTACGGGGTTGGGCTAAGCACCTCAGTGGTGTATATAAGATTGAAAAGGATAGACTCCTTACTCTTATACAGGCCCTGGACCACTACAAGAAATATGTCAACTTATGACCTTCTGTCAGTGACCCTGGAAGAAATGGTCATAAATTTATGACCATTTTAGACCAATTGGTCAAAAGCTGTCTGGGGGGCTCCAAACCCTAAACCATTGCAACCATTTTGGTCAGAAAGGTCATAATTTCCTTACACGAAATGGTCATAAAGCAAACAGCGCTAGTCCGCTGCCTTATTTCTAGTTGTTAACGACCAATATAGATGGTCATAGCCTTGTAAATTGTGGTGGGTTGCGATGACTAGGCGCCATCTCATCAGTTTTGCCTATGTGTCATGTCCATGTGGCAGTTTTTGCCCTAGGTTGTGAAGCAACCTATATTTCTGTCATTCCCAAAATTCCCAAACAAATCTCATAAATTCTTTGGGTCATATCTTCGTCAAATATGTAAAAACCTTCCTTTCCTAGTTCAAAAATAATTCAAAAATATTCATTTTCCTATTCTGTTCAGAACAACAGTTTGTGAAGGAAGTACCACTTTGCAATGTCCAAATAGTATCCATTTTCTACAGTGCTTTCCTATGCCCAAATAACCATCCTCCACCAAATGCCAGCTCAATCCATTCATTATTTTGAGTCGAGCTTCAACATTCGTATTTATGTCCAGTGTGGTGGTTTGCAAAGCAAGTACCACCTAGGCTCCTCCTTTTGAGCTGAAAATTTGTGAAGACGGTCTTCTTAGTAACTGATCATCCTCAGCCAAAACTCACGTCCATTAGCCATGTACATTTCTCGTACCGCTAATCAAACACTTGGCTGCTTATTCATGTTTAAGCATCGACCGGTCTCCTCGTGAGAATCTTATGTTGTGATTTTCTTCCTAGCACCTACCTGGGGAGTTCCCAAACCACTAGACATGCCTAGGCCGCCCAGAACGCATGGCAACGCCACGATCACGCGGTGACCACGCGGCGGGCATGCGAGCTTACGCGCTCTAGAGTTGGGGCCCTCGGCCACCGTCGAAACCTCGATGTCTCTCCATCAAACTATGTATTTCTGATTAAATAGGTACTTATGTAACTAGAAATGATTTTTGGAAAAAATAAATAGCAAACTATGAGGCTGCTGCAGTTCAAATTTGACCCGCTTCCAGCTGAATCGACGGGAATTTGTCTTTTTCACCAGAGGTGGATCAAAATTTTTGACACCCAACCATTTTTTCAATTGTGCATTAAATACGTCCTAATATTTTAGAAAATTGATTTGGTCCAATTTTGCAACAATTATTTGGTAGTTCCTTCACAAAAAAACCTCCTTTCGGGCACTCGGAAAATGAAAAATGGTTTTTTCGTCCAAAGAAAATGAAAACTTCCTTAGGAAACATTGTTTGCCATTCCAATATGCACTCTTGTGCACAATATGAGATCATTTGAATAAACTATGCCACGAATGTGGCCATAAGATTGATCATTTGGCTTGAAAGCCATGAATCTTCAGAGATGATAGCTCATTTCTGAGAACACTTTTTTAAAATAATTGTCGTATTACAAGTTTGTTATTTTTCCTGGGAACTTGGCCACATATAATGACACAATGCGAAGGTTTCCCAATTTTTTGATTTTTTTTTTGAATTTTTATGCCCGTTTCAAAATGCGGTCAAAACGGCGGGAATGACCGTTCCTAGGTAGTTGTTGAATCTTGGATTTTTTTTGGTGTTTCTCTGATTAAATATATACTTATGTACCTAGAAATGATTTTTTGAAAAAATAAATAGCAAACTATGAGGCAACTGCAGTTCAAATTTGACCCGCTTCCAACTGAATCGGCGGAAATTTGTCTTTTTCACGAGAGGTGGATAAAAGCTTTTGACACCCAACCATTTGGTCAATTGTGCATTAAATATGGCCTAGTATTTTAGAAAAATGATTTGGTCCAATTTTGCAACAATTATTTGGTAGTTCCTTGTCAAAAAAACCTCCTTTCGGGCACTCGAAAAATGAAAAATGGTTTTTTCGTCCAAAGAAAATGAAAACCTCCTTAGGCAACATTGTTTGCCATTCCAATATGCACCCTTGTGCACAATATGAGATCATTTGAACAAACTATGCCATGAATGTGGCCATAAGTTTGATCATTTGCCTTGAAATCCATGAATCTTGAGAGATGATAGCTCATTTCTGAGAACACTTTTTTAAAATAATTGCCGTATTACAAGTTTGTTATTTTTCCTGGGAACTTGGCCACATATAATGAAACCATTTTGAGCACTCAAAAAATGATTAAAAATAGCTAGAAATATGAAAAATGCATACAAATTGGTCCTAATCCATAAAATGTGGTCTATCTCTAGTGAAAATTTTTGTGGTGCCCTTTTGCAAAATATTTTTGATAGCTACTTCATAAAATCTCTTTATTTTTAGTACTTCAAAACTATTCTACATCACTGATTTTCTGAACCAATCATAACTCTGTCCACAGATCGATGACATGGAGTCCATCCATCCATCCATCCATCTCTCCATCCCACATCCATCCATCCATCTATCTACAGAAAAGAAAAAAAAAAGAAAAGAAAAAGAGATACCCACCACCCGCAGCCCAAACCCTAGCTTAGATCGACCCCTCTCCCGTCGTCCCCTTCCTCCCTCGTCCCCATCTCCTCGCCACCGCCCCCTTCCCGATCTAGCTTCTCTCTCTCTCGCTCTCTCTTGCAGCAAACCCCTCTCAACCCTAGCGCTTGCAGCTGCCTCCCACCGCTGCTCCCCGATCCAGATCCACCGCTGCTCCCCGATCCAGATCCGCCGCCATCTCCCTGTCCCCTCGCCGCCGGTCTGCACCCTCCCATCCCCCACCTTTGCCGCCCATCCACCACCGCCGCCCCACCCACGCCGTCATTGCTCCAGCCATCTTCGCCATCGGCGTCACCGCCTCACCATCAACGAACACGCCAACTACTCCGTTCGCCTCGCTGCTCCAACGAAGACGCTTTGCTCATGGAGCGATCGAGCGAGATTCATAAACAGCGAGAAGAGGAGCCCCGACTACTCTCGCGTGCCGCCAGATCTTCAACGCCCAGCGCCGACGTCTTCCTCCTTGGTCCGCCCAGGCTCCCCCTCGGTCCGCGTCCCTGAGATGGTAAGCTGGTGCTGCGGGCTGGTTCGATGATTCGATTCGTGTTGGTACGAGCGTCCCGTTGATGATGTGTTGTTTGTTTGTTTTTTTACTCAGGCAGGGCGCAAGGAGACGGTGCTCGACCTAGAAAGTTCGTCGACAAGGGCGTCCAGGTCAAGCTCACCGGCGGCCTTCAAGGTTGATCCGATTCGCACAGCCCAAATCCCCTCATTTTTCTTCTGTCCCTTCCCAGTGTTATGATAGATACATCGTCAGATCCACTAGAGGGCTCCCTATTAATTTGTTTTACAAAATATGGTTATTTCTAGGTACATGTGCACTAGATAGGTTATGTTTCTTAGTACTCTGGACCTTGAAGATATGTCATGTTATAGAATGCAAGTCTGTATATCATGGTCGTCTCCTTAGTCTGCAAACAAATAAATCATTTCAAGTTTTTTGTCCATGTGTAGTCCATAAATATTAACAAAATTCAAATGATCAATTAATGAAAAGGATTAATCCCTAGATTCACTATATAGTCCATCAAGATTATATGTTTTTCCTATAACAGAAGTATTTCATATCAGAGGATAATTGTAGCTCGGAGACCACGGTCATGGTAGCTCATTTCATATCATTTGAATTTTTCCTATAAATATTACAATGACGCTGGATTGGAATGGATGCAGGTGGGTGGCCGAGGAGGACCACTAGCTGTCTGTCAATCAGACCACCGTCCTTGATCAACTTCCCGCGGCAGTCAAGCCAGCCATGCATATACATGATGCTGCTGCTACAAGTATGGTATCTTCCATAGCAAGGTTGAAAGGATCCTTAAAACAAGCTAGCTAGGCAACATCTGATCTGAGAGTACATAGTTATGGGCATGCATGTATAAGTGCTGTAGGGAAGGGTTAATTAGCCATGGAGTAGTTGCCAGTAACCTCTTTCTGTTTATGGAGTGTAAACAAAATAAGAGCCCACATACACTTGCATCTTTTCTGAACATTCAGCCCGTCCTGTTTAGTCGAACGAAGAAAAAAATGCAAGGACACCAAAAGGTGTGTAGATACACAGATAACAAATATGTGGTTCCATACTAGTTGGAACACTTTTCGCTTAAATGATGTGCATGACAGATTTATCCAGCCGCTGCACTTTACTGAACAGTTGTTTCCTAGACATGTTTGGTTTTTCAAACCTTTTCTTGGGAGTAATTATACTTGTTAACTGCTGTCCTTTTGCAAGAAAAAGAAAAGCTGCTGTCCTGAATGAATGTAAAAATACTTTAACAAGCCCTTCTTTGTTGCATTTAGGGGCATTGCAAGGCACTGCAATTACCTCGGAGATCTACTCTTGGCGCTGATTAGCTACAGAAGCAGAAGGCCATGCTGTATTGTTATTGTAGACCGTGCAGGCGCTGTGATCTAACCTGAATGAGATGTTCCCGGTGGTGGACGCAGAGGCGGCGCCCATGGAGGATGCCCCTCCACCACTGCTCCGACGCCATCCAGGTCTTCTTACCTTCAGTTTCTTCTTCTTCCCTTACCCTCCATTCCTTTGGTGAGATGTGATGTGGTTTCCTGCCATGAATGAGCGGTTGTCGCCGGATGGATGTAGGGCGACCGACCATGGATGAGCAGCAGCAGCACCCCCATGGTGAGCCCCTCCACCCCTTTGTTCCCCTCTGTTTTCTGTGATGCTATAGTTTGGCCTCGGTTCCATGGCTTATTACTTGCTATACGCCACGTCGAGGACCGAGTGTTTGAGCTGATTTGTATTGTTGGTGGTCATCTAGCTACTGATTTTCTGCTGCAAGTTAGAATGCCTACTGTTCTGTGCTGTAGATGACTGCTAAATTATCTAGTTTGCATCCCTTTGATGTCATGTATGCTACTGATTAGTTGCAGGTAATTAGAATGTTGTAGGTTCAGTACTAACATGGCCTAATCCATTGGAATAAATTAGATGGGAATATATCTAGTTTGTTAATATAAATCTGATTAGTATGTTTGCTGCCATTTTGTATAAATTAGATGGGAATAAATTAGATGGGCATAATCTATAACAAGCCCTAATTGAACGAATCAATCTGATTAGTATGTTTGCTACCATTTTGTTAGTCTGCAGAAGCATATCTAGTTTGTTAGTCAGCCACTTTTTTGCTAGAACCATAAATCCGATGCATGCTGATTATGGTGCAGTGCATTAGATCTGTTCTCCTGTTGCTTAAAATTTGTTGGATTCTGAATGTGTATCTGCTGGTGTGTATCTGCTGTTGCTGGATTCGAATGAACATGTCGGTATACTATATACCCAAAAAACATGCTTACAGTTCTTTTCATTTCTATGATCAATTTAGTTAGAGTTGCACATGTCAAGATACTATATACCAAAAAAATCCTAGCTAGTGAGAACATTTGTCACTCCATGAACACGTCTTGGTTAGTGTTAGTCATACTATTTATCTACATGGCATTTGATGTCAATTCTTGCTTATAAGTTATTGGATCATTCCATGAACACATTCTTATTCTTATATTTTCATTCTTATTCTTTGCACGGTGAAGTGTGAATCCAAGGCAAGCTGTGAATCATATCAACAAAGAGGAGCATATTATGTGTTGTAATTGTACATATATCCGGGTTGTAGTATCTTGAATTGTAATAGACTAATGTAGTCTTGTTTTGGACGAATTTCATTTGCTCTCTAGTATGTTCAAAACAATGATTGTGTATGTGATTTGAATACCCGTGAAATGGAAACATGACAAGAGGGTCCAAGTTATAATGGTTGTTTGACAAATTTCGAAATTTCTGACATGTGGGACATATTTTGAGATAAGCATGACATGTGGGGCTGGCTTACTAGTGGTACCCCAATGTATAATGGCTGAATTTATAAAAATCAGTGGACTAAAACGGCTACGGCCCAAAAATAAAATGGCTTAAATGTTGGTCCTGGCCCATGTAGTTGACCAAAATTAATCAAGAAAAAATATATAAAAAGGCCGAATTGTTGGGCTAGGCCCATGTAGAAAACCGAATTGGACCGGGCTGAATCTTGTGCCACATCAGCTTGCCACGCTGGATGCCTACGTGGCCTGGGGAGGTTGCTAGTGACCAAAACGAAACAATAGACGTATTTTGGTCGTAAACGTCTTCGACCATTCCATAAGAAAGGTCGCTATAGTCAGTTTATGACGGCTAGTTTTTGACCTTCTGTTTTTGGTCACAAAAAGGTCGCAAATGGAAATTTGTGACCTTTCAGTGACCAATAGTGGTGGTCACAAGTTGACATATTTCTTGTAGTGGTCATACAGGCCGAATCCACTATTTTATCGCCAGCCGAGCTTCAGGTTAAAAATGAGGCGGAGAAGAGGTTGAAAGAACTCCGGCAGAGTTCTATAAAAATTGAAGTGGGATTTGCGTGCTAAAGTCCGCAAAGTGGTCCAAGGGGACGCGAATACTCAGTTCTTCCATTTGATTGCTAACGGCAAGCACGTAAAGAAGCGTATCTTTCAGCTTGAGCAAGGCGAGGGCACTATTTTAGGTCGGGATAACCTAAAACATATATTACCGACTATTATAAGCGAGTTATTTGGACCTCAGGAGAATAATTGTGTGTCCTCGATGAGTCCGGGATCGAGGATGTAACTCAGCTATCGGCTGCCGATAATGATATTCGGTTGCCCGTTTTCGGAGAAAGAGGTGTTTGAGGCTATTGCACGATGAAGAACAATAAGGCTCCGGACCGGATGGATTCCAGCAGAGTTCTATAAAAGGTCTTGGCACATTATTAAGGGGATTTACTACCTATGTTTCATGATCATTCTCTAGACAGCTTCAATTATTTCACTTGAATTTTGGGACTATCACATCTGCTTCCCAAGAAGGCGGATGCGGTGAGAATTGAGCAATTCAGCCGATCTGTCTCCTCAATGTTAGTTTCAAAATTTTCACCAAGGTCGGGACTAACAGACTCACACAGATGCGCGATTCTCGTGGTGCAACAGTCCCAAACTGCTTTCATGCGGACGAAATATCCTTGAAGGGGTGGTCGTCTGCATGAAACACTCCATGAAATCCGTTCCAAAAATTAGATGGAGTAATTTTAAGGTGGATTTAGAAAGCGATGATAAGGTCAAATGGCCATTCCTCCAACGGTCATTGCGTATGAAAGGTTTTGATGAAGCTGGCGGCGCCGACAAAGTTGAATCATTTACATAAAAAGGTAGTGTGGGAATTAAAGTTAATGATGACATAGGTCATTACTTCCGGACACATAAAGGCCTAAGACAAGGAGATCCGATGTCCCGATCTTGTTTAACATTGTGGTGGATATGTTAGCAATTTTGATAGGAAGGGCTAAGGAAAATGGTCAAGTAGGTGGATTGGTACCTCATCTTATTGATGGAGGTGTATCCATCCTTGATCTGCTGATGATACAATCATCTTTATGGAGCATGACTTGGCCAAGGCAAGAAATATAAAGCTTGTGTTATGCCTATTTGAACAATTGACCGGGTTAAAGATTAACTTTCATAAGAGCGAGCTGTTACATTTTGGTAGGGCCAAAGATGAACAGGATGCTTATAGGCAATTGTTTGGGTGTGAGTTGGGAGAGTTACCTTCTCTTACTTGGGGATTCCAATCCACCATCGTAGGCTGACAAACAGAGAATAGAAGTGCATCGAGGACCGATTTGAGAAGAAAATGAGTTGCTGGAAGGGTAAGCTCATGTCATACGGAGGCCGATTAATACTGATTAATTCGGTGCTCACGAGTATGCCAATGTTTCTCCTATCGTTCTTTGAAGTCCCAGTTGGTGTTAGGAAGAGACTGGAGTTATATCGATCGCGTTTCTTTTAGCAAGGTGATGAGCTTAAAATAAAATATCGGCTTGCTAAATGGGATATCATCTGTAGACCGAAAGACCAAGGGGGTCTAGGTATTGAGAATTTAGAAGTTAAGAATAAATGCCTTCTTAGCAAGTGGCTGTGGAAGCTCTCATGTGAGAATGATGCTATGTGGGCTCAAATCCTACGCAGCAAGTACCTCCAAACAAAAACTTTGTCCCGAGTTACGGTCAAAGCCGACCGATTAAGCCTCGGAAAGGCCTCGATGAAAGTAAAACATGCCTTGTTTAATAGGACAAAGTTTGTTATTGGAAACGCACGAGTACACGTTTACGGGAGGATACTTGGCTCGGCGAGACACCCTTGGCCATCCAATACCCGTCTTTGTACCGCATTGTTCAGCTACGTGAGGTGTTCTTCGATCGGTCTTTCAATCCACCCCCTTAATATTCAGTTCCGATTTAACGTTTGGCGGCAATCGTTGGGAAGAATGGCTCCGTCTAGTTAGGAGACTGATGGAAGTCCAGCTTTCACAACAACCCGATGAATTACGCTGAAATTGACTAAGTCCGAGTATTCACGGTTAAATCAATGTATATTGATGTTATTAATTCAAATCCATTCCTACGTCCAAGCATGTTTGGGATGTCAAAGTTCCTTTGAAAATAAAAGTGTTTATGTGGTTTGTCCATAAACAAGTTATTTTAACCAAGGACAACTTTATAAAGCGTAATTGGACAGGACCTACTAGGTGTAGTTTCGCGATCAGGATGAGACTATCAAACACCTCTTTTTGATTGCCCGTTGGCCAAGGTACTTTGGCGAGCGGTCCACATTGCTTTTAATATCAATCCACCGAATTCTGTTAATCGTTATTTGGGACATGGCTTAATGGGATTGAGCGACTTAGCGAGACATATTCGGGTTGGAGTTTGTGCTTTCTTGTGGACTATCCGGACTTGCGAAATGATTTGGTTTTAACGAATATCATGTATACATTTTTGCAGGTCATATTCCGAACTACGGCACTCATCCGTTCGTGGTCGCTACTCACCCAGACGGAGGCCAGGGAGCATTTGGTTACTGGGTCTTTCCGCTGGGATATGGTAGCTCGGGATATCTTCAACCGGTTTGGATGGCGGTCATGTAATAGGATAGGCATTTAGTATCCCTATCGAGTTTTTGCCGGCCGGTTGTGGCGTCCTTTCTTGGCTAGTTGGTGTTTCTAGCCCTTTTTAGCTCTGTGTGAGCTTTCTGTGTTCTTTTATTACTTTTGGAGACCTTTGGAACCATTTTAGCACTACTTTATTTGGTTAATAAGATGGCCGTATGCATCTTTCTGATGCAGAGGCCGGGGAATCTCCCCTTTTCCAAAAACCTCCTAGCTTGAATTGTCACGATGCAACTCGCAGTACAAGGACAGAAATCGATGGATGCGATCTGATCTAAACTGATGTTACCTCCTCCCGATCAATCCATCCATCTAATAAATGGATCGATCAATAGAAGGGCCAACTGATTCCGTATCGGAATCGATGACATCTCCGCCCGATTCCGGCTCCTCCTCCCATACCCCCTTCTTTAAAAAAAAAGGGGGCGGTTCCTTTTTTTAGGGGATTACAACACCGGTTCCTTTTTTGTTTTTGAATCACAACACCGGTTCCTTTCTATTTTACTAGTAACTATTAGTAACTATGCACGTGCAACGCACGTATCATAGAGTTATGAAATAGAGAGAAAATTGGATCGCAGGAACGAAAGCGGTGGCATAAGTGTCGAGGGAGGAGGATCAATTATTGCGACGGCCATGCCTGCAGGTTTCCTTGGTATTTCCAAGCTAATTTTAGCGGCTCCTTTGATTATGTTGGACTATTGTAGAAAAGATTATTGGGAATTTTGTGTGTGTGTAAAATCAGTAATCAATAATTGGAAAACATGTTCGTGCTGGATGAAGAGGTAAAAGAAATTTCCAAGGTAAGACCTGAAGCTTCCTTTAACTGAATGTTGGTTATGCAAGCGGTCAAAGTTAGGACCTAGCGTGCCAGTTATGCACTCTGAAGAATGTAAACCTTTGAACTTGTCTATCAAGTCAAGGATACATGATCCAACTATCGACATACTTTATAAAATCTGTCAGAACACTATCTATAATAAATAAAGCGAAAGCAAGCACTTGTAAGCACAATGTCTGAAAATGTCAAACTGTGTACAAGTCAAGTTTACCCTAAAAGTAGAAATAGATTTTATGCACTGTAAATGATAGAATCTACTAGAATCTACCAACAAAGCTTAAAGGCACGTACTGGCAATATATATTTGTGAACCAAACATGACATAAACTGGCAATATAACCCCACGCCACAGTTTGGAAATAAATATGATGCTACATGACATTAACATTAAAAGTAATGTTAAAGAAATTTCAAGCCATCTGACAAAAATAGAATATCACATTAACCAACAGCCTACCCTGTTTTTCACTCTAATTTAAGGGAAATAAACATGTTTTTACATGATAGGGAAGACAAATGACACATGCTCCTTTTCAGTGGCAAAACAGTTTCGCTCCTGAAGATAAGTGTTGGAAACATGCACATCTTCTTATTTGACACATGAACAAGCGATTGGATTGCTTCAAGTATTACAGGGACCAAAGGTCATGAAACATCAGTGTGAATCCCGTATCACATCAATTTGGATTTTCCCTTTCATATCTGCATTGTGTAAAGTTGGATCAGATTGTAGTATTTATATGTAATTTAGCAAGAGTTCTACCAAGCCATTAACTATAGTATCCATATTTATTTCTTAGGTAAACATTGATATTATTTAGGAGTGAAAGACATACCTGACCCCACAAATTATTTTTGGAATATAAATTGATTAATATAAGTAGCAAGTTAATTAGGAAAGTCATGTATGTGGCTAATCAATAGTTAGGAAGGTCATATCTCCATAAGCGATAGGTAACTACGTCATAATTCACAACATGAAACCATTTCAGACTTGTAAACACATTTCGTAAATGAAAAACCATCTAAAAACATTTCAAAATTTGTTGGCATGCCCATATGTATTTAAATAAAATGATGATTCAAATAAAACAAGCTAACAAAGTATGGTTGACTACAAAATAGCTTTAATAAATATCAATCAAAGAAGAACGAACCTGCATCATCCCTCTATAACATCTCTATATACAATATTCTTGGTGTTTTTCCTGATTTATCAATCTGTTTGTTCGGCTTGGCCAAAATTCGCGTCGTCCACCTTGATACACCCCTTGACAAGGCAACATACAGCTGACCATGGGAGAACACCGGCTCTGGAAGATAAATGCCAACATTTGGGACGGTCTGGCCCTGCGCCTTGTTAATGGTCATTGCAAAACTTGGGCGGATGGGGAATTGTTTCCTCTTAAGCTTGAAGGAAAGCGATATGTCCTACGATGGTGACAAAGGGGTTGAGGGAGTCCTGGATTAGGGGGTGTCCGGATGGCCGGACTATGACCTTTGGCCGGACTCCAGGGACTATGAAGGTACAAGATTGAAGACTTCGTCCCGTGTCCGGATGGGACTTTCCTTGGCGTGGAAGGAAAGCTTGGCGATACGATATTAAGATCTCCTCCCATTGTAACCGACTCTGTGTAACCCTAGCCCTCTCCGATGTCTATATAAACCGGAGAGTTTTAGTCTGTAGGACGAACAACAATCATACCATAGGCTAGCTTCTAGGGTTTAGCCTCTCTAATCTCGTGGTAGATCAACTCTTGTACTACCCATATCATCAATATTAATCAAGCAGGAGTAGGGTTTTACCTTCATCGAGAGGGCCCGAACCAGGGTAAAAACATCGTGTCCCTTGTCTCCTGTTACCTTCCGCCCAGACGCACAGTTCGGGACCCCCTATCCGAGATCCGCCGGTTTTGACACCAACATTGGTGCTTTCATTGAGAGTTCCTCTGTGTCGTCACCGTCAGGAAGGATGCCGCACCTCGTCTTTAAAGACGGCGCTGTTGCTAAAGGAGCTTTGACTGTCGGCCAAACTCTCCGGCTAGGCAATTTTTTTATGACCGCCTGTTCGGCCGCCGCGCCAACGATGACCTCTCGGGCCATCGAAAGCAATCTCCACATCAGCTTGGAACATGCCGAGCAGTTAGATCCAATGGAGCTCTCTTCCCTAAACGAGCTCTTGGATCGCATCGCCGCCCTGGGAGTCGCTACAGATTACAGCCAGATTGGGCTTAAACCCGATCAGAGAGAGATCGACTCTCCCCAGGTCACCCACCACGTTGAAGTGGTGGAAGAACAATGCGGCGAATCTTCGCCCATCCTAAGGACCAGATGTGTCCGGATTCCCGACCCCTCCAAGCCGGATACCCGCGGAGGGGAGGATGTTGCCCAAGCCCTGAACCTAAAGTCAGGCAGCAGGCCTGATTCATTGAATAACGTCCAAGGAAACAAGCTTCCAAATTCGGAAATTTCTTGGCCCCTGAGTCTTATATCGGGCGAGGTTCCGGATTTAAATCCACCTACCCACCCAAATATAAGGGATCTATCCCAAATACGGCAAGAGCCCGGGGAAACTGTACACCACTACTGGGCCAGATTCCTCCTGGTTATGAACAGGATAAAGGACTGCCGTGAGAAAGACGCAATTTCATTCTGTAACAACTGCACGGACATCGGAATCCTCAACGCCATAAGTCACCGCGAAATTACACGCTTCGCCGACTTGACATCCATAGTACGAAAGTACTGTGCGACATAAAGCGTTCGGAAAACCGAAACTAAATTCTGGGACAATCCGGCCCTGAATACAGTCCCAGTCCGAAACAAGAGGGCGCATTATCGCCAGGCACCTGAGCCAAATAGCAAAAAACAAAAACCCTCTACAGGGAATGGGACCATACTGGAGGGATGGCTCAACGGACCCTGTAAAATTCATAGTTCAGGGGAAGTCACACCAACTCATAGCCTTAGAGCATGTTGGATACTCCGGCAGATGGCCAGAAGTGGCGAGGAGCTTCTAACTCCAGAATCCGCAGAACACCACCCCAGAAACGCCAGTACGGTGTCAAAAGTCTTCAAGACTTTCACATCAAACAATGCGAGGAAACGAACGCTTCGCAGCCTTACCGAAGTCTACCAAGTAGCAACAATAAACTGATGGAGTGACACGGCTATTACCTTTAATGCTAGTGACGAGCCTAAATTCCGGACAGCCCGAGCACCAGCCGCATTGGTCCTTAGTCCAATAGTGGACGGCTTCCGGCTTACAAAGGTACTCGTGGACGGCGGCAGCGGACTGAACCTCATCTACGAGGAAACCCTGCGAAAAATGGAAATCGACTGGAGCCGCATTGAGCGAAGCAACACAACCTTTAGAGGAATAATACCAAGCCGGGAAGTGTGTTGTTCAGGGAAAATCACACTGGATGTGGTGTGCGGCACGCCGGACAATTACAGACCGAGGAGGTCACATTTCGAGTGGCCCCGTTCAGCAGCGGATACCACGCTCTGTTAGGGCGAGAAGCATTCACAATTTTTCAAGCTATACCCCATTACGGGAACATGAAGCTCAAAATGCCCGGACCCAACGGAATCATCACTCTTGCTAGTGATCCAGACACAGCGTTCCGCGCCGAAAACAAGACAGCCACACTGGCCCTCGAGGCATTATCCGAAGCCCTAGCGGCCGAGGAAACTAACTGCGTTGCGCTCCACGGTGGACAGGGACGATGTAATACTAGATAAGAGATCCAAGTCCACCTCTTTTAAACCAGCGGACGAAATAGTCAAATTCCAAGTCCATCCAACGGACCCTACAGAAACGGCCTCCATCGGGGCACAATTAAACCCCGATGTAGACGCCGCACTACGAGAATTCCTACGGGAAAATTGGGACATCTTTGCTTGGCACCCTTCAGACATGCCAGGAATCCCACGCCGGCTGGCTAAGCACCGCTTAAATATCCTAAAAGGATTCAAGCCAGTCAAACAAACTCTTCGACGCTTCTCCAAACCCAAGAGACAGGCCAAGGGAGAGGAACTAGCCAAACTATTGGAGACCGGATTCATCAGAGATATAAAACATCCGGACTGGCTAGCAAACCTGGTAATGGTACCAAAGAAGGACAAATCCTGGCGCCTATGTGTTGATTTTAAGGACCTTAACAAGGCTTGCCCAAAGGATCCCTTCCCCCTCCCCCGCATCGATCAAATCATCGACGCCACTGCAGGACACGATTCATTGTGTTTTCTCGATGCATACTCTGGCTACCACCAAATCAAGATGGCAGAGTCAGACCAAGCCACGACGGCATTCATCACCTCATACGGCCCATTCTGCTTCAACACGATGCCCTTCGGGCTCAAAAACGCCGGCGCAACATATCAGCGCATGATTCAAACATGTCTGGCCAACCAGATCGGCAAAACAGTTGAAGCGTACGTAGATGACGTGGTCGTCAAAACTAAACACGTCGAAACTCTAGTAAACGACTTGAGGCTCACATTCGACAATCTCCGAGCATATGACATTAAGCTCAACCCGGAAAAATGCGTTTTCGGCGTACCAGCCGGAAAGCTCGTGGGCTTCATCGTATCCGGTAGAGGAATTGAAGCAAACCCAGCCAAAATGCGAGCTCTGTCACAATTGGATATCCCAAAAGACCTCAAACAAATACCAAAATTGACTGGATGCGTGGCGGCTCTAAGTCGCTTTATGTCCCGCTTAGGAGAAAAGGCATTACCCCTTTATCGCCTCCTGCGACGCTGAGGGAGTCCTGGATTAGGGGGTGTCCGGATGGCCGGACTATGACCTTTGGCCGGACTCCCAGACTATGAAGATACAAGATTGAAGACCTCGTCCCGTGTCCGGATGGGACTTTCCTTGGCGTGGAAGGCAAGCTTGGCGATACGATATGAAGATCTCCTCCCATTGTAACCGACTATGTGTAACCCTAGCCCTCTCCGGTGTCTATATAAACCGGAGAGTTTTAGTCCGTAGGACGAACAACAATCATACCATAGGCTAGCTTCTAGGGTTTATCCTCTCTGATCTCGTGGTAGATCAACTCTTGTAATACCCATACCATCAATATTAATCAAGCAGGAGTAGGGTTTTACCTCCACCGAGAGGGCCTGAACCTGGGTAAAAACATCGTGTCCCTTGTCTCCTGTTACCATCCGCCTAGACGCACAGTTCGGGACCCCCTACCCGAGATACCGCCGGTTTTGACACCGACATTGGTGCTTTCATTGAGAGTTCCTCTGTGTCGTCATTAACATGAAGGATGCCGCACCCCGTCTTTAAAGACGGCGCTGTTGCTAAAGGAGCTTTGGCTGTCGGCCAAACTCTCTGGATAGGCAGTTTTTTGATGACCGCTTGTTCGGCCGCTGCGCCGGCGATGACCTCTCGGGTCATCGAAAACACTCTCCAAATCAGCTCGGAATTCGCCGACCAGTTAGATCCGATGGAGCTCTTTTCCCTAAACAAGCTCTTGGATCACATCGCCGCCCTGGGAGTCGCTACAGATTACGACCAGATTGGGCTTAAACCCGATCAGAGAGAGATCGGCTCTCCCCAGGTCACCCACCACGTTGAAGTGGTGGAAGAACAATGCGGTGAATCCCCACTCATCCTAAGGACCAGATTTCTCCGAATTCCCGACCCCTCCAAGCCGGATAACCACGGAGGGGAGGACGTCGCCCAAGCCCCGAACCTAAAGTCAGGCAGCAGGCCGGACTCATTGAACAACGTCCAAGAAAATAAGCTTCCGAATTCGGAGTTCTCTTGGCCCCTGAGTCTTAGATCGGGCGAGGTTCCGGATTTAAATCCACCCGCCCACCACAATATAAGGGACTTATCCCAAATACGACAAGAGCCCGGGGAAACAGTACATCACTACTGGGCCAGATTCCTCCTGGTTATGAACAGGATAAAGGACTGCCGTGAGGAGGACGTAATTTCGTTCTTCTGTAACAACTGCATGGACATTGGAATCCTCAACGCCATAAGTCGCCGCGAAATTACACGCTTCGCCGACTTGACATCCATCGTACGAAAGTATTGTGCGACAGAAAGCGTTCGGAAAACTGAAACGAAATTCTGGGACAATCCGACCCTGAATACAATCCCAGTCTGAAACAAAAGGGCACATTATCGCTAGGCACCTGAGCCAAACCGCAAAAAACAAAAACCCTCTATAGGGTATGGGACCGTACTGGAGGGATGGCTTAATGGACCCTGTAAAATTCATAGTTCAGGGGAAGTCGCACCAACTCACAGCCTTAGAGCATGTTGGATACTCCGGCAGGTGGCCAAGAGTGGCGAGGAGCTTTTAACTCCAGAACCCGCAGAGCAACACCCCAGAAACGCCTGTACGGTGTCAACAGTCTTCGAGACTTTCACATCAAACAATGCGAGGAAGCGAACGCTCCGCAGCCTTGCCGAAGTCTACCAAGTAGCAACAATAAATCCATGGAGTGACACGGCTATTAATTTTAATGCCAGTGACGAACCTAAATTCCGGCCAGCCCGAGCACCAGCTACACTGGTCCTCAGTCCGATAGTGGACGGCTTCCGGCTTACAAAGGTACTCATGGACGGTGGTAGCGGATTGAACCTCATCTATGAGGAAACACTTCGAAAAATGGAAATAGACTGGAGCCGCATTGAGCGAAGCAACACAACCTTTAGAGGAATAATCCCCGGCCGGGAAGCATGCTTTTCAGGGAAAATCACACTGGACGTGGTGTTCGGCACGCCGGATAATTATAGATCCGAGGAGGTCACATTTCAAGTGGCCCCGTTCAGTAGCGGATACCACGCTCTGTTAGGGCGAGAAGCATTCACATTTTTTCAAGCTATACCCCATTACGGGTACATGAAGCTTAAGATGCCCGGACCCAACGGAATCATCACCCTTGCTAGTGATCCGGACATAGCGCTCCGTGCTGAAAACAAGACAGCCGCACTGACCCTCGAAGCATTATCCGAAGCCCTAGCGGCTGAGGAACTAACTGTGTTGCTCTCCACGGTGGACAGGGACGACGTGATACTCGACAAGAGATCCAAGTCCACCTCCTTCAAGCCGGCGGACGAAATAGTCAAGTTTCAAGTCCATCCAACGGACGCCACAAAAACGGCCTCCATCGGGGCACACCTAAGACCTGATGTAGACGCTGCACTCAGAGAATTCCTACAAGAAAATTGGGACATTTTCGCCTGGCACCCTTCAGACATGCTAGGAATCCCACGCAGGCTGGCCGAGCACAGCCTGAACATCCTAAAAGGGTTCAAGCCCGTTAAGCAGACTCTTCGGCGTTTCTCCGAACCCAAGAGACAAGCCATGGGAGAGGAGCTAGCAAAACTACTGGAAGCCGGATTCATCAGAGATATAAAACATCCAGACTGGCTGGCAAACCTGGTGATGGTACCAAAGAAGGACAAATCCTGGCGCTTATGCGTCGATTTCAAAGACCTAAATAAGGCATGCCCAAAGGATCCCTTCCCCCTCCCCCGAATTGATCAAATCATCGACGCCACTGCAGGACACGATTCATTATGTTTCCTCGATGCATACTCTGGCTACCACCAAATCAAGATGGCAGAGTCAGACCAAGACGCAACGGCATTCATCACCCCATACGGCCCATTTTGCTTCAACACGATGCCCTTTGGGCTCAAAAACGCCGGCGCGACATATCAGCGCATGATTCAGACATGTCTGGCCAACCAGATCGGCAAAACAGTGGAAGCGAACGTAGATGACGTGGTCATCAAATCCAAGCATGTCCAAACTCTAGCAGACGACTTGAGGCTCACATTCGACAATCTGTGAGCATATGACATCAAGCTCAACCCAGAAAAATGCGTTTTCGGCGTACCAGCCGGAAAGCTCTTGGGCTTCATTGTATCCGGTAGAGGAATTGAGGCAAACCCAGCCAAGATCCGAGCTCTGTCGCAGTTGGATATCCCAAAAGACATCAAGCAAATACAAAAATTGACTGGATGCGTGGCGGCTCTAAGCCGCTTTATCTCCCGCTTAGGAGAAAAGGCATTACCCCTTTATCGCCTCCTGCGGCGCACCGAACACTTCGAGTGGACGGATGCCGCCACGGCCGGACTCGAAGAAATCAAAGCCATACTGGCAACAAATCCGGTCCTGGTCGCGCCCAACACGGGCGAACAATGCTATTATACATCGCGGCAACCCATCAAGTTGTAAGCGCGGTGCTCGTTGTCGAACGAGAAACGGACGGACACAAGTTTCCTCTCCAAAAACCAGTTTACTACGTGTCCACTGTCCTAACTCCATGCAAGTCACGGTACCCGCATTATCAAAAGATAGCATACGCGGTGTTCATGGAATCCCGGAAGCTGCGACACTATTTCCAAGAGTGTTCAATAACAGTGGCATCCGAAGTACCTCTTAATGATATTATAAACAACCGCGAAGCAATGGGTCGGATTGCCAAAATGGGCCATTGAGCTCCTCCCGTTCGATATAACTTACAAGCCACGGCAAGCAATCAAATCGCAGGTTTTGGCTGACTTCATCACCGAATGGACCGAAGACGAACTCCCTAAAGAGTACGGCGCATATTCCAACTAGATCATGCACTTCGACGGCTCCAAAATGTTGGCTGGCCTGAGGGCTGGCGTCGTCCTGACGTCCCCTACAGGAGATACAGTCCAGTACGTACTTCAGATAATGTACACGGACTCCAACAACGCAGCCGAATACGAGGCCTTCTACATGGCCTCCGGATGGCAGTCTCCATGGGCATTCAGCGCTTAGAGGTCCGCGGGGATTCAAACCTCGCGATATCTCAAATAAATGGAGACTTTGACGCCAAGGATCCGAAAATGGCATCTTATCGCAGCGCCGTCTTAAAGATGTCAGCTCGGTTTGAGGGGCTCGAATTTCACCATATAGCCCGGGAGAACAACCAGGCAGCAGACGTGTTGGCACGCATCAGCGCAAAGCGCGACGCCATCCCTCCCAACATCTTCCTAGAGAGGCTTTTCAAGCGATCCGTATCATGGGAGGGGGAGTCCAGAAACAACAACCCGGACACAACCACACTGCCCCTCAACGAAGCAACACCGTCAGCCCACACAATAATGGCAGTCATTGCCCCGTGGACAGAACCAATCCTAGCCTACCTAACTAGGCAGGAACTTCCCGAGGACCAAAACGAGGCCCGCTGCATAGTACGTTGATCTAAAGCCTACAAAGTCCACGAGGGAGAGCTTTATAAAAAAAGCACAACCGGAGTCCTTCAAAGGTGTATCTCTGAAGAAGAAGGGTGAAATCTTCTGGCTGAAATTCATGCCGGACACGGCGGGCACCACGCCGCAGCCCGGGCCCTTGTAAGCAAGGCCTTCAGTACCGGATTTTATTGGCCGACGGCCCGGGCAGACGCTTAGGATTTAGTGCAGCGATGCGTCGGCTCCAAATTATTCGCTAATCAAAGCCACATGCCGCCTACCGCCCTACAAACCATACCCATTACCTGGCCTTTTGCGGTCTGGGGGCTTGACATGGTTGGACCTCTTAAGGGAGGAACCCACAAGAAAAAATATCTACTGGTTATGGTGGACAAATTCACCAAATGGATAGAGGCCAAGCCTGTAAAGACGGCCGAATCCGGACCGGTGATAGACTTCATATCCGGGGTTGTACACCGTTACGGCGTCCCCCACAGCATCATAACTGACAACGGCACAAACTTTACGGCCGACGAAGTTAAACTCTGGTGCAAAAACATGGGCATCAAGCTCGACTACGCCTCAGTCTATCACCCACAAACTAACGGTCAAGTCAAACGAGCCAACGATCTTATTATGAGCGGCATCAAACCCAGACTAGTGCGATCCCTCAAGGAATCCAACACGCACTGGGTAGAGGAGCTTGACTCCGTAATCTGGGGGCTGCGGACCACGCCGAATCGCACTACCGGATTCACACCATTGTTTATGGTATATGGCGCAGAGGCAGTCCTGCCCTGCGACATAATCCATGACTCACCTCGAGTGTGCATGTACGAATAAAGAGAAGCCGAGATCGATCGACAGGACAGCTTGGACGCATTGGAGGAGGAGCGCGACGTGGCAAAAGCTCGTTCCGCATTCTATCAACAGCTGGCTCGAAGATATCAAAGTAGAGAAGTACGGGCCAAAACTTACAACGTTGGTGAACTAGTCTACGCCTGCCGGACAAGAAAATGGACAAACTAAAGCCCAAATGGGAGGGTCCCTTCATAATTGACCAAGTACTGACTCGTGGAGCGTACCGTCTGCGAAACGCATCGGACAACCGACTCGAGCTAAACCTATGGAACGCAGCACGCCTACGAAGATTCTACGCCTAGCGCCGGACTCCGTGTTCGTCTCCTTCCTCTGTCCCCTTTTTTATTATTTTTTCACATTAGCTGTCTGGCATTTCTCTCTTTCTCCCTACCCCTTTTTTTTCCAAGCTCTTAGGGGCTTGCTTGCGCATTGTTCGCACATACTTGACGCGCCACCCGCGCTCATCATACCTGGGTGCTTCTTTATCATAAGTTTATATAAATGGGCCTCATGCCCAAAACATGTGTGACACTTCCGCATCAACCTTTTACACACCATTATATGCATCGATATGACATAAGTTTTGGCCAAGCTGGGTTGCCTGGCTCCTGTGCTTACCCCTACGTTCCCGTTCATTCGGCTAGGTGGTAAAGGGAGCACCTCTGCGATTGTTACTGCCGGGTCAGCCAGATGTGTACCTCAGACTGGGTGAAGCCGAAAGCTAGCGTTCTTAAGGGAATATTCGGTCGGTGAACTAAAAGATGATTTTTCTTGTTTATTTATCTGCCCCCAGATGCTTTTCTTCTTTTTTCTCGCAGTTCGGACATGCACTTTAGGGCATGCCTCCCAGGGAAAGGAACTCCTAACGGAACTATTGTCCCTGGAAGATGTTTCTTACTAACCATGTAATATAACATAACTAGTTGGGCACTTGTCTTCTAAAGCACTTATGACCCCTACGCCTGGTCTCCATGCATGCCCCGGTTCTTACATAACCGAGAAGGTATTCGGACACACTCCGGACTATCAGGTCCACAGGTTGAAGCGAAAAGGTCCGCAATGACAAACGATCTACAATCCGGCTAGAAGGCATTTTACATGTAATTTTATTTTACATAGTCAATTTGACTCGGTATATTCTTCTTCAATACCATCCAACAGGCGGTTTAATTTACAGTCCTGTTGAGAATACTTTGCAGCCAGCTCTACCTGGCCATATACCAAGTTGACATGGATCTCCTTTCCGTCAGGACCCATAGGGCCGACCTCGGCCATGTGGTTCGGGTCAGCCTTCGTGTACCGAGTCTTCACCATGGCCTAGGCCTCCCTGGCACCTTGACGACAGGCCGATATCTTCCACAACCGGAAGCGCTGCCGCACTCCCTCCAGCTTCGTTGCAAGCTCCCAAAGGCCTTCGGGCACGGAGAGGGATGGCCACATAGCCTGGACGACGCCCTGCATTGCCTGCCGAACTCGTTCGTGCAGTTGCAACAGCTCGGGAAGAAGGTCCCCCGATGAACCGGGCATTTCATCCGCAGGACGACCTGTCAGCAGACCTACAGACATAGCTCTGTCAATCGACTTCTTCGCCGATTTTTTTTCGAGAATTCGTTCAAGCACTTACTAATAATGCCGCATCGAAGTCGCCGATTCTCCTTTACGGAAGCAGACAGCTAAATACGAACATCCTTTAGTTCCTCGCCCAGCTGGGTATTAGTGTCTGGAAGTTTGTTCTTCTCTTGCCTCACCCTTGTCAGCACGCTCTCGCCAGCCTTTAGTTGGCGTAGGAGTTGTTGCTTGTCCGGATTTACTCCGGCCCCCATCTGCACTGTTATCGTTAGAATTGCACACATGCCGCACTTCACAACGGAATTATTTTTCGGAGCATATATTATCTGAGGGGGTCCCCTTGCAAATAGCTAAAGCGGCCAGTGTGGCCTCGAGTTGGGCCTTGCACTCTGCCAGCTCCTGAGACAGTTGCGTGTTCTTCTCTGTAAGACCCTGCATAACGTATGATCCTTAAAACAGTTATTTTAACTATTTCAAGTCTCGGGGGCTACTGACATATATAACCATCAGATTTACTCAACCGTATGTCTTTTACATACTGCTCTGTGGCTCTGGCTAGACCATTTTGAGCGGCACGGAGGTACGCATCTCCCGTATTAAAGGCGTTCAATGCCTCTGGGGAAATACATGCGTCCTGAAGAACAGTCCGGCGATGCCTGTGGTTCATGGGACTCTCCACCTCTGAATTGGTGGCAGATAGCCCGTCTGCATCCTCTGTCGGAGGAACGCCCGACGCGCGCCCCGTGTTCGCCTCCGCTTCCGGACCCGGCCTTGATGTCTGGCCGGTGGATATAGTCCGGCGGGCTCTCTTCTTCCTAAGGAGAACATGGGCGTTAGCGTGATTTGAGGGCATAAACCCTAGGCGTTAAATTCGCACGCCGCACCGTTGCACCGGAGTTTCGATCTGGTCCGCACTTCTTTTTGGCCTGCCCGGCTTCAGCGGCCCTTGTTGGCTACCCACCGCGGGCCCGGCACTCCGCCTCAAGGATTTCCCCTGCAAAATGAAACACTATTGGTTGGCAGCATTTAAAATAAGGCATGGATGGATCTCGTTCAAAGTACAGGGACTTCGGTCTCGGTTACCTTTGAGGCTGGAAGTAGTCCGAGATAGTCGGCCGTAATGTCCACTAAGGTGTTGTCCTTACTCAATTGGTGAAACACCCCGTCAATTAACTCCACACATAAGTCCGGATCCTCTTGGGAATCCGGATCGAGGGACCGTTCTGGGTCCTCGGGCTGTGGGGGAGGGCTGTTGATCTCCTTCACCGTCTGGCGTAGCTCCTGCGTTAATATCGTCAGACTAAGTACTCAATCATGGGAATTTCGAAAGCAGGTAGATAAGTGAAAGTGTTCGCTTACCCAGCTCGGAGGGCTATACATGGAAAATCCGCCCCGTGGGTTGACACGGAGGAATTCCTCTTCTTCTCCCTTGTACAAAGTGGATAAGATCCTCGTTAGAGTGGCAGCCGAATCTGATCCCTTGCAACCGCACCGGGTGGCGTCGTCCTCCCCGTTGAAATCCCACATGGGGTGGCCTCTGTACTGAAGCGGTTGCACCCCCCGCGTAATGCATGTGGCCATGACCTCAATCATGGTCAATCCGGAATGAGCCAACAATCTTATTCGGCTCATCAAGTAAAGGACGTCCTTGTCAGTTTCCCTTTGAGGATTCCGTGGGCGCCAGCTCAGGCATTTCTTTAACGGAGCGTTGTTAAACTCAGGGAAGCCGGTCCGCACAGGGTCCGGCAAGGGGACGTCATGAAGGAAATATGCCCTAGAGGCAATAATAAAGTTATTATTTATTTCCTCATATCATGATAAATGTTTATTATTCATGCTAGAATTGTATTAACCGGAAACATGCTACATGTGTGAATACATAGACAAACATATAGTCACTAGTATGCCTCTACTTGACTAGCTCATTAATCAAAGATGGTTATGTTTCCTAACCATAGACATGTGTTGTCATTTGATTAAAGGGATCACATCATTAGAAGAATGATGTGATTAACATGACCCATTTTGTTAGCCTAGCACTTGATCGTTTAGTATGCTGCTATTGCTTTCTTCATGACTTATACATGTTCCTGTAACTATGAGAAATATGCAACTCCGTTTACGGAGGAACACTTTGGTACTACCAAACGCCACAACGAATCGGGTGATTATAAAGGAGTACTACAGGTGTCTCCAAAGGTACATGTTGAGTTGGCGTATTTCGAGATTAGGTTTTGTCACTCCGATTGTCGAAGAGGTATCTCTGGGCCCTCTCGGTAATGCACATCATTATAAGCCTTGCAAGCAATGTGACCAAATGAGTTGGTTACGGGATGATGCATTACGGAACGAGTAAAGAGACTTACCGGTAACGAGATTGAACTAGGTATTGGATACCGACGATCAAATCTCGGGCAAGTAACATACCGATGACAAAGGGAACAACGTATGTTGTTATGCGGTTTGACCGATAAAGATCTTCGTAGAATATGTAGGAACCAGTATGGGCATCCAGGTCCCGCTATTGGTTATTGACCGAGAATGGTTCTAGGTCATGTCTACATAGTTCTCGAACCCGTAGGGTCCGCACGCTTAACGTTACGATGACAGTTTTATTATGAGTTTATAAGTTTTGATGTACCGAAGTTTGTTCGGAGTGCCTGATGTGATCACGGACATGACGAGGAGTCTCGAAATGGTCGAGACATAAAGATTGATATATTGGACGACTATATTCGGACACCGGAAGTGTTCCGGGTGATTTCGGAGAAAACCGGAGTGCCGGAGGGTTACCGGAACCCCCCGGAGAGTTAATGGGCCACATGGGCCTTGGTGGGAAGAGAGAGGGGCGGCCAGGAAGGGCCGCGCGCCCCCTCTCCCTTTGGTCCGAATTGGACTAGGAGGGGGGGGGCGGCGCCCACCTCTTTCCTTCCCCTCCTCTCCCCCTTCCTTCCCCTTCTAGTAGGAGTAGGAAAGGAGGAGTCCTACTCCTACTAGGAGGAGGACTCCTCCTCCTGGCGCGCCCAACAAGGGCCGGCCGCCTCCCCCTCCCTCCTTTATATATCTGGGGCAGGGGCACCCCATAGACACACAAGTTGATCTACGGATCGTTCCTTAGCCGTGTGCGGTGCCCCCCTCCACCATATTCCACCTCGGTCATATCGTCGCGGAGTTTAGGCGAAGCCCTGCGCCGGTAGAGCATCATCATCGTCACCACGCCGTCGTGCCGACGGAACTCATCCCCGAAGCTTTGCTGGATCGGAGCCCGGGGATCGTCATCGAGCTGAACGTGTGCTGAACTCGGAGGTGTCGTACGTTCAGTGCTTGGATCGGTCGGATCGTGAAGACGTACGACTACATCAACCGCATTGTCATAACGCTTCCGCTTACGGTTTACGAGGGTACGTGGACAACACTCTCCCCTCTCGTTGCTATGCCATCACCATGATCTTTTGTGTACGTAGGAATTTTTTTGAAATTATTACGTTCCCCAACAGTGGCATCGGAGCCTAGGTTTTATGCGTTGATGTTATATGCACGATTAGAACACAAGTGAGTTGTGGGCGATATAAGTCATACTGCTTACCAGCATGTCATACTTTGGTTCAGCGGCATTGTGAGATGAAGCGGCCCGGACCCACATTACGCGTACGCTTACGCGAGACTGGTTTCACCGCCACGAGCACTCGTTGCTTAAAGGTGACCGGCGGGTGTCTCTCTCTCACTTTAGTTGAACTGAGTGTGGCTACGCCCGTCCTTGCGAAGGTTAAAACAGCACCAACTTGACAAACTATCGTTGTGGTTTTGATGCGTAGGTAAGAACGGTTCTTGCTAAGCCCGTAGCAGCCACGTAAAATTTGCAACAACAAAGTAGAGGACGTCTAACTTGTTTTTGCAGGGCATGTTGTGATGTGATATGGTCAAGACGTGATGCTATATTTTATTGTATGAGATGATCATGTTTTGTAACCGAAGTTATCGGCAACTGGCAGGAGCCATATGGTTGTCGCTTTATTGTATGAAATGCAAACGCCATGTAATTGCTTTACTTTATCACTAAGCGGTAGCGATAGTCGTAGAAGCAATAGATGGCGTAACGACAACGATGCTATGATGGAGATCAAGGTGTCGCGCCGGTGACGATGGTGATCACGACGGTGCTTCGAAGATGGAGATCACAAGCACAAGATGATGATGGCCATATCATATCACTTATATTGATTGCATGTGATGTTTATCCTTTATGCATCTTATCTTGCTTTGATTGATGGTAGCATTTTAAGATGATCTCTCACTTAATAATCAAGAAGTGTTCTCCCTGAGTATGCACCGTTGCGAAAGTTCTTCGTGCTGAGACACCACGTGATGATCGGGTGTGATAGGCTCTACGTTCAAATACAACGGGTGCAAAACAGTTGCACACGCGGAATACTCAGGTCATACTTGACGAGCCTAGCATATACAGATATGGCCTCGGAACACGGAGACCGAAAGGTCGACGTGAATCATATAGTAGATATGATCAACATAGTGATGTTCACCATTGAAACTACTCCATCTCACGTGATGATCGGACATGGTTTAGTTGATTTGGATCACGTGATCACTTAGATGACTAGAGAGATGTCTGTCTAAGTGGGAGTTCTTAAGTAATATGATTAAATGAACTTAAATTTATCATGAACTTAGTACCTGATAGTATTTTGCTTGTCTATGTTTGTTTGTAGATAGATGGCTCGTGCTGTTGTTCCGTTAAATTTTAAAGCATTCCTTGAGAAAGCAAAGTTGAAAGATGATGGTAGCAATTACACGGACTGGGTCCGTAACCTGATGATTATCCTCATTGCTGCACAAAAAAGTTACGTCCTGGAAGCACCGCTGGGTGCCAGGCCTGCTGCTGATGAAACTGACGACGTTAAGAACGTCTGGCAGAGCAAAGCTGATGACTACTCGATAGTTCAGTGTGCCATGCTTTACGGCTTAGAACCGGGTCTTCAACGACGTTTTGAACGTCATGGAGCATATGAGATGTTTCAGGAGTTGAAGTTAATATTTCAAGCAAATGCCCGGATTGAGAGATATGAAGTCTCCAATAAGTTCTATAGCTGCAAGATGGAGGAGAATAGTTCATCGGTGAACACATACTCAAAATGTCGGGTATAATAATCACTTGATTCAACTGGGAGTTAATCTTCCTGATGATAGTGTCATTGACAGAATTCTCCAATCACTGCCACCAAGCTACAAGAGCTTCGTGATGAACTATAATATGCAAGGGATGAACAAGACTATTCCCGAGCTCTTCGCAATGCTAAAGGCTGCGGAGGTAGAAATCAAAAAGGAGCATCAAGTGTTGATGGTTAACAAGACCACCAGTTTCAAGAAAAAGGGCAAAGGGAAGAAGAAGGGGAACTTTAAAAAGAATAGCAAGCAAGTTGCTGCTCAAGAGAAGAAACCCAAGTCTGGACCTAAGCCTGAAACTGAGTGCTTCTACTGCAAGCAGACTGGACAATGGAAGCGGAACTGCCCCAAGTATTTGGCGGATAAGAAGGATGGCAAAGTGAACAAAGGTATATGTGATATACATGTTATTGATGTGTACCTTACTAATGCTCGCAGTAGCACCTGGGTATTTGATACTGGTTCTGTTGCTAATATTTGCAACTCGAAACAGGGACTACGAATTAAGCGAAGATTGGCTAAGGACGAGGTGACGATGCGCGTGGGAAATGGTTCCAAAGTCGATGTGATCGCGGTCGGCACGCTACCTCTACATCTACCATCGGGATTAGTTTTAGATCTAAATAATTGTTATTTGGTGCCAGCGTTGAGCATGAACATTATATCTGGATCTTGTTTGATGCGAGACGGTTATTCATTTAAATCAGAGAATAATGGTTGTTCTATTTATATGAGTAATATCTTTTATGGTCATGCACCCTTGAAGAGTGGTCTATTTTTATTGAATCTCGATAGTAGTGATACACATATTCATAATGTTGAAACCAAAAGATGCAGAGTTGATAACGATAGTGCAACTTATTTGTGGCATTGCCGTTTAGGTCATATCGGTGTAAAGCGCATGAAGAAACTCCATACTGATGGGCTTTTGGAATCACTTGATTATGAATCACTTGGTACTTGCGAACCGTGCCTCATGGGCAAGATGACTAAAACGCCGTTCTCCGGAACTATGGAGCGAGCAACTGATTTGTTGGAGATCATACATACTGATGTTTGTGGTCCAATGAATGTTGAGGCTCGCGGCGGGTATCGTTATTTTCTCACCTTCACAGATCATTTGAGCAGATATGGGTATATCTACTTAATGAAACATAAGTCTGAAACATTTGAAAAGTTCAAAGAATTTCAGAGTGAAGTGGAAAATCATCGTAACAAGAAAATAAAGTTTCTATGATCTGATCGTGGAGGAGAATATTTGAGTTACGAGTTTGGTCTACACTTGAAACAATGCGGAATAGTTTCGCAACTCACGCCACCCGGAACACCACAACGAAATGGTGTGTCCTAACGTCGTAATCGTACTTTACTAGATATGGTGCGATACATGATGTCTCTTACTGATTTACCGCTATCGTTTTGGGGTTATGCTTTAGAGACGGCCGCATTCACGTTAAATAGGGCACCATCAAAATCCGTTGAGACGACGCCTTATGAACTGTGGTTTGGCAAGAAACCAAAGTTGTCGTTTCTTAAAGTTTGGGGCTGCGATGCTTATGTGAAGAAACTTCAACCAGATAAGCTCGAACCCAAATCGGAGAAATGTGTCTTCATAGGATACCCAAAAGAGACTATTGGGTACACCTTCTATCACAGATCTGAGGGCAAGATTTTCGTTGCTAAAATCGGATCCTTTCTAGAGAAGGAGTTTCTCTCGAAAGAAGTGAGTGGGAGGAAAGTAGAACTTGATGAGATAACTGTATCTACTCCCTTGTTGGAAAGTAGTTCATCACAAGAAACGGTTCCTGTGACAACTACACCAACTAGTGAGGAAGCTAATGATATTGATCATGAAACTTCAGATCAAGTTTCTACTGAACCTCGTAGGTCTACCAGAGTAAGATACGCACCAAAGTGGTACGGTAATCCTATTCTGGAAGTCATGTTACTTGACCATGATGAACCTACGAACTATGAGGAAGCGATGATGAGCCCAGATTCCGCAAAATGGCTAGAGGCCATGAAATCTAAGATGGGATCCATGTATGAAAACAAAGTATGGACTTTGGTTGACTTGCCCGATGATCGGCAAGCCATTGAGAATAAATGGATCTTTAAGAAGAAGACTGACGCTGATGGTAATGTAACTGTCTATAAAGCTCGACTTGTTGCGAAAGGTTTTCGACAAGTTCAAGGGGTTGACTACGATGAGACTTTCTCACCCGTAGCGATGCTTAAGTCTGTCCGAATCATGTTAGCTATTGCTGCATTTCATGATTATGAAATTGGGCAAATGGATGTCAAAACTGCATTCTTGAATGGATTTCTGGAAGAAGAGTTGTATATGATGCAACCAGAAGGTTTTGTTGATCCAAAAGGAGCTAACAAAGTGTGCAAGCTCCAGCGATCCATTTATGGACTGGTGCAAGCATCTCGGAGTTGGAATAAACGTTTTGATAGTGTGATCAAAGCATATGGTTTTATACAGACTTTTGGAGAAGCCTGTATTTACAAGAAAGTGAGTGGGAGCTCTGTAGCATTTCTGATTTTATATGTAGATGACATATTATTAATTGGAAATGATATAGAATTTCTGGATAGCATAAAGGGATACTTGAATAAAAGTTTTTCAATGAAAGACCTCGGTGAAGCTTCTTACATATTGGGCATCAAGATCTATAGAGATAGATCAAGACGCTTAATAGGACTTTCACAAAGCACATACCTTGACAAAATTTTGAAAAACTTCAAAATGGATCAGGCAAAGAAAGGTTTCTTGCCTGTGCTACAAGGTGTGAAGTTGAGTCAAACTCAATGCCCGACCACAGCAGAAGATAGAGAGAAAATGAAAGATGTTCCCTATGCTTCAGCCATAGGCTCTATCATGTATGCAATGCTGTGTACCAGACCTGACGTATGCTTAGCAATAAGCTTGGCAGGAAGGTACCAAAGTAATCCAGGAGTGGATCACTGGACAGCGGTCAAGAACATCCTGAAATTCCTGAAAAGGACTGAGGATATGTTTCTCGTATATGGAGGTGACAAAGAGCTAGTCGTAAATGGTTACGTTGATGCAAGCTTTGACACTGATCCGGACGATTCTAAATCGCAAACCGGATACGTGATTTTATTAAACGGTGGAGCTGTAAGTTGGTGCAGTTCTAAACAAAGCGTCGTGGCGGGGTCTACATGTGAAGCGGAGTACATAGCTGCTTCTTAAGCAGCAAATGAAGGAGTCTGGATGAAGGAGTTCATTACCGATCTAGGTGTCATACCTAGTGCATCGGGACCAATGAAGATCTTCTGTGACAATACTGGTGCAATTGCTTTGGCAAAGGAATCCAGATTTCACAAGAGGACCAAGCACATCAAGAGACGCTTCAATTCCATTCGGGACCAAGTCCAAGTGGGAGACATAGAGATTTGCAAAATACATACGGATCTGAATGTTGCAGACCCGTTGACTAAGCCTCTCTCACGAGCAAAACATGATCAACACCAAGACTCCATGGGTGTTAGAATCATTACTATGTAATCTAGATTATTGACTCTAGTGCAAGTGGGAGACTGAAGGAAATATGCCCTAGAGGCAATAATAAAGTTATTATTTATTTCCTCATATCATGATAAATGTTTATTATTCATGCTATAATTGTATTAACGGAAACATGATACACGTGTGAATACATAGACAAACATATAGTCACTAGTATGCCTCTACTTGACTAGCTCATTAATCAAAGATGGTTATGTTTCCTAACCATAGACATGTGTTGTCATTTGATTAAAGGGATCACATCATTAGAGGAATGATGTGATTGACATGACCCATTCCGTTAGCCTAGCACTTGATCGTTTAGTATATTGCTATTGCTTTCTTCATGACTTCTACATGTTCCTATAACTATGAGAAATATGCAACTCCCGTTTACCAGAGGAACACTTTGGGTACTACCAAACGTCACAACGTAACTGGGTGATTATAAAGGAGTACTACAGGTGTCTCCAAAGGTACATGCATGTTGAGTTGGCGTATTTCGAGATTAGGTTTTGTCACTCCGATTGTGGGAGAGGTATCTCTGGGCCCTCTCGGTAATGCACATCATTATAAGCCTTGCAAGCAATGTGACCAAATGAGTTGGTTACGGGATGATGCATTACGGAATGAGTAAAGAGACTTACCGGTAACGAGATTGAACTAGGTATTGGATACCGACGATCAAATCTCGGGCAAGTAACATACCGATGACAAAGGGAACAACGTATCTTGTTATGCGGTTTGACCGATAAAGATCTTCGTAGAATATGTAGGAACCAGTATGGGCATCCAGGTCCCGCTATTGGTTATTGACCGAGAATGGTTCTAGGTCATGTCTACATAGTTCTCGAACCCGTAGGGTCCGCACGCTTAACGTTACGATGACAATTTTATTATGAGTTTATAAGTTTTGATGTACCAAAGTTTGTTCGGAGTCCCTGATGCGATCACGGACATGACGACGAGTCTCAAAATGGTCGAGACATAAAGATTGATCTATTGGACGACTATATTCGGACATTGGAAGTGTTCCGGGTGATTTCAGAGAAAACCGGAGTGCCGGAGGGTTACCGGAACCCCCCCGGAGAGTTAATGGGCCACATGGGACTTGGTGGGAAGAGAGAGGGGCGGCCAGGAAGGGCCGCGCGCCCCCTCTCCCTCTGGTCCGAATTGGACTAGGAGGGGGCGCGCCTCTTTCCTTCCCCTCCTCTCCCCCTTCCTTCCCCTCCTAGTAGGAGTAGGAAAGGAGGAGTCCTACTCTACTAGGAGGAGGACTCCTCCTCTGGCGCGCCTAACAAGGGCTGGCCGCCTCCCCCCTCCCTCCTTTATATCACGGGGCAGGGGGCACCCATAGACAACACAAGTTGATCTACGGATCGTTCCTTAGCCGTGCGGTGCCCCCTCCACCATATTCCACCTCGGTCATATCGTCGCGGAGTTTAGGCGAAGCCTCGCGCCGTAGAGCATCATCATCGCCACCACGCCGTCGTCTTGACGGAACTCATCCCGAAGCTTTGCTGGATCGGAGCCCGGGATCGCCATCGAGCTGAACGTGTGCTGAACTCGGAGGTGCCGTGACGCTCGGTGCTTGGATCGGTCGGATCGTGAAGACGTCACGACTACATCAACCGTGATTGTCATAACGCTTCGCTTACGGTCTCACGAGGTGCGTGTACAACACTCTCCCCTCTCGTTGCTATGCCATCACCATGATCTTGCGTGTACGTAGGAATTTTTTTGAAATTACTACGTTCCCCAACACGTCATCCGTATAAAACCATTCCGAGGGCCAGTCCTCGGATGCCTTCTTAGGGGTACTGGATAGGTATCCGGTCCCGGTGATGCGCCATAGTTCGGCTCCGCCCAATTGATAAATCGACCCCTCCTGAGAGCGGGGCACAAGGTAGAACAACCTCTGCCACAGTGTGAAATGGGCCTCGACGCCCAAGAATAGCTCGCAGAGGGCCACAAAGCCCGCAATGTGCAGTATGGAGGCAGGTGTGAGGTTGTGTAGCTGGAGGCCATAGAACTCCAGTAGACCTCGGAGAAACGGATGAATTGGAAATCCGAGTCCCCTTATTAAATAAGGAACTAAGCACACCCGCTCTCCTTGAGAGGGATTGGGGACGCTCTCGGCCTGCTCTCCGCCGCCATAGGTGACAATCCCGGATTGAACTGGGACCATATATGCCGGGGGGAGTAGACCCTTGGATTGAAGCACTACTAGCTTGCTATGCGGGATGGAGCATCTCTCCCAATCCCCGGGCTTGTGGCTGGGAGCGCGAGAAGAGGAGCCGCGTCGGCTGTCCATGATGGAATGGATTTTCTGGTCAGAAGCGCTCCGATGAAAGCTTGCGAAGGGGAGATGGTGTGGTTCGGATCTAGATCCTCGTCTCTTTTTATATAGGCAGCTTATTTGAGCAGCTAGGGGGGAAAATGTAAAAATACCCTGGCTTTTCGCATTCGTTCGACACGTGGAAGATGGCCTTTATTGGACGTGGAAGCCAAGGAGCGCAGCATTTATCAGAAGCCGGACACTATTGTACAAGTATATGGAGTTGGAGAAGAACCCGCCTTGCAATGCCGAGGATAGTTTGCGCGCCGGACTCGTCGTCATTGAAGCCTGGTTCGGGGCTACTGAGGGAGTCCTGGATTAGGGGGTGTCCAGATGGCCGGACTATGACCTTTGGCCGGACTCCCGGACTATGAAGATACAAGATTGAATACCTCGTCCCGTGTCCGGATGGGACTTTCCTTGGCGTGGAAGGCAAGCTTGGCGATACGATATGAAGATCTCCTCCCATTGTAACCGACTCTGTGTAACCCTAGCCCTCTCCGGTGTCTATATAAACCGGAGTGTTTTAGTCCGTAGGACGAACAACAATCATACCATAGGCTAGCTTCTAGGGTTTAGCCTCTCTGATCTCATGGTAGCTCAACTCTTGTAATACCCATACCATCAATATTAATCAAGCAGGAGTAGGGTTTTACCTCCACCGAGAGGGGCCGAACCTGGGTAAAAACATCGTGTCCCTTGTCTCCTATTACCATCCGCCTAGACGCACAGTTCGGGACCCCCTACCCGAGATCCGCCGGTTTTGACACCGACAGACGCACCGAACACTTCGAGTGGACGGATGCCGCCACGGCCGGACTCGACAAAATCAAAGCCATATTGGCAACAAATCCGGTCCTGGCCGCGCCCAACACGGGCGAACCAATGCTATTATACATCGCGGCAACCCATCAAGTTGTAAGCGCGGTGCTCGTTGTCGAATGATAAACGGACGGACACAAGTTCCCTCTCCAAAAACCAGTTTACTACATGTCCACTGTCCTAACCCCATGCAAGTCACGGTACCCGCATTATCAAAAGATAGCATACGCGGTGTTCATGGCATCCCGGAAGCTGCGACACTATTTCCAAGAGTGTTCAATAACAGTAGCCTCCGAAGTACCTCTCAATGACATTATAAACAACCGCGACGCAACAGGCCGGATTGCCAAATGGGCCATTGAGCTCCTCCCGTTCGACATAACTTACAAGCCACGGCGAGCTATTAAGTCGCAGGTTTTGGCCGACTTCATCGCCGAATGGACTGAAGTCGAGCTCCCTAAAGAGTACGGCGCATATTCCAACTGGATCATGCACTTCGACGGCTCCAAAATGTTGGCTGGCCTGGGGGCTGGCGTCGTTCTGACGTCCCCAACCGGAGATACAGTCCAATACGTACTTCAAAAAATGTACACGGACTCCAACAACGCGGCCGAATACGAGGCCCTTCTACACGGTCTCCGGATGGCAATCTCCATGGGCATTCAGCGCCTAGAGGTCCGCGGGGATTCAAACCTAGCGATATCCCAAATAAATGGAGACTTTGATGCCAAAGATCCGAAAATGGCAGCTTAGCGCAACTCCGTCTTAAAGATGTCAGCTCGGTTTGAGGGGCTCGAATTTCACCACACAGCCCGGGAGAACAACCAAGCAGCAGACGTGTTGGCACGCATTGGCGCAAAGCGTGATGGTCCCTCCCAACATCTTCCTAGAGAGGCTTTTCAAGCCATCCGTATCATGGGAGGGAGAGTCCGGAAACAACAGCCCGGACACAACCACACTACCCCTCACCGAACATTCTGACATAGTTGGTGGCTCCGCCAACGAAACAACACCGTCAGCCCATAGAATAATGGCAGTCATTGCGCCGTGGACAGAACCATTCCTAGCCTACCTAACTAGGCAGGAACTTCCCGAGGACCAAAACAAGGCCCGCTGCATAGTGCGGCGATCTAAAGCCTATAAAGTCCACGAGGGAGAGCTTTATAAGAAAAGCACAACCGGAGTCCTTCAAATGTGTATCTCCGAAGAGGAAGGGCGAAATCTTCTGGCTGAAATTCATGCCGGACTAGGCGGGCACCACGCCGCAACCCGGGCCCTTGTAAGCAAGGCCTTCCGTACCGGATTTTATTGGCCGACGGCCCGGGCAGACGCTCAGGACTTAGTGCAGCGATGCGTCGATTGCCAATTAGTCGCTAACCAAAGCCACATGCCGCCTACCGCCCTACAGACCATACCCATTACCTGGACTTTTGCGGTCTGGGGGCTTGACATGGTTGGACCCCTTAAAGGAGGAACCCACAAGCAAAAATATCTAGTGGTCGTGGTGGACAAATTCACCAAATGGATAGAGGCCAAGCCTGTAAAGACAGCCGAATCTGGACCGGTGATAGACTTCATATCCGGGGTCGTACACCGTTACGGCGTCCCCCACAGCATCATAACTGACAACGGCACAAACTTCATGGCCGACGAAGTTAAACTCTGGTGCAAAAACATGGGCATTAAGCTCGACTACACTTCAGTCTATCACCCTCAAACCAACGGTCAAGTCGAGCGAGCCAACGGTCTCATCATGAGCGGCATCATACCCAGACTAGTGCGATCCCTCAAGGAATCTAACACGCACTGGGTAGAGGAGCTTGACTCCGTACTCTGGGGGCTGCGGACCACGCCGAATCGCACTACCGGATTCACACCATTTTTAATGGTATACGGCGCAGAGGCAGTCCTGCCCTGCGACATAATTCATGACTCACCTCGTGTGCGCATGTACGAAGAAAGAGAAGCCGAGCTCGATTGGCAGGACAGCTTGGACGCATTGGAGGAGGAGCGTGACGTCGCAAAAGCTCGTTCCGCATTCTATCAACAGCAGGCTCGAAGATATCAAAGCAGAGAAGTACGGGCCAAAACTTATAATGTTGGCGAACTAGTTCTAGGCTTGCCGGACAAGAAAAAGGACAAACTAAAGCCCAAATGGGAGGGTCCCTTCATAATCGACCAAGTCCTGGCTAGTGGAGCGTACCGTCTGCGAAACGCATCGGACAACCGACTCGAGCCAAACCCATGGAACGCAGCACGCCTACGAAGATTCTACGCCTAGCGCCAGACTCCATGTTCGTCTCCTTCCCCTGTCTCTTTTTTTACTTTTTTCTTTTTAGCTGCCTGGTACTTCTCTCCTTCTCCCTACCTTTTTCTCCCAAGCCCTTAGGGGCTTGCTTGCGGGTTGTTCGCACATACTTGACGCGCCACACGCGCTCATTATACCTGGGGGCTTCTTTATCAGAAGTTTATATAAACGGGCCTCATGCCCAAAACATTTGTGACACTTCCGCATGAGCCTTTTATACACCATTATATGCATCGATATGACTTAAGTTTTGACCAAGCTGGGTTGCCTGGCTCCTGTGCTTACCCCTACGTTCCCGTTTGTTCGGACAGGTGGTAAAGGGAGCACCTATGTGATTGTTACTGCCGGGTCAGCCGGATGTGTACCTCAGACTAGGTGAAGCCGAAAGCTAGCGTTCTTAAGGGAATATTCGGTCGGTGAACTAAAAGATGATTTTTCTTGTGTATTTATCTGCCCACAGATGCTTTTCTACTTTTTTCTCGCAGTTCGGACATGCACTTTAGGGCATGCCTCCCAGGGAAAGGAACCCCTAACCGAACTATTCTCCCTGGAAGATGTTTCTTACTAACCATGTAATATAACATAACTAGTTGGGCACTTGTCTGCTAAAGCACTTATGACCCCTACGCCTAGTCTCCATGCATGCCCCAGTTCTTACATAACCGAGAAGGTATTCGGACACACTCCAGACTATCAGGTCCAGAGGTTGAAGCGAAAAGTTCCGCAATGACAAACGATCTACAATCCGGCTAGAAGGCATTTTACATGTCATTTTCTTTTACATAGTCAATTTGACTCAGTATATTCTTCTTCAATACAATCCAACAGGTTGTCTAATTTACAGTCATGTTGAGAATACTTGGCAGCCAGCTCTACCTGGCCATACACTAAACTGACAAGGATCTCCTGCCCATCTGGCCCTACAGGGCCGACCTTGGCCATGTGGTTTGGGTCATCCTTCGTGTACCGAGTCTTCACCATGGCCCAGGCCTCCCTGGCACCTTGACGGCAGGCCGATATCTTCCATAACCGGAAGCGCTGCCACACTCCCTTCAGCTTCTCCGCAAGCTCTCCAAGGCCTTCGGGCATGGAGAGGGATGGCTACATAGCCTGGACAACGCCTTGCATCGCCTACCGAACTCGTTCGTGCAGTTGCAACAGCTCGGGAAGAAGGTCCCCCGCTGAACTGGGCATTTCCTCCGCAGGACGACCTGTCAGCATACCTACAGACATAGCTTTGTCAATCGACTTTCTCGCCGAACTCTTTTTCGAAGATTCGTTCAAGCACTTACTAAAAATGTCGCGTCGAAGTCGCCGATTCTCCTTTACGGAATCAGACAGCTGAGCATGAACATCTTTTAGTTCCTCGCCCAGCTGGGTATTGGCGTCTTGAAGTTTGTTCTTCTCTTGCCTCACCCTCGTCAACACACTCTCGCCAGCCTTTAGTTGGCGTAGGAGTTGTTGCTTGTCCGGATTCACTCCGGCCCCGTCTGCACTGTTATCGTCAGAATTGCACACATGCCGCACTTCACAATGGAATTATCTTTCAAAGCATATATTACCTGGGGTGGTCCCCTTGGCACTATCTGAAGCGGCCAGTGCGGCCTCGAGTTGGGCCTTGCACTCTTCCAGCTCCTGGGACAGTTGCGTGTTCTTTTTTGTAAGATCCTGCATAACATATGATCCTTAAATCAGTTATCTTAACTGCTTCAAGTCTCGGGGGCTACTGACATATATAAGCATCAGATTTACTCACCCGTATGTCTTTCACATACTGCTCTGTGGCTCTGGCTAGACCATTTTGAGCGGCACGGAGGTACGCATCTCCCGTATTAAAGGCGTCCAACGCCTCTGGGAAAAACATGCGTCATGAAGAACAGTCCGGCGACGCCTGTGGTTCATGGCACTCTCCACCTCTGAATTGGTGGCAGAAAGCCCGTCTGCGTCCTCTGTCGGAGGAACGTCCGACGCGCGCCCCGTGTTCGCCTCCGCTTCCGGACCCGACCTTGAAGCTTGGCCGGTGGATATAGTCCGGCGGGCTCTCTTCTTCCTGAGGAGAGCATGAGTGTTAGTGTGACTTGAGGGCTTAAACCCAAGGCGTTAAATTTACGCGCCATACCATTGCGCCAGAATCTCGATCCGGTCCGCACTTCTTTTTAGCCCGCCTGGCTTCAGCGGCCCTTGTTGGCTGCCCACCGCGAGCTCGGCTCTCCGCCTCAAGGATTCTCCCTACAAAATGAAACATTATTGGTTTACGGCATTCAAAATAAGGCATGAATGGATCCTCTTGAAAGTACTGGGATTTCGGTCTCGGTTACCTTTGAGGCTGGAAGTAGTCCGGGATAGTCGGCCGTAATGGCCACTAAGGTATTGTCCTTACTCAGTTGATGAAACACCCCATCAATTAGCTCCACACATAAGTCCGGGTCCTCTTGGGAGTCCGGATCGAGGGACCGCTCCGGGTCCTCGGGTTGTGGAGGAGGGCTGCTTATCTCCTTCACAGTCTGGCGCAGCTCCTGCTTTAGAATTACTAGGCTGAGTACTCAGTTATGGGAATTCGAAAACAGGTAGGCAGGTGAAAATGTTCGCTCACCCAGCTTGGAGGATTGTACATGGAGAATCCACCCCGCGGGTTGACCCGGAGGAATTCCTCTTCTTCTCCCTTGTACAAAGCGTACAAAATCTTCGTTAAAGTGGCAGCCGAATCCGGCCCCTTGCGGCCGCACCGGGTGGCGTCGTACTCCCCGTTGAAATCCCACATGGGGTGGCCTCTGTACTGAAGCGGCTGCACCCCCCGCGTAATGCATGTGGCCATGACCTCGATCATGGTCAATCCGTAATGAGCCAACAACCTTATCCGGCTCATCAGGTAAAGAACGTCCCTGTCCGTTTCCCTCTGAGGGTTCCGTGGGCACCATCTCAGGCGTTTCTTCAACGGAGCGTTATTAAACTCAGGGAGGCCGATCCGTACAGGGTCCGGCAGGGGGACGTCATCCATATAAAACCATTCCGAAGGCCAGTCCTCGGACGCCTTCTTTGGGGTACCGGATAGATATCCGGTCCCAGCGATGCGCCATAGTTCGGCTCCGCCCACTTGATAAATTGACCCCTCCTGAGAGCGGGGCACAAGGCAGAACAATCTCTTCCACAGTGCGAAATGGGCCTCGATACCCAAGAATAGCTCGCAGAGGGCCACGAAGCCCGCAACGTGCAGTATGGAGGCGGGCGTGAGGTTGTGTAGCTGGAGGCCGTAGAACTCCAGTAGGCCTCGGAGAAACGGATGAATTGGAAATTCGAGTCCTCTTATTAAATAAGGAACTAGGCACACCTGCTCTCCTTGAGAGGGATTGGGGACGCTCTCCGCCTGCTCTCCGCCGCTATAGGTGGCAATCCCGGATCGAACTAGGACCATATACGCTGGAGGGAGGAGCCCCTTAGTTTGAAGCACTACTAGCTTGCTATACGGGACGGAACACCGCTCCCAGTCTCCGGGCCGAGGGCTGGAGAGGCGAGAGGAGGAGCTGCTTCGGCCAGCCATGGTGGAATGGATCTCTGTCGAAAGCGCTCTGATGAATACTCGCGGGGGGGAGGTGGTGTGAATTGGATCTAAATCCCCGCCTCTTTTTTTATAAGCGGCTCATTTACGCGGCCGGGGGGGTAAACGAAAAAACTCCCTGGCTTTTCGCATTCGTTTGACACGTGGAAGATGGTCATTATTGGGCACAGAAGCTGAGGAGAGCACCTGGACATGATTCAAGAGCACCCAGAAATAGTACCTCTCCTCCTCGGCAGGGTGTGCATACACAATTCTACCAATTTGTGGCCTTTGTTTTCTTTTATACCATCTCTTCTTTGATGCATCCATCTAAAGTGTTCCGGAAAATCCCTGTACAGCCATTGTCGTGCATAAGGATTCTTTTGATTCATTTTGAGGTACTCAGTAAGCATGGTTCTCGAAGAAGATGGCTTATCAACAACATCTTTCAGATTATCATCGGCTTTAAATGCGACCATGTGCATGCCTGGCAAATGAAGTTGCAACTGCAAGACTGAAGGACTAATTCCAAACATTTTAAACATTCTCACCGGACAGACGATACCACCCTCCACCATTGCTCCGATTATTCTCCAAATCAGTACATGATTCCGAATTCTGCAACAAATGGATTTTGAATCTTGATTAGCAAACAGAGAATAGTTATCACTGAAGAGCACTGAGGAAGGCCACATATAGGACGTTAGTTGGCTGTGCGCCCACTCAGATTCAGATTTGAATAATGCTCTCATGATGGATTTGCAAAGTTAAAAAAATTGATAGTGCGCAAAAAAATATCACTGATTTTCAGAGAGGGAGAACATAAAGTAGCACTTCTGAATTAAAAAAACCCGAACTGTTCACATACGTTATGTCAGTTTGTTTGGTAGATGTAACTCGGCCCCAAAGTTTGTAGAAAGCCAAGCGCAGCACACTAATACCTTTTTAATTAATATTTTCAAACTGTTATTAGTAATCACCTGCTTCCAGTTAGCACACTTCAAAACCTTTAATAATTAGTACAACACATTCTGAAAGATCTAACAATTTGAGGGAGCTAACACTGACAGTTACAATTCGGGTTGAATTTATTTTGTCAGTACCCGCACCTCTGAATTATGTTGATCGGTCCCAGTGGATTTGATCCCCGACTGCATATCTTACGTAACACGTCCACTTGCCCGCTCGCTCGTCGACGTAGCCGCTCAGGGCTGTTGAAACATCTGGCAAAAGATCAATATAGAAAATATGTTGAATTCAGAACGCTTCGCTCAAACAAGGAGAGAGGCGGGTTAATTGATATATTGTAGACAAGGCCGGTACTGAGAATTCAGGGGCCCGGGGCCCTTCGAGGCTCTTAGTATAAATGTGTAATAGTAATTAACATACGTAGGACACGTGCTCGAGATCCAACAATGAGAGGGGAAAGAAGGTTTATTTAATAAGGAAACAAATAAAAGCAGACATCTCAATGCGTACTGAGCTAACTGATCAAGCATATCCAACTGTACCACTGTGACAACATTGCTACAGGAAACAGGCATCTCTACTACTACACCATAGTAAGTAGGAACTGCGGGCTGTAAACAGTAAGGCCGTGGCATATGCTATAGGAAATCAGCATGTACGAGCAGTTTAATTAGGATTATCATCAAGTTTGAGTAATTAACAGTACATGCGAAGGCATAGGGCGCTGGACGCGACTGCGTATGTAGACATGCTCGTACCTGTCGTCGCTGCGTAGCGTTGCAGGCCCACGTCGTCGTCGCTCCTCGGGACAAAAAGACCAGGAGAGTCAAACCAAGAGTCAAGCCGTTGAAGACGACGAACACTCAAACAGGTGAACGAAAAGAAGGAACTGACGGAACTCAAGGAACGATTGGAATGAAGGTCAGGGTCTGATCGATCATGTGATCCGCACAAACAGGAAACGAGTGATTTGGTTTCCACGTTATTCTCTGCCTACATGCGAACATGGGCCAGACCTTTTTCTTATTTCCTTCTATGTACGCAATACACAAGGCTGAGTTTAAAAAAAAACATGATGGCATAGATCATGGTAATTATTGTTAATTGATATTTTTCTTCTATGTACGCAGCACACAAGGCTGAGTTTCAGAAAAACAAATATATGATGGCGTAGATTATGGTAATTCTTGCTAATTGATATAATTAAAATAGGCCCAGGTTGGAGCGAGATCGTCGTAATTATGATGGCGTAGATCATATGGTAATTATTGATAATGATTATGGTAAACGATGTGATACAACATTGAGGCAATCCGGTCCATTAAGAGATGGCGGATGTATGGCTGAGATGTAATCTTTCTGCCACAACTCTATTGTTTAATAGTAGTAGAGATTTTTGAGAATTACAACACGGCGAAGTATCAACACGGCGATGTATGGCTGAGATTTCATTATTAAGGCGAAGTATCAAGTAACTTGGATCCCACCCCATTGGATCTGTAGCGAACGGCATGTACTCAAGGGTGGAGCTCCCACCAGCAACTTAAATACACATTGCACAAAGAACCAACGAGGTGGGATCTAAGTTCCTCAAAAAAAGAAGTTTTCACTTGATCCTTCACCTTACAACACCGGTTCCTGGGTGGGCGCGTCTCGCTTCGTGCGAGACAGTATTTTTAGGGGTTAATGGGCCGGCCCAGCAGCCATTGGTTGGGCTGAGGTTATGATGACTGCGCAGACGTTTTTTGTTTATAGTTCCAAAATAGTAATTATGTATATTTTAAAAATAATTAAGTTGGTTATCTTAAAGTGTTATCACACATTAAAAATGCGTTCATGCAGTGTAACAAAAATGTTGGCTCAACTTTAAAAAACCAAATGCTTGTACCATACAAACAAAATGTATGTGATGTTTAAAAACTATTCACACTTTTCAGAAAAATGTAAATGACATTTTTAACAAATGTTCTACAATGTAAAAATTACTTTTCAAAAAGAAATGTATCGTACCATTAAAAATGTACATTTTTTTCAAGTTCACGCATTTCAAACTTATGTTTGTGACATTTTAAAAACATTTTTAATAAAATATAGGAAAAGTGTCCGGTAGTTTAAATTAATTTTTTATCATTCAAACAGATGTTTCAAAGTGTATTTGAAAAATATTTTACACATATTCAAAATATACTCAAAACATGTATTTGAACAAATGTTTACCATGTTTGTACAAAATCTAAACATGCATACAAAATCTTTTTGATGTATACAAAAATGTACATAGTGTATGAGAAAAGTAGACATCAAAACATGTATTTAGAAGAAAAATTTGTTAACCATGTTTTTGAAAATGTTAGAGATGTATAAAAAAGTTCCTGGTGTATACCAGAAGTGTACAACACGAACAAAATAATGTACACATGTGGTCAAAAAAAAGAAAAAATATAGAAAACCAACGAATAACATGTGAAAACAAAGAAAGAAACAAAAAAACCAGAGAAAACTGAAATAAAGAAAAAACCAAAGAAAGTCGGAGAAGACAAAGAAACCCAGAGCAAATCTATACCTATTATTAAAGGGAGGTGATATTCTTCGTTTGGTCCCGCTTCAATTAATTTCACATACGCTATTTTGTTTAGTTACTTGCCACCCGTTTTGGCCCAACGGAGAAAGCCCACCTGTTGACGCACTATGGCCTAGGTCCGAAAAGCTGACAAAAAATAAAATTGCCCATGGGAGAGTTCGATCTCATAACCTGCCAACCGGCCACGCACCCATCTAGCGATATGAGAGGATTTCTTTTCTCCCGTTGCAACGCACGGGCCTTTTTGCTAGTAGTAAAAAAGCATAATAAATAAACCAATGGGAAAAATATGCCTGCTACGTTATTGGGCTCGTAGTAGGAGGTACATAGTTCCGGTGTCGGTTCCTCCTATACCTTTTCCATCCTTTTCCCTGGCCGGTCTCTTTTCATATGACAGACCCCTCCTCGATTGGTTTGAACTGGCTCGGCCGTCTCATCAATGGTATAGAAAAACGCGACGATTTGTTGGGTCTATCCCCGCCCCGCCCCCCCCCCCCCCCCCAGAAAAAAAAAATGTTGGGTCTATAACTAATGGTGGCACAAGCGTCTTGTGTTATTTCTTTTTCGAGGGAATTCCATCATGGCTTAGTTTACTGAAACTCAAATAATAGTTACGTCCTCCTCAAGAAAAATGAACAATGAAGCCTAGAGGTTCATCGACCCGTGCATGTGGGTTAAGATTAGCCCCCTTAGCTAAAAAATAAGCAACACTATATATAGTAAACTCAGCCTTGCTAAAAGTAGTAACCAGAATGTATATATCATATAGTATGGAGCCGCCGTTGTTGAAGAAAATCCCCCTAGTATGTATACATTGGCCAACTGGAACAAGATCCCTCACATGTAGGAGATCCTCTAGTATTTCACTGCCTGGTCTATCTAAATGCATCGCTGAAAGTGCATTTCTTCAAAGTTTCTTCAATATTTGATTTTCCCACGAGCTCCACAAGTGTCTTTTCATCACGAAAATTTCCCCGCATCTAACACACTCAACCATATTGTATACGAAAAAATAGTTTTTTTTACTATTCATAAACAGGAGGAGCAGATGAGATTGAGCTTCGAAACGCTATTCTCCTCCTTACTATATGAGAAGGAAGAACTAGAATGCAATCATAAGCATTTGTGAGAACTTGATTGCTCGTCCCTGAATTGTGTAATGGCGCCATGGACGATGGTTTAACATTGGCCTCCTCCGCGGTATACTCGGCCTCGTCGATATGCAACCGAATTTGTGTCCAGATGCTTCACTCATCCAGAAGAAGAGCTAACATTCTGCGTGAAATCGAGATCAAGAGCTATTTGAATGCACAGATAGCTAGCATGCTGCGTGAAGAGGAAGTGGTACCAACATTCTAACATTTAGTTTATCCTGAAAGGTGATTCGAATACTAGATATTTCCATGGAGTCGCCAATGGCAGACACTAGAAGAAAATTATTCATTCCATCCAATAGGATGAGGGTGCGATTGAGGGGCATGAGCAACTTAAATCTTATATCACTAGTTATTATACAAAATCTGTTTGGAACCCTAGAGGAAGGAAACCTCTCGATGGATGAGTCCCGAACAGATGACATCCCCCAGGTCTCTGAGGAGGAAAACAGTCTCCTAACAGCCCCATACTCCAAGGAGGAAGTTAGAAAGACGGTTTTCCTAATGGAGCATAACAAAGCCCCGGGCACAGATGGCTTTCCCGCAGAGTTCTATCAGAACTTCTGGAAAGTCATCAAACCGGATCTCTTACTTTTGTGTAGCGACCTACATACTGGCTAACTAGAATTGTTTCGCTTAAACTTTGATGAGATTATTTTATTACGAAAGGTTAATAATATAGACCTATTTTCCTCCTTAATGTTAGTTCTAAAATATTCACAAAGGTTGTGACTATTAGGCTAAAGTCGGTTGCTGTACATGTGGTTTGTCCTTCACATATAGCTTTCATGCAAGGCAGACACATCCTAGATGGAGTTGTTATCCTTCATGAAATAGTCCATGAATTACACTGGAAAAAGTTGAATGGGGTGGTTCTTAAAATAGACTTTGAAAAGGCTGATGACAAAGTCAAGTGGCCCTTTCTTCAACAGACTCCCGGAATGAAATGATTTTTTTGCATAGTGGCGTGCTATGATCCATAGCTTTGTTTCTGGAGGTAGTGTTTCCATTAGATCAATGATGACGTTGGACACTATTTCCAAACAATGAAGGGATTGCAACAATGTGACTCGTTATCGCCCATGCTATTCAATATAGTGGTGGATATGCTAGAGGTCATGATTGGGTGTGCCAAGGTTGATGGCCAAATTGATGCGGCAGTAAATCATCTAGTTGATGGTGATCTCCATACTTCAATATGCTGACGATACGATTCTATTCATGGATCATAACCTCAAGAAAAGCGAGAAATGTGAAACTGATTTTATCAACATTCGAGCAATTCTCGGGTCTTAAGATCAATTTTCATAAAGGTGATCTTTTTTTTGCTTTGAAGACGCTCAAGACGAGGTCCTGGCATCAATCAATCTTCATGGATCATTTTATCTGGCAGCTGAGGGGGGGCATCGATCTGGCTCCTGCTGTTGGCCCTCTTGTGTTAGCGGGATGGAGCCCAAGGGATGGCGCGGGTGGAGGTCTGTGGTGGTGGTGGTGCAGCGGCCTAGATAGATCCCCTCTCCATTACCGTCAGAGCTCATGGTCAACAAGGGCGTCTGTGTGTGTGTGGGGGGGGGGGGGCTCCTTTTGTACCCGGCTAGGACGCTTTCGTGGTCTGGTTGGGGGAGGTGACATCTTGCCCTCATGTGTTTGCTGCACTCGGCGGCCTATGTGCGGCGATGAGGTCCGGGATGCGACACTTTGGGGAAGGCCTGCTGACCTTGTCGGCGGCGAAGATGATGGAGCCATTGGGTGCCTCTTTCCTTCTTGAAGGAGTCATTGTGAAGTCGTCTGGCTTGTTCCTGGTGTGCTCCGAGCGAAAGCCTAAAATCCTTCCATGGATTGGATGATGACAACATCCAGATGTCATTTCCCCCTTAGGGGCACAGTCTTGGAGCCATGGATCCGTTGTGTGTTGCTTGGTGTCTCAGTTGGAGCGTGGTTGGTTTGTTGTTTGAGCAGAATCCTTGGATTCTAGGTAATTCTCCTCGAGCAGAATCGTCTGACATTGACATTTCTGCAAGTTCTATCGACGGGATGGTGGGTAAGACCAAGGGGAAAAAGTCTGCAGCAACCGCAAAAGAAGACGATGTTATATCCGGGAAGTGCCGACGGACTGTTCCCAAGAAATTTGAATGCCCCTTTAAACTTGACAAGCCCAGCAAGCGAAGTGCTCACGGTACTAAGCCATCCGGCAACACTACCACAACTAGAGGTATCGTTAGTAGCTATCTTAGTGCTTAATTTACTACCATTTCATGTACTCACCGGTGACGTTCGTAATTTATCATGCAGCTCTGTTTAGTGACAATGACGTGGAAGGCTCTGCTAAGGACGATTTGACATCAGAACTCATTGATGCTGCTGTTACGTTTGTGGAGGCAGCTGCTCGGTCTGAGAAGAATATGACAAAAAGAGTTTACTACAATGAACGTGGCACCTCTGTGAGTGTGGAGAGTATACGACCAGTACTTGAGCATACATGGTTGGCGGATGAGGTAAGATCTATTACCATGTCCTGCTATTTAAGTGCATAATCTAGGTGTCACCTATTGGATAAAATGTTCTATTATTTTACGCAGATTATCGATGCTTATCAGACACATTTGGCTCTGCGCGTTGGTCATGATCGGCACCTCTGTCCGGCCTGGAGGTCCAAATACCTTGTTGATCGTGCTAAGGCACGAGACAACCCTAAACCGTCGAAATACAAGATGGATAGTGCGCTGAGCAGAGCTGGAGTAGTACGTAGGGTTCTGGACGAGTATACCGTCCGTGATAAGGTATGATATGTTCTTGCTAGTTCATTAACACTCATTTCAACAAGCATAATTGCATCTGATTACAAATGTGTTCCACATTTTAGTCGTTTGTGCCGTTGAACGTCGGCAATACACATTGGATCACCGTGGTGATGCACAACCGCAAGAAAGAATTCCAAGTTTTTGATTCGCTCTGTCCTCTCGAGTTCTCTCTCGACACTGTGAAAGCACTGGTACTCTCCCCAACATTGAGCATTATTCATATGAAATGTCATATGGTTTCTCACTACTACTTTCTTTCAAATAGCGACTAGCAATAGCAATTGATATGGAAGAGGCAAACCGTATTACACCTGGCAAATATCCATACGTCAGCCTATCATACCTCAGATCGACATGCCACTACAAGAGGACGGCTGAGTTATGGTTCATCATTTTCTACTTACGAAAGACATGTTCGTGTGCATGGTGACTAATGTCTGCATATATATTAGGAACTCTTGTGGCCTTTTTGTGATTGAAGTTATGGAGCATTGGGACGGGGATCGATGGACCGCCGATTTTACCCAGGTAATTTGTCCTCTCTGTTTGTACACTTGTACAATTGTCGTATAATACCAACTTCTATTCATTAAACCTTGTTCTAAAAATTGCAGGGCACGGTTAATGCAAGGAGAAATCGTCTCGCCGCCGAGTTGGTTCAATCACCTACCAACACGCTTGAATGTGTGAAGAACAAAATCCGCGACATCGCAAAGAAAAGCAAGGCGTGAAGACATCATACATGATTCAAGATTCTAGTTTTACTCGTTTGTTTTAAGTCCGGAAGCACATTTCCCGGCATGGACAACTTTGATTTTCTATCATTCATGTAATAAGCACGATACCATGGATTTTGTGTGGATTTTTGGTCCCTCACACATACTTGTGTATGTGTAACGCAGTCATACCATACGTTTCGGACCAATAAAATTTTTCTTCCCTTCATTTGTTCTACCTTAATGTTTTATTGCTGCTGTGTTCATTCTTTTCTTCCATGGAAGAGTAATTCATTTCCTTTTTGCTTTTGCATATTTTTTTGATTTGATTTGGCATTATTCAACAATAAGAAAAAAATTGATAAATTCCTTTTTGTTTGCCTGAGAATCAACCTCGGCTGTCGTGCCATCCGGTGTGGGATCCCGCGCCCGAGACAACGACAGATCCGGTCCCCGCGCGGGCGATCCAGTCGACGAGCGCCAGTTGGTGCGGGGGGACGCGCCAAGTCCGGTCATGCCCGACCGCTCGGTGGAGACAGCCCGCATGTCGGACGCAGACGGGCCACCCGTGGATCCTGCGGTTGGTGGAGTAGGCAGATCCGCCTGGGATCCCGTGCGCATGATTGCCGCTCGATCTCTCGGGATCGGCGTCCGTGGGTGGATCTTCCTTATGTCTTGCGCCAGTCTCCCTTGGCGTTATGTGTTGCTTGAAATCACGTTGCACAGTTTTTTTTGCTGCATTTTTGTTAGCCTTTTCCTTTTCTGTATCATGAAGATCAGGATCAGTAGCACCATCAATCACATGATCAACTACTCTTTCGCCCCCTTGATCAGTACGATTTAGAGCTCTGGTGGAGGCAAAAGTATTTCAGTGCTTAGCTGAGAACCCGCATTAGGATGCAGGTCAAACAAGGGCAAACTATTTCGGAAGTGATATAATTTATTGGTTAATATAATATACTTAGACCTTACACAAATGAACTGGCCACAATGCAGATAGGACTTGATCGTTCAGTTCAACAATAAACCACAAAACATACTTAAAATTCATCACAAATCTCCTTCAGCTTCTTGATCTTATCAACGTACCCATGTTTCTGTTTGAGAAAATCTGCAATAATATACTCAAGTTTTTTATTCTCTTGCTTCAGCTGGTCCATCTCTCTCATCACTTGGTCTCTCTCTAGCACCACCCGGTCCCGGTCTTTCTCATCACTTGGATCAATTAACTACAAGTATATGCTATTATGTGCTAAAACAAATATTAGACCGTAAAAAAGACAACATAAATACGGACTTTGTAAATGCACAAATTAATTGAAATTGTATGCAATTTTGGACAGAACAATGGATTTCCGCAAAGTAAATCGAGCACGAGGTAATGTAAACATATATTTACAGTACGGAACAACATACCTTCTGACCACAGGCAAGAAAACTTCTGCCAATGTCCAAGGAATCAAAAGCAACTAGCCTGACGCAAGGTTCTCGATGCAGACAATGAGAAGACAGATCGTGAGCAATGCCACTCCATTCATAGCAAGGGATAGTCGTAGGAAGCTAAAAGAAACAACAGAGATAATGCACAAATCAACACCCTGCAATAAATACCGGAAATGAAGAACCCTAACCCTAAGCCTAGCACTATCTCGAGATTATATAGTAGGAGCGTACCTGCAAGCTAGTCATGGATATGCCATCCAAAGAAGAGCTCGACTCGTCGCTCCACGAAACCATGGCGTAACGTGACCGGCGGCAAGACATGAATCCGTGGTGGTGGCGGCGGCGGTCACAGTGGATAAATAGAACGCGTGTGGAGATCGCGAGGGAAGAACCGCCTCGACCAGGTGGCCAGCGCGGCCCATTTAAACGGGTTGTAATCAAAATAAAAGTTGTTAAATGGGCTCTGCAACGGGAGCGGCTGTGTGTCGTGCCGTTAACGGCATCCATCACCCCCCTCCACGACATCGCACAAGCGGCCCGAGTTACACTACAAGCCATAAAATGGTGGGTTTTTCTTTTCTTTATGAGGGGAAAATGGTGGGTTTTTGGTACGAAGTCTATACTATAGACCAAAGTGAGCTGGTATCTTCTATATCTAAATGGTGGTGAACCAAAGGAGTGAAAAAAATTTAATTATTACCGCACATAATTACATCTTCTATATCTAAACAACTAGCCACCACTAACCTATTTCTCTTCACATGCAAGTTTGCCACCTCGTCATTCAACATGTATGGAGAAAGGTCCACCACAACATGCAAACAAAAAATTCCCGCAACAACATATACATGTTACACGTAACCATTTCTCTATGAATATATTGCAAAACATTCCCGCAATAACATTCCAGGTATCGTCTAGTTTTCTAATATAATATAACTAGAGCGGACAACACAAAAGATGCCATCATTACAATGGCTAAAATGCTATCCATTTTCCATGATTAAAGTCCCTAGTGACCGCCTCCTGTTTAGTCCATATATGCTACAAGCACTATCTCAAGGTACTGGCCCCTTGCAATAGTATATATTATGTATCATGTATGCAGTAACACATTGTAAACACCTCACTATTAGATCACTGGATTCATCCTAACATAACTCTAGCAACTGTTCTACTCTTCTTCGCCCACCACGCTTCTACACACGATAACAGGAAAAGTTAATGAATGACAAGTTAAAAACAATTATAACCTACAATGCGTACAAAAACTTACTTCTTATTTAGTTTGCATTTGTTGTTGCGTTTAGTGTGCCCTAGCAATTTGCATGCGCCGCACCTGATTCTGATCTCGTCGTACGAAAGTGGCCTACTATTTTTCGACATAGGGTGGTTCTCATCTACCTTAGTTGCACCTTTGGTTGATACTTTAATAGGATCTTGAACTTCAACTATGTTGCCTTCACCATCGTCTACATATTCAATTGCACAAGTACTGAGATCAGTCGTTTTCTTACTCAAATTTTCCTTTAGCTGATCATACTCATGGCTCTTAGCTATCACGGTCTTCAAACTCTCATGTAAATGATCCCACAAATTTGGGAGTTTGCATGCTGCATGCATAGCTTCTGAAGCCAACACACTGACCTGGCTATATTTCATTCTTTCAGCTGCTCCAGTCCATCCAAATCCCAACAGATCGCTTGTGCGCCTCGCGGGCAGTCCCAACCTTGCGTCTTTCATGAACCGCACAAGAACTAAACACTTTGGTATTTCAGATATATTCAAGTACTTCAGTACATGGAATATGTGCTTGCAAGGTAGACCCTTTCGAATCATTCGTCTGCAGCTGCACCTTATAGTTTCTGCGGAATTCTTCCAGGTCACGATGTACTGTTGTGATCCGTCTTTGAGCTTTATTTCTACAATCTCCATGCCGCCAATTTTCCTAAGATCAGCTTGCAACATATAGAAGTTTGCTGGAGTGAAGACGTGAGAAGCCGCTATCTCAAGTTCCCTCGAGCTAGTAACTGGCACCGGTAAACTCTGTGAGGCCGTGCAATCATCTCGTGCCTCATTCTCGTGGATACGTACAACGGCGTTCTCATAGTGCAAAATCATATCCACCAGGGTCATTTCACTATCTAGGTGGAGGTGAAGGCATGAGTTTAGACTTTCACTCCTCTGGATGCTTTTCATGCCAAGCCAAAAACCCTTTGTCCGATAAGCCACGGCCCACAGTCTCCTCTTCTTATACATCCGTCTCAACCATGTTACTGTTTTTTCCGACTGCCATTTTTTGGAAAACGCGTGCCATCTCTCCTCAGACGTGGCCGTGGACGTGTTGTAGTACAGAAGAGTTCGGAACTCCTTCAAGGACTTGTGACTGAGGTGAATCTTCATATTTTTTTTCTATATGCCACGTACATATACGGTACCACACGTCTGGCAAGACTTGGCGAATTGCCTTGATCGTCGCACCGTCGGCGTCCGTGATAACACTCTTCGGCATCTTTTGACACATGCACCTCAAAAAAGTCTCCAGCAGCCACACATATGTCTCTTCGGTCTCGTCCGAAACTATGGCACAAGCAAAAGCAGTGGACTTCCGGTGATTGTTAAGACCAACAAAGGGTATGAATGGCATACCATACCGGTTCATCTTGTACGTGCTGTCAAATACAAGCACGTCGCCGAAGTCCTCATAGTCATGACAAGACTGGGAGTCACACCAGAACATCCTATTCATATGTCCTTCCTTGTCTAGCTTGTACTCGAAAAGAAGCTAGGATCCCTTTGCTTCCTACTAGCCATGATGCCTATGACTGTGGCAGCATCACCTTTTGAAAGCAGCTTCCTCTTCTCCCTGGTGCAAAGGTTGTATATTTCACGCCTGGTAAAACCAACACCGCCATACCATACATGTTTGCTGATGAAGGAATCCATCATGTCGTGAATTCTAATCCCTGCAGCTCCCGTGGACAGTATCTCGGATCTCTGGTACTCTTTGATTTTTCTGTGGGACCAAAGAAAAGGTACCTCATCCGGTCCTGCCAAGATATGGCTATGCTTGTTCTCAAAACTATCAACATACCAAACCCCACGCTTTTGGTCAAGCTTCACGGTCAGGTGCGCTTCGCAGTGGCAGCGTGTCTCGGGTCGGTTGTGTCCTTCCTCGGTTAGCAACCTGTTGTCACGTTTTCCTTGTCTGGAACAAACAAACCGCCTATAACGCATATGACGTAACTCGGTTTTGCTATACCCGTACCCTATTCTTTCTAGTGCTGAAACCATTATCTCTAGCATAGCTGTTGTAGAAATCATACGCAGCCTCGTGAGACATAAAAGTCATTTGTATTATCTGCATGAACATATCCCTCTTATCATCTGCACTAGCAGTATCTTGGACATTCTTTTTCCCCTCAACTTCTGTCACCTACACAATCATAACATAGCCATGAAAACAGTTTTCTATGGTATAACATTACTTCCATACAACATTGATTACATACATACCTCACTCATGATGACCGACAATTGCGACTCCCCAGAATCAGGTGGAGCTAATGATTCGACATCAGGACCTGTCTCCGTGTCGGATTCACCGTAATAGTCGTACGCATTATGACATTTGGAAATGAGCTGAAAAATATAACACAAATACATAAGTACTTATCATATAATATTCCAGGATTAATTCAATTGCATGCATGCCAACAAAAAATTCCACTTCCATACCTGACTAATGTAATCTTCATTCGAGATCTCCGAGTTGTTTTCCTCACCATCATCGTGCTCATTGTTTTCCTGACCATCATCATGTTCATCCATCTATAAATTTTCAAAATATAATATTGTCCAATGCCACCAAAAAATTACAACATGATAATGCCACTCACATTAAGATCTTCCAATACGTTCCCATTCTCTGACCTATCTCCACGATCTGAATTTTCATCATCTGACCAATCTTCTATCCAGTCTTTCGTCGGTTCTCCAAACTCCATGTCATACATCATATCAGTTAACTCATCGTCCACCATTTCCTACAACAATTAATATGTATCATCACATGTGCAAACGTTATCAATGCTGACATATACAACACCTAGCGCACGATCACGAATGTTAAATAAACTACCCCAACCGGAGAGCGCCCCAACCGAGGGCGTTCAGATCGTGCACACAACCGACGCCAACGACCTCTGGTCGCTCATGGATCCTCCCCCCTCTCCACACCGAAGCGGCGTTAAGGTACCTCCCATGAATCCAGTACGTGATCACTTTGGATCGCGAGAAGCAGCGCTACCCGTGATAACATGCGCCGCCGGATTCCTAGCCCACGGCACCAGTCGTGATTACTTTGGATCGCTGGATACCTAGGTAAGCCGCCGCATCAAATAACGGAGCCGTCGTGCACACAACCGACGGCAACCGACGCTAGGTTAACCCTAGAAAGAAGAAACCCACTTTAGCCCGCGTGATCACTATGTATATCACGACGAGCAGCACTACCAGAACAAGATATGCGATGGCCTGGGCCGCCAGAAAGCTAGGTTACCCGCCCCGCTAGGTTAACCACTATGACGGAAACAACGGCAGTTTGTTTGATGCTGCCACGAGCGAGACAAACGTGGGGAAACGGGATGTGGTACCTGCAAGCGCTGGAGGTTGACGACGGTGCCGCGAGCGCTCTCGGACGAGATCGCCGCCGCCGATATTCCTACAGAACCTCACCAGAATGATGGAGGAGCTGCGTGAATGATGGAGCTGCGTGATTGATGGATCGGCCATCGGCAGGTCCTACCTGGTCATGGGGTCGTGTCATCCTTTTTTTTTCGGGATGTCACCGTATACATACGTATGGGTCATACGGGTTATATGGGGCTTGGATATGGGCTACGAGGCTTGGATATGGGCAGCGGCGGGACGGAGAAAAAATAGATGGCAGGGGTCAAGAATACCCCTAGGAAATTGAGTTAGGGGGGTGCACCGGAGCAAGCTCCTTCCAAGCGATGTAGGCAGCGATAGTGGTCCTCTTGATCCCATTTTCAGATGGCGACGACGCAGAAGATGCAGACCACCATTGAAGTATGGAAGTGGCGCCAAGGGCAGCATCCACGGTGCCAAATCTGCTTGTTGTAGGAGCAAGAAAGGATCAGATGCATAGCAGTCTCCTCCTCCTGATCGCAAAGGCAACACTTACCAATTCCTATTACGCAGACGGTCGGCAGTCCACACCCTGTTTTGTAATAGCGTCCAGATAAACAACTGAATTTTTGGTTCGGCATTTATCTTCCAAATATTTTCCAGGTGCGGCAAAGGTAGTCTGTTGACAAACTGAAAATGATAAGAAGATTTGGCAGAGTAGCAACCATTAGATGCTGGCAGCCATGTGATGGTGTTTCTGTTATCATTCAAAATAAGCTCATTAATGGCCTTCCATGACTGAGAAACTGGTCCAGTTCCGAATCGGAGGTAATCCTCTGCAGTCCCCGCATCCATCTGCCATTCAGCATTGCTTCAGCAACAGTTAGGTTTTTCCTTGAGGCAAGCTTGAAAAGTGATGGGGCAATATCCTTTGAGGCACTCCTCAGCATCCATCTATCATGCCAAACTGACACGTTTTCCGTCTCCAATCGTCATCCATCTATCATGCCAAACTGGCACGTTTTCCGTCTCCAATCGTCATCCATCTATCATGCCAAACTGGCACGTTTTCCGTCTCCAACCGTCATCCATCTATCATGCCAAACTGGCACGTTTTCCGTCTCCAATCGTCATCCATCTATCATGCCAAACTGGCATGTTTTCCGTCTCCAATCGTCATCCATTTATCATGCCAAACTGGCACGTTTTCCGTCTCCAATCGTCATCCATCTATCATGCCAAACTCGCACGTTTTCCGTCTCCAATCGTCATCCATCTATCATGCCAAAATGGCACGTTTTCCGTCTCCAATCGTCATCCATCTATCATGCCAAGCTGGCACGTTTTCCGTCTCCAATCGTCATCCATCTATCATGCCAAGCTGGCACGTTTTCCGTCTCCAATCGTCATCCATCTATCATGCCAAACTGGCACGTTTTCCGTCTCCAATCGTCATCCATCTATCATGCCAAACTGGCATGTTTTCCGTCTCCAATCGGCATCCATCTATCATGCCAAACTGGCACGTTTTCCGTCTCCAATCGTCATCCATCTATCATGCCAAACTGGCACGTTTTCCCTCTCCAATCGTCATCCATCTATCATGCCAAACTGGCACATTTTCTGTCTCCAATCGTCATCCATCTATCATGCCAAACTGGCACGTTTTCCGTCTCCAATCGTCATCCATCTATCATGCCAAACTGGCACGTTTTCCGTCTCCAATCGTCATCCATCTATCATGCCAAATTGGCAAGTTTTCCGTCTCCAATCGTCATCCATCTATCATGCCAAACTGGCACGTTTTCCGTCTCCAATCGTCATCCATCTATCATGCCAAACTGGCACGTTTTCCGTCTCCAATCGTCATCTGTCTATCATGCCAAACTGGCACGTTTTCCGTCTCCAATCGTCATCCATCTATCATGCCAAACTGGCACGTTTTCCGTCTACCAGACAAAGAAAACAATTACTTGATATCAGGAAATGAACAAAGTTGCCGATATGGTGCGATAATGATCGATTTAACTTACTTCTCAAGCATTTCAGTTATGTCCACATACTCCTGGGGATCTTTTTGTCTCGAGTCTAAGACGGTTACTAGTCCCTGCTCAAGCTTAATCTCTAGGAGAATATAGTGGAACTTGCGCACGCATGCATAACTCATCAATTACATTACCATAACCTGGACTAATAAGGGAAACCGAATATGCACAAGACAGTAACACTCACTTGAAGTTGTAAGGAAAGAGTATTATATCTTTGTTTTCATTTATTACCAACGATCGTAACAAGTTGGCCTCGTTCTCTCTGGCCTGAAATTCAACCGTATATGCATCTATGAGATTTGTGTTAATGAACCCAATATCACCAATTTGTCTTTTCTTCAATTCGGCGATCTTCAATCTGCATAATATAGTGAGGATAATTATAAATACATGCAATGAAAGAGCAGACCTATATAGAGACTTAATGACAGAAGTAGTACTTACAGACAGTAGCAAGTGACCGTTAATTTATCGAGGGCATGTTGATTGAAAAACTGGAAGAACTCCTCAAATGGAACATTCAACAGATCAATTCCAACGAGGTCATGCTTCTCTTTAACTCTTAGCGTCAAAATATTCCTCCCGCCAGACTCTCTGCAGGTTTTCATGTATCAATCATGGAATCTTCGCATAATCGTTGTTAGAGATCTTTCATCTTTGACGAGAGGCTTCCCGTACTCGTATCTATGTTCGTCCACCTCCAAGAAATCATAATGTACATCGTCGGGCAGGTAATCTCCAAGATTGGTATAACCGGGCACCATCCTCGGATCATTAGCGACGATATCGCTAGACACCTTGAGCGGGGGGCACGATAGGTTCGCTTGTTCTCCGAGCTGGGCAATTTTTTTCCCAGCTTGTCGTTCTTTTAACCTTTGATCACTGATAGTACTTCCCGACCGCTCCGCTTCGATAAATGACCTTTCAATAATGCGCTCATAGTTGCCTTTCGATGGAGACTTTGGTGGTTTCTTCAGGGAAGCCAGAGTGCACTTCGCTTTCACCAGATCTATCTTCTCCTCCGGAGGTGGATGTTTCTTTGCTTTCACCCCTACAAAGAAGTTCGTCACTTCGGCTTGCACGATCTTCGCGTTTTCCTCCAGGGTCCTCTCGTATGGTAACTTCTCTGGAGTCTTCAAATAAGGACCGAATCTGTATTGCCTCCCGCCTCTGGCTGTACTGCTAGACGCAGGAGTAGACGAAGTGGCTGCGGCTATCTTCTTTCCTTTCTTACGAGGCGGAGGAGAAGGACTATGACGCGCCGGAGCAGCCGGAGCGGCGGCGGGTCTCTTATGCCCTTGCTGACGAGGCGGAGAAGGAGGAGGCTAGTTGCTCGGGCGCGTCGGCGCAGGCGGAGAAGGAGGCGGAGTGCCGCCACGCGCCGGAGAAGGAGGCTGAGTGCCCTGATCACTCGCCAGAGGAGGAGGCGGAGGAGGAGGCAGAGTGCCCTGACTCGCCGGAGGAGGAGGAGGAGGCAGAGGCGTCCAGTTCGAAAGGTTGACGAGCTCCTTCCTCCATAGGCATGGAGTCTTCAGAGAAGAACCCAGCCGAGTCTCCCCTTCACCCGTAGGATGGTCAAGCTCGAGGTCCTCAAATCCGTCTGTCATTTCATCCACCATCACCCTAGCATATCCTTCTGGAATCGGCCGGCAGTGATAGGTTGCGCCAGGTTCAGGATGTGCAACAGAGCCAACAGCCGCCTTGACTTTCAATTTCATCCATTGCTTCATAAGGTGGCAATGTTGAGACTCCGTGATAGCATCCACGGGGTAGCTAGCAGGAGCCGTGAAGACTGGCTCCTGCTGAAGCAGCTTGGTGAAAGCCACGCTGCTTCTCCGTTGAGATGGCGGGGTAGCTTTGGGCGAAGCTTCGGCAGGTCGTTTGCTGCGATTTGCTTCTCGTTCCTCTATCGCTTGTACCCTTGCGTGCAGAACCTGCAGTTGGGTATGCTCCACTTTCTTCCTCCTCTCCTGGCATTTGTAATCACCTGCATCCGGAAACCCAACCTTCCAAGGAATGGAGCCTGGCGTGCCTCGTGTCCGTCCAGGGTGCTCAGGATTCCCGAGGGCCATTGTGAGCTCATCGTTCTCTCTGTCTGGAACGAACGTCCCTTGCTATGCTGCCTCGATATATTCCTGAAGCCTCGTGACGGGTATTCGTAGTTGCTCGTTCGTCCAAACGCACTTCCCTGATACAGGGTCCAAGGTTCCGCCAACCCTGAAGAACCAAGTCCGGCAACGGTCTGGCCAGTTCAATGTCTCTGGTTCGACCCCTTTATCAACCAGGTCATTCTCAGCCTTGGCCCACAACGGTCAGGCTTTGAGGTAGCCACCTGACCCCGTGCGATGGTGATGCTTCTTCTTCGCAGCATTTTTCTTGTTTGCCGCTGACATCTTCTTACTCTTGTCTGATATCTTGTGGGACACAAATGTGGGCCAGTGATCTCTGATCTTCTCATACCGTCTGGTGAATTCTGGTGTCTTTTCTTTGTCGACAAATGATGTTTTCAGCTCATTCTTCCACCTCCTGAATAGTTCTGCCATCTTCTTAAGAGCATGAGACTTGATCAATTGCTCTTTAACTGGCTTCTCCGAATCCTCCTCTAGCGGTAGGGTGAAATTTGCCTTCAGCGCGGTCCAAAGACATCTTTCTGCATATCGTCGACATAAGACACCTCAGGGTCTTCCTTCTTAGGCTTTAACCATTGGTGGATACTGATCGGGATCTTGTCCCTAACAGGAACCCCGCACTGAGCAGTAAATGCTTCCTTTGTCCGGATGGGTTCAATCGGAATGCCATAGTTCGTGATTGCTGTGATCTCAAACCTTTCACGAGCCCAACTTTTTCTTTGGGCCTCGTCTCTTTACCGAAGTTGTGCTCGATCCGGAGGGCTAGAAAAAAGAAGAAAGACGAGAGTTAATTAATATGTGTACATGCCAAAACAATGAATGCATCAATTGGCTCGTCAGCACAGGCTTAACTAATATATATACCTGGTCGGACTCGGTTCGGTCACCGGAGCCGTCATCACGGTCTCCTTCTTGCACCGGCATTGGGTCACCGGAGCCGTCATCACGGTCTTCTTCTTGCACCGGCATTGGGTCACCGGAGCCATCATAATCATAGCCTGCTTCTTCACCCTGTCCTTCCAGACCATCGGTGTCATTGAGAAACGACAAGATGACATCACTTCCTTGTGCGATTATGTCCCCCAACACTGCTTCTGTTGCTTCGTCTCAGGGGTGCTCCATAGTTTATGCAAATATTTACAAGATGACAATTAATATTCAAACATGACAGATGGATATATTAGTGGCAAACGTAGAACTAGCTAGCTAATCACAATAAGGAATCATATTAGTGGCCTCGACGCTGCTTCTCTAGGGTTTGGGGTGGCCTCGGCAACGCTTCAAGGGTTTGGGGTGGCCTCGACAGCGCTTCAAGGGTTTGGCGTGGCCTCCTCAATGACAACGCTCTTTTAACTTGGTAAATTTGGGTGGCCTCGAGAGAGTTTGTCGGGTAGGGGCGCGGCGGGAGGGGGTAGGAGACCAACATCATTTTTTTCTAGGGTTTGGGTGTCCTCGAGAGTTTTGGTCGAGCGAGAGTGCCGGGGGGTACTCCCGTGGTATAAGTTATCACGGTCGAGAGGGGGCTATATCGACAACGACGACATACGACGACCCCTCGACCCTCGATCCCTCGGCGACCCTCGACCCCTCGGTGACCCTCGACCCTCTACCCTAGCTAATTCCCGACCCTCTCCCCTTGTAACGCCCTGGATCCGATGCGCCAGGTGTCTTCCAGCTACTCGTCGTTGTTTCCATGTCATTTGCTTGCATGTTGCATTTTGCCATGTCATCATCTGCAACTCATCTGCATGTTTTTCAAAACTTGCATCCGTTCGGGTTTCCCCGGTTCTCTCCGTTGTCTGTTCTGAGTCCAGCCACACTCGCACGCGCCCGTCGCACCTCTCAGACCATGTTTCATGAGCGGGAGAAAAATGTTCTCGGAATGGGTGGAAAGTTGGCGTGCGGTCTTATTATAGTGTAGGTAGACCGCCTGTCAATTTTCGTCGCATTCGGAGCTCATTTGATAGCCCAACCGTTAAACATATAGCGGTCTTTGAAACTACCGTCGGGCCTCTCTCTCTCTCTCTTCTCTCCACTCAGCCCAACCCCTCTTCACAGCCCACCTGTAGCCCACCTAGTCCCCCCTTTCCCCGGAATCGCATGATCGCGATCGTACGCTTCGAATCGCTCTTAAAACCCCCCTAACCCTAGCCCTTACCCTATATATGCACACACACACATGCCATTTTTGGTCTTCCCCTTCCCCTTCCTCGGGTTCCGCGCCCTCCTAACCCGCCGCCGCCACTTGGCGCCGCCCCCGCCGCCAGCTGCCACCAGCGCCGCCGCTTCCCTCCAACCGGAGCGCGCCACATCGCCCTATCCACCCCGCAGCCAACCAGGGCCGGCCACGTGCCCCCAGCTTCTCCCTCGCCCGCAGCCCTCCCGGACCTGCGAGGCCCGCCCGAGCCCCAATCTGGCTGAGGCCCGAGCGCCGCCGCCCGTGCTCGATCACTCGCCCGCGCTGCCTCCCTCCTGCGCCTTGCCGTCGCCATCGGGCTCGGCCCGCGCCGTCCGCCGCCTCCTTGCCTCCCGGCTGGCGCCGCCCGCAGCTCCTCCCTTCCTCTACCGGAGCGCGTCGTCCCCTGCTCCGCCGCCTCGTCGCCTCCTCCGGCGAGTTCGCCGCCGACCGACCTCGCGCCGGCTGGATCCGGTGCCTAGGAGGCCGGATCCACCCCGCGACGCCCGTTCCCGTCCTCCTCCGCCGCAGGAGTGCCGCCTCGCCTCGCCGGAGAACCCTCGCCGCCCGGACCCACGTCGGCCCGACCCGGATCCACCTCCCAGACCCGCTCCGCGCCTAGATCCAGATCCACAAGGTTGACCCTCGGTTTTCATCAAGTCCCTGTAACTTTTGCATTCTTATGCCATGTTCATCGTGCCATAACTTCATGTGTGCTGCTCCGTTTCATGCATATGATATATCAAAGTGTTCATTGTGAGATGCTATACATTTTGTTCCATTGTGTCATGCTCGTTTGAGTTCATCTTGATGCCCTAATAATTGTTGCAAGAGTGCAATATGATGTTAACTACTGTCTGTTAACAGAACTTGTTGTTTTGTCTTTTTCATTGCATTTTGTGTGTGCATCTTATGAGCTTGATGTCTACATGAGTTTTTAGCTACGTCATGCCATCTTTACAGTGGTACAATCCATGTATTTTTGTGAGTCTTGTAGTGAGTGCATCGGGCTCGTGAAGTAGGGTACTTGTTGTTTTTGTTTTGCTAGGCTGAATCTGCTATATCATGATGCTATGTAAACCTGCTTCTACAAGTCATTCTATGCATAATATGGAGATTCACTAAGGATGTTTTGTTATACATGTCATGCTCTATCCATCCATGCCCCTGTTTGCATTTATAGCCTGCTGTAGCTTGTTGTAATCTTGCTCTCAAATTGCTAAATAATGTTGCTGTCAGCCTGTTAACATTAAGTTCAGTTTTGCCACGTGCTTTGCTAGTGATCCAGGCACCCTATGACTATGCTATTGCCATGTTTAGCTCCATAAATATGTCTTCTTACTGTTGGTCATCTTGTCATGCCATTTAATGCTCTGTGGTGAGTGGTACAAGCTCACTGACATGCCTACTTATCGTTGTTTCTGCCATGAGCTGTTATTTTCAGTCTGAATCTGTCATATTGCTTGCCATGTTTGCATGGATGCTACCATGTTTTCTATTGATCTTTGGAATAAGTTCAGTAAGGGAGTTTTGTGCTTTGTCTTTAGTGTTAGCATGCCATGCCTTTGTTTGCCATGTTAAGGTCCTGTAACATGTTGTTTGATAGCTCTAAACATTGCAACCTGATGTTATTTCTGCTAAGTCTGTAAACTGTTATTATTTGCAATCTTGCCTTGTCCTTTTGAGCATGTTATAGTGATTTCTGGAGATAGCTCAGTGTTCATGTTGTTTTGTCATGCTTTACCTGTAATTCATGCCCATGCCTTTTGTTATTATGTTGAGGTGATGTAGCAGATAGTTTTGATGCTTGCTAGATGCCTAGTTGTTGTTTTGGACAGCTTGTCCTTTAAACTTGTTTCATGTGTGTTGAACTGTTGCTCCGTTTTGAGTGTGCTTTATATGAAACTTACTTGATTTTGCATGAAGATTCATATTATCATGTTGCATCCATGTTTTGAGAGTGTTTGCTTGATGTTTGTATGCATTTTGCATCAATGCCATGTTTAACTGTTTTGCTCATATCTTCTAGGCCGTAGCTCCAAATTAAATGAACTTTATATGTAACTTGACTGGAATCTCGTGTAGATCATCTTGGTGCATCTTAACTTGCTGTTTAACAACTTGAACATAAGGTTTATTCAGTTCTGGACCAATTTCTAAATTTGCATATGAGGACTTACCGGAATTGTTATATGTTGTTTCCAGCCTCATTTAACCTTGCTTTGATGTGTTGTTCTTGTATGCAACATCTCTTGCCATGAGTAGCTTCATGTAGTCTTGTCTTGCATCATACTTGGTTGAGCATCATGTCATGTATATGTGTGGTGTGTTTACCATGTTGTGAAGGAAATATGCCCTAGAGGCAATAATAAAAGTTATTATTTATTTCCTTATATCATGATAAATGTTTATTATTCATGCTAGAATTGTATTAACCGGAAACATAATACATGTGTGAATACATAAACCTACAGAGTGTCACTAGTATGCCTCTACTTGACTAGCTCGTTAATCAAAGATGGTTATGTTTCCTAACCATGAACAAGGAGTTGTTATTTGATTAACGGATCACATCATTGGTTGAATGATCTGATTGACATGACCCATTCCATTAGCATAGCACCTGATCGTATAGTTTGTTGCTAGTGCTTTTCTTCATGACTTATACATGTTCCTATGACTATGAGATTATGCAACTCCCGTTTGCCGAGGAACACTTTGGTGCTACCAAACGTCACAACGAATCGGGTGATTATAAAGGTACATTACAGGTGTCTCCGAAGGTACATGTTGGGTTGGCATATTTGAGATTAGGATTTGTCACTCCGATTGTCGGAGAGGTATCTCTGGGCTCTCTCGGTAATGCTCATCACCTAAGCCTTGCAAGCATTGTAACTAATGAGTTAGTTATGAGATGATGTATTACGGAACGAGTAAAGAGACTTGCGATAACGAGATTGAACTAGGTATTGATACCGACGATCGAATCTCGGGCAAGTAACATACCGATGACAAAGGGAACAACGTATGTTGTTATGCGGTCTCGACCGATAAAGATCTTCGTAGAATATGTAGGAACCAATATGGGCATCCAGGTCCCGCTATTGGTTATTGACCGAGAGGTGTCTCGGTCATGTCTACATAGTTCTCGAACCCGTAGGGTCCGCACGCTTAACGCTTCGATGGCGGTTACTATGAGTTTTATGATGTTGATGTACGAAGGTTGTTCGAGTCCCGGATGAGATCACGGACATGACGAGGAGTCTCGAAATGGTCGAGACATAAAGATTGATATATTGAAGCCTATGTTTGACTCGGAATCACTCCGGGTGAAATTGGGAATTTTACCGAGTACCGGGGTTACGGAACCTCCCGGGGTCAATGGGCCTTGATGGGCCTTAGTGGGAAAGAGAAAAGGGGCCCTATAGCTGGCGCAGCCTTCCCCTTCCCTAGTCCTATTAGGATTAGGAGAAGGGGTGGGCCTCTCTCCCTCTCCCTTGGTCAAACCCTAGTTGGACTAGGATTTGGGGGAATCCTACTCCTAGTAGGAGTAGGACACCCTGTGCGCCTCCCTCCTGGCCGGCCAACCCCTCCCTTCCCTCCTTTATATACAGGGCAGGGGCACCCCATGACACACAAGTTGATCGATTAGATCGTTCCTTAACCGTGCAGCGGTGCCCCTTCCACCAGATTACACCTCGATCATACCGTGGCGGAGCTTAGGCGAAGCCTGCGTCGGTGGAACATCATCATCGTCACCACACCGTCAGGTCGACGAAACTCTCCTCAACACTCGGCTGGATCGGAGTTCGAGGGACGCCATCGAGCTGAACGTGTGCAGAACTCGGAGGTGCCGACGCTCGGTACTTGGATCGGTTGGATCGGGAAGAAATGCGACTACATCAACGCGTTGTTATAACGCTTCCGCTTTCGGTCTCACGAGGGTGCGTGGACGGATACTCTATCCTCTCGTTGCTATGCCATCACCATGGTCTTGCGTGATCGTGAGGAAAATTTTTGAAATTACTCGTTCCCCAACAGTGGTATCGAGCCAGGTTTTATGCGTTGATGTCATATGCACGAGTAGAACACAAGTGAGTTGTGGGCGATACAAGTCATACTACCTACCAGCATGTCATACTTTGGTTCAGCGGTATTGTGAGATGAAGCGGCCCGGACCGACATTACGCAGACGCTTACGCGAGACTGGTTTCACCGCTGTGAGCACTCGTTGCTTAAAGGTGGTGGCGGGTGTCTGTCTCTCTCACTTTAGTTGAACCGAGTGTGGCTACGCCCGGTCCTTGAGAAGGTTAAACGGAGTCTATTTGACGAAGTATCGTTGTGGCTTTGATGCGAGGTAAGAACGGTTCTTGCTCAGCCCGTAGCAGCCACGTAAAACTTGCAACAAACAAAGTAGAGGACGTCTAACTTGTTTTTGCAGGGCATGTTATGATGTGATATGGTCAAGACGTGATGCTATATTTTATTGTATGAGATGATCATGTTTTGTAACCGAAGTTATCGGCAATGGCAGGAGCCATATGGTTGTCGCTTTATTGTATGAAATGCAAGCGCCATGTAATTGCTTTACTTTATCACTAAGTAGTAGCGATAGTCGAGAAGCAATAGTTGGCGAGGCGACAACGATGCTACGATGGAGATCAAGGTGTCGCGCGGTGACGATGGTGATCATGGCGGTGCTTCGGAGATGGAGATCACAAGCACAAGATGATGATGGCCATATCATATCACTTATATTGATTGCATGTGATGTTAATCCTTTATGCATCTTATTTTGCTTTGATTGACGGTAGCATTATAAGATGATCCCTTACTAAATTATCAAGAAGTGTTCTCCCGAGTATGCACCGCTGCGAAAGTTCTTCGTGCTGAGACACCACGTGATGATCGGGTGTGATAGGCTCTACGTTCAAATACAACGGGTGCAAAACAGTTGCACACGCGAATACTCAGGTTATACTTGACGAGCTATGCATATAAGATATGACCTCGGAACACGGAGACCGAAGGTCGGCGTGAATCATATAGTAGATATGATCAACATATTGATGTTCACCATTGAAACTACTCCATCACACGTGATGATCGGTCATGGTGTAGTTGAAATGGATCACGCAATCACTTAGAGAATTGGAGGATATTTTTCTAAGTGGGAGTTCTTAAGTAATATGATTAATTGAACTTAAATTTATCATGAACTTAGTACTGATAGTATCTTGCTTGTCTATGATGTGTAGATAGATGGCTCGTCTTTGTTGTTCCGTTGAATTTTAATGCGTTCCTTGAGAAAGCAAAGTTGAAAGATGATGGCAGCAATTACACGGACTGGGTCCGTAATTTGAGGATTATCCTCATTGCTGCACAGAAGAATTACGTCCTGGAAGCACCGTTAGGTGCCAGGCCTGTGTGCAAGGGCTGCGCCGAAGTTGTGAACGTCGGCAAAGCAAAGCTGATGACTACTCTATAGTTCAGTGTGCCATGCTTTACGGCTTAGAACCGAGACTTCAACGTCGTTTTGAACACCATGGAGCATATGAGATGTTCCAGGAGTTGAAGTTAATATTCCAAGCGAATGCCCGGATTGAGAGATATGAAGTCTCCAATAAGTTCTATAGCTGTAAGATGGAGGAGAATGGTTACGTCGGTGAGCATATACTCGTAATGTCCGGATATAACAATCACTTGATTCAACTGGAGTTAATCTTCCGGATGATTGCGTCATTGACAGAATTCTCCAATCACGCCACCAAGCTACAAGAGCTTCGTGATGAACTATAATATGCAAGGGATGACCAAAACTATGCCCGAGCTCTTCGCGATGCTGAAAGCATGGAGGTAGAAATCAAAAGGAGCATCAAGTGTTGATGGTTAACAAAACCACTAGTTTCAAGAAAAGGGCAAAGGAAAGAAAAGGAAACTTCAAAAGAGCAGCAAGCAAGTTGCTGATCAAGAGAAGAAACCCAAGTCTGGTCCTAAGCCTGAAACTGAGTGCTTCTATTGCAAGCAGGCTGGTCCTTTGGAAGCGGAACTGCCCCAAGTATTTGGCGGATAAGAAGGATGGCAAGGTTAACAAAGGTATATGTGATATACTTGTTATTGATGTGTACCTTACTAATACTCGCAGTAGCACTGGTATTTGATACTGGTTACATTGCTAATATTTGCAACTCAAACAGGGCTACGGATTGCGAAGATTGGCTAAGGACGAGGTGACGATGCGCGTGGAAATGGTTCCAAAGTCGATGTGATCGCGATCGGCACGCTACCTCTACATCTACCTTCGGATTAGTATTAGACCTAAATAATTGTTATTTAGTACCATCGTTGAGCATGAACATTATATCTGGATCTTGTTTGATGCGAGACGGTTATTCATTTAAATCAGAGAATAATGGTTGTTCTATTTATATGAATAATATCTTTTATGGTCATGCACCATTGAAGAATGGTTTGTTTTTACTTAATCTTGATAGTAGTGATACACATATTCATAATGTTGAAACCAAAAGATGCAGAGTTGATAATGATGGTGCAACTTATTTGTGGCACTGCCGTTTAGGTCATATCGGTGTAAAACGCATGAAGAAACTCCATGCTGATGGACTTTTGGAGTCACTTGATTATGAATCACTTGGCACTTGCGAACCGTGCCTTATGGGCAAGATGACTAAAACACCGTTCTCGGAACTATGGAGAGAGCAACAGATTTATTGGAAATCATACATACCGATGTATGTGGTCCAATGAATGTTGAGGCTCGTGGCGGATATCGTTATTTTCTCACCTTCACAGATGATTTGAGCAGATATGGGTATATCTACTTAATGAAACACAAGTCTGAAACATTTGAAAAGTTCAAAGAATTTCAGAGTGAAGTGGAAAATCATCGTAACAAGAAAATAAAGTTTCTACGATCTGATCGTGGAGGAGAATATTTGAGTTACGAGTTTGGCCTACATTTGAAACAATGCGGAATAGTTTCGCAACTTACGCCACCGGAACACCACAACGTAATGGTGTGTCCGAACGTCGAATCGTATTTTATTAGATATGGTGCGATCTATGATGTCTCTTACTGATTTACCGCTATCGTTTTGGGGTTATGCTTTAGAGACGGCTACATTCACTTTAAATAGGGCACCATCTAAATCCGCTGAAACGACGCCTTATGAACTGTGGTTTGGCAAGAAACCAAAGTTGTCGCTTTTGAAAGTTTGGGGCTGCGATGCTTATGTGAAAAGCTTCAACCTGATAAGCTCGAACCCAAATCGGAGAAATGTGTCTTCATAGGATACCCAAAGGAGACAGTTGGGTACACCTTCTATCACAGAACCGAAGGCAAGATTTTTGTTGCTAAATTCGAAACTTTCTAGAGAAGGAGTTTCTCTCGAAAGAAGTGAGTGGGAGGAAAGTAGAACTTGATGAGATAATCTGTATCTACTCCTTATTGAGAAGTAGTACATCACGAAAACAGTTTCGTGACACCTACACCAAATAGGGAGGAAGCTGATGATGATGATCATGAAACTTCAGATCAAGTTTCTCAGAACTTCAGAGATCAACAGAGCAAGATCCGCACTGAGTGGTACGGTAATCCTGTTTTGGAAGTCATGTTACTGGAACATGATGAACCTACGAACTATGAAGAAGCGATGGTGAGCCCAGATTCCACAAAATGGCTTGAGGCCATGAAATCTGAGATGGGATCCATGTATGAGAACAAAGTATGGACTTTGGTTGACTTGCCCGATGATCGGCAAGCAATTGAGAATAAATGGATCTTCAAGAAGAAGACCGACGCTGATGGTAATGTTATCGTCTATAAAGCTCGACTTGTTGCAAAAGGTTTTCGACAAGTTCAAGGGATTGACTACGATGAGACCTTCTCACCAGAAGCGATGCTTAAGTCCGTCCGAATCATGTTAGCAATTGCCGCATTTTATGATTATGAAATTTGGCAAATGGATGTTAAAACTGCATTCTGAATGGATTTACGGAAGAAGAGTTGTATATGATGCAACCAGAAGGTTTTGTCGATCCAAAGGAGCTAACAAAGTGTGCAAGCTCCAGCGATCCATTTATGGACTGGTGCAAGCCTCTCGGAGTTGGAATAAACGTTTTGATAGTGTGATCAAAGCATTTGGGTTTATCTGAGACTTTTGGAGAAGCTTTGATTTACAAGAAAGTGAGTGGGAGCTCAGAGCATTTTGATATTATATGTGGATGACATATTATTGATCGGAAATGATATAGAATTTCTGGATAGCATAAAGGGATACTTGAATAAAAGTTTTTCGATGAAAGACCTCGGTGAAGCTGCTTACATATTGGGCATTAAGATCTATAGAGATAGATCAAGACGCTTAATAGGACTTTCACAAAGCACATACCTTGATAAAGTTTTGAAAAAGTTCAAAATGGATCAGGCAAAGAAAGGGTTCTTGCCGGTATTACAAGGTGTGAAGTTGAGTAAGACTCAATGCCCGACCACCGCAGAAGATAGAGAGAAAATGAAAGATGTTCCCTATGCTTCAGCCATAGGCTCTATCATGTATGCAATGCTGTGTACCAGACCTGATGTGTGCCTTGCTGTAAGTTTAGCAGGCAGGTACCAAAGTAATCCAGGAGTGGATCACTGGACAGCGGTCAAGAACATCCTTAAGTACTTGAGAAGAACTAAGGATATGTTTCTCATTTATGGCGGTGACAAAGAGCTCGTCGTAAACGGTTACGTCGATGCAAGCTTTGACACTGATCCGGACGATTCTAAATCGCAAACCGGATACGATTTACATTAAGCGGTGGAGCTGTCGGTTGGTGCAGTTCCAAACAAAGCGCCGCTCGGGATCTACATGTGAAGTTGAGTACATAGCTGCTTGGAAGCAGCTAATGAAGGAGTCTGGATGAAGGAGTTCATAACCGATCTAGGTGTTGTACCTAGTGTATCGGGTCCAATGAAAATCTTTTGTGACAATATGGTGCAATTGCCTTGGCAAAGGAATCCAGATTTCACAAGAGAACCAAGCACATCAAAAGACGCCTCAACTCCATCCGGATTTGGTCCGGTGGGAGACATAGAGATATGCAAGATACATACGGATCTGAATGTTGCAGACCCGCTGACTAAGCCTCTTCCACGAGCAAAACATGATCAGCACCAAGACTCCATGGGTGTGAGAATCATTTGTGTAATCTAGATTATTGACTCTAGTGCAAGTGGGAGATCTGAAGGAAATATGCCCTAGAGGCAATAATAAAAGTTATTATTTATTTCCTTATATCATGATAAATGTTTATTATTCATGCTAGAATTGTATTAACCGGAAACATAATACATGTGTGAATACATAAACCTACAGAGTGTCACTAGTATGCCTCTACTTGACTAGCTCGTTAATCAAAGATGGTTATGTTTCCTAACCATGAACAAGGAGTTGTTATTTGATTAACGGGATCACATCATTGGTTGAATGATCTGATTGACATGACCCATTCCATTAGCATAGCACCTGATCGTATAGTTTGTTGCTAGTGCTTTTCTTCATGACTTATACATGTTCCTATGACTATGAGATTATGCAACTCCCGTTTGCCGAGGAACACTTTGGGTGCTACCAAACGCCACAACGTAATCGGGTGATTATAAAGGTACATTACAGGTGTCTCCGAAGGTACATGTTGGGTTGGCATATTTGAGATTAGGATTTGTCACTCCGATTGTCGGAGAGGTATCTCTGGGCTCTCGGTAATGCTCATCACCTAAGCCTTGCAAGCATTGTAACTAATGAGTTAGTTATGAGATGATGTATTACGGAACGAGTAAAGAGACTTGCGATAACGAGATTGAACTAGGTATTGGATACCGACGATCGAATCTCGGGCAAGTAACATACCGATGACAAAGGGAACAACGATGTTGTTATGCGGTCGACCGATAAAGATCTTCGTAGAATATGTAGGAACCAATATGGGCATCCAGGTCCCGCTATTGGTTATTGACCGAGAGGTGTCTCGGTCATGTCTACATAGTTCTCGAACCCGTAGGGTCCGCACGCTTAACGCTTCGATGATGTTACTATGAGTTTTATGATGTTGATGTACGAAGGTTGTTCGAGTCCCGGATGAGATCACGGACATGACGAGGAGTCTCAAATGGTCGAGACATAAAGATTGATATATTGGAAGCCTATGTTTGACTCGGAATCACTCCGGGTGAAATTGGGAATTTTACCGAGTGCGGGGTTACGGAACCTCCCGGGGTCAATGGGCCTTGATGGGCCTTAGTGGGAAAAGAAAGGGGCCCTATAGCTGGCGCAGCCTTCCCCTTCCCTAGTCCTATTAGGATTAGGAGAAGGGGTGGCGCTCTCTCCCTCTCCCTTGGTCAAACCCTAGTTGGACTAGGATTTGGGGGAATCCTACTCCTAGTAGGAGTAGGACACCTGGTGCGCCTCCCTCCTGGCCGCCAACCCTCCCTTCCCTCCTTTATATACAGGGCAGGGGCACCCCATGACACACAAGTTGATCGATTAGATCGTTCCTTAACCGTGCGGTGCCCCTTCCACCAGATTACACCTCGATCATACCGTGGCGGAGCTTAGGCGAAGCCCTGCGTCGGTGGAACATCATCATTGTCACCACACCGTCGTCTTGTGAAACTCTCCTCAACACTCGGCTGGATCGGAGTTCGAGGGACGCCATCGAGCTGAACGTGTGCAGAACTCGGAGGTGCCGACGCTCGGTACTTGGATCGGTTGGATCGGGAAGAAGTACGACTACATCAACGCGTTGTTATAACGCTTCGCTTTCGGTTTACGAGGGTACGTGGACGGATACTCTATCCTCTCGTTGCTATGCCATCACCATGGTCTTGCGTGATCGTAGGAAAATTTTTGAAATTACTACGTTCCCCAACATGTTGTGTGCTTCTTCTCGATAGTTCCTGTTTCATTGCGATCGTGAGGATTCGTTCGTCTACGCTTGGTTCGGCTTCATCCGTTCGTCTTCTTCATGGACTCATTCTTCTTCCTAGCGGGATTTCAGGCAAGTTGACAGTTACTCTGGATCTCACTACTATCATTGCTATGCTAGTTGCTTCATTCTATCGCTTTGCAGCGCTACCTATCTCTTGTCTATCAAGCCTCCCAGATTGCCATGTCAGCCTCTAACCTTTTTCACCCTTCCTAGCAAACCGTTGTTTGGCTATGTTACCGCTTTTGCTCAGCCCCTCTTATAGCGTTGTTAGTTGCAGGTGAAGTTGAAGATTGCTCCATGAGGGACAGGAATATGTTGGGATATCACAATATCTCTTATTTAATTAATGCATCTATATACTTGGTAAAGGGTGGAAGGCTCGGCCTTATGCCTGGTGTCTTGTTCCACTCTTGCCACCCTAGTTTCCGTCATACCGGTGTTATGTTCCTTGATTTTGCGTTCCTTACGCGGTTGGGTGATTTATGGGACCCCCTTGACAGTTCGCTTTGAATAAAACTCCTCCAGCAAGGCCCAACCTTGGTTTTAACATTTGCCTCACCTAGCCTTTTTTTCCCTTGGGAGTCGCGCTCCCGAGGGTCATCTTATTTTACCCCCCCCCCCCGGGCCAGTGCTCCTGGGAGTGTCGGTCCAAAGTAGAGCACCGTGCGGGACTGTCCCTTGGCAACTTGGGTTATGTTGGTACCTGTACGCTTCGCTTATCCGGTGTGTCCTGAGAACGAGATACGTGCGACTCCTATCGGGATTGTCGACACATCGGGCGGCTTTGCTGGTCTTGTTTTACCATTGTCGAAATGTCTTGTAAACCGGGATTCCGAGACTGATCGGGTCTTCCTGGGAGAAGGAATATCCTTCGTTGACCGTGAGAGCTTGTGATGGGCTAAGTTGGGACACCCCTGCAGGGTATAAACTTTCGAGAGCCATGCCCGCGGTTATGTGGCAGATGGGAATTTGTTAATGTCCGGTTGTAGATAACTTGACACCAGATTCGAATTAAAACGCATCAACCGCGTGTGTAGCCGTGATGGTCTCTTTCCGGCGGAGTCCGGGAAGTGAACACGGCTTTGGGTTATGTATGAACGTAAGTAGTTTCAGGATCACTTCTTGATCACTTCTAGCTTCTCGACCATTCCGTTTGCTTCTCTTCTCGCTCTCATTTGTGTATGTTAGCCACCATATATGCTTAGTCGCTGCTGCAACCTCACCACTTTACCCCTTCCTTACCCATTAAGCTTTGCTATTCTTGATACCCATGGTAATGGGATTGCTGAGTCCTCGTGGCTCACAGATTACTACAACAACAGTTGCAGGTACAGGTTATGCGATGATCATGACGCGAGAGCGATGTTTGCTTGTTTTGGAGTTCTTCTTCTGCTTCTTCTTCGATCAGGGGATAGGTTCCAGGTCGGCAGCCTGGGCTAGCGTGGTGGATGTCGTTTGAGTTTCTGTTTGTGTTTCATCCGTAGTCGGATGGTGCTCTTATGTAAGATGATGTTGTATTCGTGTGGCATTGTATGCCTTTTGTATGTATCCCCATCTATTATGTAATGTTGATGTAATGATATCCACCTTGCAAAAGCGTTTCAATATGCGGTTCTATCCTTGGTGGGACCTTCGAGTCTCTTTAGGATAGTATCGCATATTGGGCGTGACACCCCTCGAACTCTCGGCGACCCCCCCCCATGTCGAAGTTATTGGGGAGGGGGTATATCGATAACAACATATCCGATAAAAAATAAGAAAAGGAAGAAGAAGAAAAAAAAGAGGAGAAGAAGAAAGGAATAGATGATTTATCTATTCCTTTCTTCTTCTCCTCTTTTTTTTTTTCCTTTTTTCCTCTTCTTATTTATTTCTCCTCTTCTTCTCCTTTTTCTTTTCCTTCTTCCTAAACTAAACATAAACGAAAATAATCCTAAAACTAAACGAAACTTCTCCTCCTCCCTTTTATTTCTTCTTCTTCTTTTTTTCATCCCAAAACTTTATGAACAAAATTACAATAGAAAAACAATAAAATTCTATGAACAAAACTACAACAGAAAAAATCATAAAAATTCTATAAAAATGACATATTCTTTGCATATGAACATACAAACATTTGCATATTCTACAATAATATCACCAAAAAAATCTATGAACAGAAAAAAAATCCTAACTTTTGCATACGAACATACATACATCATCATCATCATCTACTACTACTACTACAATATGAACAAAAAATAAATATATATGTGAACAGGGGCTGCTTGCTGTCAAGCATAGGGAGGCATGTGGCGTCAGGCGGGTCTGTGGCGGTGTTGGGGCACGGGGAAGGGGGAGAGGAGGGAGCAGTGCGGTGAGGCTCACAGTGCAGGCGAGCGGCGGCGAGGTCGGGGCAGGGCGCTCGGCGTGCGCGACGACGAGGTCGGGGCAGCGCGCGGTGAGGTCGGGGCAGGGCTCGGCGACGGCGAAGTCGGGGAAGGGCGCGTCGAGGTTGGGGCACGGTGCGGCGAGGCAAGGGCAAGGGCGACGGCGACGACAGAGACATCGGATGGGGGCGCGGCATCCTGCGGCGTCGATGTCGTCGGCGTCGTCAGGGCGGCAACTGCGAGATCAGAAGTGAAAATTTTCACAAGTCCTGCTTATATACCCAAAGCATTGGTTCCGGTTCATAGCACAAATCGGGACCAATGCACCCTTGGCCTTTGGTCTCGGTTGGTGGGACCAACCGGGACTAAAGGGGGGGCATTGGTCCCGGTTGGTGCCACGAACCGGTACCAATGCCCCCCGTTAGTCCCGGTTGGTGGCACCAACCAGGACCAGAGGCCCTGTGCTGCCCGCGTCGTGGCCAAAACTTTAGTCCCACCTCGCTAGTTGAGAGAGCTCGAGAGTGGTTTATAATCGCTGCTGCGTGATACGTCTCCAACGTATCTATATTTTATGAAGCATTCATGCTATTTTATTATCTGCTTTGAATGATTACGGGCTTTATTATACACTTTTATATTACTTTTGGGACTAATCTATTAACCGGAGGCCCAGCCCATATTGTTGTTTTATTGCATGTTTAAGTATTTCGAAGAAAAGGAATATCAAACGGAGTCCAAACGGAATGAAACCTTCGGCAGCGTGATTTTTTGGAAGAATTTGATCCTGTAGACTTGGAGTTCACGTCAGAAGATCCTCGAGGCAGCCATGAGACAGGAGGGCGCGCTCCCCCTATAGGGCGCGCCCCCCTGTCTCGTGGGCCCCTCGAGCACCTCCCGACCGACTTCCTTCGCCTATATAAGCCTATGTACCCTAAAAACATCGAATATGAAGATAGATCGGGAGTTCCGCCGCCGCAAGCCTTTGTAGCCACCAAAAACCTCTCGGGAGCCCATTCCGGCACACTGCCGGAGGGGGAACCCATCACCGGTGGCCATCTTCGTCATCCCGGCGCTATCCATGACGAGGAGGGAGTAGTTCACCCTCGGGGCTGAGGGTATGTACCAGTAGCTATGTGTTTGATCTCTCTCTCTCTCTCATGTTCCCTCTATGGCACGATCTTGATGTATCGCGAGCTTTTCTATTGTAGTTGCATCTTATGATGTTTCTCCCCCTCTACTCTCTTGTGATGAATTGAGTTTCCCTTTTGAAGTTATCTTATCGGATTGAGTCTTTATTTGAGAACACTTGATGTATGTCTTGTCGTGTTTATCTGTGCTCGCAATGGGATATCACGTGCCACTTGATATATGTTTTGGTAACCAACTTGCGGGTTCCGCCCATGAACCTATGCATAGGGGTTGGCACACGTTTTCTTGACTCTCCGGTAGAAACTTTGGGGCACTCTTTGAAGTACTTTGTGTTTGTTGGATGAATTTGAGATTGTGTGATGCATATCGTATAATCATGCCCACGGATACTTGAGCTGACAATGGAGTATCTAGGTGACATTAGGGTTTTGGTTGATTTGTGTCTTAAGGTGTTATTCTAGTACAAACTCTTTAATAGATTGATCCGAAAGAATAACTTTGAGGTGGTTTCGTACCCTACCATAATCTCTTCGTTTGTTCTCTGCTATTAGTGGCTTTGGAGTGACTCTTTGTTGCATTTTGAGGGATTGTTATATGATCTATCTATGTTATTATTGTTGAGAGAACTTGCACTAGTGAAAGTATGAACCCTAGGCCTTGTTTCCTATCATTGCAATACCGTTTACGCTCACTTTTATCATTAGTTACCTTGCTGTTTTTATATTTTCAGATTACAAAAACCTATATCTACCATCCATATTGCACTTGTATCACCATCTCTTCGCCGAACTAGTGCACCTATACAATTTACCATTGTATTGGGTGTGTTGGGGACACAAGAGACTCTTTGTTATTTGGTTGCAGGGTTGTTTGAGAGAGACCATCTTCATCCTACGCTTCCCACAGATTGATAAACCTTAGGTCATCCACTTGAGGGAAATTTGCTATTGTCCTGCAAACCTGTGCACTTGCAGGCCCAACAACGTCTACAAGAAGAAGGTTGTGTAGTAGACATCACTACGCCAACCCTCTTGAGCTCCTCTCAACTGCAGGCTTTCGGGCCTAATTTGTCACGATGTGCTTGTGGGCCTACTGGGCTTCCTGTGGGCCTGAATCCTGGCCCATGGTTGGGTTTCTAGTCGTATTCAGGCCGTGGTGGCCCTGTAGGTGGCACTTTTTTCTTTTTTTGTTGCTTTATTTATTTTATTTTGTTTCTACTTACAACAAAAAACTTACTGTTCTTATTTTTGTATTTTATTAAAGTTTATTTATTTTACTTTTATAAAGTTTATTTTGTTTCTACTTCTTTATTTTATTAAAGTTTATTTTATTTTATTTTATTTTGTTTCTACTTATTTATTGTATTAAATTTTAATTTATTTTATTTTGTTTTATTTATTTTGTTAAAGTTTATTTTATTTCTACTTATTTATTTTATTAAATTTTAATTTATTTTATTCTGTTTCTACTTATTTATTAAAGTTTATTGTGTTTCTTTCGCTTTTCATGTTTTGAACAGAAAATACTTTCATAATTTCAGTGGCATGAATTTTATATAATTCTAGTTTAAAAAATACTAGAGGTTTATAAAAGCTTTTTAGTTCATTCCTTTTGCTGATTATTTTGAGCTATAAGACCCTGAAATTGAAAAGCATTTCAAATGAACTCTGAAAAGGTTGAAAGTTGGCATGGTATCATCATTTCATCCATATAGCATGTGCAAGAAAGTAGAGAGGGTTACGGCAAAAACTGGATGCACTTTGTGTACAAAACGGACAATCTCTTTCAAGTATCGTGGTTTCATACGGAAACTAAATGCATTACAAAGGGATTTCATTTTTAACTTATTTGAACTCCAGACTTTTTCTGTTTTCAAAATGCACCATTGAAAGCCACATCATCATTTTTCAACCCTTTCTGACTTCGTTTGTTATTTTCATGCATTTACACATTTTTGTGAGCTAAATGACCCTAAAATTGAAAAGCATTTCAAATGAACTCTGAAAAGGTTGAAAGTTGGCATGGTATCATCATTTCATCCACATAGCATGTGCAAAAAAGTAGAGAAGGTTACAGCAAAAACTAAATGCACTTCGTGTACAAAACAGACAATCTCTTTCGAAGTATCAGGGTTTCATACGGAAATTCGTCTGTTACAAAGGGATTTCATTTTTTTAACTTATTTGAACTCCAGACTTTTTCTGTTTTCAAAATGCACCATTGAAAGCCACATCATCAATTTTCAACCCTTTCTGACTTCATTTGTTATTTTTCATGCATTTACTGATTTTTGTGAGCTAAATGACCCTGAAATTGAAAAGCATTTCAAATAAACTCTGAAAAGGTTGAAAGTTGGCATGGTATCATCATTTCATCCACATAGCATGTGCAAGAAAGTAGAGAGGGTTACGGCAAAAACTGGATGCACTTCGTGTACAAAACGGACAATCTCTTTCGAAGTATCGTGGTTTCATAAGGAAACTAAATCATTACAAAGGGATTTCATTTTTTAACTTATTTGAACTCCAGACTTTTTATGTCTTCAAAATGCACCATTCAAAGCCACATCATCAATTTTCAACCCTTTCTGACTTCGTTTGTTATTTTTCATGCATTTACTGATTTTTGTGAGCTAAATGACCCTAAAATTGAAAAGCATTTCAAAAGAACTCTGAAAAGGTTGAAAGTTGGCATGGTATCATCATTTCATCCACATAGCATGTGCAAGAAAGTACAGGGGGTTATGGCAAAAAACTGGATGCACTTCGTGTACAAAACGGACAATCTCTTTCGAAGTATGAGGGTTTCATACGGAAACTCGTCTGTTACAAAGGGATTTCATTTTTTTTAACTTATTTGAACTCCAGACTTTTTCTGTGTTCAAAATGCACCATTCGAAGCCACATCATCAATTTTCAACCCTTTCTGACTTCATTTGTTATTTTTCATGCATTTACTGATTTTTGTGAGCTAAATGACCTTGAAATTTAAAAGCATTTCAAATGAACTCTGAAAAGGCTGAAAGTTGGCATGGTATCATCATTTCATCCACATAGCATGTGCAAGAGAGTAGAGAGAGTTACGGCAAAAATTGGATGCACTTCGTGTACAAAACGGACAATCTCTTTCGAAATATCAGGGTTTCATACGGAAACTCGTCTGTTACAAAGGGATTTCATTTTTTTAACTTATTTGAACTCCAGACTTTTTCTGTGTTCAAAATGCACTATTCAAAGCCACATCATCAATTTTCAACCCTTTCTGACTTGATTTGTTATTTTTCATGCATTTACTGATTATTTTGAGCTATAAGACCCTGAAATTGAAGGCAACATATAGCTCTCATGAATAGATAAGCGACCAAATTAATAGAAGTTCATCATCACATTAAAACCAAAGTACATACATAGTTCTCATTGAACAACATATAGCTCTCCAGAGCATCTAATTAAACCATACATTGAAACTATGTAAAACATTTCAATGCGAAAACAAATGCGGCCATAATCGCAACCAAGGTAACAATTGATCCAACGGCATAATGATACCAAGCCTCGGTATGAATGGCATATTTTCTATCTTTCTAACTTCAACCGCATTGCCTCCATCTTGATCTTGTGATCATCGACGACATCCGCAACATGCAACTCCAATATCATCCTCTCCTCCTCAATTTTTTTTATTTTTTCCTTCAAGTACTTGCTTTCTTCTTCAATTAAATATAACCTCTCGACAATAGGGTCAGTTGGAATTTCCGGTTCAACCACCTCCTAGATAAATAAAATCTATGTCATGTTGGTCGGCATAATTGTTATAAACAATAAATGAACCAAATAGTTATAACAAGATAATATATACCACATCCGAATCATAGACAGGACGAGGGCCGACGGGGGCGGATACCATCGCACTATATAATAACAAGGAATAATAAAAGTAAGAAAATTAGACAAGTATCTATCTGAAGTAAAAAAATCTTTCAGAAAGAAGATAAGAACAAGAGGCTCACCACGGGGGTGCCGGCGACGAGATCGGCGCGGGCGATCGACGGCGGTGAAGACGGGGACGGGACGTGACGGACCGCTAAACCTATACAGATCTCGGGGAAAATGGAGCTCGGAGGTCGAGTTTCGAGAGGAGAAAGATTAACTAGTGTGGCTCAGACATTTCATCGAACACCTCATGTGCATAGGAGGTGAGCTAGAGCACCCAAATGCCCTCCCCTCGCCGGCCAGAAAAAACAGAGCACTGTGGAGTGCTCTGCTGTGGTGATGGGGTATATATAGGCAACTCATTTGTCCCGGTTCGTGGCTAGAACCGGGACTAAAGCTCCCCCTTCTGTCCCAGTTCGAGCCACGAACCGGGACCAATGGCTGTGGGCCAGGAGCGAGGCGCATTGGTCCTGGTTCGTGCCTAGAACTGGGACAAATGGGTCCATACGAACCGGGACCAATGCCCACGAGGCCCCGGCCGGCCCCCTGGGCTCACGAACCGGGACGAATTCACCCATGGGTCCCAGTTCGTGACTGAACCGGGACTCATGGGCTGGCCAGGCCCGAACCAAAGCCCTGTTTTCTACTAGTGTAACTGATTAGTGTGCTTTCTTAACTCTCTTTAATTAGTAAATTATATTGTAGTTGCTTCTTATATTTTGTTTGGGCACTTAGGTGTGTGCTTCCTCACTTTTACGTTTCTTATATGTTGTCCTCATTTTGTTGCTTGTGTTTAGGTTTGGATTTTTTCTTCAACCTACAAGGCTCGTCCAGTTGTGAGCTACGATGAATTTGTCAAGAGTTGGAGGAGACAATATTGCACATCAGAGCTACCCTGAATGTAGTGAGGCAACCATGAATTGGGTATGTTCACATAAGGAAGGGGAGAGGAGAGGAACATCAACATTTTTCATGCTTTGGATGAAAATTTCAATTCATAGTTTCTCTGTACGTGGCAACACATGAGCGGTACTTGGTGGGCTCAGGATGAAAGTGGCGCCAGCAGAATCAGTAGGTACCGGATGGGAAGGCGGTTGTCGCCCCTGTGCCTTGGTGGTAGCCTACCGTGGTGGCGTCACTCACTTGCTCACCGAGAATACGAGCTTGTGGGGTCGTGAGTTGCTGCAGATTTTTTTAATCACTTTTTACAATATCTTTTATGTATCCCGGACTTAATGACTCATTTCGTAGCTTTAATTTCCCATATACGCTAGCCTAAATACCCCATTGTCAGTAAATTTGCATGGTTAGTGCACATTATCCCTTCCTTTTGTATTCAGTGATGGATGAAATTTTGGAAATGGCAATTTTGTTGTATTGTTCAATTTGAACTAATGTTTAGTTTTTTATATTTTCCCATAGAAATAAATTTATTCGCTTGATTTAGGAAGTGCACATAGGTAAGTGAGGATATTCTGTAGCTCACCCAGATGTGAAAGCACATGTTGCATAAGAAATTGTTATCTATGAAACATGATCACGTTGTACTAACAGCTAGGGGGAGGTTCAGACTTCAGAGCAATGATAACAATGTTAGTTCCTCGCTCTTTTGTTGGACTTTTAGTTTCAAGTTAACATGACTTTGAAGATTTCTTATCAGCTTCATAAGTCGTGTGTTTGCTTAGTCACCGACAATCCGCGATGACGGCGGGAGTGCACCTACCTCCTACATCGCTGCCCTCTCGCTTGCCCAACGCCTCTCGCGGTGAGTGGTGCGCGCATTCTATTTGGACGTCTGTGTGCGTTGCACCGTCGGAGTGGGAACGAGCACCCAGCGATAACCTTTAGGAGTTGTGGAGAGGAGGGTTAGGAGGGTGGCAGACCAGCGTCGCGGAGCGGGCCAAGCGCGTGGAGCTCTGCACGGTGCGGGACGGGCCGGCACCGGCGTCCGCGTTGTGGTGGCGGGCTACAGCGGACGGAGTTGAGCCGGAGTTGCTGCCAGTGTTGACCCGCGACCGCTGTAGGGTGATGCGGTGAGCCAGCTCCTCGCCGTCGCCCTTCGCCTCATGGGCGAAGGTGTCTCGGTCATCCTCCTTGTCGGATATGTCAACTCTGACCCCGCCAGTTCTCGACATTGGGACGGAGAGGGGGAAGGGAATGTATGTGGAGTGGAGGGGAATCGATGGAGTGCGGATCAAAAGTGAAATGAAGCTAGGGTTTGCTCTGGGTGGGAATTTTAGTGGGGCCGATGCGCGCAAGCGTGGGTTGGGCTGATGTGGCGGACGCGTTCAGCTACTCCCGGGCCTCCCTATATCCGTCCCGTATTTGGGCTAGATATCATGGGTGCTGGACAACCTAGGCATATAGGGCTGTTATAAGGCATTGGTCTGCGACGTTTTTGTTTTGACTGGTTAATAACCGGGTCGTCGGACCGGGAATATATGGGCGGTTTGGAGTTGGTTGGAACGACGGGTGAAGAAAGAAGACAAACATTTGAAGGAAGACCAGCCGTTTGACTATAATACAATTTTCTTTTTAGTTGGCACTCCCTTCGAATTTCCATGCAATGTGACCATACTGATCCGTACATTTTATTTGTAGTATCACTATATCCAAGAATAACATAACATTGTATTAGAGCCTATACTAGGTTGTTTTTTTTTTTAGCACGCGCAATTTTGTGCCGCCACCAATCTCCTCTCCGCCGGACGTTGCTGCCGTCTTCCTCTGGTCGGCTCGCGCTGCCTTACGCGCCCTATCCAGAGAGATCGGGCCAACTCGGTCAACGTCGTCGCGCCAGATCCCATCGCCCTGAAGACCGCCGCCGCCCCAGTCAAGGTCGCACTCCCGCTGGCTGCTCTCCAAGTCAACCTCTCCAGGAGGGTTCTGCTCCACGTGCAAAGCCTGCGTGTTGCACATCAAACCTGGAGACAAGCAACACGCAGGTTTCTGATCTGCGTGTTGCTGGTCTCCAGGTTTTCAGGTTTCCACTGGTGCGCCATTAGCAACATGTAGTATTTCTTTCAGCGTTTGAGCAAATGTCGGGCCTCAAAATTAACTTTCATAAAAGCGAATTGTTCTGCTTTGGAGAAGCCGTTGAGGCGGCGGCCGATTATGCTCACCTGTTTGGTTGCGCACTTGTCCAATTCCCGATTAAATATCTGGGAATACCAGTTCATTATCGGTGTCTCACCATTACGGAGTGGAAGCATGTGGAGGAACGTCTAGAGAAATGGTTGAGCAGTTGGAAAGGAAATCTTCTCTCAGTTGGTGGTCGGCTGGTTTTGATTAACTCCATCCTCACAAATATGGTTCTCTATATGCTTTCTTTCTTCCAATTTGCAAAAGAGGTCCTGCAAAGACTGGACTACTTTAGATCCAGATTCTTTTGGCAAAGAGATGATGAAAAGAAAAAATACAGGCTGGCCAAATGGAGCGTGGTTTGTAGGCCTAAAGACCAAGGTGGCCTTGGAATTCATGACCTGCAGGTCAAGAATGAGGCCCTTCTCAGTAAATGGTTATTTAAACTTCTTACCGAGGATGGTGTTTGGCAAACCATGTTGCGTAACAAGTATCTAGGCAAAAAAAGGCGGTACCCCAGGCATATTGGAAACCTGGCGACTCGCACTTTTGGGCTGGCCTAATGGCGGCAAAGAAACATCTCTTTCGCTTTGGGTCTTTTGCGATAAAGGACGGGTCGGAGATTCGTTTCTGGGAAGACATCTGGCTAGGCAATGCCAGCCTCAGAGAACAATATCCAGTCTTATATAACATCGCTCACGATAAGAATAATACTATTGCGCACGTGCTCGGTTCTTCCCCGCTGAATATTTCGTTCAGCGGATTTGATTGTTCTCGACTTGTGTCATGGCATAATCTTTTATCCCGGCTGGATTCGATTAACCTGACACAAGGTCGGGATGTGTTTCGCTGGAACCTTACTACATCAGGGTCTTTCATAATAGACTCTATATACCGTGCACTCACGCATTGTGAGGTACCAACGAGTAATAATAAGAAAATTTGGAAATCTAAGATTCCACTCAAAGTGAAAATCTCCATGTGGTATCTCCGTAGGGGAGTTGTGATAACGAAAGATAACCTCGCACGGCGCAACTGGCGAGGGAGTAAGAAGTGTTCTTTTTGTACTCATGAAGAGACAATCAAACACCTCTTTTTTCAATGTACCTCTTACGTGCATGACTCACCTAATGCATGACTAAATAATATATCAACAAGATTAATCTAACAGTGAATCTGAGATGCATATGTGGTTTGATTTGTGTGCAAATTTGCTGAATTGGAGAGACGGGGATGCATATGTATGTGCTATATTTGTTTGATCTACAAATGGGATATTTGTTTGCAATTTTTCTTCTTATTAGTAGCAGAAGAACTCACCTGAATCAACGCACTGTTCTGTTTGTCGGGTATGAGTGAAATTTCGGACTACAAAAACTGGAGTGGCAAAAGCAAAACAATACAATAAACCAAGGGCAATTTGGTCTTTTCCCTGCCATGCATGTTTAGATAAAACGCTTGTTGCCTTGCCTAACAGAGTGGCATTTCTGATACATTGTCAACAACTAATAAAGAGTGGTAAAGTGATATGTCAAATTTTAGAGTGGCTTCTCAACGCGAGGGCAATGAATTAATACGTCGGCTTGCCTAAACAATGGGTCTTCTCTATTTTGGGTAAACCACCTATTCATCTGGCAAATGTTGTTTCCTCGTAATTTTTGGCTACACTTAAGGTAGCTGGTCAGCATGCAACCTCTCGGCCTCTTCTAGATGCTAGCGCGACTCAATAGATGCAATGCTGGATCGCTGATCGGACGGAGGAATCGCTGGCAACAACGGCCAGAAGAACATGGAATCCAGAGACCAACGAAACACAAGTTAATCACCAAACCAAAAACGCCTCATAATCAGGATGTAAATTACATAACAATTAACAGATAATGATTACGAGTAGGAGGCGCTGACTTTTCGCTCAGTTCAGTTTTTAAAAAAGAGGTCCGGACCTTCTTTTTAGATACTGCAAGAAAACAACGGTATTCCCAAGTATTTAATACCAAGGTTTCTTGAACTACAATATTTTGCATCCAAGGTTTCTTGAACTACAATATTTTTAGATACCAAGTATTTAATATCAACGGTATGTTAAACTACAATATTTCTTTCATCCAAACACCTCCAAGTATTTAATACCAAGGTTTTTTTTTTCTGAAACCACAGTATTCCCAAAAAAAACTGCAAAAATACTTTGCATCCAAACACGCCCTAAATGAAATTGTAACAACCTTCGTAAACGATGTATTGATTATTTGTAATGAATAAAGCTTTCGGTTTATTTTAAAAAAAAAGGGTGTGGGAACCTTAAAAAAAGGCAGGCAAGGTGCCGAACGAATGCCACACGAAAGAAGCTTTATGCACCTATGTGTACGAGAACATATGTTCACTATTTGTATTTCCTTCAATGCCTTCACATGTTTTTTGTATATGCTTCAAAGCTTTTTGTGCTAGAGATGAAGTAAACTGACAATACCCATAGATGACTTTTACTTCTTCCTTTTTTTCATAATTGTACTTCATCTTTACTTTGTTATGGATCCTGAGACATCCCGACTAACCTCAAAGGTTTTCAATAGCCGCATGAGTGAATACTACGTACCCCGTAGAATGCCCTCTCAAAAGGCATGGCATCGCTCGACCCGGCCCTATGAGAAAACATAATCTTTTTACGCACGAAAAACATTCTGCTTTGCGTTTTCATGTGTTGTATCTCCGCAAATTAAAGTGAGCATTTCGTTTCGTGTTCACCCCTTGGATGTGCCCTTGTCGATGTCCCCGTTTTTTCTTCGTCATTCTCGCTTGTAATAAAAAATAAATAAATCCCACTCATAATACGGAAAGACTTTATACAGTCAGTAGGAGGGTAGGTTTAATCTATTGTTTATACTTTTTGTTTTGTTTGAGGGTTGAGGAATTATCTTCATCATTTTGTAATGTGGGATATAAGGTACTCTACTAATTGATTAGTTTAGTGTGTGATAGAGGGAGGCAAAGGTGTCCCGTCTTTCGATGAGATGGTGATTATCGTTTCGGAGGAGTAGACTTTCACGATCCGACTACAAACGTGCGAGGACGTCGCGCCTTAGCAATCACTAAACCAACTCCGAGAGGTTATTGACCATGCCGGAGCACGATCAACCTGACCACGAGGGTCTGTTTCCTGCGTGCAAACGAAGAACAAGCAAGAAACTGAGATTGCAATCTGAATATTGCGAATATAAAAGGAAAGCTTTATTAATGAAGGTGGGGTTCTGTGACGCCTTTGTCTGGTCGTTGAACACAAACGAAGTACGCGGAGTTGCAGCTATGGTAAACTTTTGATTTAAACAAAAACCCAAAGTCTAAACGATGCCCTAAGGGCTGTATATATGAAGGAAGAGGGGGGAATTTCGTGGCCCTTGGAGTAGGGGTCCGAAACCAACCCTAACTCTTGTTTCCCCACACATACGGACTCTAAAAACAACCTATATTCAAGTATTTCAAAATTACATGGGTCTGGCCCAATAATAAGGTGACGCAGCACCTAGAATAGCCTCTGGACGAAATTTATGAAGTGGCATCTTGTATATTTCGTCCAAGGCTTCATGCACTCATTATGGTGGCTTCAAAGTCCTGAAATCATCACCGGAAACTCCGTTCTTGTTTCCCCTGCGCATGCCATCAACTTCATGCTTGTTCTTGCTCCAATGTTTATCCTTCTCCAAGCTAGGGCCTTCATTTGTAAGCAAAACAAATGTATCCAATTTAGACAGCATCATATTCTCATGAACATTAAAAACATTACTAAGAAACGAAAGTAGCTGGTAATTTAATTGGCGTGCGCGAGCATTAGTAATTGATCCAATATGTATAATAGGAGGGACTGTGGTATTGATGTCTTCATGAGTGTGTGTGCGCGCGCGCGAGAGTTTGAGGAGGGTAGGAAAGCGACAAAAGAAAGAAAGTAAAATAAAAGTCAACACTTTGTACAAATCCTCACTTGCCCTTAAAGTTTGACACCGTTTTTCCTCGTCACTCTAACTTATGATGAAAAAAAAATAAAACTTTATGTAGGGTGATAAGTTTAATCTTGTTGTTTATCTTTGGTCCATATAATTTGTAATGTGGGATAAGGTACTCTTCTCTACTGGATTAATTAATTAATTAGTGTAGTTTGGTGTGGCAGTTTGAGGAGGGTAGCGTAACAAAAGAAAGAAAGAAAGAAAGAAAGAAAGAAAGTAAAATAAAAGTCAACACTTTTACTTGGTCTTCTTCCTCCTCCTCCTTTCCCTTCCCCTCTCCGGCGACCTCCAGCCGCAGCTCCCAAGAGGAGAGGAGAGTAGAGGAGAGGAGAGGAGAGATCGATTCGATGGCGGCGTCGGCGGTGCTGGCGCTGCTGCTTGCGTCGGCGCTGGCGGGTGCGGCGGCGGGCGGCGACATCGTGCACCAGGACGACCAGGCCCCCAAGATCCCCGGCTGCAACAACGACTTCGTCCTCGTAAGCCCATCTCCCTCCCTCCCTCCCTCCCTAGCATAGCATAGGCTCGATTCCAATTCCAATTCCTCCCCCCAGCTACCGATCGATTCCCCACTCGATTCGATTGCATCCCGTGGCCGTGGCCGTGGGGAATCGAAATCGAAATCCTGAAATGGACTGGACCTCCCTCTCTCAAGCTTCTTTCTTCAGAAAATGAAAATGAAAAACAATAAAATCTGTTCTGAATCAAGGTCAAAGTGCAAAGCTTTCTTCAGAAAATGAAAATGAAAAAAAATAAAAATCTGTTCTGAATCAAGGTCAAAGTGCAAAGCTGGGTGGGCAGCAACGAGGGCGACGAGTTCGTGGGCGTCGGCGCCCGCTTCGGCCCCAAGATCGTCTCCAAGGAGAAGCAGGCCACCCGGGAGCCGCTCACCCTCGCCGACCCAATCCACGCCTGCGCCCCTCCCAAAAACAAGGTACTCTTTGCTTGCCTTCTTCAGTCTCATGACTCAACTTCAGGCATTTCACCTTCTTGTGTATGCATTTATCCTCACCAATAATATAATTAATTGCATGCAGCTGGTCTCCGGAGGCGTCCTCCTGGTCGAGAGGGGCAAATGCAAGTTCACCAAGAAGGCCAAGCTCGCCGAGGCCGCCGGCGCCTCCGGGATACTCATCATAAACTCCGGCACCGGTACATCCATACATCCATGATCCATCCGTGTGTTTTTCTCGGCAAGCAAATGACCCTTCTGTTTTTATTTACATCGTCCACCCTGCTGCAGAGCTTTACAAGATGGTCTGCGAGAAGAACGAAACGGAGCTCGACATACACATACCCGCAGTTCTCTTGCCCAAAGACGCGGGCCAGGCTCTGCGTTCGCTCCTTGCAGCTAATACATCATCAGGTAGCAACCCCTTAGCCCATTGCTGCTCCTGATGTTCTGATTTTTTTACTGCGAAAAGTGTGAGTGCTTACTTTGGTTTTCCAGCCGGTTCCAACTTTAGGTTTTACTTGCATGATTCTAGTTATTATTCATTCTACTGCCAAAAAAATATATATAGCCTACTGACATATGTATCTCTGTATGTATGCATCTTCCCTTAGTTGGTGTGCAGCTATACTCTCCAGATCGTCCCGTGGTCGATACGGCGGAGGTGTTCCTCTGGCTCATGGCCGTCGGCACCGTCCTCTGTGCGTCCTACTGGTCAGCTTGGAGCGCCAGAGAAGCCGTTACCGAACAGGAAAAGCTCCTGAAGGTTCTCATCTACTGATCCTGTGATGATGATTACTTGTTATATATGCTTCTTCAACTTGTAATGTGGGTGGGTGGGGACTGACATATGCACTTATTGTAATGTAAAGGATGGACATGAAGTCTCACTGACTGTTGAGGGTGGAGGTTCTAGTGGCATCGTGGACATCAACGTGATATCGGCGATGATGTTTGTTGTCGTCGCGTCGTGCTTCCTGATAATGCTTTACAAGCTGATGTCCGCCTGGTTTATCGATCTGCTGGTTGTGATCTTCTGCATCGGCGGTGTAGAGGTACCATTTTTTCCTTCTGATTTACACTTTTAACAGAGTTCCAAAAAGATTTGGTGCTGCTGAAGCAATAAACAGTATCAGATGCTCTGAGTCTTCTTTATTCATGGCACAAATTACTTTAAACTGACCGTGTTGGATAATATATCACTATTAGGTGAACGAACAATGCATTTTTCATTGATTGGTATGCAAACAGTTGTTTTAGCTGATGACCTGCTGCTTCCCCTTTCTTGAACCAACGCCTTTTGTTTTTGCAGGGTCTGCAAACATGCTTGGTGGCTATATTATCAAGGTACACCAGACCAGAGTTACCGCTCTCCAGCAGCACTAGAAATGTTCTGTTTACTGTCAGTCCGTAACTGATTGAAAGTTAATGGGATGTTTCAGATGGTTTACATCTGCTGCGGGATCTTTCGTGAAGGTGCCGTTCTTTGGAGCAATCTCATACCTTACAATGGCGGTATCCCCATTCTGTGTTGTCTTTGCTGTTCTGTGGGCTATTTACCGGCAGTTTCCCTACGCTTGGATCGCCCAAGACATCCTTGTGAGTGCTGCAGCCGTCTGTAGTGTCCAGGCAGAGTATTCCAATGTACTAGTAATTGCCATGAATGTAGCCATGTATATATTCATATCTGACTCTGCTTCTTTCAGGGTATTGCGCTGATAGTCACTGTCATCCAGATCGTCAGAGTACCTAACCTCAAGGTAATACAGCTGTCCTTAAATTTTAGGATTTGGTTTTAACATGGCGTTGAGGTTTGGTATGAGTTTAAAACCTTTACCTTATGGGCCTGATCAGGTCGGTTCAGTCCTTCTGAGCTGTGCGTTCCTGTACGACATCTTCTGGGTGTTCGTCTCCAAGAGTTTGTTCCACGAGAGCGTGATGATTGCGGTAGGTATTTTAAAGAAGCCACTTTTGATATTTGGTGGCTTCATAGCATATCATAGCTGGTCTTCCCATTTATGCTGGCCTTGTCGCCATATAGGTTGCGCGTGGTGACAACACGGACGAAGACGGCGTGCCGATGCTGCTGAAGATCCCGCGCATGTTCGACCCGTGGGGCGGGTACAGCATCATTGGCTTTGGGGACATCCTTCTTCCTGGGCTCGTCGTTGCGTTTGCTCTGAGGTCAGTCTGCCAAAGCGGTCGGTCGTTCTGTGTTTTTTTTTTTTTTGCGGTCATTCTGTGATTTGAACAGGAGCAGGCATGCGACAGCTGCTTCAGTTTATGACAGTTGATTCAGCACGCCATGGTGTGCGCTGTTTATGTGACTGGTTACGAAGCTCAGCGTCCACTTTCTGTTTTTATTTTGCTGCAGGTATGATTGGGCTGCGAAGAAGAAGAGCCTGCGATCCGGTTACTTCCTGTGGTCAGCGTCGGCCTACGGCACTGGTGAGCGATCTGCGCCCCTCCTCTTTCCTGTTGCATCCCCATCCCGCGAGCAGAGCTGTTGATATCTTCCTTTTCATCCATTCTCACAAAATGGGCGCCAATTTTTTTTTAACTTGCTGGGGCACAACCAGGGCTCCTGATCACGTACGTGGCGCTGAACCTGATGGACGGGCATGGGCAGCCGGCGCTGCTCTACATCGTGCCATTCACCCTGGGTAAGTAAGTAAGCAAGAAAGAAAGAAAGAAAGAAAGAAAGCAGCACTAGGATACATCTCTCTCTCTCTCGTCTGAATGAAGTGACAAAAGTTGTAGACGCTGTATGTATGTAGCTGACGGTGAAAGCTGGTTTGGGTGAGTTGGTGCAGGGACGCTGATGTCGCTGGGGTGGAAGCGCGGGGAGCTGCGGAACCTGTGGTTCAAGGGGGAGCCGGACCGCGTGTGCACCCATCAGGATCAGGGCTACGTGCAGATGGCCAAGCCTCCTGCTGCTGGTGATGATCAAGATGATGATGAGGATGATGAGGAGGAGGGCAAGGACACACCATCAGCATCACCCGGGCCATGTTCCTCTTAGACAGACATGCAGACGGACGGACGCCTTGTGGCTGCAAATGTGTTGTCACTGCAGTCTGTAGGAGATAGTAATTATCAGTAACTTGTATGTATGTATGTATTGCCGCCTGGTAAATGATGAACGGACGCCTGTAATGTATGTATGTCTTGCTTAGGTTTCTTGACGTCGCCTGTAATGTGATGTGATGTGATGCAATGCAAACATTAATAATCTAGTATGTTGTTGATACATATCATATGTGAGGTTCTTCAACAAGTGTGATAAGGGTATGTGATGCAAGATTGATACATACCTGCTTCTCCGTGTTACGACAGGTCTCTGTTTTCATCCTTTTATTTTATAGTGCTTGCAAGTTGAGATTTGTAATAATCTAGCCCAAAACACAAGTCATATGCTAATACACAAACATTTTTTTGATTTTTTTGTTTAGCGCACATTTTTTGAAAGGCATGATCATTTTTTGAACCAGATAACATTTTATGAATGAATAAACTATTTTGTAAGTCAGGAACATTTTTGAATTTTATGATATTCTCCCATTTATCAACATTTTCGAAAGTTTGTTCAATTTCATTAAAAGATATAAATACACCAACTTTTTCAAAAATCATTACCATTTTTTAATTTCCCGAACATTTGTTCTGAAAATTTTGAACTTTTTTGAATAAGCAAACTTTCTTTTTATAAAAAAGTAAATATTTTTTAATCCCCAAAAATTTTATTTAGAAATTTTCTTTTTTTATATATTTTTTGAATATTTTGAAGTCCCAAGTTATTTAAAAAAAGAAAACCAAATTTAAAAACAAGCCACCTGGACATGGGCCGCCCAAACGGGCGCGCTGCGTCTTCTCCCAGCGCCCAGAGAGCAGTATAGTAGGTCTCTACTACATGGGCCGGCCCAGGTGGGGGATTCCCCTGTTAGAAACGTTTTTTTATTACTTATAGGTAGCATTTCCTCAAAAAAAAAAAGTAGCATTTGTTTCTTCTAAAAAAAAGGTAGCATTTGTGGGCAATATTTTACAACTTCGGGAGCAATTTCCGTGATGTAACGCAAGAAATAATAGCCCATTCATTATTAGGTATAGATAGTGAGAATGGACGAGAGGCTTGGCAATGAGCAAACATGAAGGATGGATTTCATGATTGTGGGCTGCAAGGCGGACGGACAGTGCATCTAGAGTGTTTGTGACAGTTTAAATGATCAGGGTGTACTAGACGATGTTGCATACAAACTGATTGACAGTGAGGAGCAGGCCGGGTGCGCCACTTAGAAGATAAGATGACGGCGGCATATACGTACTGTTGAAGCACTGCTTGTTAGCCTGCAGATTGTCAGGACCTGGAGCTGAAGGTAAATTGGGCTAAGTGTTTAATCTGTTATAGTCAGGTTGCTCTGCTCACTCGGTATGAATGTCATCATCTCCGTCTGTCTCAGATGATGAAGATAAGGAACAAGAAGCAGCAGAGCTAGTAGATCAGACCATCCTCACTGCATAATCCGGCATAATTTTTTCTACTACATTTTCAGTTTCACCGTGGGAATATAATTGTTACTGCTATTAGCACAATTTGTTGTGTCGGGATTCTCAAGTTCCCTGCATCTAGCATGTCAAAGTTCATTCCATCCTTGAAATAAAAAAAACATAGTCTGTGTGATATGCCACTGATATCAATAAACTCACAAAGCTATTAAGCTGATTGATAGCAGTATGGTGAGCAAAACATTAACTTAACTTTGCGATGCATCCACCACTAGACCACATGCATGCATGTTTTGGGTAATCAATTTAGCTGCTGTGCTGTGCTGTATAAATATGGAAAGTGAAAAAACCCAGGCGCATGATTGTATTTGTATACCTGATCTGAATGCTTTTAACTCTACCTGGGTACCAAATTAAAGCATTCTCACGTGTGCGCATAATATAATATGCTGGACGGATAGCTCATGTTTTGTTCCTCTCATCCACATCCTTTTGCCTTTGTCAGAGAGCAGCTACTGTGCATCCTGCGGCTGGTGTAGCTTAACAGGAAGCGACACCCCAGAAGAGGAGAAGAGCTGCTGCTCACAGATGTCTTCTCTCTGCCGTCGATCGTCTCACGGCAAGCTCGGGAGCAGGCGATTTGGTTCGACTGAGATTCACAAATCGGGCAAGGAATTCCTCTCCATGTGAGTTCCTCTTCACCAGGATCGAGTTGCTTTTCCGGAGCTGAATGAGCAGGACATCCATCCATCCATCCATCTCAAAGGTTGGTTTGGTAGTCCAAGTTTTATTTGTCCCTCTCCTTACACCTTCCTAATTAGGCTTCTTGCTTGTTTTCCTTGTACCCTTCTTGAATTCCACTTTACCTTTATTATCACAGCAAAATCCAGCAAGTTCAATTAACGGCGATGGTGCTGGATGCATTTGCATCCTACTTGGGCGACTTGCTCAGGCAGGCTGCAGCAGAAGAGCTGGGAACGATGCTGGGCGTCTCCGGCGAGATTGACAAGATGGGCGACAAGCTTCGGGACCTCAAAAACTTCCTCGCCGATGCCAATAGGAGGAACGTCACCGACGAGACTGTCCAAGAGTGGGTGGGGGAGCTTAAACGTGCCATGTACGAAGCTGCTGATATCATCGACCTTTGCCAGCTCAAAGCCATGCATGGAGCGTGGATCATCCTCCGTAGATGCAGGGTGTTTCAATCCCTTGCTCTTCTGTATGCGAAATCCCTTTCATGCTCATGAAATCGGCACCCGCATCAAGGCACTCAACCGGAGGCTCGACACCATCAAGGAGCGGAGCGCTGCTTTCAACTTCATCAATCTCGGGTCCTACGATCATCATAGCAGCAATGTGAACGCCTCTCGTCATGGTGATCCCAGCCGCGAGACGTCAGGGGAGCTCGACCGGTCGGGTGTGGTTGGGGATCAGATCGAAGAAGATACTATAGCACTGGTGGCCCAGATCATGCAAACAAGCGAGGAGGTCAATGGTGGTTGCTATCGTAGGTGTTGGTGGGATTGGCAAGACAACCCTCGCTCAGAAGGTCTTCAATGACGAGGCCATCCAAGGTGAGTTCAGTAAAAAGATATGGTTGAGCGTCATCCAAAACTTCAATGAGGCTGAGCTGCTGAGAAGAGTCATCATCGAAGCCGGAGGAGACACCCAGTCAGCTGGAAATGCAAAGGCAACGCTTCACAGAAGCCTCAAGGGTGCCTTGATTGGCCACAAGACCTTGCTTGTAATGGATGATGTGTGGAACCATGGAGCATGGGATGGTGTGCTCAAAATACCCTTAGTCGATGTTGTTGCTTCAGGCAGCCGTGTCCTCATCACCACTAGAGATGAAGGTGTTGCCCGAAGGATGACAGTCACATGGCCCTACCACCACGTCGATGCATTAGCACCCGACGATGCTTGGTCATTGCTCAAGAAGCAGGTCAGTATGCAATTAAACACTAATGTCTCTTAATCAAGTGGATAGTCTATCTCCATCTATTTATTAACAATAATATGTTGCTAAGAGAAATTTTGTGATGTTTCGAATTAATATGCGTTGTTGTTTATGTGTAATTCAGTGGCTCGTATCTAGTATCTATATGGTATATTTCCTCTTGAACGCAAGACCATAAGAGGCTGTCAATAATTTGTATGGATAATATTATCTTTTCTCTTTTACAAATAATAAACTAAAAAAATTTTAATGTCATCAGCATGGTGCTAAACAAGGAGATATACTATAGTGTGACTTCTTTTTTCTTATTTTATTTATTGCTACATAACACTGACACTCAAGTTTTGTTTTGCTAAGCCTAAGTAAAAATCAGAAAATTCGGATAATTATTACATGTATCATTTTCACTGATTAAGAAATATGAGTTGTATATTTATGCACAGATTTAAAATATTGCTAATTTTTAGGCACTTTTGCCAACACTTGTACACGTTACTTTTCTTAATAAACCCCCAACAGTTTTGAGCTAGTAAAAGGGTGGCCACATTAGATGGTCCTCTTGTCTCTTAAGAGTTAAATTAGAATGCCTTAAAGGAGCTTAGTACATAGTTAATTAACTCTATCGGCCCCTTGAACTGCATTCACAGGTACTCTCAAGTGAGATAGATTAATACCACATCACTATGCTAAAGGACATCGGACTGAAAATTATACAAAAATGTGGTGGTTTACCACTTGCCGTCAAAGTAATGGGAGGACTCTTGCGTAGAAGAGGGGAGTCGCGTCGAGACTGGGAGCAGGTTTTGGATGGTTCTAAATGGTCAATAACTGAAATGCCCCAAGAGCTCAGCTATGCAGTATACTTGAGCTATCAAGATATGCCTCCTTATCTGAAGCAGTGCTTTCTATATTACTCTCTTCTTCCTCAAAATAAAATTTATTATGCACATGAAGTCGTTGCCTTGTGGATTAGCGAAGGATTTGTTCATGGAAACTCAAATGATCTAGAAGAATTGGGAATAAATTACTACAAGGAGCTGATATATCGGAACCTTATAGAGCCAGATAAATTGTATGTAAATCACCTTAATTGCAGCATGCATGATGTTATTCGCTCATTTGCTCAGTATATGATAAAAGATGAAGCACTCATAGTTCATGATGGAGACATCGATAATCTAACTAATCCTCATTCACAAAAGTTTCTTCGGTTATCAATAGAAACCAACCACTTGCAGTCTGGTGATATTGACTGGAAATCTTTACAGGGGCAGAAATCAGTGAGAACATTAATCTCAACTATTCAGATCAAGATGAAGCCCAGTGATTTATTGGTTACTTTTTCTGGTCTACGGATTCTACATATAGAATCTATAGATGTGGCTGCATTGGTTGAAGCATTGCACCTGAGATATGTGGCACTACTAAATACTGATATATCTGTACTTCCAGTGAACTTTGACAAGATGAAATTGTTGCAATTCCTTAGGTTTGATGGATGTATAAATTTAGTGAATCTTCCTGATAGCATTGTGAAGCTTGGCCAGCTGAGGTTACTTGATCTTCCCAGCAGATGTACGATACCTAGAGGGTTCCGTGGTCTGACAAGTATGAGGAGGCTACATGGATTTCGGGCCCACATGGATGGTGATTGGTGCAGTTTGGACGAGTTGAGGCCTCTTTCCCAACTCAGATTTCTTGAATTAATACATTTGGAGAATGTATCTGCTGCTTCATTTGCTACAAATGCTAGGCTTGGTGAGAAAATACATCTTATCGACGTATTCTTGTACTGCACTAGCAAAGTGGGAGATGACGGGTTGGTCAAAGAAAAAGAAGGTGTCTCTGAGGAAGAGCAACAACGAATCGAGAAGGTGTTGGATGAGCTCTACCCTCCACCCAGTGTAGAATTTATTCACATCGATGGGTATTTTGGCCAGCTACTCCCGAGTTGGATGATGTCCACGTCAAAGGTGTCCCTGAACAACTTAAAGCTTGTTGCAAACAACTTCCCAATGGGTTGTGTCAGCTCCCCTACCTGCACTTCTTTCAGGTCGCCCGTGCTCCATGCATCAGGCATGTTGGGACTGGATTCTTGCAGGCTGTGGCAACTCCATTTCCGAGTTTAAAAGAGATGAGCTTAAGAGACATGGTGGAATGGGAGGAGCAAGTACAAGCCATGCGCCGCTTTGGCTCATTAATTGCAAACCTCCTGGCCTTGCCTCCAATGCAATGGCTTTGAAAGTTTTATACGTACATGATGTCCAGCACCTCAGCTACCTTGAAAACTTTCCTTCTGTTACTGAGCTTACAGTGGTTAGAAGCCTCGACCATGAGAGGATCACCAGTCTCCCCAATCTGCAGAAGCTTACCATCACCATTTGCCCAAAGTTGAAGGTGCTGGGGACTATCCCTGCACTCGACAGGTTGGTCCTAGAGGATTACGCCATGGAAACACTTCCAGAATACATGCGAGTTATAAAGCCAAAGCATTTTCAGTTATTCTGCCGGCCATGGTTGCTCTCTTGGGTAGCCCTGGGACAATCTGGTCTTGAGTGGGACAAGTTCAGCCATGTGGAGCATGTCAAGGCATATGCACCTGATGGAGACAACCAAAGGAAATGGTACGTGTTGTACACAAGAAGAGACAACCTCAAGTTGGATTCAAATATTGGCTACTCTTCCGTATTTGAAGGTACTTACAATAAATAAAATATCAAGCTTTCCCTTAATTTGTTTGGGCACTCTCAGTCTGGCAGTTTGTAAGTTCGTTTTGCATCACAAAACCGTGACCATGAGGACACACTAATGCAAGTCGTCATTGATCCAGATATGAGGTTCACAAACACTTGGGTCTGGCTGTCAGGTAGCATAATGAACCAACTGAGCATTTTGCATGACTCAGAACTCTTCAAGATGGGCGAGAATGGTTCTTGCCTGAATGGCAGTAAACTCAAGTTATCAGATGGCTCGGATGTCGGGGAATACATGCATCGATCATTGGTGCTGCAGGATATCCTCTCCGTCCCTGGCTCCTCACACCTTACCATGACCTCTCAGACTCAGATTCCAAACTAGAGTTCAATAGGAGAATACACTCTGCAACTACAGCCGTCGCACTGAGGGCGCTGGCAAGGTTGAAAGGCGCATGGAAATGCCTGCAGGGAGAAGGGTGGCATCCAAATGATCAACGTACGTGACGTGTTCTTGACCATCCACACGTGCTGCATGTTGCATAACATAGTGATAGACATGGAGGAGGAGGAGGAGGAGGGTGCAGGCATGCCGAGTGATCAGGAGGTCGACAATTACATCGAGCAAGTGCGGCGGCCGGGTAGCAGATGAGGACGCCATCAGGGTGAGGGATGCACTATCCCAGCATTTGGTTGCATGTGGAGGTAAATTAATTACCATGTCTTGGTGTGTTTGTTTGAACTTTGTCTATTTAATTAATCTGCAATTTCCTCTTTCATTTGTTGTTGGTTAGTCCACACAATGGCTGCAGAGGAGGAACAAGAAGCAGTAGTAGTTGCATCTGGCCCAGGAGATGAAAACAAGGAATAAGAAGCACAACGACAACGTTCTCCTCACCTCACTGAATTTGGTATTCTTTTTTTCCCCTGCTATTAATTAATGGTGCTTCAACACTAGTGCAGAACCGGGCAATAGCACCGGTTCGTAAGGCCCTTTAGTGCCGGTTCCACAACCGGCACTAAAGTGTGGTCACTAAAGCTCCCCCCCCCCTTAGTACCGGTTCAGCACGAACCGGTGCTAAAGGCCAACCACGTGGCACGAGCCAGTTCCGGGGGCCGGGAGCCCTGTAGTACCGGTTGGTAACACCAACCGGTACTAAATGTTTGTGGGTTTTTGTTTTATTTTTTATTTTTCAATTAAATTTGTGTTATCAATTTAATTCTTTTTCGTTTACTGGTATTTTACGATACTACACATTGTACACGTTATATATATATATATATATATATATATATATATATATATATATATATATATATATATATATATATATAATTTCTAATAGAACCAATCGTGCATATATATATATATCATCAATGTCTCACAAACCATCATATTAATTAATTCACACATACACACATGTATAGCTATATACAATTTCTCCTACATATGCATGTTGCCTTCGGAGCCAGTGGCATTAGCCTAATTGGTGCCTTCGGAGCACGATGACAATTGGAAGTGGTTTTCATGGGGGCGGTAGCGGGTAATAGTATTCTCCCTTCGGATTTATGACCTGGTCAAGCAAAAATCCCGCTATTTTCTCTTGAAGTGCTTCTACGCGCTCCGTTTCTAGGAGCTTGTCCCGCACCTCTTTGAACTGTTAAGAAGGAGATCAATATGCATGTGTATTAGTTGTGTGACTAGATATCGATAATGGTGTAAAAATTGTGAATAGTGTTCTGACAAGCGTACCCATTCCTGTCTTTGAGATCTGCTCCTTTCGGACGCCATCATGCGAATGTTCTCGCAAACGCAGAATGCACACAGATCAGTCCCCTGCGCCCGCTTCAGGGCCTTTACGAGAATGGAATTTGATCAGATAATAATTAATCAAGCATGATAATTAAAGAGATGGCAGCTAGCTAGCTAGCTAGCTAGTACTAATTAATTACTTACCTTGGGTCGAAACCATTTAAGCTTTTTTTTTCCATTCGCCTTCCGTGACGCTGATGAACCTTGCCCAAGCCCTGCCCGCCGATAAAGAAAATGAATAAAGGGGTTATTAAATATAGTTCATATCATGAAAAATGACGAACTAAATAGGCCGAGATATATAGTTAATAATGATTGAAATTACCTGTTGACTATCCCAAACAAGATGTTATAGTCAGTTTTTTCTTTGAGTAGTGAGTCCAGTATTTCAACTGCTCCGGCGTCAACTTTAATGATACACAAGACCTAGTGAAATCTGCATGCACACACGTTTGCATGTCTTAATTAAGCGGGCATATGTAAGCAAAAACATGTAGCTAGCTAGTAGGCAAAAACAGAGAATTTGTAGTACAAGACAGTGTGACTCACTGGAAGTTGTAAGGAAGTAGTATATCTTCATTGTATTTGAGGCGCTTCAAGAACTGTAGCATGCTGTCCTCTACGGCCTTTTGATGACGTGCATCTATATTCCATGTGTATTCATTAACGGTGTTTGGGTCAATGAACCCAATGCCAAAGCGTCCACCTTTTCTCATTTCATACATCTTCATCCTGCATATAATACCACAGAAAAGAATATAGTGAGGATAATTACAGGTAATGATTGATCAAAAGGATCACCACAACTAGCTTGAGACTTAAATTATAGAAAGAAATCACTTACAGACAATAGCAACTGACGATAGATTTGTCGAGTGCGTCTTGATTGTATAACTGAAACAGTTCAGAATACTCAACGGACACAGCTTTCTCATGGAAGTAATGCTCCTCCTTGACATTCACCATGAGGGACAATCGATCGGAAATCTTGGTAATGTTCATGTACCATTGATGCAATTCATACATTCTCGTTGGGAGGTTCTTGACCTTGTCTGGCTCGACCAAAGGTTTGCCCCGGACGTATTTCCGTTTTATTTCATCCTCTCTAAGCACAGGCATGGGCTCGATCTCGAGGAGTTTTCCAACAGTGATTTTGAGAACTTCAGCCTGCATTATATGGTCCTCCGTTATTACCACATTGCCCACCTCAGGAACGTAAACTGTTTGCCCACAATAATATTGGGCGCGCGTACTGTCACGTGTTGTTGGCACAACAAGCGAGGGGATCGATTGCGCCGCCTGTTCTCCCAGTTGGGGAATGGTTTTCCCGCATTTTTTGACAGCTGCTTCTTGTTTGCTCGATCCCGAGCTCGCCTCCTTACGTAGACGTGCTCGATTTAACTTCGTGATGTGGCGCTCATAGTCTGTGTCAACAGGCTTGGGAGCTGGTGGTTGAGCCATACGAATGAAGTGGTCAATCGTTTCCTCAGGCACTTTCTCCCTTGGCGGCGGTGGCGGTTTCGGTGCAAAATGGGCTTCCACCTCGGACTTCGATATGGCTGCGATTTCCTCCTCGGACCTGTCATAAGCCCTCTGCGGAAGAGGCGTGAGGCGTGGACCATATTTATATCGCTTGCCTCCGCCTGTACTTCCTGTACTACCTCGACTCGTACCGCTACGCACCATAGCTGCGGGGTGTCTCTTCTGCGATTGCTGAGGCGGCGGAGACGCCGGCTGACGGGGCTGAGTTGGACGAGAAGGAGTGGCTGCCTGAAGATGTGCCGGACTTGGAGGAGGAGTGGCCTGAGGTTGTGCGGACTTGGAGGAGGTGGACATCGACGCTGTGGCGGACTTGGAGGAGGAGGAGTGGCTCGACACTTTGCCGGACTTGGAGGAGGAGTGGCTGACACTTTGCGGACTTGGTGGACTTGCAGGAGCGGGAGACTGCTGACTCGGTGGCGGACTTGACGAGGAGTCGATGACGCGTGTCGGTGGCCTTGAAGATGATGCAATCCTTTTTCCATAGGATGATGATCGATGGTTGGCGTCTCTGAGAAAGCGCTCGTCCTCACCTCCAGGAATGTCAAGCTCTAGCCCCGAATATGGCTGCACCACCTCGTCAACCATGACACGAGCATAGCCCTCTGGAATCGGGATGCAATGGTAGGTTGCTTTGGGGTAACTGGAAAAGCTTCTCCGTCCGCCACCTTCATGGATATGTTCTTCATTTTGACGTGTAGCTCGCAGCTAGTGTTCTCCGTGATGTCATCCACGGGGTATCTACCCAGCATTGCGTCGTCCGGGGCGGAACCCACGCTGCTTCTCTGCATGGATGGGGCGGTGCTATCCAATGCTGGAACATCCGCTAGCTGCTGCAGCTGCTGAGACCCCCTTTGCTGGCTAAGTGAGTCGATCTGCTCCTGCTGCCGCTGGAATTTGACTGCCAATTCCGCTTGACTTGCTTCTAGGCATTGAAGGCGTTCATATTCCCGCTTCCTCTGCTCCTCCTCCATCTTCCTCTTCTTCTCCTCCGCAATCTTCTTTCTCGCACGGGTTCTGTAGTCGTTGTTCCAGTCTGAAACCCCTCATACCACGGAATAGCGCCCTTGCCTCGTGTTCTTCCCGGTGTTCAGGATTTCCCAGCACGCGAAGCTCGTCGTTCTCTCTGTTGGGCTGGAACACCCCGATCGTGCCTCTTCTATTGCACCAAGTATCGCATCGTCGGCTCCGTTCAGACATGCCTTCGTCAAACTTTGCTGTCTTCGGGTCCAACTCCCCCCCATGCGCATAGAACCAAGTCCTGCACCTGGGGGGCCAGCTCTTAGTAACCGGAGTGACACCTGCATCCTCCATCTCTTTCTCAGACTTATCCCACTTAGGCATTGCCACCGCATAGCCACCTGGCCCCAGCTTATGAAACTTATCCTTTTTTTCGGCATTCTTCTTATTTATTCTCGACCGTTCCTTAGCTAATTCTGAATCCTTGAATTTCACGAAATCGTCCCAATGAGCACGTTGGTTCTCTAGTGTTCCCTCGAATACTGGAGTCTTCCTTCCTCCCTTGACGTACTTGTCCCATTCACGATTCTTGTGGTTCTTGAATGCAACCGCCATCTTCCTAAGAGCAGCGTCCTTGACTTTCTGCACATCTGCTTCTGTGAAATGATCTGGTAGGGTGAAATGTTCCATGAGAGTATCCCAAAGCAGATCTTTTTGATTCTTGTCGACAAAAGTAACATTTGGACGTGGAGCAGCGTCCTCTTTTGCCTTTTTGTCCTTTGTCGTTTGTTGGCTCTCTCCATTCTTGAAGGGAGATCGAGTTGGTCCTTCACAAGAACTCCGCGACCGGCGAATGAACTTGTCCGCAATCTTCTTAGGCGCTAATGGTTCGCCATTAGGTCTCGACTGCCTCGATATTGTACTTTACGCCTCCTTCAACTTTTGTTCGGGCCTCGTTTCGTCCTTTTGCATGAAGATTTGCTCGACCCGGATGGCTGAAAGAACAAAGATCGATTCGTTAATATATCTTCAAGTTATTTAAAACATGTGATGATCACCAGAAACCTGCTTATATAAATATATATACCTCGCCGGTCTTTGTTGTTTCAGGATCAACATGTTCTTCGTCATCATCATAATCGTAGTTCATGACTTCATCAATTCGGTCGTCGCGATCGAATATCATATCACCCTCTCCGGTGTTGTTTAGAAGTTCGGAGCCGTCATAATCTTCTTCATTCTGATTATCATCTGGCCCGCGTATCATATCGAACATGGTCTGTTCTCCCTCTCTGTCGGTATTGTCTGCCATAGCTTTTATTTAACTAATTCAAAAGAAATATAAAACAATTTAGTATTCAAATTACATCGTCTCGAATAATAGATATAATCTTGAATACTTTGTCTAGAATAATAGATACAATCTCGAATACATCGTCTCGAATAATATATAATATTGAATAGTACATCACTGGCTAGCTAATTAAAGATCGAATACTACAGAAGAATCTAGGACACTCGTGGTTCCTGCGTCGCGGGCGGTGGACACCCAAAGAGAAGATACTGCCAGGTATTGGAGAACCCAGCTGATGTGAGATCCCTGAAGATACTGCCAGGTATTGGAGAACCTGCCGCCCTCTAATGCAACCATATAGCGATGGACGTTCTCGTCCTCCTCCCTGACACGGCGACGTACCTCCTCCGGCGGGGCCGGGTCCCTCCGCACCGAGACTGGCCCACGCGAACGCCACCAAACGAGATCAGGGTCGACGAGGGACTCGGGCCGGGTTCCTCATCAAGCGGCGCGCCCTCCGAGCAGTACCTCCAGTGCCAGCCCGGCGGAGTCCAGTCCCGGACATGGGCCGGCTGGACGTCGTCGAGGACGGGTCGACGACGAGGATGCGGGCCGGGCATCGTCGATAACAAATACTAGCTATATGCCCGCAAAAAATAATATTTTTTTAATGATTGGATTTTGATAACTAAAATTTATAACATTTCTACTATTTCAAAAATCTATATACTATTTCATACTAATTAAGCATCTAACACTAAAAACATAAAAACAATTTCTATACATCCATTAAAAACAGAAAAACAACATTATATAAAAAATTCCATACTAATTAAACACTAATTATATCTATCTAGCATGCATTCATACATATATACTAGTGAAAAACAATAATCTAAAAATCTAAACTAATTAAACATACAAAATCTAAACTAATTAAATATATACGTGTATGTGTGTGTGTGTTCATCATGCTTGTGTGTGTGTGTATGGGCTCGGGGAGGCGGGCCCATGGTGGCCCTTGAGGAGGGAGAGGGGTTAGAGGGGAGAGCTCACAGCGGGCGACGGCGACGGCGAGGCGACGGTCGGGGCAGCGACGGGCGGGCGGCGACGCAGGGACGGCGCGACGGGAAGGGCCCGGGCGGCGACGGAGACGAGGGCGGCGACGGGACGGGACGGCGGCGGCGAGGGACGGGGCGGCGACGGGGACGGGGCGGCGACGGCGACGGGATTTGGCGGCGGCGGCGACGGGTCGGTGACGGCGTCGATCGATCGGGCGGGCGGTTCAATGGGAAACAGAGGAAGAAACAGAGAGAGAATGAAATTTTTCGAAGTGTTGTATATATAGAAGGCACCTTTAGTACCGGTTGGAGCCACCAACCGGTACTAAAGGTCTGTTTTGGCCAGGCCAAGCGGCGGGAAGCGCACCCCCTTTAGTACCGGTTGGTGCTCCAACCGGTACTAAAGCCCCCCGCCCTTTAGTACCGGTTTGTGCCACCACCCGGTACTAAAGGGGGTGCGCTGGCACAGGTGCGGTGCGGCAAGTTTAGTCCTGTTGGAAATATGCCCTAGAGGCAATAATAAATTAGTTATTATTATATTTCCTTGTTCATGATAATCATTTATTATCCATGCTATAATTGTATTGATAGGAAACTCAGATACATGTGTGGATGCATAAACAACACCATGTCCCTAGTAAGCCTCTATGGGCTAGCTCGTTGATCAATAGATGGTTACGGTTTCCTGACCATGGACATTGGATGTCATTGATAACGGGATCACATCATTAGGAGAATGATGTGATGGACAAGACCCAATCCTAAGCCTAGCACAAAGATCGTAGTTCGTATGCTAAAGCTTTTCTAATGTCAAGTATCTTTTCCTTAGACCATGAGATTGTGCAACTCCCGGATACCGTAGGAATGCTTTGGGTGTACCAAACGTCACAACGTAACTGGGTGGCTATAAAGGTACACTACGGGTATCTCCGAAATTGTCTGTTGGGTTGGCACGAATCGAGACTGGGATTTGTCACTCCGTGTGACGGAGAGGTATCTCTGGGCCCACTCGGTAGGACATCATCATAATGTGCACAATGTGATCAAGGAGTTGATCACGGGATGATGTGTTACGAACGAGTAAAGAGACTTGCCGGTAACGAGATTGAACAAGGTATCGGGATATCGACGATCGAATCTCGGGCAAGTATCGTACCGATAGACAAAGGGAATTGTATACGGGATTGATTAAAGTCCTTGACATCGTGGTTCATCCGATGAGATCATCGTGGAACATGTGGGAGCCAACATGGGTATCCAGATCCGCTGTTGGTTATTGACGGAGAACGTCTCGGTCATGTGCGCATGGTTCCCGAACCCGTAGGGTCTACACATAAGGTTCGATGACGCTAGGGTTATAAAGGAAGCTTGTATGTGGTTACCGAATGTTGTTGAGTCCGGATGAGATCCCGGACGTCACGAGGAGTTCGGAATGGTCGGAGGTAAAGATTTATATATGGGAAGTGCTGTTTCGCCATCGGGACAAGTTTGGGGTTATCGGTATTGTACCGGGACCACGGAGGGGTCCTGGGCCCACCGGTGGGGCCACCTGCCCTGGGGCCACATGGGCCCTAGGTGGTGCGCCTAGGCCTGCATGGGCCAAGGGAACCAGCCCCAAGAGGCCCATGCGATGAAACACTTGGAGAGGAAGAGTCCATAGAGGGAAGGCACCTCCAAGGTGCCTTGGGAGGATGGACTCCTCCCCTCTTGGCCGCACCCTCCCTTGGAGGAGGGGCAAGGCTGCCTCCCCTCTCCTTGCTCCTATATATAGTGGGGGAGGGAGGGCAGCAACACCTGAGCCCTTGGCGCCTCCCTCCTCCCGTGACACCTCCTCCTCTCCCGTAGGTGCTTGGCGAAGCCTGCAGGATTGCCACGCTCCTCCACCACCACCACGCCTGTTGTGTTGCTGTTGGATGGAGTCTTCCTCAACCTCTCCCTCTCTCCTTGCTGGATCAAGGCATGGGAGACGTCACCGGGCTGTACGTGTGTTGAACGCGGAGGTGCCGTCCGTTCAGCACTAGGATCTCCGGTGATTTGGATCACGACGAGTACGACTCCTTCAACCCCGTTCTCATGAACGCTTCCGCTTAGCGATCTACAAGGGTATGTAGATGCACTCTCCTTCCCTCGTTGCTAGATTCTCCATAGATTGATCTTGGTGATGCGTAGAAAATTTTGAATTTCTGCTACGTTACCCAACAGTGGCATCATGAGCTAGGTCTATTGCGTAGATTCTTTGCACGAGTAGAACACAAAGTAGTTGTGGGCGTTGATTTTTATCAATATGCTTACCGTTACTAGTCCAATCTTGTTTCGACGGTATTGTGGGATGAAGCGGCCCGGACCGACCTTACACGTACTCTTACGTGAGACAGGTTCCACCGACTGACATGCACTTGGTGCATAAGGTGGCTAGCGGTGCCGATCTCTCCCACTTTAGTCGGAACGGATTCGATGAAAAGGGTCCTTATGAAGGGTAAATAGCAATTGGCATATCACGTTGTGGTTTTGCGAGGTAAGAAACGTTCTTGCTAGAAACCCATAGCAGCCACGTAAAACATGCAAACAACAATTAGAGGACGTCTAACTTGTTTTTGCAGGGTATGCTATGTGATGTGATATGGCCAAGAAGAATGTGATGAATGATATGTGATGTATGAGATTGATCATGTTCTTGTAATAGGATTCACGACTTGCATGTCGATGATTATGACAACCGGCAGGAGCCATAGGAGTTGTCTTTATTTATTGTATGACCTGCGTGTCATTGAACAACGCCATGTAATTACTTTACTTTATTGCTAACCGGTAGCTATAGTAGTAGAAGTAATAAGTTGGCGAGACAACTTCATGAAGACACGATGATGGAGATCATGATGATGGGGATCATGATGATGGGGATCATGGTGTCATGCCGGTGACAATGATGATCATGGAGCCCCGAAGATGGAGATCAAAAGGAGCAATATGATATTGGCCATATCATGTCACTACTATATAATTGCATGTGATGTTTATTATGTTTATGCATCTTGTTTACTTAGAACGACGGTAGTAAATAAGATGATCCCTTACACAAATTTCAAGAAGTGTTCCCCCCTAACTGTGCACCGTTGCTAAAGTTCGTCGCTTCTAAGAACCACGTGATGATCGGGTGTGATGGATTCTTACGTTCACATACAACGGGTGTAAGACAGATTTACACAGCAAAAACACTTGGGGTTAACTTGACGAGCCTAGCATGTGCAGACATGGCCTCGGAACACGGAGACCGAAAGGTCGAGCATGAGTCGTATAGTAGATACGATCAACATGAAGATGTTCACCGATGATGACTAGTCCGTCTCACGTGATGATCGGACACGGCCTAGTTGACTCGGATCATGTAATCACTTAGATGACCAGAGGGATGTCTATCTGAGTGGGAGTTCATAAGATGAACTTAATTATCTTGAACATAGTCAAAAGACCTTTTGCAAATTATGTCGTAAGCTCGCGCTTTAGTTCCACTGTTTAGATATGTTCCTAGAGAAAATATAGTTGAAAGTTGACAGTAGCGATTATGCGGACAGTAGAAAGCTTATGTCCTTAATGCACTGCTCAGTGTGCTGAACCCCAAACGTTGTTTGTAGATGTTGCGAACATCGGACATACACGTTTTGATAACTACGTGATAGTTCAGTTAAACGGTTTAGAGTTGAGGCACCAAAGACGTTTTGAAACGTCGCGGAACATATGAGATGTTTCGAGGGCTGAAATTGGGATTTCAGGCTCGTGCCCACATCAAAAGGTATGAGACCTCCGACGATTTTCTTAGCCTGCAAACTAAGGGAGAAAAGCTCAATCGTTGAGCTTGTGCTCAGATTGTCTGAGTGCAACAATCACTTGAATCGAGTGGGAGTTGATCTTCCAGATGAGATAGTGATGTTTCTCCATAGTCATTGCCACCAAGCTGCTAGAGCTTCGTGATGAACTATAACATATCAAGGATAGAGATGATGATCCTTGAGGTATTCGCGTTGTTTGACATCGCGAAAGTAAAAAATCAAGAAGGAGCATCAATTGTTGATGGTTGGTGAAACCACTAGTTTCAAGAAGGGCAAGGGCAAGAAGGGACACTTCATGAAACGGCAAATCAGTTGTTGCTCCAGTGAAGAAACCCAAGGTTGAACCCAAACCCGAGACTAAGTGCTTCTGTAATAAGGGGAACAGACACTGGAGCAGAACCACCCTAGATACTTGGTAGATGAGAAGGCTGGCAAGGTCGATAGAAGTATATTGGATATACATTATGTTAATGTGTACTTTACTAGTACTCCTAGTAGCACCAGGGTATTAGATACCGGTTCAGTTGCTAAGTGTTAGTAACTCGAAATAAAAGGCTACGGAATAAACGGAGACTAGCTAAAGGTGAGCTGACGATATGTGTTGGAAGTGTTTCCAAGGTTGATATGATCAAACATCGCACGCTCCCTCTACCATCAAGATTAGTATTAAACCAGAATAATTATCATTTGGTGTTTGCGTTGAGCATAGACATGATTGGATTATGTCTATCGCAATACGGTTATTCATTTAAGGAGAATAATGGTTACTCTATTTATTTGAATAATACCTTCGATGGTCTTGCACCTAAAAATGGTTTATTGAATCTCGATCGTAGTGATACACATTTTCATGCCAAATGTATAAGATAGTAATGATAGTACCACTTACTTGTGGCACTGCTATGTAAGTCATATTGGTGTAAAACGCATGAAGAAGCTCCATGTTGATGGATCTTTGGACTCACTCGTTTTGAAAAGTTTGAGACATGCGAACCATGTCTATTGGTGCATACGCATGAAGAAACTCCATGCAGATGGATCGTTTGGACTCACTTGATTTTGAATCACTTGAGATATGCAAATCATACCACATGGGCAAGATGACTGAAAAGCCTCGGTTTCAGTAAGATGGAACAAGGTAGCAACCTGTTGGAAGTAACACATTTTGATGTGTGCAGTCCAATGAGTGCTGAGGCATGCAGTGAATATCGTTATGTTCTGACTTCACAGATGATTCGAGTAGATATTGAGTATATTTACTCGATGAAACACAAGTCTGAATTGTTGAATGGTTCAAGTAATTTCAGAGTGAAGTTTAAGATCATTGTGACAAGAGGATAAAATGTCTATGATATGATCATAGAGATAAGTATCTGAGTTACGAGTTTTGGCACACAATTAAGACATTGTGCAAATTGTTTCACAATTAATACGCTTTGGAACACCATAGTGTGATGGTGTGTCCGAACATCATAGTTGCAACCTATTGGATATGGTGCGTACCATGATGTCTCTTATCGAATTACCACTATCGTTCATGGGTTAGGCATTAGAGACAACCGCACTCACTTTAAATAGGGCACCACGTAATTCCGTTGAGATGACACCGTATGAACTATGGTTTAGAGAAACCTAAGCTGTCATTTCTTAAAGGTTTGGGGTAACGACGCTTATGTAAAAAAGTTTCAGGTTGATAAGCTCGAACCCAAAGCGGATAAAATGCATCTTCATAGGACACCCAAAACAGTTGGGTATACCTCCTAATTCAGATCCGAAAGCAATAGGGATTGTTTCTTGAATCGGGTCCTTTCTCGAGGAAAAGTTTGTCTCGAAAAGTTGAGTGGGAGGATGGTGGAGACTTGATGAGGTCATTGAACCGTCACTTCAACAAGTGTGTAGCAGGGCACAGGAAGTTGTTCCCGTGGCACCTACACCAATTGAAGTAGAAGCTTATGATAGTGATCATGAAGTTTGGATCAAGTCACCGACGTACCTCGAGGGTGACAAGGATGCGTACTACTTGAGTGGTACAGCAATCATGTCTTGAAGGTCATGTTGCTAGACAACAATGAACCCACGAGCTATGGAGAAGCGATGGTGGGCCCAAATTCCGACAAATGGTTAGAAACCATGAAATCCGAGGTAGGATCCATGTATCATAACAAAGCATGGACTTTGGTGGACTTGCCCGATGATCGGCAAGCCATTGAAATAAATGGGTCTTTAAGAAGAAGACGGACATGGACGGTAATGTCACCTTCTATGAAGCTCGACTTGTGGCAAAGAGTTTTTCACAAGTTCAAGGAGTTGACTACGATGAGATTTTCTCATCCGTAGCGATGCTTAAGTCCGTCGGAATCATGTTAGCACAAGCTGCATTTATGAAATCTGGCAGATGGATGTCAAAACGAGTTTCCTTACCTTTACGTAAGGAAAGGTTGTATGTGATACAATCAGAAAAGTTTTTGTCGATCCTAAGGATGCTAAAAGGTATGCTAGCTCCAGCGATCCTTTCTAAGGACTGGAGTAAGCATCTCGGAGTTGGAATGTGCGCTTTGATGAGATGATCAAAGATTTTGGGTGTATACAAAGTTTATGAGAAACTTGTATTTCCAAAGAAGTGAGTGGGAGCACTATAGAATTTCTGATGAGTATATGTTGTTGACATATTGATGATCAGAAATGATGTAAAGCATATAGGGTTAAAGTGTTTTCAAGTGAAAACCTGGATTAAGCTACTTGAACATTGAGCATCAAGATCTATGAGGATAGATCAAAAACGCTCAATGGTACTTTCAAAATGAGCACATACCTTGACATGATCTTGAAGGTGTTCAAGATGGATCAGTCAAAGAAGGAGTTCTTGCCTGAGATGTAAGGTATGAAGTTAAGAGTTAAAGCTCGACCACGGCAGAAAAGAGAGAAAGGACGAAGGTCGTCCCTATGCTTCAGACGTAGGCTCTATAGTATGCTATCTTGTGTACTGCACCTGATGTGTGCCTTGCTACATATCGGCAAGAGAGTACAAAGGTGATCAAGGAGTGGATCACCGGATAGCGGTCAAAATTATCCTTAGAGGAATAAGGACATGTTTCTCGATTATGGAGGTGATAAAGAGTTGGCGTAAAGGGTTACGTCGATGCAAGCTTTAACACCTATCCGAGTGACTCGAGAAGCAAACCGGATCGTATAGTGGAGCAACCATTTGGAATAGCTCCAAGTGGAGCGTGAAAGCAGCATTTACAATATGACATAGAGAATTGCGAAGTACACACGGATCTGAAAGGTTCAGACCCGTTGACTAAAACCTCTCTCACAAGCAAAACATGATCAAACCCCAGAACTCATTGAGTCTTAATCACATGATGATGTGAACTAGTTTAATGACACTAGTAAACTCTTTGGATGTTGGTCACATGGCGATGAGACCTATCAGCGTTAATCACATGACGATGTGAACTAGATTATTGACTCTAGTGCAAGTGGGAGACTGTTGGAAATATGCCCTAGAGGCAATAATAAATTAGTTATTATTATATTTCCTTGTTCATGATAATCGTTTATTATCCATGCTATAATTGTATTGATAGGAAACTCAGATACATGTGTGGATGCATAAACAACACCATGTCCCTAGTAAGCCTCTATGGGCTAGCTCGTTGATCAATAGATGGTTACGGTTTCTGACCATGGACATTGGATGTCATTGATAACGGGATCACATCATTAGGAGAATGATGTGATGGACAAGACCCAATCCTAAGCCTAGCACAAAGATCGTAGTTCAGTATGCTAAAGCTTTTCTAATGTCAAGTATCTTTTCCTTAGACCATGAGATTGTGCAACTCCGGATACCGTAGGAATGCTTTGGGTGTACCAAAGCGTCCACAACGTAACTGGGTGGCTATAAAGGTACACTACGGGTATCTCCGAAATTGTCATTGGGTTGGCACGAATCGAGATGGGATTTGTCACTCCGTGTGACGGAGAGGTATCTCTGGGCCCACTCGGTAGGACATCATCATAATGTGCACAATGTGATCAAGGAGTTGATCACGGGATGATGTGTTACGAGCGAGTAAAGAGACTTGCCGGTAACGAGATTGAACAAGGTATCGGGATACCGACGATCGAATCTCGGGCAAGTATCGTACCGATAGACAAAGGGAATTGTATACGGATTGATTAAAGTCCTTGACATCGTGGTTCATCCGATGAGATCATCGTGGAACATGTGGGAGCCAACATGGGTATCCAGATCCCGCTGTTGGTTATTGACCGGAGAACGTCTCGGTCATGTGCAGATGGTTCCCGAACCCGTAGGGTCTACACACTTAAGGTTCGATGGCGCTAGGGTTATAAAGGAAGCTTGTATGTGGTTACCGAATGTTGTTCGAGTCCCGGATGAGATCCCGGACGTCACGAGGAGTTCGGAATGGTCCGGAGGTAAAGATTTATATATGGGAAGTGCTGTTTCGCCATCGGGACAAGTTTGGGGTTATCGGTATGTACGGGACCACCGGAGGGTCCTGGGCCCACTGGTGGGGCCACCTGCCCCGGGGCCACATGGGCCCTAGGTGGTGCGCCTAGGCCTGCATGGGCCAAGGGAACCAGCCCCAAGAGGCCCATGCGATAAAACACTTGGAGAGGAAGAGTCCATAGAGGGAAGGCACCTCCAAGGTGCCTTGGGAGGATGGACTCCTCCCCTCTTGGCGCACCCTCCCTTGGAGGAGGGGGCAGGATGCGCCTCCCCTCTCCCTTGCTCCTATATATAGTGGGGGGGAAGGAGGGCAGCAATACCTGAGCCCTTGGCGCCTCCCTCCCTCCCGTGACACCTCCTCCTCTCCCGTAGGTGCTTGGCGAAGCCCTGCAGGATTGCCACGCCTCCACCACCACCACGCCGTTGTGTTGCTGTTGGATGGAGTCTTCCTCAACCTCTCCCTCTCTCCTTGCTGGATCAAGGCATGGGAGACGCCACCGGCTGTCGTGTGTTGAACGCGGAGGTGCCGTCCGTTCGCACTAGGATCTCCGGTGATTTGGATCACGACAGCACGACTCCTTCAACCCCGTTCTCATGAGCGCTTCCGCTTAGCGATCTACAAGGGTATGTAGATGCACTCTCCTTCCCTCGTTGCTAGATTCTCCATAGATTGATCTTGGTGATGCGTAGAAAATTTTGAATTTCTGCTACGTTACCCAACAAGTCCCACCTCGCTAGCCGAGGGGCGACCGCACTGGTTTATAAACGCCCGTGCGGTCGCTCTCTCGAGCTCCTCTACAAAGCAGGCCTACTGGGCCTACGTGTTCTTTGCTGCCCTGTTGGCCCACTTGGCCTTTGCGGGCCTGCATCCTGGCCCAACAACAGGTTGGGTTTCTAGTCGTATGCAGGCCGCTACGGCCTAGTAGGCGGGCTTTTTTTTTGCTTTATTTATTTTTGTGTTGTTTTTTTGTGTATTTAGAGTTTCTTTGTGAATATTTTTGCTTTAGGTACAAAAAATTACAAACTTTCTGTTAGTGCCCGTAGTTTTCAAATTTGAATAGTTTAAATTTTGAATTATTTGAAATTAGTGTGAATCACTAGTTTGTGAATAATTTAACTTTAAAAATCAGTAAAGGCATGAAAGAATTTGTTTGCACATAAAATTTCTTCGCGTTTCAAATGCCAAAACACATAACTACCCTAACTATTACAGAGATTCCCCTCTGGGTGTGAAACACAGAAGAAAGTGATGATAGTGAAGCCGATCACATCCCAGATCTTTGGGTGTGAAACTTTTTCTTCGCGTGTGTCCCTTTGCGCCGTAACCATGGAAAATCTTCATCATTTAACGGGATGCTCGGGTCAATATTCACTGTGAATGGAGAAATTTCATCAAACTTTTCATAATCTTGACTTGTCTGTCTTGTCATCCACTCCCACGATGTTTCTCTTCCCGTAAAGAACTATGTGCGCTTTGGCTCATCGCACGATGCATTCGCTTCCTTATCTTTTCTTTTCTTGGCTTGATAGACATGTCCTTCACATAGAAAACCTGTGCCACATCATTGGCTAGGACGAATGGTTCGTCTGCATCACGCAAGATTGTTGAGATCCACTGTTGTCATTCCGCATCGGGTCTTCCGTTACCCGCCTCGTGTCATATTGACCCATTTGCATCGAAACAAAGGGACCTTTAAACCACGTCGATAGTCAAGTTCCCATATGTCCTGTATATAACCATAATATGTTTCCTTTCCCGTCTTGGTTTCTGCATCAAAGCGGACACCACTGTTTTAGTTGGTGCTCTTCTTATCTTGGGCGATCGTGTAAAATGTATTACCATTTATCTCGTACCCTTTGAAAGTCATTATATTCGAAGATGGTAAGCGGGACAGCAAGTACATGTCATGTTCAATAGAGGTGTCATGCATGGTACGTGTCTGCAACCAGCTGGCGAAACTCCTGGTTTGTTCACGTGTAATCCAGTCATCAGACCGCTCCGGGTGTTTGGAGCGTAGCAAATTCTTGTGTTCATCCATATACGGAGCCACCAAGGCGGAATTCTGTAGAACTGTGTGTTGGGGAACGTAGTAATTTCAAAAATTTTCCTACGAACACGCAAGACCATGGTGATGGCATAGCAACGAGAGGGGAGAGTGTCCGTCCACGTACCCTCGTAGACCGAAAGCGGAAGCGTTATAACAACACGGTTGATGTAGTCGATGCGTCTTCACGATCCGACCGATCCAAGCACCGAGCGTCACGGCACCTCCGAGTTCTGCACACGTTCAGCTCGATGGCGATCCCGGACTCCGATCCAGCAAAGTGTCGGGATGAGTTCCGTCAAGACGACGGCGTGGTGGCGATGATGATGCTCCACCGACGAGGGCTTCGCCTAAGCTCATGACGATATGACTTCTCCGGCGCAGGGCTTCGCCTAAGCTCATGACGATATGACCGAAGTGGAATATGGTGGAGGGGGCACCGACACGGCTAAGGAACGATCACGTAGATCAACTTGTGTGTCATGGGGTGCCCCTGCCCCGTATATAAAGGAGCAAGGAGGAGGTGGCGGCCAAGGAGGAGGCGCCAGGGGGGAGTCCTACTCCCACCGGGAGTAGGACTCCTTCTTTCCTAGTCCAACTAGGAGAAGGGGAAAGGGGAAGTGGAGAAGGAAGGGAGAGGGGCTGCGCCCAAACCCCTTGTCCAATTCGGACTGGGCTTGGGAGGGCGCGCCACCTCCTGGCTCCTTCCCACTAAGGCCCATTAAGGCCCAATACTCTTCCCCGTATTCCCGTAACTCCCGGTACCGAAAAATACCGAATCACTCGGAACCTTTCCGAACTCGAATATAGTCGTCCAATATATCGATCTTTACGTCTCGACCATTTCGAGACTCCTCGTCATGTCCCGATCTCATCCGGGACTCGAACTCCTTCGGTACATCAAAACTCATAAACTCATAATATAAGCATCATCGAAACCTTAAGCGTGCGGACCCTACGGGTTCGAGAACTATGTAGACATGACCTAGAACTATTCTTGGTCAATAACCAATAGCGGGACCTGGATGCCCATATTGGCTCCTACATATTCTACGAAGATCTTTATCGGTCAAACCGCATAACAACATCGTTGTTCCTTTGTCATCGGTATGTTACTTGCCCGAGGTTTGATCGTCGGTATCCAATACCTAGTTCAATCTCGTTACCGGCAAGTCTCTTTACTCGTTCCATAATGCATCATTCGTAACTAACTCATTAGCTACATTGCTTGCAAGGCTTATAGTGATGTGCATTACCGAGAGGGCCAGAGATACCTCTCCGACAATCGGAGTGACAAAACCTAATCTCGAAATCGCCAACCCAACATGTACCTTTGGAGACACCTGTAGTACTCCTTTATAATCACCCGATTACGTTGTGACGTTTGGTAGCACCAAAGTGTTCCTCCGGTAAATGGGAGTTGCATAATCTCATAGTTACAGGAACATGTATAAGTCATGAAGAAAGCAATAGCAACATACTAAACGATCAAGTGCTAGGCTAACGGAATGGGTCAAGTCAATCAGATCATTCTCCTAATGATGTGATCCCGTTAATCAAATGACAACTCATGTCTATGGTTAGGAAACATAACCATCTTTGATTAACGAGCTAGTCAAGTAGAGGCATACTAGTGACACTCTGTTTATCTATGTATTCACACATGTATTATGTTTCCGGTTAATACAATTCTAGCATGAATAATAAACATTTATCATGAAATAAGGAAATAAATAATAACTATTATTATTGCCTCTAGGGCATATTTCCTTCAGTCTCCCACTTGCACTAGAGTCAATAATCTAGTTCACATCATCATGTGATTCAACACTAATATTCACATCTGTATGTGATTAATACCCATAGTTCACATCGTCATGTGACCAACACCCAAAGGGTTTACTAGAGTCAATAATCTAGTTCACATCGCTATGTGATTAACACCCAAAGAGTACTAAGGTATGATCATGTTTTGCTCGTGAGAGAAGCTTAGTCAGCGGGTCTCATCACATTCAGAGCCGTATCTATTTTTGCAAATATTCTATGTCTACAATGCTCGCACGGAGCTACTCTAGCTAATTGCTCCCACTTTCAATATGTATCCAGATTGAGACTTAGAGTCATCTGGATCAGTGTAAAAGCTTGCATCGATGTTACTCTTTCTGACGGGCTCTTTTATCACCTCCATAATCGAGAAATATTTCCTTAGTCCTCACTAAGGATGTTCTTGACCAATGTCCAGTGATCTACTCCTAGATCACTATTGTATTCCCTTGCCAAATTCAGAGCAAGGTATATAATAGGTCTGGTACATAGCATAGCATACTTTATAGAACCTATGACTGAGGCATAGGGAATGACTTTCATTCTCTTTTCTATTTTCTGCCGTGGTCGGGATTTGAGTCTCACTCAATTTCACACGTTTGCAACACAGGCAAGAACTTTTCTTTGACTGTTCCATTTTGAACTACTTCAAAATATTGACAAGGTATGTATTCATTGAAAAACTTATCAAGCGTCTTGATCTATCTCTATACATCTTGATGCTCAATATGTAAGCAGCTTCACTGAGGTCTTTCTTTGAAAAAACTCCTTTCAAACACTCTTTTATGCTTTGCAGAATAATTCTACATTATTTCCGATCAACAATATGTCATTCACATATACTTGTCAGAAATGCTGTAGTGCTCCCACTCACTTTCTTGTAAATACAGGCTTCTCCAAAAGTCTGTATAAAACCATATGCTTTGATCAACTCATCAAAGCGTATATTCCAACTCCGAGATGCTTGCACCAGTCCATTGATGGATTGCTGGAGCTTGCACATTTTGTTAGCTCCTTTAGGATTGACAAAAACTTCTGGTTGCATCATATACAACTCTTCTTCAATAAATCCATTAAAGAATGTAGTTTTGACATCCATTTGCCAGATTTCATAAAATGTGGCAATTGCTAACATGATTCGGGCAGACTTAAGAATCGCTACAGTTGAGAAAATCTCATTTGTAGTCAACACCTTGAACTTGTCGAAAACCTTTTTGCGACAAGTCGAACTTTGTAGATAGTAACACTACTATCATCATCTGTCTTCCTCTTGAAGATCCATTTATTTAAACATGGCTTGCTGATTACCGAGCAAGTCAATCAAAGTCCATACTTTGTTCTCATACATGGATCCTATCTCAGATTTCATGGCCTCAAGCCATTTCGCGGAATCTGGGCTCATCATCGCTTCCTCATAGTCCGTAGGTTCATCATGGTCTAGTAACATGACTTCTAGAACACGATTACCGTACCACTCTGGTGCGGATTTTACTCTGGAAGACCTACGAGGTTTGGTAGCAACTTGATCTGAAGTTTCATGATCATTATCATTAACTTCCTCACTAATTGGTGTAGGAATCACTGGAACTGATTTCTGTGATGAACTACTTTCCAATAAGGGAGAAGGTACAATTACCTCATCAAGTTCTACTTTCCTCCCACTCACTTCTTTCGAGAGAAACTTCTTCTCTAGAAAGGATCCATCTTAGCAACGAAAAACTTGCCTTCGGATCTGTGATAGAAGGTGTACCCAATAGTTACCTTTGGGTATTCTATGAAGACGCACTTCTCCGATTTGGGTTCGAGCTTATCAGGTGAAAACTTTTTCACATAAGCATCACAACTCCAAAACTTTTAAGAAACGACAGCTTAGGTTTACTGTTAAACCATAGTTCATATGGTGTCGTCTCAACGGATTTAGATGGTGCCCTATTAAACGTGAATGCAGCTGTCTCTAATGCATAACCCCAAAACGATATTGGTAAATCGGTAGGAGACATCATTGATTGCACCATATCAAAATAAAGTACGGTTACGATGTTCGGACACACCATAACGGTGTGGTGTTCCAGGTGGCGTGAGCTGTGAAACTATTCCACTTTGTTTTAATTGAAGACCAAACTCGTAACTCAAATATTCATCTCCACGATCAGATCGCAGAAACTTTATTTTCTTGTTACGATGATTTTCTACTTCACTCTGAAATTCTTTGAACTTTTCAACTATTTCAGACTTATGTTTCCTCAAGAAGATATACGCATATCTGCTCAAATCATCTGTGAAGGTCAGAAAAATAACGATACTTGCCACGAGCATCAACACTCATTGGATTGCATACATCGGTATATATGTGTTATTTCCAACAAGTCAGTAGCTTGTTCCATTGTTCCGGAGAACGGAGTTTTAGTCATCTTGCCCAAAAGGCACGGTTCGCAAGCATCAAATGATTCATAACCAAGTGATTCCAAAAATCCATCCTTATGGAGTTTCTTCATGCGCTTTATACCGATATGACCCAAACGGCAGTGTCACAAATAAGTTGCACTATCATTATTAACTTTGCATCTTTTGGCATCAATATTATGAATATGCGTATCACTACGATCGAGATCCAATCAACTATTTTCATTGGGTGTATGACCATCGAAGGTTTTATTCATTTAAACAGAACAACAATTATTCTTTGACTTTAAATGAATAACCGTTTTGAAAACTATTTTCATTGGGTGTATGACCATTGAAGGTTTTATTCATGTAAACAGAACAACAATTATTCTTTGACTTTAAATGAATAACCGTTTTGCAATAAACATGATCAAATCATATTCATGCTCAACGCAAACACCAAATAACATTTATTTAGGTTTAACACTAATCCCGAAAGTATAGGGAGTGTGCGATGATGATCATATCAATCCTGGAACTACTTCCAACACTCATCGTCACTTCCCCTTCAACTAGTTTCTGTTCATTCTGCAACTCCCGTTTCGAGTTACTACTCTTAGCAACTGAACCAGTATCAAATACCGAGGGGTTGCTACGAACACTAGTAAAATACACATCAATAATCTGTATATCAAATATACCTTTGTTCACTTTGCCATCCTTCTTATCCGCCAAATACTTGGGGTAGTTCCGCTTCCAGTGACCAGTTCCATTGCAGCAAAAGCACTTAGTCTCAGGCTTAGGTCCAGACTTGGGCTTCTTCACTCGAGTAGCAACTTGCTTGCCGTTCTTTTTGAAGTTCCCCTTCTTCCCTTTGCCCTTTTCCTTGAGACTAGTGGTCTTGTCAATCATCAACACTTGATGCTCTTTTCTTGATTTCTACCTTCGTCGATTTCAGCATCACGAAGAGCTTGGGAATTACTTTTGTCATCCCTTGCATATTATAGTTCATCACGAAGTTCTACTAACTTGGTGATGGTGACTAGAGAATTCTGTCAATCACTATCTTATCTGGAAGATTAACTCCCACTTGATTCAAGCGATTGAAGTACCTAGACAATCTGAGCACATGCTCACTAGTTGAGCGATTCTCCTCCATCTTTTAGCTATAGAACTTGTTGAAGACTTCATATCTCTCAACTCGGGTATTTGCTTGAAATATTAACTTCAACTCCTGGAACATCTCATATGGTCCATGACGTTCAAAACGTCTTTGAAGTCCCGATTCTAAGCCGTTAAGTATGGTGCACTAAACTATCAAGTAGTCATCATATTGAGCTAGCCAAACGTTCATAACGTCTGCATTTGCTCCTGCAATAGGTCTGTCACCTAGCGGTGCATTAAGGACATAATTCTTCTGTGCAGCAATGAGGATAAACCTCAGATCACGGATCTAATCCGCATCATTGCTACTAACATTTTCAACATAATTTTCTCTAGGAACATATCAAAACAAACATATAAAAGCATAGGGAAGCAACAACGCGAGCTATTGATCTACAACATAATTTGCAAAATACTACCAGGACTAAGTTCAAGATAAATTAATGTTCAATTAATCATATTACTTAAGAACTCCCACTTAGACAGACATCTCTCTAGTCATCTAAGTGATCACGTGATCCAAATCAACTAAACCATGTCCGATCATCACGTGAGATGGAGTAGTTTCAATGGTGAACATCACTATGTTGATCATATCTACTATATGATTCACGCTCGACCTTTCGGTCTCCGTGTTCGAGGCCATATCTGTTATATGCTAGGCTCGTCAAGTTTAACCTGAGTATTCCGCGTGTGCAACTGTTTTGCACCCGTTGTAGATGGACGTAGAACTTATCACACCCGATCATCACGTGGTGTCTGGGTACTACGAACTTTGGCAACGGTGCATACTCAGGGAGAACACTTCTTGATAATTTTTAGTGAGAGATCATCTTATAATGCTACCGTCAATCAAAGCAAGATAAGATGTATAAAGGATAAACATCACATGCAATCAATATAAGTGATATGATATGGTCATCATCATCTTGTGCTTGTGATCTCCATCTCCGAAGCACCGTCATGATCACCATCGTCACCGGCGCGACACCTTGATCTCCATCGTAGCATCGTTGTCGTCTCGCCAACTATTGCTTCTCGACTATCGCTACTGCTTAGTGATAAAGTAAAGCAATTACATGGCGTTGCATTTCATACAATAAGCGACAACCATATGGCTCCTGCCAGTTGCCGATAACTCGGTTACAAAACATGATCATCTCATACAATAAAATATAGAATCACGTCTTGACCATATCACATCACAACATGCCCTGCAAAAACAAGTTAGGCGTCCTCTACTTTGTTGTTGCAAGTTTTACGTGGCTGCTACGGGCTGAGCAAGAACCGTTCTTACTACGCATCAAAACCACAGCGATAGTTTGTCAAATAGACTCCGTTTAACCTTCTCAAGGACCGGGCGTAGTCATACTCGGTTCAACTAAAGTGAGAGAGACAGACACCGCCGGTCACCTTTAAGCAACGAGTGCTCGGGCGGTGAAACCAGTCTCGCGTAAGCGTACGCGTAATGTCGGTCCGGGCCGCTTCATCTCACAATACCGCTGAACCAAAGTATGACATGCTGGTAGGCAGTATGACTTGTATCGCCCACAACTCACTTGTGTTCTACTCGTGCACATGACATCAACGCATAAAACCAGGCTCGGATGCCACTGTTGGGGAACGTAGTAATTTCAAAAAATTTCCTACGAACACGCAAGACCATGGTGATGGCATAGCAACGAGAGGGGAGAGTGTCCGTCCACGTACCCTCGTGAGACCGAAAGCGAAGCGTTATAACAACGCGGTTGATGTAGTCGACGTCTTCACGATCCGACCGATCCAAGCACCGAGCGACGGCACCTCCGAGTTCTGCACACGTTCAGCTCGATGGCGATCCCGGACTCGATCCAGCAAAGTGTCGGGATGAGTTCCGTCAGCACGACGGCGTGGTGGCGATGATGATGCTCCACCGACGAGGGCTTCGCCTAAGCTCGCGACGATATGACTTCTCGGCGCGAGGGCTTCGCCTAAGCTCATGACGATATGACCGAAGTGGAATATGGTGGAGGGGGCACCGACACGGCTAAGGAGCGATCCGTAGATCAACTTGTGTGTCATGGGGTGCCCCCTGCCCCGTATATAAAGGAGCAAGGAGGAGGTGGCGGCCAAGGAGGAGGCGCACAGGGGAGTCCTACTCCCACGGGAGTAGGACTCCTTCTTTCCTAGTCCAACTAGGAGAAGGGGAAAGGGGAAGTGGAGAAGGAAGGGAGAGGGGCTGCGCCCCAAACCCCTTGTCCAATTCGGACTGGGCTTGGGAGGGGCGCGCCACCTCTGGCTCCTTCCCACTAAGACCCATTAAGGCCCAATACTCTTCCCCGTATTCCCGTAACTCCCGGTACTCGAAAAATACCGAATCACTCGGAACCTTTCCGAACTCCGAATATAGTCGTCCAATATATCGATCTTTACGTCTCGACCATTTCGAGACTCCTCGTCATGTCCCCGATCTCATCCGGGACTCCGAACTCCTTCGGTACATCAAAACTCATAAACTCATAATATAACTGTCATCGAAACCTTAAGCGTGCGGACCCTACGGGTTCGAGAACTATGTAGACATGACCTAGAACTATTCTTGGTCAATAACCAATAGCGGGACCTGGATGCCCATATTGGCTCCTACATATTCTACGAAGATCTTTATCGGTCAAACCGCATAACAACATACGTTGTTCCCTTTGTCATCGGTATGTTACTTGCCCGAGGTTTGATCGTCGGTATCCAATACCTAGTTCAATCTCGTTACCGGCAAGTCTCTTTACTCGTTCCATAATGCATCATTCCGTAACTAACTCATTAGCTACATTGCTTGCAAGGCTTATAGTGATGTGCATTACCGAGAGGGCCCAGAGATACCTCTCCGACAATCGGAGTGACAAAACCTAATCTCGAAATCGCCAACCCAACATGTACCTTTGGAGACACCTGTAGTACTCCTTTATAATCACCCAGTTACGTTGTGACGTTTGGTAGCACCAAAGTGTTCCTCCGTGGCGGAGTTGCATAATCTCATAGTTACAGGAACATGTATAAGTCATGAAGAAAGCAATAGCAACATACTAAGCGATCAAGTGCTAGGCTAACGGAATGGGTCAAGTCAATCAGATCATTCTCCTAATGATGTGATCCGTTAATCAAATGACAACTCATGTCTATGGTTAGGAAACATAACCATCTTTGATTAACGAGCTAGTCAAGTAGAGGCATACTAGTGACACTCTGTTTGTCTATGTATTCACACATGTATTATGTTTCCGGTTAATACAATTCTAGCATGAATAATAAACATTTATCATGAAATAAGGAAATAAATAATAACTATTATTATTGCCTCTAGGGCATATTTCCTTCACTGTGTAGTGTGCTTCAGTGAGAGAATGTTCGTCCATACATATTATTTGTTCCCCTCCTAGCGTGCCTTTTCCATCCAGTCTGCCCTTATGCCGCGATCCAGGAACACCAATCGGCTTAAGGTCAGGAATAAAGTCAATACAAAACTCAGTGACCTCCTCATTTTGATGGCCCTTGGAGATGCTTCCTTCTAGCCTAGCACGGTTATGAACATATTTCTTTAAGACTCCCATGAACCTCTCAAAGGGGAACATATTGTGTAGAAATACAGGACCCAAAACATTAATCTCTTCGCATAGGTGAACTAGGACGTGCGTCATGATGTTGAAGAAGGATGGTGGGAACACCAACTCGAAACTGACAAGACATTGCACCAAATCATTCTGTAACCTTGGTATGATTTCTGGAGCGATTACCTTCTGAGAGATTGCATTGAGAAATGCACATAGCTTCACAATGGCTAATCGAGCGTTTTCGGTAGAAGCCCCTCAATGCAACGGAAGCAGTTGCGTCATAATCACGTGGCAGTCATGAGACTTTAGATTCTGGAACTTTTTCTCTGCCATGTTTATTATTCCCTTTATATTCGACGAGAAGCCAGACGGTACCTTAATACTGAGCAGGCATTTAAAGAAGATTTCCTTCTCTTCTTTGGTAAGAGCGTAGCCTGCATGACCCTGATATATGCCGTCTTCTCCGTGCATATGTTGCTGGTCCTTCTGTGCCTCAGGTGTATCTTTTGTCTTCCCATACACGCCCAAGAAGCCAAGCAGGGTCAAGCAAAGATTCTTCGTCACGTGCATCACGTCGATTGCGGAGCGGACCTCTAGGTCTTTCCAATATGGCAGGTCCCAAAATATAGATTTCTTCTTCCACATGGGTGCGCGTCCGTCAGCGTCCTTTGGAACAGGTTGTCCGCCAGGACCCTTTCCAAATATCACCTTCAAATCCTTGACCATATCATGTACATCAGCACCAGTACGGTGGCGAGGCTTCGTCCGGTGATCCGCCTCACCTTTGAAATGCTTGCCTTTCTTTCTTACGGGATGCCTGCTCGGAAGAAATCGACGATGTCCCAGGTACACATTCTTCATACAACTATTCAAATATATACTGTCGGTATCATCCAAACAGTGCGTGCATCCGCGGTATCCCTTGTTTGTCTGTCCTGAAAGGTTACTGAGAGCAGGCCAATCATTGATGGTCACGAACAGCAACGCCTTTAGGTCAAATTCTTCCCCCATGTGCTCATCCCACGCACGTACACCTGTTCCATTCCACAGTTGTAAGAGTTCTTCAACTAATGGCCTTAGGTACACATCAATGTCGTTGCCGGGTTGCTTAGGGCCTTGGATGAGCACTGGCATCATAATGAACTTCCGCTTCATGCACAACCAAGGAGGAAGGTTATACAAACATAGAGTCACAGGCCAGGTGCTATGGTTGCTGCTCTGCTCCCCAAAGGATTAATGCCATCTGCGCTTAGACCAAACCATACGCTCCTTGCGTCATCTGCAAACTCCTTCCCGTACTTTCTTTCGATTTTTCTCCACTGCGACCCATCAGCTGGTACTCTCAACTTTCCGTCTTTCTTACGGTCTTCTCTGTGCCATCGCATCGCCTTGGCATGCTCTTTGTTTTGGAACAAACGTTTCAACCGTGGTATTATAGGAGAATACCACATCACCTTGGCAGGAATCTTCTTCCTGGGGCGCTCGCCCTCGACATCACCATGCTCATCGCGGCTGATCTTATAGCGCAATGCACCACATACCGGGCAAGCGTTCAAATCCTCGTACTCACCGCGGTAGACGATGCAATCATTAGGACGATGCAATCTAACCCTAGAGGGCAGACAGCCTTCTTTGCTTCGTACGTACTCTCGGGCAATTCGTTGTCCTTTGGAAGCATATCCTTTATCATTACCAGCAACTTTCCAAATCCCTTGTCAGATACACCATTCTCTGCCTTCCATTGCAGCAATTCCAGTGTGGTGCTCAGCTTTTTCTTGTCACCCACGCAATTGGGTACAACAATTTTTGTGATCCTCTAACATGCGCTGCAACTTCTTCTTCTCCAAATCACTTGCGCAGTTTCTCTTTGCATCGGCAATGGCCCGACCTAGATCATCAACGGGCTCATCGATGCCTCTTCTTCAGCTTCTTCCCGCATTGCCGCCCAGCTTCTTCCGCATTACCGGCTCAGCTTCTTCCCCATTGTTGTATCATCGTATTCAGGGAACCCATGGCCAGGATAGCTGTCGTCGTCCTCTTCTTCTTCATTGTCTTCCATCATAACCCTCTTTCTCCGTGCTTGGTCCAAACATTATAGTGGGGCATGAAACCGGACTCAAACAGGTGGGCGTGAATGGTTCTTGGCGTAGAGTAATTGCGACCATTCTTACAGCCATCACATGAACAAGGCATAAAACCATCCGCCGCTTGTTTGCCTCAGCCGCAAGCAGAAAAGTATGCACGCCCTCAACGAACTGGGGAGAGCATCGGTCATCGTACATCCATTGCGGCTCATCTTCATTACACAACACCGAATAGACCAAATTAATACAAGTTCATACATAAAGTTCATACAACACTTAAATGCAACAAACAAATAACTCTCTAGCTAAAGCATTTAAATGCAACAACAAATGCGATCAAGATCGCAACTAAGGTAACAATTGATCCAACAGCATAATGATACCAAGCCTCACTATCGATGGCATATTTTCTAATCTTTCTAATCTTCAAGCGCATTTTCTCCATCTTGATCTTGTGATCATCGGCGACATCGGCAACATGCAACTCAATTCCATCTTCTCCCCTCAATTCTTTTCAATTTTTCTTTCAAGTACTCGTTTTCTCTTTCAACTAAATTTAACCTCTCGACAATAGGGTCGGTTGGAATTTCCGGTTCACATACCTCCTAGATAAAAATATCTATGTCAACTTGATGGGCATAATTTGTCATAAACACGAAATGCAACAAATAGTTTTAGAAGAGAATATACCACATCCGAATCATAACAAGGACGAGGGCCGACGGGGACGGATATCAAAACCATGGCACTATGTATAACAAACAACGTACGGGTAAGATAATTATTATACGAGTAACTATATATCCAAATCACACAAACATCAACTTTTATATAAAATTTCATGAACAAGAGGCTCACCACAAGGTGGTGCCGGCGAGGGACAGTAAGGGCGATCGGCGGTGGTTACGACAGAGATTTAGAAGACACTAAGTAAACCACACCTACATATGCAAACTAAGTGTTATTTTGACCTCAAATTGCATATAAATCAAATACTAGCACATATATATATTTCCTCCCAAATTACTAAACTCACAAATTAATAACTATATGAACCAATGCAAGAGCTAATCTAGCAATGAGAGATGAAAGGACAAAGTTGCTAACCTTTGTGATCACTTGAATGGATGGGGGCCTTCAAATCTTGACAAATTTTGGGCAAAATGTGTGATGAGCTAAAGGGGAGAAGAGGAAGAACAGAGAGGAGAGGAGAGGGGAAAGGGGGAAGAACAGTGCGAGCTGGACGAAGGCTTTATATGCAGGAGGACCTATAGTACCGGTTCGTGGCACGAACCGGTATTAAAGGTGCTGGAGGGGGCCCAGACTGACAACATCCTGCCACCACCCTCATTAGTACCGGTTCGTGGCATGAACCGGTGCTAAAGGTTAGCCACGAACCGGTGCTAAAGGCTAGCCGTTGGAACCGGCACTAATGTATACATTTGTGCCGGCTCTAATACAAACCGGCACTAATGTGTTTCACGTTTGACCCTTTTTCTACTAGTGCAATTAAGTCGCAGATCTCTTCTTAGTTCCTTCTTTTGCAAGGGTGACATTTAATCAGTGTGCAAAGTAGAATGTAACCTACTAACGGAGGGAGTATATACTTTGACAATGGAAAAGCTTGATACGACTTAAAGCCCGCTCAGTCAGGTTAGAAGCGATGCTGCAAAAACATGAATCTATGTGGCAAAGACAAACTTTTGTACATGTACCTTATATATCGTCAACAGCAAGCAGCTTTTGTGATCGAGAAGACAATTAATAATGTAGGTGCATGGAGACGGCGTGTTTGTGATTTGTATTATTTCATTCAGTTGTTGCTTTTCTGTAACCTGACGCTTTTATTTATGGGTCGAGTAAAAAAAGTACTGTAGCTGCATGAAGACTACTCCCTCCGTTCCCAAATATTTGTCTTTCTAGCCATCTTAAATAGACTACAACATACGGATGTATGTAGACTTGTTTTAAATTGCAGATTCATTCATTTTGCTCCGTATGTAGTCATTTATTGAAATCTCTAGAAAGACAATTATTTAGGAACGGAGGGAGTATTTGTGATGTCTATCCTTGAGTTGGCAAACATGCATGCATAATGGCAATGAGTGTTGTATGTTTATGAACGGCCTGATGGAAAACACTTGTTGGCCTGCACATTCTTTCACCGAGAATCGGCCTGATGGAGTATATGTGTTATCAAATCTTAGAACATGGAAACCGAGACTGAAAGGTCGAACAAGAACTCGATCAGGAGAGCCGGCCATGCATGCTTGAGTAGATCGAACCTGCTAAATTAACCATCATGAGATAAGACCATGGACTGGAATATACATGCAATATTGTCGGATTATAACAGCTGAATCACCATTGTGCCATAATATCATGTATGTACATATATATACATAATGGATTGTTGTACGTAGTATTTGGCAAGTGAAATTCAGAGGTTGGAGAGATGAACGATTAGGAGGGTCGAGCATACTTCATCTGATGGTACCTTTCTGTTACTCCCTCCGTTCCTAAATGTAAGTCTTTGTAGAGATTTCACTATGAACCACATACGGATGTATATAGATGCATATTAAGTGTAGATGCATTAATTTTCCTCCGTACGTAGTCCATCTAGTGAAATCTCTAGAAAGATTTATATTTAGGAACGAAGGGAGTAGATAGTTTCCAGAACAGATGAAATTTCAAGACGACCGATGACTGCATGTATACTTCATCAGGTTGACGCACGTGCCGCTTGTTGATGCATCGGTTGGCGGCTGCGGCGACATGTTCTTTTCTCTAGTCTGCACTGCACTGGACTTTTTTCCTTTGGCAAATCTGGCCAGAGAGTTCTTCACAGATCGGAAGGTCAATTTGCATTGGTTTCTCAGGATTACTCTTGGGTTGGTATTGTTCCTCGCTAAAAAAGTGTCATTGTCTCTAGAGCACAGGGCGAAACAACTCCCGTCCCACATCTGTCGCCCCAACCCTAGCCGCCCCTCCTACTCACCCCCTTCCCTTCCCTTCCTCGCCGTCGCCTGAGGCAAGCCCGGGGCGCCAAGGGTGGTGGCGGCGGGGCCTCGGTTGCTCTTCCTCTGCGTGGGGAACCCCGGATGTTGGCGTCGTGGTGGCGTCGATGGCGGAGGACCTGCCAAGGTTGTCACCTCAATCTGCTCTGAATATGGACCAGTGGAAGATGGTGGCGACGACACATGTGAGTGCGTCGGACCGGTTTGAGCCTCGGACCCGGCAGATGGCTCGGTCGGGGCCTCCGGCTTTAGATGTTAGGCTTAGGTGAGAGGTCTGGGTATGTGGCCCAGCTTGCACCGCTTCATCATTTGGATAGGAGTAGCGGCAGATATTGTCAAGTTGGAGGATTCAGGCATATTGTTGTTCTATTTTGTAAGGTCCTTAAGAATAATCAATAAAATGGCCGCATGTATCCCATGGACGTGATGAGAGATTGGAGAGATTCCAAGGTGTACACGATTGATTCAGGTTATTTTTCTATGGGGAGTGATAAGATACGTGAAGTATATTTCTTGTTTTTATTTTTGAGAAGAGACGTGAAGTAGATAGAGATATCTTAGGGGAATCTCGCATGGTGACTTCTATTTTCTTCAACCGTGAGAGATTTGTGGGCCTTCCGATCAATTTTATTTCTTTTGCTGAAACCTTTAACCAAAAATTAGATGGATCAATCTACACTATAATAATTTGGTCCCACCAGATTAACGACTCCTAATTACTGATTAACGTGGTAATTTTTTAGGAGTGACTAATTAGTATAGGTATAGATAGACAGATAGATAGATAGATAGATAGATAGATATAGATAAGATCTTGGTCAAGTCGTGTGTGGCTGTTAGAAAGTTGTTGGTTAGTATCATGTATTGTTGTCTCCCTCCAAAATGAGGTCGAATTTGAATCATTGGTACAATTTGATTTCCTCTTCTTGAAATAGACGTGCGATCTTCTCACTGGATTGATTTTTTTTAAAAATCAATCACTTGTTAAGACAAGATGCAAGTTTCTCTTTATTGTAAATAGCACTGGTTGCAAGTACTCCTACCGAAGAAGCTACTCCCTCCGTTCGGAATTACTTGTCGCACAAATGGATGTATCTAGACGTATTTTAGTTCTAGATACATCCATTTTCGAGACAAGTAATTCCGAATGGAGGGAGTACAAGTTACGGGGTTGTAGCTACATGGGCCACGGAAACAAGAAGAAAAACATACATATGCGACCATGCATGCCAGCGTGTTATTTGTTTTGTCATCTATTTCGTTCTTTCCACATAAAACAAGAGAAAGATGATGAAAGGAATGCCAAACGTGCATGATTGCAGAATGGACAAGCTAAATAGATATCCCTCGCTAAAAAAGAAAGGAAAGGTAAATAGATACTATATATATATCATGAGGTTAGCTTGTGGTTCCCTTTGAAGAATGAACAAGATAGATAGATGGGAAATTTTAACATGGTCTCTCTTACCTCCTCTGCTCACATGAGAAGAAAGAGTTTACAATAAATCCGAGCCATTGATTTTATTAAAAAGTGGGCCTGAGTAATTCTTATCTTCTTACCTCCCACGTGAAAAGTGGAGGTAAGGGAAACCATGTTAAAATTCCATGGATAGATCTGAGATGGATGCCAAACTTGCATCGGAGCGCAAAGAAAGAAGAAAAAAAGAAAGAAAAGACATGAAAGCATATATATCTATGCTTGCGTGTGGTTCTCCTGGAAGCTCTCCCGGCCGGTCCCTAGCTACCTACCTACTCCTACTCCTACTCCTACTCCTATATATATATATATATATATATACTAGTGAACTAATCAGTTACCAATTTCTCTGAACCAGTCTTGACTCAAGAGGTGTTGAGTCAACAACACTTGCAGAACACAGAACGCTGCACTAGCACTAATCCTGGCAAGAGGTATCCAACAGTAGTAGCAACAACATCAGTAGACGGAATCAACAAAATGTCATACAAAGCAAACACCAAATACTGAAACAGGTAAACGTAGCTATATACTCTCTCCGTCCGAAAATACTTGTCATAAAAATGGATATAATGAATGTACCTAGAATTAAAATACATCTAGATACATCCATTCCTCGGACAAGTATTTCTGGACGGAGGGACTATGAATTACCTCTTAAGAGTGCATGACCACGTGATCCACTGATTTTTTATGAAAAAGAAACAATTACATACAGAAGCATCAGCGAGGAAATAAAGAAAGGAAATGCCTATAGGTTCACAAGGGAGTAATTTTCAACCTGATTCCCCTCACAATAATTGTACTCCCTTACACTAAGAGAGGCCTACTAAGACGTCAATGGTATCCACATGAACAATATGGTACATAACTCTTTTCAAGTAAGGTTAGGCTTGTGCATACATACTAAAAATGATACCGAAGAACCAAATAATTCCAGAACAAACTATATATTCGTGTAGGAACAAACTCTCCTGACATATTGCACCCTGCAGCTGAGTCGCTAACACGCTGTACTTTACGTAAATAGCTAGGGAAGCAAGCAACTTCTGCTTCAGTATAACCGCAATAGAAAACCGACATGGTGAACATAAATAAAAATTGAAATAACAGCAAGAATACCAAAGCTAATTAATCAAAATATACTGTTAACAAGTTCCGTTCTCACAATCAGGCGAGCTTTGGCTGGTGAAAAATACAAAATGATAGGATCAGTTAATAAAAATTGAAATAACAGCAAGAATATCGAGACTTGTACAACCAAGTTAGCATTTCGACACTACCACGTAAAACCAGTCTTAGGTGAACTGTAATGATCCTATATGATATATTCGCAGCCATGCTCGGCCAGTATCAATCGAGAAGAGAACTACAATCCTTGCACAAGAGGACAATTGTGAATACAACCTAGTTTTGACCAGGGCTCACCCAAACTGTGCCAAATAAGAGTGTACCAGTGCGGCAGCACAATTATCTGAAATTTAACATACAAAACCAGATCAAGACAGCAAAATCAATTAAGGATTAGCCATTAGCAAGCACACACAAAAAGAATAGGAGCATCCAATCCAATATGATCAAACTTTTGGAAAACAAAATAAACTACATGCTTGTACTGCATTAAAGATGGTTTCAGTTTCACATCTTGCAATAAATCAAGTTGGAAGGCACGAGAAACAATTTCCATATAAATTGCTAAATGTCATATCATTATGAACTTCTCTTTGACTTCCCGCAATGATGATATGAAATGGCTATCCAATGACCTTGTGACTTGTGAGACTACAACTTCATGCCCCGCTTCTTATTTTCCTGAAATATCTTTTCCATACTACGAGAAGCGGGGCATTTCATATAATCTTTTCCATTTTCCATACTGCTATCGTCTTATCAATGAAATGGCAAGTGTTGGCTATTTCATTGATAAGACGATAGCAGTATGCACAAACACCAAAGCGGAAGGAACACTACGAGAAAACTAAAAGAATATTTAAAAAATGAGCATATTGTTCATATCTTTTGCACCAGCTAGCCTACAATGCATAATCAAACGCCGAATTGCCTGAATCAGGTTTTTAATGTGAAGGGATTTCTCCTGAAGAGACACCTTGCTGCTTATAACCTGCATCTATCTAAACCTTAATATTGAATCAGACATGCACTTAACCTACATGTTGATACTTGTGTGTTTTAGTTCATATATGTAGACCAAAGAGTTCGTCCATCTATGGCTAGGCAGTGCAATACAAAACAAGAAGAGAAGTGAGAGAAGGTTGGTTGGCTACCATGAAGTTGGCAACTCCGTGAAGAACTTCATTCCCACGGATGACGCCTTCATCCTCCTTTGGCGCCGCGACGAACGTACTTCCTTGCAAAGATTTTCTCCCATGACTTCCCGCAATAGAGCATCACACCTATTGATTTTCCAGTGGTACACCGGCGCCGTCGGATCGATGTGTCCGATCGCGTCGAGCATGCTTTGAGTTCTTTTACCAGCAGATACAAGACCCCTGCATATGCATACAGATCAACATAAAAAAAAGCAATCAATCAGAGTAGATCAACCTTTGTGACCAGTAAAGATAGACAGGAAGCAATGAATCAGAGGGCTCGACGCTTACAATGTGAATGGTGAACCGCAGTTTTGATTCGACTCCTGACATAAATCAAGTGGAGAACGGCCTGTATATGGCGATGAGCATCCTGAAACCTGCAGCTCGCGGACACAAATCTGAGAATTGGAGGATTTGATCAACACAAACAGCGCGTGAGATGATGGAACAAGAAGTCGACGTACCTGAGCTCGTCCGTGACGTCCTCCTCGCCCTCGCCGTCTCCATCTCCCATGTCAAAGCGGTGAGATCTCCAGAGATATGGGTCAAAAACTCTTGACCAGTAAAAACAGACACCACACCTAGGAGTACCTTATCACACGTGTCATGCTAACAAAGGCGGTAAAAAAAATTCCAGAAAAACCAGATAAATCGAATCCTTATGGCCTAGTCTTCTTAGTATATATGATTAGCATGCATGCATGCATGCATGCATATAAGGAAGGAAGGAAGGAATGCAGGAAGGAGGAAAGGAAAAAAAAGGATATATCCATGGCGCTCCCGGCTTCAAGGATCGTCGTCGTCATCGTGAGCGGCCTTGTCATGATGATGATGATGATGGCGCCAGTGGGCGCTGATGAGTGCATGGACTTGTGCCTTCATGATTGCGCCATCAAGGGGAAGAACTTGACCGAGGAGCAATGCCAGTACGCATGCAATTACGGCTGCCCCTTTGGCGCCGCCCAGCACGCTCTATCGAATGCCCTGGCAATGGCGGCAAGAATACCGTCCATGTCCTCATCCATGTCCTCGCAGCAACCATGTGGCTCTAGCCCTCTAGCAGCTGCTCCTTCATCGCCCGCTCCTTCAATTGGAGCTCCTCGATCGGATCGGCGTCCGTATGCTATGTGTATGCATGTATGTATGTGCTTATGTATCTATATTTATCAAGGGTGAAGATGTTATATCGGATATATAATATACTTATGCTATTTTTTGACAATAATAATATACGTATGCTATCACTAGTAGAAACGGAGCTTTAAAATCGATTCGTAAGGGCCTTTAGTGCCGGTTATGGAACCGGCACTAAAGGGTGGCACTAAAGCCCCCCTAGTACCGGTTCGACACGAACCGGCGCTAAAGTGCCACCACGGGGCGTGAGCTCGCGCCCTGGTATGGGGGACCTTTAGTACCGATTGGTGTTACCAACCGGTACTAAAGTTTTTCTTTTTTGAATTTTCTTTTTGAAAATTTTGGAATTTTTTTTTGATTTTTTTCGATTTTTAATTTTTCTGAATTATTTGATGATTTAGTCTCTAATCACCTCTCTTAACTGCTCAAGTGTGGATCACTCATTCCAAATCGCCTAATTTCCCGACTGGTCACCCATCCTCTCACTCCCCCAGCCTGAGCATGCTTAACTTCGGAGTTCTATTCCCCCTACATTCCAAGTCTGCACTTGTTGTTTTCCTGACAAATGTAAGTTGTCAATCCTATTAACCCTTAGTAGTTTAGCTTGAGCATTAGGTCACACGTTTCACCGTTTGAGTTTGAAACTATTATTCTAAAAAACAGTAATTGTTTAGTAACACTAATATTTCTTGAATAAGTTTGACCATAGTTTGACCATAGTTTGACCAGATTTGACCAAAATTCAAAAAATTGAAATAATTATTTAGTAACACTAATATTCTTGAATAATTATGTAGTAACATTAATACTTCTTGAATAAGTAGTTTGACCGGATTTAACCAATTTTTTTTTAAAAAAACTGAAATTTGACCATATCTTTTTTTCCTTTTGGAATTTGAGGATTCTAAAAAGTTGCAAACAGGCCATAGGAACAAACAGAGAACGTGAAAGAAGAACAAAAAAAAATGGAATGCGCTTGTGTCGACAGGTTTCGATATTATATAAACAGTGATCTAGAATCGTAGATATAGACAATCTCTCTCTACTTTGTACGCTCGATACACTGCAGCACAATAATGCAAAAAGCAAGACATAGGGTTTTATCTCCTTGAGAGAGCCTGAACGTACGTAAACTTTGTGTCCCGGTTACCATCGTTCCAAAGCACCTAGCTTAGGATGCCCTACTAAGGGATCTTCCGGATTTACGCGGCGCTCGAATGGGTCATTTGCCTTGCTGCAGTGATGGGCCAGGCCCATGAAAGGGCGTTGTAGTCGAGGCTCATTTGTTTGGTCGCTTAAAGCGATAGATAGTATCACCCAATAAGCAGCCCTAGCATCACGTAGGCATGCCTTTTGCACATAGCAAAAGATTATGGGCCGGCACAATAATGCGAGGCTCATGTATGGTGTTTTTTCAGTTTTAGGAACCATCTAGAAGGTTCTGGTCTGGGCTATTTTTTCATCTTTTTTCTTTTTCATTTTCCAGATTCCTTTATAAAAAAGTTCTAAACACTTCGAAAATTTTGTAATTGAGAAATATTCAAAAGTTCAAACAATTTTATAATCTTATTTTTTTATAAAAGTCAAAAATTAAAAATGTTCACACTTTTCAAAATTGATTATATTTTGAAAAACGTTTGCAAAATTTAAAATATGCTTGCGCTTTTCAGAAAAACTTTAAGAAATTCCAATGTCATTCAAATTTTTAAAAATATCTCAAAATTCAAAATATGTTTTCTGAAGACAAAATATCTTGAAGAATCAATATATATTATGATTTTGAAAATTGTTCTCAAAATTGTATAAATGATTGGGTTTTGAAAATATGGTCTTGAAGTGAAAAAAAATGTTCAAAAAATCTGATTGTTTGGTTTTGGAAAATGTTGATCCGATGAAAGTTGGGATAATATTGAGGCATTTCAAAAGAATATATAATTTATAAAAAAAAAAGTTCCCAAAACGCAAAAAGTTCCAAACCAAAATGAAAATTCGGTTTGGAAGAAATGTTGTCTACTCCCTCCGTCCTTTGAAGAGTGTACTTCCAAGTTTGTTGGAAAGTCAAACATTTTTATGTTTGACCATATTTACATTACACAATAATACTATATCAACATTTATGACATCAAACTAGTAGCATTAGATTAATCATAAAGTATATTTTCATCATATACCCATTCGATTTCACAAATATTGATATATTTTTGTAAAAACTCGGTCAAACTCCAACAAAGTTGGAAGTACACTCTTTAAAGGACGGAGGGAGTATGTTTGTGCTACACCTCTGGAATGCTCAGGTTGCTACAGGGAGCTGCTCCACGACTTGAATCTGTCCATTTCAACGCCAGTTTGTCAGCCTTGAATGGTGCCAGCTTTCAGTGTGCTTAATGCTTATGGAAGTCAGAGTTGAAATCTTCCACTCGGACGTGCTGAGGAGGTGGAGAAAGCGCTCAGGCTCGCCGTTGAAGTACATCATTAGTGTAACATTAATGATGCTGAGAAAGAAGATGATAATTAATGTCGAGTTGCAGGAAGAAGATGAGGTACTCGATCACCCACTGGCAATGCGACTTAGCTGAAGAAACCTGCCTGCCTGCCTGCCTTCTGGTACGCAGCTCATCTGATCTTCTTATTTATTTACCTCCCATGAAATAAGTCTATTTTGTATACACTCAACTGAACACTTACAAGTAAAAATGCCTTGTTTTATAGTTGAAGGGCTTAAGAATCCCATATCTCCTCACTGCCACCATCCCGGTTAAATGCTCTTTGTCGCGACCTTTTCTACTGTCCTGCCAATTACACACACACACACTTGATAAGGTTAAATGTGGTCAGAGCAGACATCTTTGCGCATGTAGCAAAGAAATGTTTTAGCTTCATTCTAAGGGAATTTTAATTTTTCAGTTGCCTACATGGAATTAAACAAAAGCTATCAATTAAGATTTAAAGTCTCGATATTCATCTCCTTCTTGTGTATTATTAATTATTAATGTTCAACAGGAATATGCATGGCTTTAAAATTTAAATGCTCTGGTTTTGAAGCTTTAGGGTGTGTGATGCATGCTAGATTAAGTGGTCAGACAAGTACATTCTAGTGGTAATAACTTGACTTACTCCTCTGTTTGTATTTCTTTTTGTAAGTTGGTACATGCATCCAGTCCAGCTGGAAGATAACAACTCACTGAGATTATCACATGATCGGTGGAATATTGTCAATTGTGCTAATAAAATGAAGCCATTTGTGCTGGCAGGTGGAATGCTGTCTCTTCACCTGTATGATGACACCCAATTCCCACCGTTATATTTGTATGGATCTGTCTAGAACCATTCGGTCATTCTACTTGAAAAGTGGAGGTAAGGGAAACCATGTTAAAATTCCATGTTAAAACCATGCCAAACTTGCACCGGAGCGCAAAGAAAGAAAGAAAGAAACGACATGAAAGCATCTCCTATATGCGTGTGGTTCTCCTGGAAGCTCTCCCGGCCGGTCCCTAGCTACCTACCTACTCCTACTCCTATATATATATATATATATATATATATATATATATATATATATATATATATATATATATATATATGATTAGCATGCATGCATGCATATAAGGAAGGAAGGAAGGAAGGAAGGAAGGAAGGAAGGAAGGAGGAAAGGAAAAAAAAGGATATATCCATGGCGCTCCCGGCTTCTTCAAGGATCGTCGTCGTCGTGAGCGGCCTTGTCATGATGATGATGATGATGGCCCCAGCGGGCGCTGACGAGTGCATGGACTTGTGCCTTCATGATTGCGCCGTCAAGGGGAAGAACTTGACCCAGGAGCAATGCCAGTACGCATGCAATTACGGCTGCCCCTTTGGCGCCGCCCAGCACGCTCTATCGAATGCCCCCGCCATTGCCAGGAATGGCGGCAAGAATACCGTCCATGTCCTCATCCATGTCCTCGCAGCAACCATGTGGCTCTAGCCCTCTAGCACCTGCTAGCTCCTTCATCGGCACCAACCTGGAGTGGAGCTCCTCCATCGGCGGCGTCAAAGGGCATCAAAGCAGCAAGCAAGCGTCAAGATCGATGTTATAGCGGACGTATGCTATCTGTATGCATGTATGTATGTGCTTATGTATCTTTATTTATCAAGCGTGAAGTGAAGATGTTATATCGGATATATAATATACTTCTGCTATTTTTTGACACTAATATACGTATGCTATGTATGCATCTATGTGCTTATATACCTTTATTTGTCGGTGCATACTCATTTAATGTAGGTATGTTATGCATGCATGTAAGAGCATCTACAACCAGACTTGGTAAATTCATACAAACTCATGCAACTTCATACTGATGCATTGCACACATCGTCCGGCTACTACATCCGGGCCCGGCCCGGATGGGGGGCAGGGGGGCGGCCGCCCCGGACCCCCAAAATCCAGGGGGCCCCTCCCAGAAGGTAGCCCATAGGCTCATATCATTTCCTGAAACGAAATTAGCTCTGTTCCCTGGCCCCGAACTTTAGATCAAAAAGTCGCTGGCCGCCGGCAGCTTGAGTAGCTGGACGCAGCCACGCAGGACTCACACGCACATCACCAGGCCATGGCAATTGACAGCACCGAGTGCGTTCGTTATCCACTTTCTAGGTGTCGGGAGTATATTGCCGGGTGCCTCCTCCTGACATCCTTATCGCGTCGTTATTGAGCGCCTAATCACGGACGCCGATGCGATTGCTTTGAAGATATCATTTGTACCCGCAAAAAAGAGGAGGTATATCACTCGTACTATTCCCTATTATTTATGTTGCTGATGAAGTAATTTACCTTCACATACATATAAGATGCATATGTTCCACTGCTAAATGATTTGGCAATATTACACATCTATAAAAATTGTTGGATAAAATTGACATTGACCCTATGATAAGTGGATTTGTATCGAGAATTATTTTAAGAGACTAGATCTTATATATATTGTTGTCCTTTGCTTGCTTAGTCGTTATGTAGCCTAGTTATTCGAATGTTTTTCAGGATAAACGGATGTCTAACATGTTTCGCCTAGAGAAGAATGACTGATCTCTTGACACGAATCATAGCCTTAGTACTAGGTCCCGGATGGCCAGCGGGATTTTAGAAGAAACTTCTAGAATAATATGTAGAAAGTATTGAACGAAAATAGTATCAAAATTGGTTGCATTAAAGTGTTATTGGTTATATATATTAGGGGGCCCTCAATTTTTTGTCTTGCCCCGGGCCTCCAAAATCTCAGGACCGGCCCTGACTACATCAGGACATGCTATTGGACTACCAAATTTTGGCATGGTCTACCTACATGCTAGCTATGGAGAAGATCATCCACGGCTGCCCTTACCCTTCCCGGTGCCCTTGCCGTTCTTCCCGCGGAAGTAGCGGTTGAAGACGCAGTATCGATCTAGCCCGGATCTGCTCATCGCCGTCATTGTCCTCCTTCTCCTCCTGCCATTGCTCGGACTGCCCGATTCTTCTCTCAGACGAGGGCGCACGTGCTCCTACGCTGCCACTTCTTTACAATGCGGGCGCAGATGGCTTCCACCTCTGCGGCAGCCCGCGCCGCCGCATCAATCGCATCCATTTCGGCAATGAGCTTGGCCTCGGCCACCCTCATCCTCTTCTTCCCACGGCAGGCACATCGGCCCCGTTACCTCTCGTACTCCGGCGGACCGGTGATGGGGAAAGGGAGATTGGAAGGCTCCCATGGTCCATTCACGGAGGATCCGAATGCCCGATGCACCGACACGATGGACTCGTGCCGGACAAATCCCCCCGTAGGTCGGTCAATGTCCGCCCGGGAGCGGCGTAGTACAATGCGGCCGACCATTGCCTCCTCCAATCCACATCGGACGACACACCAGTCGAAGTTGAGGAATCCGGACTGGTCAGGGTGAGATCGGTTGCCTGCCATGCCAGAAAAGACCGGAGATCGCTGGACGGGAGCTTGGAGGACGAAGGGGAGTAGAGGGGACTGGAGTAGAGTGTCTAGGGTTTGGTCCGGGGAGCGGATAGGGATGATTATATGTGGGGTCGGGTGAGCCAGCACGGGCCGGACCCGACGTGGTGGATGCGCCTAGTCACGCCCGGGCCTCCTCATATCTGCCCCCTATTTGGGCTGGATATGAGGGGCGCCGGTCAGCCCAGTCATTTGATGCCGGTTTGAGGGGCCAGTCTGGGTCGCTTTTTTTTTTACCGGTCACTAACCGGGCTGTCCGTACGGGCGTTCGAGGCTGGCTTGGGGTGCCCGGCTGTAGATGCTCTAACATCCTTGTCAAGTTAAATGTTTGACTAGATTTTTTGTGAGCGGTAAATGTTTGACTAAATATGTTGCCTAAAGTAGCAAGTCTCAAAAGTGCATGCAGTTATATTTTTGGGCTCCATGAGCACACATCCTTCCGTGTCGTTGGATCGCGGCGATGTGGGGTGGGGGCATCGTCCATCAACAGATGTGGGGGCTTCTATATAGTTTTATGCAGATATGCTCCGCCACTAAACTCCTTTGCTGACAGTCTTCTATCAAATTCACGTCAAAACACTGCACCCATCCAACCAATTCATTCAGAAGAACTAACATTGGCATGATCTCACAAGAAAGAAGAGAGCAGAGTTGAAGTTGCCTGTTTACTTGGAGCTACGCTAGCTTACACCCATGTTGTTGTTCCTTGCAAAAGCGATCAGGGATTCAGTTGAGAGGGAACATAAGTGTTGATTAATCCAACGATTCACCAAACCTGCAGCCACAACTTTTAAGTCAGCAAGATGAGATTAATAAGCCTACAACAGTAAGATTTGTCAGAGTTGAGTAATTAACCAATATTTAGAATTGATCAACTAGCTGTTAGCATTAAGCCGAGATGGGGGTAGAGCGCGGAGGGGTGTTGGCGGCGTCCGGGCGCAGAGGGACGCAATGGGGCAGAGATGCAATGGAGCGGGTCGTGGGAGGTAGCGGACATGCGTGGTGGGGGCTGTAGCGATGGAGTGGCTTAATCGTGCGTTAACCGACCGTGGTTGGCTTGCTAGCGTTAAACATGGAGAGACCCTGAACCATTAGATCGTGTGATTGGGCAGCTGAGATGATTAGGGGGTGCTCTAAATTTTGCTCCCGCCGTAGTCAGTCTCATTGGTTAAACTTACAGTCAAACTTGGATCTGAGGAAACACGGGCGCACTACATTGTGGAATGGAGGGAGTATCAGTACCGCTCGCCCTCTCACCCAGCTCGAAAAAATGCGTCAACATGTGACACTATAGCACAAATATAATACATGTGACCACTGTTGCAAGAAGCTTCCCCTTATAAGTATTGGTTGATTAGCAGACATCTTAGGATCACACCTTCAAGAAAGCCCACCAAGACACCACATTATAAAGAAAAACACTCCATCTTTCCCACGTGCCAAACCAAATAACAAAAAAAATGTTATTACAACACACAGACGACACGCAATGAAGTGTGCCAAACCCTTCTAGTATATTATATATAGGAACAAGATACATATAACAAGGATACAAATGATACAAAATAAAAAAATAAATACATATCTACGCTACTTTAACAAATATGTAAATGCTAATATCATCTTTTGAGTTCAAATTCCTTACACTCAAGAGTGATCAGTAGGTCAGACGGGCACGCTTTTGAGCCTATCTGGCTGAAAATGTAGAAACAGAAGAATGTTAACCAGAGACATGGAAATGATGATATTTGATGGATATAATGTAATCATGGGAGTGGCCGTTTTCGCATCCAATGACTATTGATGACAACATATCAGTAAGAGATAAGGATTAGATGATGCAAGCAATATTATTGTTGATGATGACTAGAGACAAAGAGTGCGGGTGTGCCACAACCCACAATGTTCATAAACCTCAAGGAAGACACACTATGGTGGCCAAGTGAAGACGAACATCAGATTGTTGAATTCTTAGGCAGCCTGCCGCTTATGGAAGCAAGCTGGTAGAGATTATTCACGTTCTTAAATTACGATGTATGTGTTTTGCGATGTGAGCTTTGCTTGGTGCTACTGTAAATAAGATAGCTTGGAGCATGCTGGTTTAGTTCTGTGCTTTCCTGAATGTATGCAAGGTTAGCTACACTGTACTTTTGTCAACAATTTATCATATCTTCCACATGTTACGTTTAGAGAAATTTTGAAATAGATGGTTTATAGAGCCCTGGAGTACTTTAAGTTCAGTGTGTGCGACATGTCCACGATGTAGCTACAAAATATGGGACACATGATGTGATGATGCCTTTAGTTATGTGTCTTACTATCTTTCCCATTTTTCATTCTTTCTATCTTTTTTGTTGAAGATAGCACATGCATAGCCTCTTTGATTGATTTTTTTCTAGGATTTGAACATTCTAATTTTATGTTATGAAGGTTTTTCGTACATTTGGAAGAAACCTTACAAGTGTTTCCTATGAGCCACTTTATAATCGAGTCTAGAGGACAATCTTCACTAAATATAACTTCTTGGAATCTAACGACTCATGATTTCTAATGTTTTTCCTATAGGGTAATCCAGCGCCTTTCGATGCCGACTCTTACGATTTCCAATCATGCAGGATTAAGAGGTAAGTCCACACATTTTAAAACCGACATATTATACTTGTTCCTAGACTATTTTCACTGATATAATAAACATTACATGACATATTTAGGGATGTTTTACGTGAAACCTCACCTATTTGTGATATGGAGCGAAAATTAACATATAGTCTATTCGATCCTACATGTAATTTTTTTCTCAAATAAAATGTTTTGCACATAATCGACAGTGAGGCAAGTTCTTATAATAATCTATCAAATTAGAATAAATGACTACTCACTGCATCCATGTAATTAAGGTAATGGTAAAGATTATACATAAGAATATTTCATAGAATTGCGTTAGATTTGATTTGATTGAACATAGCTTTTATATCTTTATTCACGGCCTTTTGCTTAAAACAAGTTTTAAATTTCAATTGTCTTCCGCCAATACAAAATAAGCTACACAAAAACATCTAAGTTTGTTTTTGAAACAAAGAATTTTAAATATATAAATTGCAAACTTGTAAATTTCCGTGTTGATAAATCAGTACTAATTTAGTAGAGAGTATTATGAATATCATAGATGACTAATAATAATAGTATGAATCTTAAAATGACTAATAATATAGAAACATAATTGTTTTACTTACCGTGCCAATGCATGGGTTAGGGACTAGTGAGTGGTCTAATTGGGTATTTGAGCTTGTTGAATGGGCTAAATTGTGATAATCCAAAAACAAATCCTGTACCATTGTATTAGGGCTGTATCTAGCGAATTCTTGCAAGCACACAACATGTACTTAAAATCAAATGCGGATTCGAAACGGAGACTATATGTACCATGTACATCCCGACGCCTACTAGTACTTCAAGTATCGGTCGATCACAACTACTACCTCAGCACCTTCCTCGAACAAGTCTACAACGGCTAAGACTACTATATCAATGACACCAGCTACTTTGATCATATTCAAGACAACATCAATCATGGTTACTACTGCGACGACTATCATGGCGACTCCAACATGATCAACGATCTTCATGCCCTTGGCATCCTGGAGAGTTCTCCGTGCAAACGGCTTGGGAACACTAATAACTTTTCACTTAAAGGACATTACCCTCATCAAGGACATGCACGATAATGTTGTGGTAAGTGTTCGAACAAGTGATGGCAACACTGATAACTTTTCAGTTAAAATATGAGTACAACAAGGTTCAACTTTGAACCCTTAACTTTTTTGCTTTGGTGAGCGGTGAGGCCACAAGCGATACAGAAAGAGATATCCTGTGGTGTATACCGAAAAAGGCTTTCGCCCCGCTTTATATATAAAGCACGATCCTCACATCCCAGTACAACGCACGCCACCACAACACACGCACACACCCAAGGAAAGATACATCGGCGCTGAGCGCGGCAACACCACCCCTAGCACTACCACCACGAAGAGATGAAGCCGCATACGACGAACCGTGGGCTCCAAAGCGGCGCCTTCAGGAAGGATACGACACCGGAGCGCTGCCACCGCCCAATCCGAGGATTAGAGTTTTCCCCCGGAGCCGCACGACGAGCAATGAGAGCCGCGACGACGCCTTCAAGAAGGGAACGAGCTTCGCCGCAGCCGGTCCGTCCGAAGATAGAGCAGGTTTTCGCCCCGGCCAAAACTCACCGCCACCGAACGCCACACCCCGGCGACCATGCCGCACATACGGCCATGGCCACCGGGCAGCACCAAGCCACGGTCTCCGCCCGAGAGCACCGCGCAACCACCACCAGGGCCGCCGCCCTGGCATCCAAGACCTAGACACCACCTCACCCGAGACCTGCCGCTAGCCCAACCAAAGAGACGAGCAGAAAGGTCCCACCTTTCGCACCCCCGGGCGACCCCCAGCGCTGAGACCCAATAGGTCGGCCATCTGGCCTCCATCAACCCGTCTTGCAGCACCGGGCGCGAGGTGAGCTCGGCCTCGCAACTCCGTGCACGAGACGAGGTCAGTCCTGCAACAACATGCGCGAGACGAGCTTAGTCCTGCGACACTATGCGCGAGACGAGCTCGGACCTGCGCACCAAGCGCGAGACGAACGATGGACCGCAGCTGGGAGAAGGCCAGCCCTTCGCCGAACATAGCGACCGGACGAGGAGGAGGAGGGGTCAAAGGCCGATACAAGCCGCCTACGGACGAACTGACGCCAGCACGTGCCAGCCGTTGTCGAAGCCGACTTGCCAAGCCACCGTGGAGCCATCCACGGCCGGAGCAGCGACCACCCCGGCCACTGCCCAACCCGCGCCGCCCGGCGCGCTCCACGCGTCGGAGTCGCCGGCCACACTCCTCCCAGGGCACCCCCACCACCACACCCCTGCCTCCCCGGAGATGGAGGAGGCAGCCGACCGCGGTCCAAGGCCAGCGCAGCCCGCGCCATCCAACAGGCAGCCCGAGATCCCCCAGCTGGACACGCATCCACCATCACGCGCTGCCGGCCGCCACAACCTCCCGCTGCCCCGCACGAGACGCCGCCGACCGGAAGCACACGGAGCTCAGCGAGCTCCACCACCCCTGCGCCGCCAACGAACCCCAGCGCCGATCCGGGGATCGGCGACGCCCACCAGCACGCCGCCTGCCGAACCGGACCTCCCAGCAGCCTCTGCACCACCACCGGGGCTCAGACCGTCGCCGCGCCGCCACCAGACGTCCGCACCGCCGCCCAAGACCACCGGCGCCGTGCCGCTGGGCCCTGCCAAGCCAGCGCCGCCACCCATGAGCACCGCCCGACGGCCCTCGAAGGCAGAGGAGGAGGAAAGGCCCCGCCGCCGCTGCGCCGACCGGCTTTGCCGTCAGCCGCCACCAGCGGGGGGGGAGGGGGGGGGGGACGGAGGCGCGACGGCTGAGGTCCCCCGGCGTCGAGGGGGGGAGGGAGGAGGGAGGGGAAGGGGATCTTCACGACTGCTCCTTTTGGAAGTTCCCATCTCGTGGTGTATGCTCTTTGCGGATGACGTGGTGCTAGCCAACGATATAGACTATGCCTACAGGAAGTAAGAATTGTGGAGACAGACTTCGGAATCAAAAGGTTAGAGACTTAGTAGAACTAAAACTAAGTATATGAAGTGTGATTTTAGTACTATTATACACGATGAGGAGGGGGCCCGGTTAGCCTTGATGGGTAAGTGGTACCTTGGAAGAACACCATTCGAGATATGCAGTCAATGTTGCAGAAGGATGGTGATATCAATGGTGATTTGAGCCATTGAATCAAAGCCGGATAGAAAAAGTGGCGTCAAGCTTGTGGCGTCATCTATGATAAGAGAGTGCCACTAAAGCTAAAAGGTGAGTTCTACAGGACGTCAATTTAACCTGAGTTTATGTGGCGCGGAATGTTAGCCAACTAAAAGGTGAGATGTCTAAATATTAGGTGTGGTAGAGATGTGTACTCTGAGATGGATATGTGACCACACACAAAAAAAAAGATCTGGTCCGACATGATGATATTGGTGATAGAGTTATGATAGCACCAAGCTTGTCCAACATCATCTGAGAATGCTTAGCACATACCACACAGACCTCTAGAAGCGTCAGTAAATAGCGGAAAGGTGATGTGTGTTGATAACATCAAGAGAGGTCGGGGTAGACCAAACTTAACATAGGAGGAGTCCGTAAGGATAGACCAAATTTAACATAGGAGGAGTCAAATTTAGTACAGAAGAAGCTAACAAAAAAAATAGCTCCAACAGACTCCCGCTCAGTGAACTTTTTTCTGGGATCCCATATAATGCAGCTCAACCTCCCCGCTATCCAGGGAAAAACCGTGTAATAATATTTTACTGAGCCAACGGGTTGAATTAGTCACTTACCATGTCACTTCAGGTTCAATAACTTCGTACACATAACACGAGCTGGATGCAAAATTCTTATGCATTATGCTGGAGAGGGTTGCGGGCGATTTAATGCAATAAATCACATAATCTCATCACTTGATGCAATAAAAACTTATTGGCATCCAAGTGAAGATGATAAATTGTGACAATCAGTTTCTCGTATATGATACCTTACTGGAGTTGTTTTGATCTGGAATCACTTGAGCATTTCCATGAGCCTGTTGTGCCTTGCTTTCCATAGCGAGCATTTTCAGAGAAATCTTCCGCAAATAATCAGACTGGGTAATACAAAAGAAAAATGATGCAAAGTTCAATACCAAATTACTAATGGTGGTTTGCAATCAACAGTTCTTGTGTGATTAGCAGTTTAGCACGGTCCAGAAGGTGTTTCGGATTTCAAACATTTGGATCCAAAAAAAAAATTCAACTAAGCAGCAAAACACACAACCTCAAATAGGTGATATCGAATTCGAGTTGAGTTGCTCCTATTATCCAGCTCGATCCGACTGTGACTGCGAATACCAAAATTTAGCCAACATCCACCATCAAAGTAGACTTTGTTGATTTAAGACACTTGGGGGTTGAGTTGCTAGCTATCATCCAGCTCGGTCTGACTGTGATGGCGAGTACTAAAATGAAGCCATCATGCATCATCAAAGTAGACTTTGTTTTGCGGGCATACCTCTGCATTATTGGGAATGATAATAATGAATTGGTCGCCTCTTAAGACAACAGCTACCTATTGACAGATGTGTCTGACAATTACATTGTGCCTACAACGAGCCTAAGTAACTAGTGCCAGTTGACCTGAACGAGTCATGCCAACCAGGGCAACAACTAATAGTTCAAAAGATTAAGCAAGATCAGCAAGCTGATAACCCATGTTGTGTAGTAATTAATTAATTAGCTCTGTCAAACGCAGCTGTCTGCTAGTGTTATTATCTTCAAGTTGTTGACAGTGACGAGATGTGATCCTCATCACAGTTTCATTGTGCCGACATATAGCCATCACATAGATGTTGAGACAATAACAATATGTTTGATCATATTAATTACAGTATGATCTCTAGACATATTTTTACACCTGAAATGCCCATGGATTGTCCAAGGCATCATGAACAATCTCCTGCTCGAGGAGGTTCCGCGGCATCCAACGTTACTTGAGATCCTCATCAGGGTTTGAAGAATGCTTGACGCCTAGGGTGCTGTTTCTTAACACAGATATATGGTGCCATCACCGTTCCTTTTTTGTTTCTCATTGCGTCCCTGCTGAAATTTCTGAGGTATGATCATTTCTTCATCAATGATTAGTTATACTTAGTAGCAAATTTATAGCGTGCACGGCACGCGAGATGCCTGATCCGGCGACGCGCTGGGCGGAGGCAGCTGGGTGCTCTGTGTGATGGATCAGCGGAAAATTGATTACAATCTCCGAAATATAGAGTGTGTCGGTGCATCTTCATCCATCTCGATTAACTTCTAGAAACTGCCAGACCCAATTGGATCCTTATAACCACATTTATTCTGCCATAGTTCTACCGCCATCCCTGCATCCCGGTTATTAACATCAGTTTAAGTAAATTTATTTGATTAGTTTGTTGTGATACCCGATAACATCCAGTGCATGTCAGCTCAAGACCCTGGGTGTAGTCGCGCATGCAATCTGTTGAATCTTTGCTTGACCTGATATTGCTCCTGTAATGCCGATTTCGAACTCTGTTTATGTAAACAAGAGTATGCGCTTGATGGCTCATGAATTTGTAATTTAAAAGTTGTTGATTCTGAACAATTATTTATGTGGACTTTTGGTTCACATGAGTTGGGTTACATTTATAGTACATCAGTTTATATGAAGTATGTGCTCAAAGTTTCAGTTTATTTTGCTTGTTGAGTTTTACATGGTTCATCTTGCCAGCCCTCCTTTTGTTCCAAGCTGCATGTAGATATGGAAAGTTAAACTAATGGCTAAAAAGATTAAACAAGATCAGCAACATGACATCAGCCCATGTTTTTTTATGGTAATATGTGTCTCATTCATATCATAAAGATTAAAGTACAAGTCACGGGAGGACCGACATGACAAAATTGAAAAGATAGCAGATGTTATTTCATCGTAATACGTGTCTCATTCAATGCAGCTGTCTGCTACTGTTATTACTCCATTCAATGCCCCTCGTAGTCTCACGCCTTAATCATTCTTGTCCATTTCCACCCAGCTGCGCCGTCGCCTTTGGCCTTTCCACACAGAGGCGGCAACACAGCGAAGGTGGAGCTAAACTGCTGCTCTCGGTGCCGTCACCCTGGAGGGGTTGCTAAGCTGCTGCTCCCGGAGGCGACGCGTTGGACGAGGAGCTGAGCTTCCACTCCTGGAGGCGGCACGTAGGATCGAACGCATAGTCTCCGCTGATCGTCGGAAATCGTCCATCCGTCTTGGAGGTTGGTTACGCAATTCAAGTGTTATTTGTCTCTCTTTACAGCTATCTAGCCAAGTTTCCTGCTCACATTTAACATTACCTTCATTATTATTATACAGTAAAAATAGCCAGCAACAATGGCGATGGTGCTGGATGCATTCGCGTCCTACCTGGTGGACATGCTCACGCAGGTGGCAGCAGATGAGGTAGGGGCGATGCTCGGTGTCTCGGGTGAGATCAACAAGATGGGCGACAAGCTCCTAGACCTCAAAAACTTCCTGGCCGATGCCGACAGGAGGAAAATCACCGACAAGACCGTCCAAGAGTGGGTGGGGCAGCTCAAGCATGCCATGTACGAAGCTACTGATATCCTCGACCTCTGCCAGCTCAAGGCCATGGAGAGTGGATCATCCTCGATAGATGCAGGGTGTTGCAATCCCTTGCTCTTCTGTATGCGGAACCCCTTCCATGCTCATGAGATCAGCATCCGCATCAAGGCACTCAACCAGAGGCTCGACGCCATCAAGCAACGAAGCGCCACTTTTGGCTTCATCAATCTCATGTCCTATGAGGATCATAGTGGCAATGCCCTTGCCACGCACTATGGTAATCCAAGTCAGGAGACGGTAGGGGATTTTGACCGGTCGGCTTTGGTTGGGGACAAAATCGAAGACGACACAAGAGCGTTGGTGACCCATATCATGCAGACAGGAAAGGAGGTCAACGATGGCATCATGGTGGTCGCCATTGTAGGTGTCGGCGGGATTGGCAAGACCACACTCGCTCAGAAGATCTTCAATGATGAGGCAATCGAAGGTGAGTTTAGCAAAAAGATATGGTTGAGCGTCAACCAAAACTTCAGTGAGGTTGAGCTGCTGAGAAGAGCCATCATCGAAGCCGGAGGAGACGCCCAACTAGCTGGAAATGCAAAGGCCACACTTCACCGAAGCCTCAAGGATGCCTTGATTGGCCACAAGACCTTGTTGGTAATGGATGATGTGTGGGACCATGTAGCATGGGAGGGTGTGCTCAAAGTTCCATTCAATGTTGCTGCTTCAGGCAGCCGAGTCATCGTCACCACTAGGGATGAAGGTGTTGCTCGAGGGATGATAGCTAGACGGCCCTACCACCAAGTCGACACATTATTGCCTGGAGATGCTTGGTCATTGCTCAAGAAGCAGGTATGTACTTGATTAAGCACTAATCTCTGCCTTGAGTCAATAATCATTGAAGTTAATTAAATACAATGTAGTTAATTAAGAGAAGACTTGTATGTACTATTAGCTCTTGGAAGGTAAGAGGTTGTCGGTAATTTTGCAGGGCTAATATTACTTTGCTAGTGTCAGTAAGGCATGCATGGTGCTAAACAAGGAAATGTACCAAAGCACCAATTGGGCTTTCCGCATTTGATTTATGCCAACTTGACACTTGTTCAGACACATTAGGTTTTGTTTAGCCGTGCTTGAGTAATAATTAGACATTCGGATAATTATATCTGTATCGTTTTTACCAGTGAAGACATGGGTCCTATATTTAGGTAGCAACTAAGTTTTTGCCAATATCTTGTCTCATTTTCGTATTTACCGATGAAAGATCTAAGTGCTTAGCTACTCAACAGTGTCATAGAATATAAAATAAATGAAAATTTATTCTAAGATGGTAAAAATAACAATTTCGGTGAACCTCTGCTAATATGACAAAATTATATATAAACAAAAAGTAACTATACTAGATGTTGGTTGTAGTTCTGCTAGAAAATGTGCACACAAATTTATTCATTAATGTATTATGTATTTCAGGCGATTGAGGGATAAGATAATTTCACATGACCGTAAAATACGAAAACCAATAAAATAATATATAATTCGGCTAAATTTGGAGTACAACTTTGTATAACAGCGATGACAGAGTAGTGCAAAAGTATTTTCTAGCAATACGCTCCAGTTTGTATGTTAAGTATTTACCGTCAATTCTACCTTGTACTGTACGTTCGCAGGTACTCTCAGGTGAGATAGATGAAGAGCACATCAATACACTAACGGATATTGGATTGGAAATTATACAAATATGTGGTTGTTTACCACTTGCTGTTAAAGTAATGGAAGGTCTCTTGCGTGAAAGAGGGGGGCTCCGTCGTGAATGGGAGCAGGTTTTGGATGATTCCAAATGGTCAGTAACTAAAATGCCCCAAGAGCTCAACCACACAGTATACTTAAGCTATGAATATATGCCGCCTTATTTGAAGCAGTGCTTTCTATACTACTCACTTCTTCCTAAAAGTAAAGTTTTTCATATGGATGAAGTCATTGCGATGTGGATGAGTGAAGGATTTATTCATGGAAACTCTAGTGATTTAGAAGAATTGGGAAAAAACTACTACAAGGAGTTGATATCTAGGAACCTTATAGAGCTAGATAAATCATATGCTCATATATGGGTTTGTAGCATGCATGATGTTGTTCGCTCATTTGCTCGGTATATGACTAAAGATGAAGCGCTTGTAGCTCAAGACGGAGACAATGATATTCTTACAAAACTTGGTTCACAAAAGTTTCTTCGGTTGTCCATAGAAACTAACCGATCACAATCAGGTGATCTAGATTGGACATCTCTGCAGGCGCAACAATCAGTGAGAACATTAATCTCAACTATTCAGATCAAGATGAAGCCTGGTGATTCATTGGTTACCTTCTCAAGTCTACGAGTCCTATATATAGAAGCTGCAGATGTGGCTGCACTGGTTGAATCGTTGCATCAACTCAAGCACTTGAGGTATCTGGCACTATTAGAGACTCATATTTCTGTACTCCCTGGGAACATTGGCAAGATGAAACTATTACAATTCCTTGACCTTCGTGGATGCACAAAATTGGTGAATCTTCCTGATAGCATCGTGATGCTTAGCCAGCTACAATTTCTTTACATTCCCAACATACATATGATACCTAGAGGGTTCCGTGGTCTGACAGACATAAGGAAACTAATTGGGTTTCCAGCCCACATGGATGGTGATTGGTGCAGTTTGGACGAGTTGGGGCCTCTTTCCCAACTCAAAAATCTTTTCTTAAATAAATTGGAAAATGTATCTGCTGCCTCATTTGCTGCTAATGCTAGGCTTGGTGAGAAGATGCATCTTATCGAACTATTCTTGTGGTGCACCAGCAGACTAGGAGACAATGGACTGATCAAAGAGAACCAAGGTGTCTCTGAAGAAGAGCAGCGACGGATCGAGACTGTGTTCGATGAGCTCTGCCCTCCTCCCAGCGTAGAGATTATTAATATCAAAGGGTATTTTGGCAAGCAACTCCCGAGGTGGATGATGTCCACATCAACGGTGCACCTCAACAACTTGATGATTCTATTTTTTTCTGACCTGGCTTGTTGCACACAACTTCCCAGTGGGTTGTGTCAGCTACCCTACCTGCAGTTTCTTCAGGTCAACCATGCTCCAAGCATCAAGGTTGTTGGGACTGAATTCTTGCAGGCAGTAGTAGCAGCTCCATTTCCGAGGTTAAATAATATGACCTTAAGTAAAATGTTGGAATGGGAGGAGTGGGAGTGGGAGGACCAAGTACAAGCCATGCCCCGTTTGGAGAAGCTACGGCTCATTAATTGCAAACTGAGGCATGTTCCTCCAGGCCTTGCCTACAACACAAGGGCTTTGAAACAATTAACTCTACAATATGTCCAGCACCTCTGCTACATTGGGAGCTTTCCTTCTGTTGTTGAGCTTACAGTGAATGGCTGCCCTGACTTGAAGAGGATCACCAATCTCCCCAATCTGCAGAAGCTTACCATCATAGACTGCCCGAAGTTGGAGGTGCTGGAGTGCATTGTTTCACTCGAGAGGCTGGTCCTGGAGGATTACACCATGGAAAAACTCCCAGAATACATGCAAGACATAAAGCCAAGGCATCTGCAGTTATTCTGCAGGCTATGGTTGCTCTATGCGGTAGCCGCAGGACAATCTAGCACTGAGTGGGACAAGTTCAGCCAAGTGGAGCATGTCAAGGCATATGCACGTGATGGAGACAACCAAAGAAAATGGTACGTTTTGTACACGAGAGGAGACAACTGCAAGTTGGATTCAAATATTAACAACTCTACCATATTTGAAGGTACAGAAAATCAAACATACATGATTTGTCTTAGTTTGTTTGAGCACTTTTTCTGCCAGATTATAAGTTCATTTGTTGACTGGATATATCCTGTACCTTCGTAGTGCATTTTGCTAAGTATTTATCTTCTTGTTCTTCTAGGTTTTCTCGAGTTTAACATATCTAGAGTATCATCTAACCATTTTGTATTTTTGTTGCCCTGCAGAAACCTTATCATCTTGTATGGTAGACCGACGAGGATTTGAGTCTCTATGCAAAATGAGAAGAAGCACCTTCAGTTATGTCTGCAGCTTGGTGAGGATCTCATTTTTCGAAGATATGATGGCAAGGGAGCTCACCTTTGTCGATGGTAGAGTGTTGTCTTTACAAGATAGAGTGGCTGTCGCTCTGAGAATGCTGACCTCTGGTGAGCCTCCGGTTACCGTAGGATCCTCTCTTGGTGTGAGCGACTCAACTTGCTTGCTGGTAACTAAGGTGTTTGTTGAAGCCATGCATGAGCCATCAGTGCACAACTTTAAATGGCCAGGCTCCTATCCAATGGAGAAGATCAAGCGCAAATTTGACAAGATACACGGCCTGCCAAACTGCTGCGGTGTTGTACATACAGCACAAATCACGTTTGGATCGCAAGATCGTGATGGTGAGGAGAATGAGCCTGTGCTAATGCGAGCCATCGTTGATCCAGATATGAGGTTCACAAAGGTTTGGTTGGCTTCTGATCTCTTGGAGTTGGACTCTGGTCTCTTGAAGTACTATGAGGAGGATGTTGTGGTGAATGGCAGTAAGCTGAAGTTATCAGATGGCTCGGAAGATGGATATTACATAATTGGTGATGCAGGATACCCTATTCATCCCTGGATCCTCACACCTTACCTATTAGAGGATGGTCTCTCACTCTCAGAGGCCAAAGTTGAGTTCAACAGGAGACATTCTGCAGTGACAGCTTTTGCGCTAAGGGCGCTAGCAAAGTTAAAAGACACATGGAAGTGCCTCCAGGGAGAAGGGTGGCATCCAGATAATGACATATTGAAACGGACAATCTGGGTGTGCTGCAGGTTGCATAACATAGTGATAGACATGGAGGAGAAGGAGAAGGACGAGCATCGGGAGAAAGGTGAGTATGAGGATGAGGGTCACGATGAGAGTTGCATCAGGCAAGTGCAGGTAGAAGATGAGGATGCTGTCAGGGTGAGGGGTGCACTTTCCCAGCACTTGATCAAGTTTGTAGGTAAATGTGCACCACTCTTTATATGTATTGGTTCGAAGACTTTGTGTCAATTTATTTTACTTTTTTTGCCCTATTGATTCCTTGTTTCAACTGCCACAGAGGAGGAACAAGGAGCAGAAGATAAAAACAAGGAAGAAGAAGCTCGCCGACGACAAACAGCAGATCGAGGAAAGGAGAAAGTGCATGACAGCTAGGTAGGCAGATCAGACCAAACTGCCATCTCCACTAAATCAGAATTTTTTGCTGACTCTCATGTACTTCCCTTTGCGTGCAGGCCCTGTCTGGCAATGGAGGCAGAGTGATGCTGCGGCATGAATCAAAAAAGTTGGATCGGGAAAGAAGAGTGCCGTCCATTGTGAATTATCGGCAGACTATTTGTATTGTGATTTGTATTTGCGCTTTTATGCGGTTGAGAGAACCGGGTAATTAATAATGTAGCTGCATGTGAGGAGGCTAAAGACTAGTTGTGATTTCTATATACGTATTACTTTCAGTTGGTTGTTGTAACCTCAAGGAAGAATCTGCAAGCAAAATAGCAGTGAGCAAGTCCTGGACTGGATGATACTATGTGTTTGGTCATGATTAGTTTGGGCTATAGCAGTTAGGCCGTCATGGACATGTCATTGTAGTATATGTTTGCTGTCGCAATTTTTTACCGAAAAAGTGGGATGAGAGTGATAGGAGTCGTTTGCGGAAGTTCAAGTTTCAAATGATCTGGCGGACCAACTGATGAAAAGAAGGGAATGCAGAGGATTGGTGCTTGTCAAGAATATAGGACGGGGGGCGTGGTTGATTCAGTTGTTAGGATTTGCTGTGGTTGATTCAGTTGTAAATTGGGGCCATTTGAGTTTGTTCTAGTGATCAGGTTGCTCTGTTCATGCCTGGAGTATGGACTGTGGATTTCCTCGTGTCGATTCAATCTTCCATCAATTTAATCGACTAAACTTTTCAAAACATCTTGGTGAGGAGGAGGATGGCTGCTGCGTGATAGGGGATGTTGGTGAGGAGGAGGAGCTTGTCGCCGGCTAGACCGCCGCCGCCGCTGGCCCTGGGACCTGGGTGAGCTGCCGCTGGGGACACAGCTGCCGCCTGGTGTGAGCACGGGAGGGAAGAAAGACGTTGTGAGGGAAAGGATGGGGGGCATCGGGGCACTAGGGTTGCTGGTTGCCTTTTAACTGGGCTGAGTGGGCTCTTACCTGGGCTGGAAAAGTATCCAAAACGTACTGGCAAAGTATCCTTCGAGTATCGTAATTGTTTTAAATCATTTATTCTCGAATACTCCAGGGATACGTATCAGGGGCGTATCGGAGGAGTATCGGTATCGGATACGGTATCCGATACTGATACGCTGGTCGGCTGAAGTATCCGTGCATTCGAGCTGTTAGCTTATTCAGAAGTATGTTTTTGTACTGTCGCAAGTTCTTTATTTTCTGCTTTTCTGATTCTGCACTACATACCGCGCAAACACGATACACCCTTGGCGCTCGTCGGACAAACCCGCAGTGGGTTTTTGTTCTGTTTCTCTTTGCTTGCTGTTTTTCATGTTTCTTTCCTGTTTTCCTTTTCTAATTTAAGTTTTACATATTATGTATCTTTTCTCTTAAAAACATATATTTTATTAAATTTCACAAACGTCTTTACAAAATTCATGATATTCATTCAAATCTATTTTATAAAAATGAAAATAGTTTTTTATGGTTTTTGTGCATGTTTTGAGTTTTCTTTTCTTTCTAGTTTTTATTTATTAATTTTCATTTTGTTTTTATGGGTTTTTCTTCTAGATGCCGGTTTTCTGTTTTTTACATTCTGTATTTTTATACTATAAACATTTTTAATATAATATGAACATGTTTTGAATAGTGAGCTTTTATTAATTTATGGTAAGCTTTTCATATCGATTAGCCTTTTTAAAATGTATGGTAAACCTTTCTTAATATACAATTTTCCTAAAATATAGAATAAAATATTTTAAACACATGCAATACATTTTTTCAATCTATTTTCAATTTGTCTAATCTTACTCCATTCATAAATATAAGATGTTCTAACTTTTTCTGAATCGGATCTATATAGACATGCTTTAGTTTGTTTGTTCAGTCATTTCAGTCCGTATGAAGCCCATATTAGAATATTTATGAACAGAGGGAGTAGGTTTTAAATTATTTAGCTATGTAAAAAATCCTACAGTTTTTTAGGGAATCCCACAGTTGGTTATGTGAAAAAAAAACCATAAAAACTTACTTGACCTTAACGCCCTGCTCATTATCGTCACATGCTGACGGCCCATGCGCACAGGTCTCCATAAATTCATGAGTGCTCTTATATGATGCCCAATGCGTTACATGGGGCGTTCTACGATCAGGGCACGTTAATGGATCGGATGCCAATTCCATGTAGCGTCCTGTTTTCTTTGCGGAGCAGTCCTACTGTTTTGTTTTAACAAATGCTTCTTTGGCTTACACAGTTTAGCTTAGTTTTAAGTCGTTTTTACAGTTCGGACAAAACATGATTTTTTAGGCATAATATTTGAAAAATAATAATAGTTCAGCAAACATTTTTGAAAGGCTACATGAACATTTCTTAAAAATGTGCGAACATTCACATAAAAATGCATGCACGCTTTTGTGACAATATATTCAGCGTCTATTTCAAAATATGTTTATCATGTACTAAGAAAATGTCCACCATGTTTAAAAAATGTTCACCATGTTATAATGAAGATTGGTATGCTTAAAAATATGTTCAGGATGTACTAAAAAAGTCTGATGCATTTTAAAAAAATGTTTAACATGTCTTAGAAAATATTGACCAGGATTAAATAAATGTTCATCGTGCCAAAGAAAATGCTTGGCGTGTATTGTCCATCATCTACTACAAATGTCCAGCGTGTTTTATAAAGTATTCACCATATATTAAAACATGTTCAGATCTTTTTTCCTTTTAATTAACACAGGTGTTGTTATAAAGTGCTTAATTCATATAGACTAATATATAAGAAAAAGGTGTAGGTGGTGGAAATTCAAAACACGTTTTATATAGGATGGAACTAAACAATTGTGTGGCACACAAAAGGAAAACAATCATTTTGAAAGCTTGAATAAAAATTGTCTACATGAACATCATATGATCTAGTGTCTCCGTCGAAAGCACTACATGAACCCCTCGTGAACGATTTAACAATGAACAAAAAATCCAAGTATTTAGGCGTGAGAATACCATGTACATAATTTAAAAGCCATAAAAAACGTTACCTTTGTTTAGGGTATCTTGCAAATAAACAGGGGTAATAAATTCCTTATAGCTAATCAGGTGAACATAGCAAATTGATTACCTCTAGATTGATTTTCATGTGCTCTAGCCAAAAAATAAATCAAATCTGCAGGATATCAAATGCTATGTGTGGTGACAGTGGTCGCTCATGTTCATCCCGACTGCCGGGATCCTGTGCTTTTAGTGGATGTTGTACTCCTTGTCTGCGATGGTTCCGGCTATGGGCAACGATGATTCAGCCTTGGTGGTGCCCTCTATCAGCTAGTGGTGGCGGCCCAAGGCGAAGGGATCCAAGGCGGCCCAAGGCGAAGGGATCCAAGAGGATCGCGAGCAACCCTCCACGTGCAGTTTCGGCATATCGGAGCACAAGGAGTGGGAGGCGGCGGATCCCACCATGGAAGGCCGGTGAGTGGGAGGGGTAGAGGTGGATGTTGGAGGGAGGGAAGGGAAAGCGCTGGGGTGTGGGTGCTGCTATGGATCGTGGGAGGGGAGGACGTGTCGGTGATGAGGGAAGCGAAGGGCGGAGCAGCGGGAGGTCGGGCGGGTCGATAAAATCCGGTGCAGCAGTGGCACAACAAACCCTCGCGCGTGCAACAGTGACCAATGGGTCTTATATTTTTTTACGGAGGGAGTACTATATAGCTATTTGCCTTTCACGTAGTTTGGAGCTGTCTCCATTAACTTTCTGGAGACACTAATGCAGAACCGGGCAATAGCACTGGTTCGTAAGGCCATTTAGTGCCGGTTCCATAACCGGCACTAAAGTGTGGGCACTAAAGCCCCCCTTTAGTACCGGTTCAGCACAAACCGGTGGTAAAGGGCAATCACGTGGCACGAGCCAGCTCCGGGGGCCTACCAACCGGTACTATAAGGTTTGGGGTTTTTTTAGTTTTATGATTTCCTTTTCATTTAATTTTGTGTTTCCATTTTAATTCTTTTTCGTTTGCTGGTATTTTACGATACTACACATTGTATACGTTATATATATATATATATATATATATATATATATATATATATATATATATATATATATATATATATATATATATATATATATATTGTTTGTTTAACTAATATTTCTTCCATCTGGATATTGAGCTGTCTTGTATTTTGGGTTAAATTGATCATAAAATACCGTTAGTGATTAGTTTGCCTCCATGCATAGGATGCTTCATTAGTTATTACTAGCTCCATAAGAAGCAGCAAATAAAGTAAACAGTCTGGCAGTTTGGTTGTGATTAGTGCATATGAAGTAAGTAGAATATTTGTTTTCATAGTGGTTGCGATTAGTTTGGCAGTCCACTTCATTTGGGCATATCGACTTTACTCACCAAGTGTGATCTGCCACCGGCCCGCCGCGCATGTCTCACAAACCACCATATTAATTAATTCACACATACACAAATGTATACCTATATACAATTTCTCCTACATATGCATGTTGCCTTCGGAGCCAGTGGCATTAGCCCAATTGGTGCCTTCGGAGCACGATGACAATTGGAAGTGGTTTTCATGGGGGCGGTAGCGGGTAATAGTATTCTTCCTTCGGATTTATGACCTGGTCGAGCAAAAATCCCGCCATTTCCTCTTGAAGTGCTTCTACGCGCTCCGTTTCTAGGGGCTTCTCCCGCACATCTCTGAACTGTTAAGAAGGAGATCAATATGCATGTGTATTAGTTGTGTGACTAGATATCGATAATGGTGTAAAAATTGTGAATAGTGTTCTGACAAGCGTACCCATTCCTGTCTTTGAGATCTGCTTCTTTCGGACGCCATCATGCGAATGTTCTCGCGCAGAATGCACACATATCAGTCCCCTGCGCCTGCTTCAGGGCCTTTACGAGAATGGAATTTGATCAGATAATAATTAATCAAGCATGATAATTAAAGAGATGGCAGCTAGCTAGCTAGCTAGTACTACTTAATTACTTACCTTGGGTCGAAACCATTGAAGCTTTTTTTTCCATTCGCCATCCGTGACGCTGACGAACCTTGCCCAAGCCCTGCCCGCCGATAAAGAAAATGAATAAAGGGGTTATTAAATAGTTCATATCATGAAATGACGAACTAAATAGGCCGAGATATATAGTTAATAATGATTGAAATTACCTATTGACTATCCCAAACAAGATGTTATAGTCAGTTTTAACTTTGAGTAGTGAGTCCAGTATTTCAACTGTTCCGGCGTCAACTTTAATGATACACAAGACCCAGTGAAATCTGCATGCACACACGTTTGCATGTCTTAATTAAGCGGGCATATGTAAGCAAAAACATGTAGCTACCTAGTAGGCAAAAACAGAGAATTTGTAGTACAAGACAGTGTGACTCACTGGTAGTTGTAAGGAAGTAGTATATCTTCATTGTATTTGAGGCGCTTCAAGAACTCTAGCATGTTGTCCTGTACGTCCTTTTGATGATGTGGATTTATCCGCCATGTGTATTCATTAACGGTGTTTGGCTCAATGAACCCAATGCCATAGCGTCCACCTTTTCTCATTTCATACATCTTCATCCTGCATAATACCACAGAAAAGAATATAGTGAGGATAATTACAGGTAATGATTGATCAAAAGGATCACTACAGCTAGCTTGAGACTTAAATTACAGAAAGAAATCACTTACAGAAAATAGCAACTGATGATAGATTTGTCGAGTGCGTCTTGATTGTATAACTGAAACAGTTCAGAATATTCAACGGACAGAGCTTTCTCATGGAAGTAATGCTCCTCCTTGACATTCACCATGAGGGACAATCGATCTGAAATCTTGGTAATGTTCATGTACCATTGATGCAATTCATACATTCTCGTTGGGAGGTTCTTGACCTTGTCTGGCTCGACCAAAGGTTGGCCTCGGACATATTTCCGTTTTATTTCATCCTCTCTAAGCACAGGCATGGGCTCGATCTCGAGGAGTTGTCCAACAGTGATGTTGAGAACTTCAGCCTGCATTATATGGTCCTTCGTTATTACCACATTGCCCACCTCGGGAACGTAAACTGTTTGCCCACAATAATATTGGGCGTGCGTACTGTCACGTGTTGTTGGCACAACAAGCGAGGGGATCGATTGCGCCGCCTGTTCTCCCAGCCGGGGAATGGTTTTCCCGCATTTTTTGACAGCTGCTTGTTGTTTGCTCGATCCCGAGCTCGCCTCCTTACGTAGACGTGCTCGATTTAACTTCCTGATGTGGCGCTCATAGTCTGTGTCAACAGGCTTGGGAGCTGGTGGTTGAGCCATACGAATGAAGTGGTCAATCGTTTCCTCAGGCACTTTCTCCCTTGGCGGCGGTGGCGGTTTCGGTGCAAAATGGGCTTCCACCTCGGCCTTCGATATGGCTGCGTTTTCCTCCTCGGACTTGTCATAAGCCCTCTGCGGAAGAGGCGTGAGGCTTGGACCATATTTATATCGCTTGCCTCCGCCTGTACTTCCTGTACTACCTCGACTCGTACTGCTACGCACCATAGCTGCGGGGTGTCTCTTCTGCGATTGCTGAGGCGGCGGAGATGGCTGACGGGGCTGAGTTGGACGAGGAGGAGTGGCCTGAAGCTGTGCCGGACTTGGAGGAGTGGCCTGAGGTTGTGCCGGACTTGGAGGAGGAGTGGACGTCTGACGCTGTGGCGGACTTGGAGGAGGAGGAGTGGTCTGACGCTGTGGCGGACTTGGAGGAGGAGTGGCCTGACACTTTGCCGGACTTGGTCGACTTGCAGGAGCGGGAGTCTGCTGACTCGATGGCGGACTTCGATGAGGAGTCGGCTGACGCGGTGTCGGTGGCCTTCGAAAGATGATGCAATCCTTTTTCCATAGGACGATATGATGTTTGGCCTCTCCGAGAAAGCGCTCGTCGTCACCTCCAGGAATGTCAAGCTGTAGCTCCGAATATGGTGGGTCCACCACCTCATCAACCAAGACACGAGCATAGCCCGCTGGAATCGGGTTGCAATGGAAGGTTGCCTCGGGGGGATTTGTAAAAGCAACGGCGTCCGCCACCTTCATGGATATGTTCGTTATTTTGACGTGTAGCTCGCAGTTAGTGTTCTCCGTGATGTCAACCACGGGGTATCTACCCAGCATTGCGTCGTCCGGGGCGGAACCCACGCTGCTTCTCGGCATGGATGGGGCGGTGCTATCCAATGCTGGATCATCCGCTAGAAGCTGCAGCTGCTGAGACCCCCTTTGCTGGGTAAGTGAGTCGATCTGCTCCTGCTGCCGCTGGAATTTGACTGCCAATTCCGCTTGACTTGCTTCTAGGCCTTGAAGGCGTTCATAGTCCCCTTCCTCTGCTCCTCCTCCATCTTCCTCTTCTTCTCCTCCGCAATCTTCTTTCTCGCACGGTTTCGTAGTCGGTGTTCCGGTCTGAAAACCCCTCATACCACGGAATAGCCCTTGCCTCATGTTCTTCCGGTGTTCAGGATTTCCCGTGGCACGTGTAAGCTCGTCGTTCTCTGTTGGGCTGGAACACCCCGATCGTGCCTCTTCTATTGCAACAAGTATCGCATCGTCGGCTCCCTTCAGACTTGCCTTCGTCGAAACATTGCCCGTCTTCGGTCCAACTCCCCCATGCGCATAGAACCAAGTCCCGCACTGGGGCCAGCTTTAGTAACCGGAGTGACACCTGCATCCTCCATCTCTTTCTCGACTTATCCCACTTAGGCATTGCCACCGATAGCCACCTGGCCCCAGCTTATGGAACTTATCCTTTTTTCGCATTCTTCTTGTTTATTCTCGACCGTTCCTTAGCTAATTCGAATCCTTGAATTTCACGAAATCGTCCCAATGAGCACGTTGGTTCTCTAGTGTTCCCTCGAATCTGGAGTCTTCCTTCCTCCCTTGACGTACTTGTCCCATTCACGATTCTTGTGGTTCTTGAATGCAACCGCCATCTTCCTAGAAGCAGCGTCCTTGACTTTCTGCACATCTGCTTTTGTGAAATGATCTGGTAGGGTGAAATGTTCCATGAGAGTATCCCAAAGCAGATCTTTTTTATTCTTGTCGACAAAAGTAACATCTGGACGTGGCTTTGCTGACTCTCTCCATTCTTGAAGTTCGATCGGGAGTTGGTCCTTCACAAGAACTCCGCACTGACGAACGAACTTGTCCGCAATCTTCTTAGGCGCTAATGGTTCGCCATTAGGTCTGGCTGCCTCGATATTGTACTTTACGCCCTCCTTCAACTTTTTGTTCGGGCCTCGTTTCGTCCTTTTGCCTGAAGATTTGCTTGATCCGGATGGCTGAAAGAACAAAGATCGATTAGTTAATATATCTTCAAGTCATTTAAAACATGTGATGATCACCAGATGCCTGCTTATATAAATATACCTCGCCGGTCTTTGTTATTTCAGGATCAACATGTTCTTCGTCATCGTCATAATCGTAGTTCATGACTTCATCAATTCAGTTGTCGCCCTCTCCGGTGTTGTTTAGAAATTCGGAGCCGTCATAATCTTCTTCTTCATTCTGATCATCATCTGGCCCGCGTATCATATCGAACATGGTCTGTTCTCCCTCTCTATCGGTATTGTCTGCCATAGCTTTTATTTAACTAATCCAAAAGAAATATAAAACAATTTAGTATTCAAATTACATCATCTCGAATAATAGATATAATCTCGAATACATCGTCTAGAATAATAGATATAATCTCGAATACATCGTCTCGAATAATATATAATATTGAACAGTACATCACTGGCTAGGTAGTTAATTAAAGATCGAATACTACAGAAGAATCTAGGACACTTGCGGTTCCTGCGACGCGGGCGGTGGACACCCAAAGAGAAGGAACCCTCACAAGATCATAGCTGAAGTGAGATCCCCGAAAACACTGCCAGGTATTGGAGAACCTGCCGCCTTCTAACGCAACCATGTAGCGATGGACGGGCTCGTCCTCCACCCTGACACGGCGACGTACCACCTCCGGCGGGGCCGGGTCCCTCCGCACCGAAACTGGCCCACACGAACGCCACCAAACGAGATCAGGGTCGACGACGGGACCTGGGGCCGGGTTCCTCATCAAGCGGCGCGCCCCTCCAGGCAGCACCTCCCAGTGCCAGCCCGGCGGAGCCCAGTCCCGGACATGGGTCAGCCGGACGTCATCGCGGACGGGTCGACGGCGAGGATGCGGGCCCGGCATCGTCGAGAACAAATACTAGCTATATGCTTGCGAAAAGTAACATTTTTTTAATGATTGGATTTTGATAACTAAAATTTCTAACATTTCTATATAACACTAATTACGCTATCATTGCATATATCAAAAATCTATATACTATTTCATACTAATTAAGCATCTAACACTAAAACAGAAAACACAACTTCTATACATCCATTAAAAACTGAAAACAACATTATATAAAAAATTCCAACTAATTAAACACTAATTATATCCATCTAACATGCATTCATACATATATAATAGTGAAAAAATAATAATCTAAATAATCTAAACTAATTAAACATACAAAATATGTATATACTAATATATACATGCATTAATTCATCCATATGTACGTGTGTGTGTGTGTGTGTTCATATGCTTGTGTGTGTGTGTGTGTGTGTATGGGCTCGGGGAGGGGCGGCGCCCATGGTGGCCGCCGGAGGCGAGGGAGAGGGGTTAGAGGGGAGAGCTCACAGCGGGCGACGGCGACGGCGAGGCGACGGCCGGCGGCGTGTGACGGGCAGGCGTGACGCTGGGCGGCGACGCTGGGACGGCGCGACGGGCGACGGCGGCGGGCGGCGAGGGACGGGCGGCGCGGCGACGACGTCGATCGATCGGGGCGCGCGGGCGGTGCTTCAATGGGGAAACAGAGGAAGAAACAAAGGGAGAATGAAATTTTCGCAAGTGTTGTATATATAGGAGAGGCCTTTAGTACCGGTTGGAGTCACCAACCGGTACTAAAGGCCAGTTTTGGCCAGCCCAAGCGGCGGGAAGCGACCCCCTTTAGTACCGGGTGGTGGCACAAACCGGTACTAAAGGCCCCCCCTTTAGTACCGGTTGGTGGTTCCAACCGGTACTAAAGGCCTCGCGCTGCCACCCCAAAGTTTAGTCCCACCTCGCCGGGCGAAGGGCAGCCGCACTGGTTTATAAACCCAGCCGCGGCTACCACTTCGAACTCCTCTATATAGCAGGCTTGTGGGCCTAAACTCTGCGCGTTGCCCTATGAGTCTGCTGGGCCTTTAAGGCATGTAATTACACACCTGTGGCCTATCAGGCCCACAGGGCAGCGCCCCAATTTTTTTTATGGTTTTTTTCTTTTCTACTTTATTTTCTTCTATTTATTTTTGCGTAGTTTTTTGTATAGTTTTTTCTTTTCTGTTATATTTATTTTCTACTATTTATTTGTGAGTAGTTTTCATCTAGTTTGCCAAAATTCAACATTTTCAGAGTTCATTTTGTAGTGATTTTCAATTTCACGGTCATTTTGTAAACGACTGAAAAATAGCAAATATAATTTTTTTCTTTTCTGCTTTACTTTTCTTCTTTTTATTTCTGAGTAGTTTTTCTTTTCTGCTATATTTATTTTCTTCTATTTATTTCTGAGTAGTTTTTTATATAGTTTTTTTCTTTTCAGCTATAGTTTTTCTTCTTTTCTGCTCTTTTTTTTCTGCAAAACTTGATGGTCAAAGTCTGGAGTTATAACTAAAAAAAAGAAATGTCGACATGCAATTAGTTTTTGCCATAACAGAAAAAGTCCGGAGTTGTAATAAGTTATTAAAAATAAAAAAGAGGTGCAATGCTCGTTAATTTGCTTCAAGCCTTTCGGAATAGTGTAAACTGCACTGCGCATAGCTCCATGTAGTCTACCGTATTCCTGAAGGCTTGAAGCTATGCAACGTGAGCATTGAGCCTCTTCTTCATCGTCTCTGCACTCAGGGCTTATAAACCGCTCCTAGTCCCTCTCACTTCGCGAGGTGGGACTAAAAAACAGCTTACGTCTGGTTCATCCATGAACCGGTACTAAAGGTGCTCGTGGGGCCCCAGCCTTACCTGACACAACCTCATTAGTACCGGTTCATGGTACGAACCGGCACTAAATGGTGATGGTGGGGCCATAGCCTGACCGGAGGCTGACACAGCCTCTTTAGTACCGGTTCGTGTCATGAACCGGTACTAAAGGATCGCCATGAACCGGTGCTATTGATCGCCGCCACGAACCAGCACTAGTGTACACATTAGTGCCGGCTGAAATTCCAACCGGCACTATTGTGCTTCACATTTGACCCTTCGCCACGACCCGGTACTAAAGGGGGTGCGCTGGCGCAGGTGCGGTGTGGCAAGTTTAGTCCCACCTAGCTAGCCGAGGGGCGACCGCACTGGTTTATAAACCCCCTTGCGGTCGCTCTCTCGAGCTCCTCTCCAAAGCAGGCCTACTGGGCCTACGTGTTCTTTGCTGCCCTGTGGGCCCACTTGGCCTTTGGGCCTGCATCCTGGCCCAACAACAGGTTGGGTTTCTAGTCGTATGCAGGCCGCTCTGGCCTAGTAGGCGGGCTTTTTATTTTTATCTTTTTTGCTTTATTTATTTTTGTGTTGTTTTTTTTGTGTATTTAGAGTTTCTTTGTGAGTATTTTTGCTTTAGGTACAAAAAATTACAAACTTTCTGTTAGTGCCCGTAGTTTTCAAATTTGAATAGTTTAAATTTTCAATTATTTGAAATTAGTGTGAATCACTAGTTTGTGAATAACTTAACTTTAAAAATCAGTAGAGGCATGAAAGAATTTGTTTGCACATAAAATTTCTTCGCGTTTCAAATGCTAAAACACATAACTACCCTAACTATTACAGAGATTCCCCTTTGGGTGTGAAACACAGAAGAAAGTGATGATAGTGAAGCCGATCACATCCCAGATCTTTGGGTGTGAAACTTTTTCTTCGCGTGTGTCCCTTTGCGCCGTAACCATGGAAAATCTTCATCATTTAACGGGATGCTCGGGTCAATATTCACTGTGAATGGAGCAATTTCATCAAACTTTTCATAATCTTCTGACTTGTTTGTCTTGTCATCCACTCCCACGATGTTTCTCTTCCCAGAAAGAACTATGTGCCGCTTTGGCTCATCGTACGATGCATTCGCTTCCTTATCTTTTCTTTTTCTTGGCTTGGTAGACATGTCCTTCACATAGAAAACCTGTGCCACATCATTGGCTAGGACGAATGGTTCGTCTGCATACGCAAGATTGTTGAGATCCACTGTTGTCATTCCGTACTGCGGGTCTTCCGTTACCCCGCCTCGTGTCATATTGACCCATTTGCACCGAAACAAAGGGACCTTTAAACCACGTCGATAGTCAAGTTCCCATATGTCCTGTATATAACCATAATATGTTTCCTTTCCCGTCTTGGTTTCTGCATCAAAGCGGACACCACTGTTTTGGTTGGTGCTCTTCTTATCTTGGGCGATCGTGTAAAATGTATTACCATTTATCTCGTACCCTTTGAAAGTCATTATATTCGAAGATGGTAACTGGGACAGCAAGTACAGGTCATCTTCAATAGAGGTGTCATGCATGGTACGTGTCTGCAACCAGCTGGCGAAACTCCTGGTTTGTTCACGTGTAATCCAGTCATCAGACCGCTCCGGGTGTTTGGAGCGTAGCAAATTCTTGTGTTCATCCATATACGGAGTCACCAAGGCGGAATTCTGTAGAACTGCGTAGTGTGCTTCAGTGAGAGAATGTCCGTCCATACATATTATTTGTTCCCCTCCTAGCGTGCCTTTTCCATCCAGTCTGCCCTTATGTCGTGATTCAGGAACACCAATCGGCTTAAGGTCAGGAATAAAGTCAATACAAAACTCAATGACCTCCTCATTTTGATGGCCCTTGGAGATGCTTCCTTCTGGCCTAGCACGGTTATGAACATATTTCTTTAAGACTCCATGAACCTCTCAAAGGGAACATATTGTGTAGAAATACAGGACCCAAAACGTTAATCTCTTCGCATAGGTGAACTAGGACGTGCGTCATGATGTTGAAGAAGGATGGTGGGAACACCAACTCGAAATTGACAAGACATTGCACCAAATCATTCTGTAACCTTGGTATGAGTTCTGGATCGATTACCTTCTAAGAGATTGCATTGAGAAATGCACATAGCTTCACAATGGCTAATCGAACGTTTTCCGGTAGAAGCCCCCTCAATGCAACCGGAAGCAGTTGCGTCATAATCACGTGGCAGTTATGAGACTTTAGGTTCTGGAACTTTTTCTCTGCCATCTTTATTATTCCCTTTATATTCGACGAGAAGCCAGACGGTACCTTAATACTGAGCAGGCATTCAAAGAAGATTTCCTTCTCTTCTTTGGTAAGAGCGTAGCTTGCATGACCCTGATGTATGTCGTCTTCTCCGTGCATACGTTGCTAGTCCTCCCGTGCCTCAGGTGTTTCTTTTGTCTTCCCATACACGCCCAAGAAGCCAAGCAGGGTCACGCAAAGATTCTTCGTCACGTGCATCACGTCGATTGCGGAGCGGACCTCTAGGTCTTTCCAATATGGCAGGTCCCAAAATATAGATTTCTTCTTCCACATGGGTGCGCGTCCGTCGGCATCCTCGGAACAGGTTGTCCGCCGGGACCTTTCCAAATATCACCTTCAAATCCTTGACCAAATCATGCACATCAGCACCGAGACGGTGGCGAGGCTTCGTCCGGTGATCCGCCTCACCTTTGAAATGCTTGCCTTTCTTTCTTACGGGATGCCTGCTCGGAAGAAATCGGCGATGTCCAGGTACACATTCTTCTTACAACTATTCAAATATATATCGTCGGTATCATCCAAACAGTGCGTGCATCCGCGGTATCCCTTGTTTGTCTGTCACGAAGGTTCTCGAGAGCAGGCCAATCATTGATGGTCACGAACAGCAACGCCTTTAGGTCAAATTCTTCCCCATGTGCTCATTCCACGACGTACACCTGTTCCATTCCACAGTTGTAAGAGTTCTTCAACTAATGGCCTTAGGTACACATCAATGTTGTTGCCGGGTTGCTTAGGGCCTTGGATGAGCAATCGACATCATAATGAACTTCGCTTCATGCACAACCAAGGAGGAAGGTTATACAAACATAGAGTCACATGCCGGGTGATATGGTTGCTGCTCTGCTCCCCAAAAGGATTAATGCCATCTGCGCTTAGACCAAACCATACGCTCCTTGCGTCATCTGCAAACTCCTTCCCGTACTTTCTTTCGATTTTTCTCCACTGCGACCCATCAGCGGGTACTCTCAACTTTCCGTCTTTCTTACGGTCTTCTCTGTGCCATCGCATCACCTTGGCATGCTCTTTGTTTTGGAACAAACGTTTCAACCGTGGTATTATAGGAGAATACCACATCACCTTGGCAGGAATCTTCTTCCTGGGGCGCTTGCCCTCGACATCACCATGCTCATCGCGGCTGATCTTATAGTGCAATGCACCACATACCGGGCAAGCGTTCAAATCCTCGTACTCACCGCGGTAGAGGATGCAATCATTAGGGCATGCATGTATCTTTTGCACCTCTAACCCTAGAGGGCAGACAACCTTCTTTGCTTCGTACGTAGGCAATTCGTTGTCCTTTGGAAGCATATCCTTTATCATTACCAGCAACTTTCCAAATCCTTGTCGGATACACCATTCTCGCCTTCCATTGCAGCAATTCCGATGTGGTGCCCAGCTTTTCTTGTCACCTACGCAATTCGGGTACAACAATTTTTTGTGATCCTCTAACATGCGCTGCAACTTCTTCTTCTCCAAATCACTTGCGCAGTTTCTCTTTGCATCGGCAATGGCCCGACCTAGATCATCAACGGGCTCATCTGATGCCTCTTCTTCAGCTTCTTCCCGCATTGCCGGCTCAGCTTCTTCCCGCATTACCGGCTCAGCTTCTTCCCCCATTGTTGTATCATCGTATTCAGGGAACCCATGGCCAGGATAGCTGTCGTCGTCCTCTTCTTCTTCATTGTCTTCCATCATAACCCCTCTTTCTCCGTGCTTGGTCCAAACATTATAGTGGGGCATGAAACCGGACTCAAACAGGTGGACGTGAATGGTTCTTGACGTAGAGTAATTGCGACCATTCTTACAGCCAGCACATGGACAAGGCATAAAACCATCCACCCGCTTGTTTGCCTCAGCCGCAAGCAGAAAAGTATGCACGCCCTCAACGAACTGGGGAGAGCATCGGTCATCGTACATCCATTGCCGGCTCATCTTCATTACACAACACCGAATAGACCAAATTAATACAAGTTCATACATAAAGTTCATACAACACTTAAATGCAACAAACAAATAACTCTCTAGCTAAAGCATTTAAATGCAACAACAAATGCGATCAAGATCGCAACTAAGGTAACAATTGATCCAACAGCATAATGATACCAAGCCTCACTATCGATGGCATATTTTCTAATCTTTCTAATCTTCAAGCGCATTTTCTCCATCTTGATCTTGTGATCATCGGCGACATCGGCAACATGCAACTCAATTCCATCTTCTCCCCTCAATTCTTTTCAATTTTTCTTTCAAGTACTCGTTTTCTCTTTCAACTAAATTTAACCTCTCGACAATAGGGTCGGTTGGAATTTCCGGTTCACATACCTCCTAGATAAAAATATCTATGTCAACTTGATGGGCATAATTTGTCATAAACACGAAATGCAACAAATATTATTAAAAGAGAATATACCACATCCGAATCATAACAAGGACGAGGGCCGACGGGGACGGATATCAAAACCATGGCACTATGTATAACAAACAACGACGGGTAAGATAATTATTATACGAGTAACTATATATCCAAATCACACAAACATCAATTTTTATATAAAATTTCATGAACAAGAGGCTCACCACAAGGTGGTGCCGGCTGACAGAGACAGTGCGAGGCGATCGGCGGTGAATTCTGACGGAGATTTAGAAGGCACTAAGTAAACCACACCTACATATGCAAACTAAGTGTTATTTTGACCTCAAATTGCATATAAATCAAATACTACCACATATAATTCCTCCCAAATTACTAAAACCCACAATTAATCACTATATAAACCAATGCAAGAGCTAATCTAGCAATGAGAGATGAAAGGACAAAGTTGCTAACCTTGGTGATCATTTGAATGGATGAGGGCCTGCAAATCTTGACAAATTTGGGGCAAATTTTGTGATGAACTCGAGAGGAAGAAGGGAAGAACAGAGGAGAGGGAGAGGGGAAAGGGGTAAGAACAGAGTGCGGGTGGACGAAGGGTTTATATAAGACGACCTTTAGTACCGGTTCTTGCCACGAACCGGTACTAAAGGTGCTGGAAGGGCCCCACTCTGACAACATCCTGCCACCACTTTCTTTAGTACCGGTTCGTGGCACGAACCGGTGCTAAAGGTTCGCCATGAACCGGTATTAAAGAGCTCCTCCCGCCTAGCCGTTGGAACCGGCACTAATGGACACATTAGTGCCGGTTCTGTTACAAACCGGGACTAATGTGTCTCACATTTGACCCTTTTTCTACTAGTGAGAGAAAAATGCAATAGATCCTGCTTTTGGTTTGCCTTAGCAATTTCCTAGTTGTGCTCTAAGACTGAGCATAGCAGTGTATCCAACAAAGATCATTGTATTTTGTCCTTTTGCAGCTATCCAGTCAGTGTTGGAATAAGCGACTAGTTAATTAAAATTTAGTTAGGAAAAATTTTATTGCACAAGTTAACTAGACATTGGTAAAGATTGTGTTAAAATTAAGATGTGATGTTTTTGCCTCGGCCGTGACACCAGAAACCTCTGACCGACATGTTTAACCTTTTGCACCGATGCAAACCAACATGTGGTTCTGTGGTTGGATGGTTAGAGGGGCAGTGGTATCCCTAGCCCATCAGGGTTCAAGTCCTGGTGCTCGCATTATTCATGGATTTATTTCAGGATTTCTGGCGAGACTTTGTAAATCTCAAGATCATATGCTGGCTCAGTCTCTCGGAGGTGCTCATAGGAGTAGGATGTGCATGTGTGCATTCATATGGGTGAGTGTATGTGCGTATGTATGAGCACTTGCGTCTATACTGTGTTTAAAAAAATAACCTTTTGCACCGGTGGTTGCTTTTGTTTAGAGAGAAACACCGGCGGATTTCTTTGCATATGCTACTGCGGGGGGCTAATTTTCGTGTTTTGACCTTTTTCGAAAAGTTTAGACGGATCTAACCTCGGTACGAATGAATTTCGAGATTTGATCCTTATTCCCATCGCCAGGGTCCTCGGCAGTAGGCTATAATAGGCTACCGCCAGAGGCCTTGGCGATAGCTCACTCATGCACGTCGGCCCGAGTAAACGCCAACCGTCTCCTGCCGTCCACCCTACCGCCAGAGTCCTCGACGGTAGCCTATGCAACCCTACCGCCAAGGACAATGGCGGTAGGAGCCGAACAGTTATAAATCCGCGGGGGCCGTGGCGCACGGCCCACCCACAGTTATAAATCCCCTGCGCCCGCGCCGCGCCGCCCAGCACAGAGAGCAACTCCTCTCTCCCCCTCCACTCCCACCCCGCTCTCTCTCCCCCTCCACTCCCACCCCTCCCTCCGATTTTCTTCGTTTCTCCACCGTTCTTGCGGCTCGAAATGGCTCCGAAACGAGAAAAGTGCGGCCGATAGCAGAAGAGGACGCCGTCAGTATCTGCCTGGTTAGTCGATTTAATGGCTGCAGAGGAGGAACAAGAACCAGTAGTAGTTGCACCCGGTTTAGGAGATGGAAACAAGGAACGAGAAGCTCACCAACGACAGACAACCAATCGAGGGAGCTGAGACGAGATGGTCCTATCCATTGAATCAACTTGGTATTAATCATGCTTCAAGTCGCAGTTCTTAATTAGTTCATTCTTTTGCAATGGCTCTAATTAATGTTACTGTAGGCATTTTGATGTCGCTGAGGTGATGATGCAGCCTTCTGCTGCTCCTCTTCCTCAGGCCAAGAGCATCGTATTCTCAGAATTCTGCTGCTTGTTTCCCTTCTTCTGACTGGAGCTTGCCAGGGATCAGTGGAGCGCCCAGTGCAGCAACCCCGGGATCAGCTGATGCACGTACGGGTAGTGTTGTGAACCAAACTTTTACGCGGTGGAGAAACTGACTAATAATGTTGCTACATGCTTATATCCTTAGTTGCTGTATTAAAACTGCAGATTATTAGTATCCTTGGTATGTTGCTGTAAATTGTAAACTGAACGTTCAACAAAATATATAATAGCAGCGAGTCATGCTTGCTTACGGTAGGTGTTTTGGAACTATTGGATAGTAGCAGCTGTCAGCGCTTAGCGCACTATGGATAAGTCCTCGTAATGCGCCCGCTGTCACTAGCTGGTTCTAGAAGAACATAGGTGACGGTACATTTAGAGTGGTTGTGAAAGTTTGAATGATTAAGGCGTGCATAAGAGTGATTGACAGTACATCTAGAGTTTTGTGTAGCAGGATATGTTTAGCAGGACTACTCAACATTCTTCACATATTAGCCGGAACATTTATGGTCTCTGTTGTTATGTCTTCCCATGTATTTTTAATGTGTCTACATGCATGGTTATGTTTTGTGGGTCTAGTGCTTCACTGGTGTAGTTTCAAATCACTTTATAAGTCCATTACGAGGTCAAGTTTGTTCTGATTCTTGGTAAGTAATTTTTCTTTTTCCAGGCTGAGATTTTTCCTGAAGTTGCTTGCCTTTATGGCATTGCATCTATCGCATGCCTTTATTTTCGCTTCCATGTATGTGACGAAGACAATTTTTAGTAAGCTTTTGTGATTGAGAAAACAATTAATAATGCAGCTTCATCGAGGCGGAGTGTTTGTGATTTGTATTCTTTCAGTTGCTTTTCTGTAACCTGAAGCTTTCATGGGTTGAGTAAACAATACCATAGATGTATGATGACTATCCTTGAGTTGGCTGTTGTACAAGTTGTATGGTTTTGATAGGTGTCATGTTTGGGCAGCATTCAATTCAATTGTCAAGTGCGTTTCAGGATATGTCATGGCAATGTTAAGGCTCAGGAAGAGAAATAGCAGATGAGAAGGGCGTCAGGGCTTGTTGGCATGCAAATTGCTCAAACCTGGAGCGGGAGGTAAGTTGGCTCAAGCCTGGAGCCCGATTGTCCGAGCCAGATTATATATATATACCTCCTTGTACGCCTGTTCAAAATGAAAAAAATAAATAGATAAAGTTCATACTTTGTTCTCATAGAATATCTCTTTAAAGCATCTAACTAAAACATACATTGAAACTAACATACAACTGGGTAAAACATTTAAATGCAATAACAAATGCGATCATAATCGCAACTAAGGTAACAATTGATCCAACAATATAATGATATCAAGCCTTTTTTTTCAATGGCATATTTTCTAATCTTTCTAATCTTCAAGCGCGTTGCATCCATCTGGATCTTGTGATCATCGACGACGTCGGCAACATGCAACTTAAATTCCATCTTCTCCTCCTCAATTCTTTTCAATTTTTCTAATCTTCAATTTTTCTATATATACACGATGCCGCAAAAGGCCCCGGCGCAAACATCGTCTCCACCTCGGGGCCAACATAGCCAAAGAAAGCTTCCAACATGGTCTTCATCGACCAGAGGTTTGAATTTTCACCCAGTTCATTAAATTCACCATAAAGATACTAGTCCCTTCATGCAAATGTAATGATTTGGCAATCTCTTTCCTGCATGCATGCAGATCGAGCTTGCCCCTTCAGAGATCTTTTTCAATTGGTGTCTTTGCTGAAGCGGGTGTCCAATATAATGGCATGGCACCCCTCACCATTACCACAACCGTACACACACTTTGGAAAACCGCAGAGCACTCCTTTAAGTGTTCTCCGTTAGAAGGAACCGTTACACGACATGGTCATGAATATAGAGAGAAGTGACCTTTGTTTCTCCGTTCTTGGTTAAACAACAAGTTTTCGTATATCTAGTCGATGCTACTACATATAGTACGTGTTCATACATATATACAATATATAACATCTCTGGCGATCCCTAACTAGCTAATATCTATCCACCAACATCGAGAAGGACACCCCGATGCTATTCTCCGTCTGTAGGTATGACATGCTCAACAAAGAATCCCGCCAAATCCTCTTGAATTGCTCGTATGCGATCAGTTGGTAGGAGTTCGTTCCGCATCCGCATGATCTAATTGAAAGAAATATATATAACTCAACACAATTGATGGTAATAAAAATAAAATGTGAATATTGTTTATGTACTTCATATTTTCGTTCAGATCTGCCCCTCTCAAAGGTCGTCTGGTGAATTCACTCGCAAACGTAGTATCCACATAAATTGTTCCTATCTTCCTGCCTCAAGCAGTACTTTGCGAGAATAGAGTTCAATCAAAATAATAATCAAGCATGATAAGGGTATCGAAACTGGAATGAATGAGAGGTGCGCGGAAATATTATGTATTTTTGTAAAAAAACTAAATTTGGTTGGGGAAGGGGGGAGGGGGGCAATTGACCCCTTTGGCCTTCACTCCATCAACCGGTCTCCTCCCCATACCCTTCGTCCAAGCATTTTGGCTACCGACAACGGCTTCATTGGCTCCTCCTCTGTAGGATAGAGGTTGCGCGCGGCTGTTGGAGATGCTCTTACTCCACGAGCTTGAGAATGAATGACCCAACTCCACCTAGAGTGATCAGACCTGTCAAAACAAGCCCAATAACCTCATCCAAAAAAGCCGGTCAGTAGGCGCCACCTGAGCCGGTCCGCATCCGGCTGGCGGCTGCACAACGATGTCCACGTCACCTTCATCGCCTGACGGATCGATGTCCGCACCTGGCTGCACAACGATGTTCGCATCCCCTGCTTCGACTGCTGCTTTCTTGGCCTTCGAGTGGACGCAAAAGCACCACAGGCAGGCCGCAATGACGGCGAGCAACAAGATCCCCCCGCCAATGCCCATTCCAATGGCAAAAGTTGTGCAAAGAAGTAAAGCCTGGAAGCGGAGGAAAATCAAACCAGAGGAGGTGTCGTGAGGAGGATGCGGCTGATAAGCTGCATGTAGCTGTGAACTACACTTTGGATTGAGGAACCTTGTTCAAGTTAGGAGGGACCTCCCCCAAAAGAATATTTTTTTTCTTCTGTTGTACTATAATAATAAATAAAAGAAACGAAAGGGGAAGTGGGGGCAACACATAGTTAATTCATTTTCTTATTCTAACCAAAAAAAAATTGTACATAAACAGGTAATATTGATCTCCGCAGAGCGTCACATGCGCGCTACTTAATTAGGTTCCGTGAAAGAAAAGAAAAGAAAATGTGCATGCATGCATGCATCCATTCGCGTCCAACAGAAAAGAAAAGTCCATCCATTGCCCAGAATTCTTTTGTATTCTACCTATTTCACCGCATCAAACAAAAATTGACATTGCCACGATCACACATGTTGCATGTTAATATAAGGTGAAGTTGTTATATTGTGTAGTATCTTATATCGTTGGCAATGTAAGCTTGGGTTTGTGATGGAGAGAACAATTGTTTATTAGTATGGCTGTAGGGAGAGCAAGAATTTTGTAAACATAACTAGGCAGTTATGCACATTCTACCTGGTAACACTCTGCTTGGAGAATAGAACATCAACTAACTGATTCGGCATTCACCTCACCTGCAAGGAAGAAAAGGAAATCCAGATTTCAGCTGTTGGATAACCTGTAGTACTTCTTTACTAACGAGGTGCACTACAAGTACATGTCTCTACTTCTTTACTAACAGCTGCATGGTTTCTACGTAAAAAACTAGTTGTGATTTATATCTTTGAGTTGGCTTGTACAATGGAAGATGCTTAGTTGCTCAAGACGTGAAGATTATTAGTACCCTTGGCATGTTGCTGTAACTGAAGATTCATCAAACATAATGGCAGAGTGCTGTATGTTTATATAGAAAATTGTGGAAGAAACAATGAGAAAAGAGAGAGGCCCATCCGGTATCATCCCCGTCCAGTCCCCGCCGCCGTCTTCCTCTCCGTCCCGGCCGCCACCTCTCCCCCTCCTCCTACTCCTCCTCCAGGGGCAGCAGGGCGGCCGCCTCCCGGATTTCAGCAGCGGTGGTGGTGGGCGGCGGCAGAGTCGGACAGGCGCTGCACTCCCTCCTCCGGCGGGGACCTCCTCCTCCGCTGCGGCGACCGGGCCCATCCTCGTCTGCACCCGCAACGACGACCTCGACGGCGTGCTCGACGCCACACCCAAATCCCGGGGGCAAGGTGCGTTCTTTCATCACTAGCCAACTCTTCTACCATCTAAATTGCCGCTCTGAGCTGAGCTGACAATGGAGAAGCTAGTGTAAGATTTGGTATAAGCGTTCCTACTCCTCGAGGGAGCCGCGTCATGTATATTTATATGGGGCAACAATGCCTTGCCTTGGCGTACAAGAGAAACCAGAAACAAATCCAATCTGGTTCGGTATAGGAGATAGATAGGGATACGAGAGAGAGAGAGAGAGAGAGATAGAGATAGGTTTAAGATTACATGGAGTAAACTGCTCAAACTCTAACACCCTCCCTTAATCTAAATTATCCTATATTGAGATTTCTCTTGAACTCTTCGAAAGACTTGGCAGGCAAAGCTTTGGTGAATCCATCAGCTACTTGATCTTTAGATGGAATGAACCGTATATCCAACTTCTTCTCTGCAACCCTTTCACGCATAAAATGAAAATCAATTTCAATGTGTTTGGTTCTACCATGAAACACTGGATTAGGAGAAAGGTAGGTTGCTCCCAAGTTATCACACCATAGACAAGATATACGAAGTTGCTTGATTCCTAACTCATGAAGCAAGGATTCCACCCAAATAATTTCAGCAGTTGCATTTGCTAGTGATTTGTATTCAGCTTCTGTACTTGACCTTGACACAGTAGCTTGTTTTCTGGCACTCCAAGAAATAAGGTTTGAACCAAAAAATACTGCAAATCCTCCAGTTGACTTTCTGTCATCAACACATCCTGCCCAATCAGCATCAGAGAAAGCACTGACAAGTGTGGAATTAGAACGTCTGAACTGAAGTCCCAAACTCACAATATGTTTAATGTATCGTACAATCCTTTTGACAGAGGTCCAATGAGTGGAGGTAGGAGCATGTAAATATTGACAACCCTAGTTCACAGCAAATGATATGTCTGGCCGTGTCAAAGTTAATTATTGTAGGGCTCCAACAACACTTCTATATTTTGTGCTCTCCTCTTCATTAAGAGGTTCTCCTTGATATGTTGAAAGTTGTTCTGAAGAAGATAGTGGTGTAGGTGAGGGTTTGCAATCCTTCATTCCCATACGAGTTAAAAGTTCAGTGGCATATTTTTCTTGATTCAACACTATGCCATCCTGAGTCTTCTTAACTTCAATGCCTAAGAAGAAATGTAAATCACCAAGATCCTTCGAAGCAAATTCTGAACTCAAATCACGCAAGAGAGCATTAGTGGCATCTTGTGAAGAGCTTGCAACTATAATATCATCCACATATATGAGCACAAAAATCATTGTGTTTGGCTTATTATAAATGAAGAGAGATGTATCTGCCTTGGATGGAATAAACCCAAGATGCTTCAACTGTGAGCTTAGCCTTGAGAACCATGCTCTAGGTGACTGTTTCAGACCATAAAGAGCTTTGTCAAGCTTGCAAACATAACGAGGTGTTTGTTTATTTTCATACCCTGGTGGTTGCCTCATATAGACCTCCTCTTCCAGAACACCATGCAGAAGCACGTTCTGAACATCTAGCTGGCGAAGGCTCCATCCTCTGGAAACAGCAATGGCTAGCACAAGTCTTATAGTAGCAGCTTTTACAACTGGACTAAAAGTATCCTCATAATCAATGCCATATCGTTGCTTAAATCCTTTTGCAACTAGACGTGCTTTATATCTATCAATGGAGCCATCTGCTTTTCTTTTAATTCTATAGACCCACTTGCAGTCAATAATATTTTTACCTCTCTGACTTGGCACCAAGTGCCATGTTTTATTTTTCATGAGTGCATCATACTCTTCATCCATAGCCTTTCTCCATTTAGGATCTCCAAGTGCATCACTCAACCTTGCTGGTTCACCTGAAACACATAACATTCCATATGGTATAGTGCCATCCCTTCTTATTTTAGGATTTCTAATACCTTTTTGTAGCCGGGTCATGATCCTTGAAGTAGTAGCAGGCTGTTCTTGCTGTTGCACAGGAGATTGCATAGACTGGCTGGTGGCAGAAGATCCTGGCGACCCATCCATGTGCGCAGACTGGGCTGATGTACTGGATCCAGTAGTCCCCGGTGTGGCTTGACCAGAACTAGCGACGACCGAGTCCACAGAGTAATCCGGAGCAGAGAATCACGAGCCTGGCACTCCTGTCCCCTGCATGTGCGCGCCGGACGAGGGAGATCCCGTGTCTTCTCTTGTCCCTTGCATGCGCGCTGACGTGGCAGATGCGGAGCGGGCAGGGGACGGATGATTCCTCTGTCGGCTGACAGGCGCGTGATCCCGCGCAGATCTCCTCCGGTGATCCAAGGCGGATCGGCGCACAGGCGTGGCAGGCGCCGCTGCATCCTCCTCGTGCTCCACGCCTGCTGCTTCTCCCTCATACACATCAAATATAGCATCATTTTGTACCAGATTTTGATCATCTTGACCGTTTTGAACGCCGTTTTCTTCATGCACCTGCACAGGCATATTACCAGGAGTAGAACTAGAAGAAATATTAGCACATTGGTTAGAACAATTGTTATCACCCCCTTGATCAAACTCCGGAAGTAGTAGAATTTCTTTTCGAAGAAGGGCACCGGCATTTGGATGAAGAGACTTGAAAGGAAAAACAGATTCATCGAAGACAACATCCCTATATATATAGACTCTGCCAGTAGAGACATCAAGACATTTGACTCCTTTGTGTATAGGGCTATAACCCAAGAAAACACATTGTTTGGAACGAAATGCAAGTTTGTGTGTGTTGTATGGTCGAAGATTCGTGCACAACCAAATATGCGTAGAGATGTGTAATCAGGAGTAATACCAAAAAGACGAGTGATAGGATTTTCAAATTTGATGACTTTACTAGGGCGAATATTGATGAGATATGTTGCAGCGAGAAAGGCTTCATCCCAGAATTTGAGAGGCATAGATGCATGAGCTAGAAATGCTAGTCCTACTTCTACAATGTGGCGATTCTTTCGCTCAGCGGAACCGTTCTGTTGGTGAGCATGGGGACAAGATACATGATGAGAAATTCCAATTTTTTGAAAAAAAGAATTAAGTTTCTCATACTCACCTCCCCAGTCTGTTTGCATGGCAAGAATTTTAGAGTTCAGTTAACGTTCAACAAGACTTTGAAAGTTGCTAAAAACTTGAAAGACATCGGATCGCTTCTTGAGTAAATAAATCCAAGTAAACTTGCTATAGTCATCAATAAAGCTTACATAATAGGAAAATCTACCGACTGAAGTGGGGGCTGGTCCCCAAACATCTGAAAAAATAAGTTGTAACGAAGCAGTAGACACACTAGTAAAGATGGGATAAGGTAATTGATGACTTTTTGCTTGTTGACACGCATCACAAACTGACTCAATACTAGACACAAAAGGAAGTTTATTCTTGCTAATGACATGCTGAACTATAACTGAAGAAGGATGACCCAAGCGTCGATGCCACTTTTCTGAAGATGGTTTATTTGACTCTGACGCTAAAAGAAGATGATGTGATTGGATAGAGACCTCCCTCGCATCTTCCTCTAAGGATGACTCTCCTCGTTGCCAAGTCCTTAATCACAAAAGAGTAAGGGTAGAATATGATGAGAACATTATTGTCACGTGTAAAACGATGAACGGAGACAAGATTTTTTGATGCATGAGGGATATGTAAGACATTGTTGAGGTGAAAATTTTTCTGAGGGGTTTTAACAATCGAGTTACCAATGTGAGTAATATCCATACCAGCTCCGCTTGCCGTGTGAACTTGGTCACCTCCGTGGTATTTCTCCCGCATTGTTAACTTATCAAGCTCTCCTGTGATATGTTCGGTGGCACCCGAATCTGCATACCAATTAGTGTTGATGCCATACGAGTTGGTGACGAGGTTAACCTTCTTCCTTTCCTGACGATCTTCCTTGTACCGATCCTAGCAGTCCCTGGCGCCACCAGCATGGAATTTGTAACATATCTGGCACTCGGGGTAATCCTCCTCATGCTGCTGCTGATACTGCTGCTGCGATGGCTAGCGTTGACGCTGCTGGTAGCCGTTGTTCCCACCGGTGCGAACAGGAGAAGAGGGAGCACGATCAGAGCGACCACGCCCTCTACGTCCGCGGCCTCCTCTGCTCCGAGACTTGCCGCGCCCCCTGTACATGGCATTGGCTGACGAACGAAAGCCTGGTCCGTCGCCAAGCATCTCCATCCTCTGATCGAAAGCGGAAATCTGCGAGAAAAGATCATCAACAGAGATTGAATTCTTGATGGCGCCAACTGCTGCAACGACGGGATCGTAATCCCGATCGAGTCCGGCGAGGATGTAGTCCACCATCTCTCCATCTGTCACCGGACGACCTGCTGCTGCAAGCTCGTCTCCGAGGCTCTTCATCTTGGTGATGAAAGCGTTGCTGGACATGTTGCCCTTCTTGGTGTTGGAGATGGCGATCCTCAGGTTTGTTATTCGCGATTGCGACTGCGCAGCAAAGATCGTGGTAAGGGCAGTCCATAGATCAAGGGTACTTTCCTTACCGATAACTTGCGCGAGGATTTCTGGAGTGAGCGAATTTAGCAGATAACTTAGGACCTGCTGATCCCTGGCAATCCATGGGCCATACAGTGGATTCGGCTCGATGGCCGTGGTCTTGTCCGCCTTAGCGACCTCCACTGTTTTCAGCGGCGCTGCATCGCTGCCGTCGAGAAGACCGGTCACCTGCGCACCTCGCAGGGCCGGCAGAACTTGCGCCTTCCATAGGAGGTAGTTCCCCCTCGCGAGCTTCTCTGTTGGTGGGGCGCCGAGGTTGAGGCTGACGGCGCTGGAGCTCATGACGATGACGATGGAAGGGCGCTAGGGTTCTGAATTTTTTGTGTTGCTAGATGATAGGGAAGAGGCTAGCTCTGTATACCATGTAAGATTTGGTATAAGCGTTCCTACTCCTCGAGGGAGCCGCGTCATGTATATTTATATGGGGCAACAATGCCTTGCCTTGGCGTACAAGAGAAACCAGAAAGAAATCCAATCTGGTTCGATATAGGAGATAGATAGGGATACGAGAGAGAGAGAGAGAGATAGAGATAGGTTTAAGATTAAATGGAGTAAACTGCTCAAACTCTAACAGCTAGCAGATCTGGTCTTGTTCCAGAACGGGATGCCGGCACCAACCAGGTGCTCGCCTACTTCGCCGTATCCAAGCTGAATGATTGTATTTCTGATCTGATATGATTTTAAACTGTACCTGGGTACTAAACCCAAGTTAAGTATACCACCCGAGTATCTTGATGCGCGTGCATAATATGCTGGATGGATAGCTCATGGTCTGTTCCTGCACCCTTCTAGCTAAATGGGTAGCTCATGGTTCTGTGTAGCAGAATATGTTCAAATTTTGTGGGTGGGGGTACCCTTTTTTACTCTGAATAAGCAACACAAGTGCTCAAAAACCTGCATACATAACCTGCTTTATATCATCTGCCGTTTGACACGGGTGGACGGCTCTGCTCTACAGGTTCAGGTCTTTTTTTGTTATTATACGATGGTCTGTTTTTGTTATTATACGACGGCATATGCCCTGTTTCACCACCAAATAATCATGGATGATTGTTGAATTTAAAAAGCTGGGTGATGTTGCCAAATTAAGTTGGCATCTTGCTTCTCTGCAAATCATATATGTTGGCGAAGCCTCGACTTGCCGCGATCAGCCAACGAGTTCTTTCCGACGGTACGCGCACGTACGAAGCTAAACCAAAGTTACTGGATCGATTCCTGCAGACACTCCCATACGCCGAGCTAGCTAATTACCTTTAAGCTAGCGGCGGCTCGCTGGAACGGCCGCGTACAGAATACTTCAGGAACTCACGTAGACGAATGAGACAAGGACGCGAGAGTTGGCCAAAAGGCTCGTGACGTGCCTTTGCTTTGTATTGATTGATCTGGTGTTACAACGTAGGGGTACCCAGGTATTTATATTAGCTAACCTAGCCTATTACAATGCCTAGTCGGTATCGGTGACTGCTCCTAGTCCGTACCGGACAGGACACAATAGCGTGGTTGATTCCAACAATATATACATGATGGTTGGATCATACGAGTATGATGGATGTGGACTGAACGTATCTTCTCAGTTCACACCCATGGAGCTGCATTCACAAAGATAAGAAGCCTCGTCCCTGATGCTCGCCGATTTGACTCTGCATTAAGCAAACTGTTCCCCTTCCTTTGATGTCAGTCTTCCATCGGCTAAGGCCTGTGTGTCTCAGGGTCTGTGTGTTCTGATCTCCTACTTCAACAACGGCTAAGGTCTGTGTGTGCCTCAAACTCACAACATGGACTCAGTGTATATTTGATAAATGATAACCTCATGCCGTTAGCCCCCAAGTTAAAATAGGACCTATTCTTCTATGTTAGCTGCATCTCCTGTGATCATAGTTGAGCAAGTATAAGATTGCAGTATGGATATAATGTCTTACCCTAGCTTGCATTTCCATACCTTTCCTGTAATAGGATCCTATGGTAATGTGATGTGGTACTTGTTCTGATTTGCACGGATGCCTGTGGGCATGCAGCGGCGTCCACGCCGGCGGGGCCACGAACTATCTGTAAGACCGGTTGGGCACAGGAGGCAGCTGGCGCAGGAGTAGACGGTGGCGCGGTGGCAAAGGGGAAGACGCCCTCGTCGAACCGGACGTGGTGGGAGGTGAGAACACGCCGAGTCGTGGGATCAAAGCAGCGGTACCCGCGGTGGTTAGCGGAGTAGCCGAGGAACACGCAGGCGGCGAAGCATGGCTCGAGCCTGTGACGAGCTATTGCGGAGGTGTTGGAGTAGCACAAGCAGCCCAACACACGTAGCGAGGCGTAGTCCGGCGGCGCGACGCCGAGAAGGAGCTCATGAGGAGTGGAGGGAGTGCTGGAACGGCACGGCCGACGGTTCATCAGAAAAGTGGCCGTGTTCAGACTTGAGAGCTTCTGCCCAGAAGTGGGGTGGCATGGAAGCATGAAAAAGGAGGGAGCGCAAGCTGTCATTGAGGGTGCGTAGCGTGCGCTCGGCCTTCCTATTCTGTTGGCTCGTGTATGGGCAGGAGAGGTGGAGCACCGAGCCGTGCGAGGTGAGCAGAGACTCATGCCCATTGTTAGTTTGCATGGCGAGGACAGGGTACGAGCGTAGGCAAAAAAGCCCGACGAGAACAGAGTAGACATCAGATTTGCGATGCAAAGGGAACGTCCATACATACATAATGTGCATGATCGTCTAGGATTACAAGGTAGAACTCGTACCCTGATATGCTTACAGTGGGCGATGTCCAAACATCCAAGTGCAACAACTGAAAAGGGAAAAAGCTACTGGTGGTAGACGAAGAGCAGGGGAGCCGTGTCTGCTTGCCAAGGCGACACGCACGGCAGGAATGGGGCGTGGACTTGGAGCAGTCGAACAAAAGCGATCCAGCATGCGAGTGGCCGAGGCGTTGGTGCCACAGCTCGACGGAGGCAGCGCCAGTCAAGTGCTGAACAGAGGGCGCCGGAGAGCCACCACCCACGGGGTACAGATCGCCTGTGGAGTCATAGCGCAGAATCACCATCCGGGTACGGCGGTCCTTAACAGAAGAGCCAAATTCATCAAATTCAACGGTGATTGGATTATCACGGCAGAGCTGGCAAACGGAAAAAAGGTTTCTAATAAGAGAAGGAGAGACGACGACGTTGCGGAGGAGGATGGATGACGTGCCAGTGATGATTGACCCAGTGCCGACGTGGGTGATCGGAAGGTGGGCGCCGTTACCAACGATGATAGAAGAGTAAGTGGAAGATGGACGAAGGGAGGAGAGAGTACCGGGGTTCGAAGACATGTGCGATGTGGCGCCCATGTCGAGAACTCGAGATACCAGTTGGAGGTGCTCCCCGACGAGGAAGGCCCGGCGGTGGCGTTGTGAAGAGCAGCCTGGAGGGACGCCATGTCCACAGGCTGGGGGGCCGCGGTCGCCGTACCAGACGCACCCGCGTAAGGAAACGGTGCACCCGGGGCCGCGGACCCTGGCCTGCTGGTGAGGAGTACCGGGGCGTGGCACTCGCACGCCGGAGCAGGGCGCGCGCCATGCCATGGGCCGTGTCTGAACCATGTCAGTCCAGGGGTTAGTGCCCGGCGCGGGCGTTGCCTGCAGCGGCAGTGGGGCAGGCGATGTTGAGGAAGAGGCCCCCCGTTGCCATGCCCGCATTTGCGCGGATGGCCGTGCCCGCGGCCACCTCCAGCAGCGGAGTCAGGCGCAGGTTAGCGAGGCAACGAGCTGGTCGAGCGCCCCGCGTAGAGCGCGTCGGCAGCCTGCTGGCGCGCAGATTGCTCGGCGCGTGCTAGGGTTTTGAACCAGCTGCCCTATAATCTGTGCGATGATTCATGGGGTAAGGTGATTACAGCACAGGTCGATAAAGAGGCAACCTTGGTATATACAGTTTGACCACATTGCCGGTTTTCTGCGAGTGAAGGTGTTAGTTGATGTGAACAAAAAGCTGAGAAGATGGATTGTCATTGATTCGGCAAGGAGGAAGAAACAAGATCCATACATTATTCAACATGAAAATGTCCCACACTTTCGTTTCTCCTGTGGCCAGCTTAGACACTCTGATCGGTATTGCCCAACATCGGAGGTAGGCTTGCCCATCCCAATGGACTGCATGAGCTAGAACTGCCGAGGGCTTGGGAACCTATCGACAGATCGAGAGCTTCCCAAGATTGTGAATCAGGAAGGCCTCCCCTTCTCTTTGTTATTGAAACCAAGATTAGGGGGGAAAGAGTTGAGAGTTTTGTAAAACTTGTTAGGGTTTGCAAGGTGTTTTGCCGTTGATAGTGACAGTCTCATTGGTGGTATGGCTTGTTCTAGGAAGATACTGTGGAGGTTGAGCTCAATAATTATAGTCAGGCACATATAGATGTGGAAGTCAAGATGAAAGATCAAACACAACCTTGGCGGTTCACAGGTTTTTACAGAGAACCTAGAGCTGAAAACAAATATCACAGCTGGAATTTCTTGCATACTCTACATGGAGTCCAACATCACGGTTGCCTGTGTATTGGCGACTTCAACGAGACGATGTACTCTGATGAAGACTCCAACATTCATGTGAGGCCAGAGTGGCAGTTGCGAGTGTTTATGGAAGTTGTGGATTTTTGTTACTTTCCAAGGTCTTGGATGGATAGTAGCTCCCTTCACAGGCACAACCATCAGATCTAGCACCCATCACCTCCGCCCACACCTGGTGGTAGCCTATACCTTCGGCCACAAAACAACTACCTCTCTCGGCACCCCGCGGCCTGCTCCGCCGCCGAGGGCCACCGCCGCAGCTTGCAAGTCCCACAACCACATGCCCATGGGAGAATCCCATCACGGCCACCCATCACCGCCAGACAGGTACCACCACCACCATGCTACAATCTCCGCCGAACGGGAAGACACCGCCGACCGTAGCCCATTCCCCCACTCAGCCCGCGCCGACCACACGGGAAGAATACCGCATAGGATAGGCACCGCGCACTCCATCGGTAGAAGGCTACAACCAAACCTGCCGCCTGTGGCCTAAGCCGCGGTTTGTCCATGCTGCTTGACAGCCACCGATAGTAGAGCCGGCCAGATTTGTCTAGGTGCCGCCCTGCTCCTACCTAGCTGAGGAGGCTGAACTTGCAGCCCGCCCAACCACGCTCGAGCACTTGGTAGCTGCCGCACCGCCGCGAGGAGAGGTCATCGCCGCCCCGTATACTTGCCGCTATGCCGTTGGGTCTCGCGGCAACCCCACGCCTTCGCTTGCGGAGCCGCGCTGCGCCAGCCTAAGAGATGAGAGGAGAAGTAGGTCTCGCAGCCGTCCATGTTGACCGTGCTTTGGCCGGCAGTGCCTCCTTATGGCGGCGGATGAGGAGAACTGGGAGGAAGGCGGGGGCGGCAGTTAGGGTTGCCCACAGTCGGTCGCGGGAGTGATGCAGGGGAGGAGAGGGGAAAGTGTTTCGATGTCCATCATTGTTGCCATATCATTTAAGGAAGTGTACTTTTCCCATATAACTGTAGGCGGCGAAGTTTTCGGGGTGCTCTACTAGTAGAAGAGATATAAAATTCCAAGGGACTAATTGAAGTCCATTCCGAGTGTTTTTGATGAGTCCGGTATGTCACAACTCATAACATGGAGTTTGTGAGGCTAAGTGATTGACATCCGGTCGACTACCCCTCATGTAAATATATTGCAACGTTTGATCTAGTTTCAAAGGCTTCTTTGCCCCTGTCTAGAGACGGAAGAAAAGGAGAAGATCGCAAGACCTAGAAAAGACTTGCATATGAATCAGGATTTTGTTCCTTCAGCTTTTCGTCGGAAGTGTTAGATGTCTGGCAATGAGTCAAAACCTTTAAGGTAGGTCCTTTTAAGTTGCACTTGTTTAATCGTTTGGAGTTTAGATTAGGTTCTCATGGTTTTTAAAAACGAGAAAGCTAAATACCTGCCGACTGGCAGTTTGGAACAGATCCGCACGATTTGTTAACCGTTCGATCCGTATCTAGCGGTCTCATTTAGCGCTTGCGGTTTAAACAATACTGCGCGTCGGGCGTGGACGACGTGTGCGAGAAACCCGGAATCCTGCATGCGGGTGCTGCTGTTGGGGAACGTAGTAATTTCAAAAAATTTCCTACGATCACGCAAGACCATGGTGATGGCATAGCAACGAGAGGGGAGAGTGTCCGTCCACGTACCCTCGTGAGACCGAAAGCGGAAGCGTTATAACAACGCTGTTGATGTAGTCGTCGTCTCCACGATCCGACCGATCCAAGCACCGAGCGACGGCACCTCCGAGTTCTGCACACGTTCAGCTCGATGGCGATCCCGGACTCGATCCAGCAAAGTGTCGGGGATGAGTTCCGTCGACGACGGCGTGGTGGCGGTGTTGATGCTCCACCGGCGCAGGGCTTCGCCTAAGCTCTGACGATATGACTTCTCCGGCGCAGGGCTTCTCCTAAGCTCATGACGATATGACCGAAGTGGAATATGGTGGAAGGGGCACCGCACACGGCTAAGGCAAGATCCGTAGATCAACTTGTGTGTCTTGGGTGCCCCTGCCCCAGATATAAAGGAGACAAGGGGAGGTGGCGGCCCTAGAGGAGGCGCAAGGAGGAGTCCTACTCCCAGGAGTAGGACTCCCCCTCTCCTAGTTGGAGTAGGATTGGGGAGGGGAAGGGGGAAGGGCGCCGCCCTCTCCTGTCCTATTCGGACTGGAAGGGGAGGGGCGCGCAGCCCACCTGGCTGGCCCTTCTCCTTCTCCCTCAAGGCCCATGAAGGCCCATATACCCCGGGGTTCCGTAACCCCGGTGTTCGATAACATCCTGTTTTCACTCGGAACCATTCGAAGTCCAAACATAGGCTTCCAATATATCAATCTTTTATGTCTCGACCATTTCGAGACTCCTCGTCATGTCCGTGATCACATCCGGGACTCGAACAACCTTCGTGCATCAATACTTATAAACTCATTATGAACTGTCATCGAAGCGTTAGCGTCACGGACCCTACGGGTTCGAGAATTATGTAGACATGACCTAGAACCATTCTCGGTCAATAACCAATAGCGGAACCTGGATGCCCATATTGGTTCCTACATATTCTACGAAGATCTTTATCGGTCAAACCGCATAACGACATACGTTGTTCCTTTGTCATCGGTATGTTACTTACCCGAGATTCGATCGTCGGTATCCAATACCTAGTTCAATCTCGTTACGGTAAGTCTCTTTACTCGTTCCGTAATACATCATCTCACAACCAACTCATTAGTTGTAATGCTTGCAAGGCTTAAGTGATGTGCATTACCGAGAAGGCCGGAGATACCTCTCCGACAATCGGATGACAAAACCTAATCTCAAATCGCCAACCCAACAAGTACCTTTGGAGACACCTGTAGTACTCCTTTATAATCACCCGATTACGTTGTGACGTTTGGTAGTACCAAAGTGTTCCTCCGTGGCGGAGTTGCATAATCTCATAGTTATAGGAACATGTATGGGTCATGAAGAAAGCATTAACATACTAAACGATCAACTGTTAAGCTAACGGAATGGGTCATGTCAATCAGATCATTCAACTAATGATGTGACCTTGTTAATCAAATAACAACTCCTTGTTCATGGTTAGGAAACATAACCATCTTTGATTAACAAGCTAGTCAAGTAGAGGCATACTAGTGACATACTGTTTGTCTATATATTCACACATGTATTATGTTTCCGGTTAATACAATTCTAGCATGAATAATAAACATTTATCATGATATAAGGAAATAATAACTTTTATTATTGCCTCTAGGGCATATTTCCTTCAGTCTCCCACTTGCACTAGAGTCAATAATCTAGATTACAAAGTAATGATCCTAACACCCATGGAGTCTTGGTGCTGATCATGTTTTGCTCGTGGAAGAGGCTTAGTCAGCGGGTCGCAACATTCAGATCCGTATGTATTTTGCAAATCTCTATGTCTCCCACTTGGACTTGGTCCCGAATGGAATTGAAGCGTCTCTTGATGTGCTTGGTCCTCTTGTGAAATCTGGATTCCTTTGCCAAGGCAATTGCACCAGTATTGTCACAGAAGATCTTCATCGGTCCCGATGCACTAGGTATGACACCTAGATCGGAAATGAACTCTTTCATCCAGACTCCTTCATTTGCTGCTTCCGAAGCAGCTATGTACTCCGCTTCACATGTAGATCCCGCCACGACGCTTTGTTTAGAACTGCACCAACTGACAGCTCCACCGTTTAATAAAAATACGTATCCGGTTTGCGATTTAGAATCGTCCGGATCAGTGTCAAAGCTTGCATCGGCGTAACCATTTGCGACTAGCTCTTTGTCACCTCCATATCGAGAAACATATCCTTAGTCCTTTTCGGTATTTCAGGATGTTCTTGACCGCTGTCCGATGATCCACTCTGGATTACTTTGGTACCTTCCTGCCAAGCTTACAGCTAAGCATCGTCAGTCTGGTACACAGCATTGCATACATGATAGAGCCTATGGCTGAAGCATAGGAACATCTTTCATTTCTCTCTATCTTCTGCTGTGGTCGGGCATTGAGTCTGACTCAATCTTACACCTTGTAATACAGGTAAAAAACCTTTCTTTGCCTGATCCATTTTGAATTTCTTCAAAACTTTATCAAGGTATGTGCTTTGTGAAAGTCCAATTAAGCGTCTTGATCTATCTCTATAGATCTTGATGCCCAATATGTAAGCAGCTTCACGAGGTCTTTCATTGAAAAACTTTTATTCAAGTATCCTTTTATGCTGTCCAGAAATTCTATATCATTTCCAATCAATAATATGTCGTCCACATATAATATTAGAAATGCTACAGAGCTCCCACTCACTTTCTTGTAAATACAGGCTTCTCCAAAAGTTTGTACAAACCCATATGCTTTGATCACACTATCAAAGCGTTTATTCCAACTCGAGAGGCTTGCACCGGACCATAAATTGATCGTTGGAGCTTGCACACTTTGTTAGCACCCTTTGGATCGACAAAACCTTCTGGTTGCATCATATACAACTCTTCTTCTAGAAATCCATTCAAGAATGCGGTTTTACATCCATTTGCCAAATTTCATAATCATAAAATGCGGCAATTGCTAACATGATTCGGACAGACTTAAGCATCGCTACTGGTGAGAAAGTCTCATCGTAGTCAACCCTTGAACTTGTCGAAAACCTTTTGCAACAAGTCGAGCTTTGTAGACAGTTACATTACCATCGGCGTCAGTCTTCTTCTTAAAGATCCATTTATTTTCAATGGCTTGCCGATCATCGGGCAAGTCAACCAAAGTCCATACTTTGTTCTCATACATGGATCCCATCTCAGATTTCATGGCTTCCAGCCATTTTGCGGAATCTGGGCTCACCATCGCTTCTTCATAGTTCGTAGGTTCGCCATGGTCAAGTAACATGACTTCCAGAATAGGATTACCGTACCACTCTGGTGCGTATTTTACTCTGGTTGACCTACGAGGTTCAGTAGTAACTTGATCTGAAGCTACATGATCATCATCATTAGTTTCTTCACTAATTGGTGTAGTTGTCACAGGAACCATTTCTTGTGATGAACTACTTTCCAATAAGGGAGCAGATACAGTTATCTCATCAAGTTCTACTTTCCTCCCACTCACTTCTTTCGAGAGAAACTCCTTCTCTAGAAAGGACCCGAATTTAGCAACGAAAATCTTGCCTTCAGATCTGTGATAGAAGGTGTACCCAACAGTCTCCTTTGGGTATCCTATGAAGACACATTTTTCCGATTTGGGTTCGAGCTTATCTGGTTGAAGTTTCTTTACATAAGCATCGCAGCCCCAAACTTTAAGAAACGACAACTTTGGTTTCTTGCCAAACCACAGTTCATAAGGCGTCGTCTCAGCGGATTTTGACGGTGTCCTATTCAACGTGAATGCGGCCGTCTCTAAAGCATAACCCCAAAGCGATAGCGGTAAATCGGAAATAGACATCATAGATCGCACCATATCTAGTAAAGTACGACACGACGTTCGGACACACCATTTCTCTGTGGTGTTCCGGGTGGCGTGAGTTGCGAAACTATTCCACATTGTTTCAAATGTAAACCAAACTCGTAACTCAAATATTCTCCTCCACGATCAGATCGCAGAAACTTTATTTTCTTGTTACGATGATTTTCCACTTCACTCTGAAATTCTTTGAACTTTTCAAATGTTTCAGATTTGTGCTTCATCAAGTAGATATACCCATATCTGCTCAAGTCATCTGTGAAGGTGAGAAAATAACGATATCCGCCGCGTGCCTCAACATTCATCGGACCACAAACATCGGTATGTATGATTTCCAACAAATCAGTTGCACGCTCCATAGTTCAAGAACGGCGTTTTGTCATCTTGCCCATGAGGCACGGTTCGCAAGTACCAAGTGATTCATAATCAAGTGATTCCAGAAGCCCATCAGTATGGAGTTTCTTCATGCGTTTTACACCAATATGACCTAAACGGCAGTGCCACAAATAAGTTGCACTATCATTATCAACTCTGCATCTTTTGGCTTCAAATATTATGAATATGTGTATCACTACTGTCGAGATTCAACAAGAATAGACCATTCTTCAAGGGTGCATGACCATAAAAGATATTACTCATATAAATAGAACAACCATTATTCTCTGATTTAAATGAATAACCGTCTGCAATAAACAAGATCCAGATATAATGTTCATGCTCAACGCTGGCACCAAATAACAATTATTTAGGTCTAAAACTAATCCCGAAGGTAGATGTAGAGGTAGCGTGCCGACTGCGATCACATCGACTTTGGAACCATTTCAACGCGCATCGTCACCTCGTCCTTAGCCAATCTTCGCAATCCGTAGTTCCTGTTTGAGTTGCAAATATTAGCAACAGAACCAGTATCAAATACCCAGGTACTACTGCGAGTATTAGTAAGGTACACATCAATAACATGTATATCATATATACCTTTGTTCACCTTGCCATCCTTTTTATCCGCCAAATACTTGGGGCAGTTCCGCTTCCAGTGTCCAGTCTGCTTGCAGTAAAAACACTCAGTTGCAGGCTTAGGTCCAGACTTGGGTTTCTTCTCTTGATCAACAACTTTCTTGCTGTTCTTTTTGAAGTTTCCCTTCTTCTTCCCTTTGCCCTTTTTCTTGAAACTAGTGGTCTTGCTGACCATCAACACTTGATGCTCTTTCTTGATTTCTACTTCCGCGGCTTTCAGCATCGCGAAGAGCTCAGGAATTGTCTTAGTCATCCCTTGCATATTATAGTTCATCACGAAGCTCTTGTAGCTTGGTGGCAGTGATTGGAGAATTCTGTCAATGACACTATCATCCGGAAGATTAACTCCCAGCTGAATTAAGTGATTGTTATACCCAGACATTTTGAGTATGTGCTCACTGACAGAACTATTCTCCTCCATCTTGCAGCTATAGAACTTATTGGAGACTTCATATCTCTCAATCCGGGCATTTGCTTGAAATATTAACTTCAACTCCTGGAACATCTCATATGCTCCATGACGTTCAAAACGTCGTTGAAGACCTGGTTCTAAGCCGTAAAGCATGGCACACTGAACTATTGAGTAGTCATCAGCTCTGCTTTGCGGACGTTCACAACTTCGGCTCGGCATCTCGCAGCAGGCTCGTCACCCAGCGGTGCTTCCGGGCGTAATTTTTACGTGCAGCAATGAGGATAATCCTCAAGTTACGGACCCAGTCCGTGTAATTGCTACCATCATCTTTCAACTTTGCTTTCTCAAGGAACGCATTAAAATTCAACGGAACAACAGCACGAGCCATCTATCTACATCAAACATAGACAAGCAAAATACTATCAGGTACTAAGTTCATGATAAATTTAAGTTTGATTAATCATATTAAAAACCTCTCACTTAGACAGACATCTCTCTAGTCATCTAAGTGATCACGTGATCCAAATCAACTAAACCATGTCCGATCATCACGTGAGATGGAGTAGTTTCAATGGTGAACATCACTATGTTGATCATATCTGCTATATGATTCACGCTCGACCTTTCGGTCTTTGTGTTCCGAGGCCATATCTGTTATATGCTAGGCTCGTCAAGTTTAACCTGAGTATTCCGCGTGCGCAACTGTTTTGCACCCGTTGTATTTGAACGTAGAGCCTATCACACCCGATCATCACGTGGTGTCTCAGCACGAAGAACTTTCATAGCGGTGCATACTGGGAGAACACTTCTTGATAATTTTAGTGAGAGATCATCTTATAATGCTACCGTCAATCAAAGCAAGATAAGATGCATAAAGGATAAACATCACATGCAATCAATATAAGTGATATGATATGGTCATCATCATCTTGTGCTTGTGATCTCCATCGCCAAGCACCGTCATGATCACCATCGTCACCGGCGTGACACCTTGATCTCCATCGTAGCATCGTTGTCGTCTCGCCAACTATTGCTTCTACGACTATCGCTACTCCTTAGTGATAAAGTAAAGCAATTACATGGCGTTGCATTTCATACAATAAGCGACAACCATATGGCTCCTGCCGATTGCCGATAACTCGGTTACAAAACATGATCATCTCATACAATAAAATATAGCATCACGTCTTGACCATATCACATCACAACATGCCCTGCAAGAACAAGTTAGGCGTCCTCTACTTTGTTGTTGTAAGTTTTACGTGGCTGCTACGGGCTGAGCAAGAACCGTTCTTACCTACGCATCAAAACCACAGCGATACTTCGTCAAATAGACTCCGTTTTAACCTTCTCAAGGACCGGGCGTAGCCACACTCGATTCAACTAAAGTGAGAGAGCAGACACCGCCGGTCACCTTTAAGCAACGAGTGCTCGGAGCGGTGAAACCAGTCTCGCGTAAGCGTCACGCGTAATGTCGGTCCGGGCCGCTTCATCTCACAATACCGCTGAACCAAAGTATGACATGCTGGTAGGCAGTATGACTTGTATCGTCCACAACTCACTTGTGTTCTACTCGTGCACATGACATCAACGCATAAAACCAGGCTCGGATGCCTTTGTTGGGGGGCGTAGTAATTTCAAAAATTTTCCTACGATCACGCAAGACCATGGTGATGGCATAGCAACGAGAGGGAGAGTGTCCGTCCACGCCCTCGTGAGACCGAAAGCGAAGCGTTATAACAACGCGGTTGATGTAGTCGACGTCTCCACGATCCGACCGATCCAAGCACCGAGCGACGGCACCTCCGAGTTACGCACACGTTCAGCTCGATGGCGATCCCGGACTCCGATCCAGCAAAGTGTCGGGGATGAGTTCCGTCGACGACGACGGCGTGGTGGCGGTGTTGATGCTCCACCGACGCAGGGCTTCGCCTAAGCTCTGCGACGATATGACTTCTCGGCGCAGGGCTTCTCCTAAGCTCCGCGACGATATGACCGAAGTGGAATATGGTGGAAGGGGCACGCGACACGGCTAAGGCAAGATCCGTAGATCAACTTGTGTGTCTTGGGGTGCCCCTGCCTCGTATATAAAGGAGACAAGGGGAGGTGGCGGCCCTAGAGGAGGCGCACCAGGAGGAGTCCTACTCCCACCGGGAGTAGGACTCCCCCTCTCCTAGTTGGAGTAGGATTGGGGAGGGAAAGGGGAAGGCGCGCCCCTCTCCTGTCCTATTCGATTTGGAAGGGGGGGGGGCGCAGCCCACCTGGCTGGCCCTTCTCCTTCTCCCTCAAGGCCCATGAAGGCCCATATACCCCGGGGTTCCGTAACCCCGGTGTTCGGTAACATCCTGTTTTCACTCGGAACCATTCAAGTCCAAACATAGGCTTCCAATATATCAATCTTTTATGTCTCGACCATTTCGAGACTCCTCGTCATGTCCGTGATCACATCCGGACTCGAACAACCTTGTGCATCAATACTTATAAACTCATTATGAACTGTCATCGAAGCGTTAAGCGTGCGGACCCTACGGGTTCGAGAATTATGTAGACATGACCTAGAACCATTCTCGGTCAATAACCAATAGCGGAACCTGGATGCCCATATTGGTTCCTACATATTCTCGAAGATCTTTATCGGTCAAACCGCATAACGACATACGTTGTTCCCTTTGTCATCGGTATGTTACTTACCCGAGATTCGATCGTCGGTATCCAATACCTAGTTCAATCTCGTTACCGTAAGTCTCTTTACTCGTTCCGTAATACATCATCTCACAACCAACTCATTAGTTGTAATGCTTGCAAGGCTTAAGTGATGTGCATTACCGAGAAGGCACGGAGATACCTCTCCGACAATCGGAGTGACAAAACCTAATCTCGAAATCGCCAACCCAACAAGTACCTTTGGAGACACCTGTAGTACTCCTTTATAATCACCCGATTACGTTGTGACGTTTGGTAGTACCAAAGTGTTCCTCCGTAAAGCGGAGTTGCATAATCTCATAGTTATAGGAACATGTATGGGTCATGAAGAAAGCATTAACATACTAAGCGATCAACTGTTAAGCTAACGGAATGGGTCATGTCAATCAGATCATTCAACTAATGATGTGACCTTGTTAATCAAATAACAACTCCTTGTTCATGGTTAGGAAACATAACCATCTTTGATTAACAAGCTAGTCAAGTAGAGGCATACTAGTGACATCTGTTTGTCTATATATTCACACATGTATTATGTTTCCGGTTAATACAATTCTAGCATGAATAATAAACATTTATCATGATATAAGGAAATAATAACTTTTATTATTGCCTCTAGGGCATATTTCCTTCAGCTGCATGCAAAAATTAAATGATAGCGGCTGGAGTCAAACTCCAGACCACAAGGCCATTCACGGGGGAGCAAACCACCTGGTCCATGCACGGTTCTCTGTTGGAGTCAAGCATCGTGTTGTACTTATATCCACCTTAATGATGACTATTTTTGGACAACCTGCATAATTTGTTTTAGGGCGCTGATAGGCGCCGGCGCACCGGACCAAATTTGGGCCGGTCAGCTCGTACCAGTTCGATAGCAATTCTTTGTACCGTCAGATCTGGTCCCTTTCTTCTCTGATACATCATGTGAAAACAAAAACAAAAAGAGAATCTCCAGCACATCCCCACCTCACTCACGCAGCCCACCATGGCCGCCCCTGCCGCTGACTTCGAAGCCCGGCTGGCTCGCCATCCTCGCAGCACCGGTCCTCGCCGGATCCAAGCTTTTCCCCACTCTCTTTGGTTGGTGCTTTTTTTTCACGGTTGAAGCTTTCCTCATGTCGATTGTAGCAAAACAAAAACTCCAGTAATCTGTTGGAGCAGACACCGGTTTCAGCAAAAAACAAAAACTGTTCTAACAAGAACAAAAATGAAGGTTCCAGCAAAAACAATAAATAATCTTGCCGGTTCCATCTCTTCATAGGCTGGTTGGAGCAAAAATGATTGTTGGTTCAAGCAAAAGAAGACCAATGCAGCAAAGACCCATGGTAGCCGGTGTCCGTCGCCGTCCCAACATCATCATAGCCTATGCAGCAAATTCAAATGCTAGTTCCATCAAAAACCAAAAGAGGTTCCAGCAAAAATCTGATGCATCAAAAAATCAGGGCTGTGACGGCGCCACCATCCCGTCAATTGCAACAAAATCAAAAGAAGGTTCCAGCAAAAAAAGAAGTGGTTCCAGCAAAAATCAAAAGAGGTTCCAGCAAAAACAAAAAATGTTCATCAAAATCGAACGAGGATGGTAGCAAAAAAGAAGAAGGATTGTAGCAATAAAAATAGGTGGATCCAGCAAAAAAACAACCTGGTTCCAGCAAAACCCTCGTTCCAGCACAAACTCGTCGCCACCATGGTTGATTGGAGCTTGGCCATGGCGACTAACGAACCATGGTTGCGGCGGCCATGGAGTCATCTAGTTGCTGGTGGACAAGGCGACGAGCACACCCCTGGCTGCATGCGGCCATGGAGAGGGGTGCATCCGGCGCCTGCGATCCACCCAGAACTCAATCGAGGCCTGTTAGGCGACGATGGTGACGATTACTAGCTGCCGGCGGCCATGGCGACGAGCACCTTCCTTGGCTATGGGTGGGGTGGGGATGAGATGGGGATGGCTCTGGGTGGGTGGGGATGAAGATGCGGTATGATGTGGATGAGGATGAGCAATGAAGAGATAACGATGCAAGTCACGAGCGGTGGCGGGCCCCTAACAGCCACGCATTTTGATTGTGGGGAGATGGGCTAATCGTGACGCTTCAATCAACAGTAGATGAACGACCCGTGCGTGACCGGCGGAAAACTCGGCCGGCGCGCCAGGTATAAACGTTTCCCTTTGTTTTATAAGATTTTCTTCATGAAGATTTATAGAACATAGCTAATGGATCATGTATTAACATTGTGGTAGCCTTTTACATCGGGACAAGTGTCACTGAAAAACCATATCCGATAACTTATGTATAAATAACTTGATAATATACACATAACATAGCTGATAAGTCAAGTACAAACGCCGTGATAACTTTTCACCCCGGCATAAAAGTTGTTAAAACTACATACCTGAATAACTTATGTGCAAATAGCATGGTAATATATGGATAATAGAACTTAACTCACGTACAATCATCTCTATAACTTTTGATCCTGGGATAAAACTTGTTAAAAATACATAGATGATAACTCACCTACAATCATCATGATAACTTCTGATCCTGAGATAAAAGTTGTTGAAAATACATACCCTGTAATTTTAGGTGTCAATAATATGATAATATACGCACAACATAGCTGATAACTCATGCACAATCGCCACGATAAGTTTTGGCACTGGCCAAAATTTTATTGAAAATGCATACCTATAATTTCGGTGTAAATAGTATGGTAATATACACACAAGAAAGCTATTAGTCACGTAGAAAGACCGTGGTAACTTTTGACCATGGGATAAAAATTATGGAAAAGCATAACCCCCCTACCCCCTAACTTCTACTCCCTCCGTCAAAATACATCTAGATACATCCTTTTTTATTCATTTTGATGACAAGTATTTCCGGACGGAGGGAGTACGTAAATAGAGTGATAATACGGGCACACCAGAGTTGATAACTCGCGTACAAATGCCACGATGACTTTTGACATGAGAAAAAAAGTTGTTGGAATACATACACCTTCTAACTTATGTGTAAATAGCATGATAATATATGCACAAAAGAGCTGATAATTCACATACAAAATATTACGGTAAATTTTCTTCACTCGGAAAAAAGTTATTAAAAAACATGCCCCCAATAACTTCTGTGTAAATAGAACGATAATACATGCACATCAGAGCTGATAACTCACATACAAACGTCGCGGTAACTATTTACCCAGGAAAAAAAGTAGTTGGAAAATATACGCCCAGTAACTTAGGTGTAAATAGCATGATAATATACACATAGGAGATATGATAACTAATGTACAAACATCAAGAAAATTTAATGACCAATGGAAAAAAGTTGTTAAAACAACATACCCGAAAACTTCTATGCAAATTGCATGGTAATATACACAGTACAAAGCCGATAACTCACTACAAACACCACGGTGACTTTTAACCACGAGATAAAAGTTTACTGAAAAACATACTCTGGTAGTTCTGTGAAAACAGTACGATAATATACGCACGGCAGGGTTGATGATAACTTACTTAGCCTAGACGTGATAACTTTTTCACACTGGATTTTTTTTTTGAAAAACACCATGTGTCAATATCATGGTAATATATATGCCCACCAGAGATGATAATCTTCTTCGCCCTGGCGTGGTAACTGTTTTGACCAGGGGATTTATTTTGTTGAAAAACACCCCCTGCCCATTATCATGGTAATATATACACAACAGATCTATAACTTAGTTACCCCAGATGTGGTAACTTTTTGACATAAAAAAATCTTCGGAACATAGCAACATGGGATCTAGTTTTGAAGGCATCGTCGTTTTGAGCTACAAAACATTTTGGATTTTCTAAAAAGAGAGAATTTTGGTCGACATTAAATTTTTTTGGCCCTCTATTGTATTCATGCATGTGCACGTGAGGAAAAATCGTGGGAACCATTTTTATACCTCGATAATATGTGTAAACAACAAGATAAATGATGTCTTGCACACTGATAACTTATGTAGGAGAGGCGTAATAACTTTTGACCTGAAAAAAATGTCGTCAGAACATATCAACATGGGATCTAGTTTCAAAGATCTCGTCGCTACGATTTTTTTATGTGAAAGCAGTTTTTCAATCGGAGCTATGGTTTGTACTACAAAACATTTTAAAGTTTAAATTTCAGAGGAATCTTTGATGACATCAGCAATTTTGTTTTATATGCATGTATGTTTAACAATGCAATTGCAACTCACGCGCATGCTTCGGATCGGACATCTGCAAATCGTCTGCACCTGTTGTTAAAATCCTGCCATCTGGAAGTTAGCAAAGTCCTTTTAAAAAGAACGGACGGGAAAAGCATAGTGGAGTCACATAGTGAATAAATCTCTATAAGACGTCACACAATTTGTTTGAGAGAGCGAACCTTCTAAGATGATTGGAATGCAATCCTCTGATAAATACTTCTTGACCTTGATCCTTCTAAGATAGATACAGATATAGTAACATACCATGTCACACTATATATATAGTGCAAGCTAGCCTAACTGCAGAGGTCATAATTAAACCGAAACCAAGATGGTGGGGCCACCTTTGGTTCTCAATTTTTGATCTTGTCTTCAGTGATTTCCTTGTAAACCTCATGGGCTTCGTACACAATGGCACCAACCAGAAAAAGCAAAATAAAAAGGTGAAATGCCATGTCTACCAGAAAGGCACCAATCCCAACAGTTTGCACATCGCCCACACGCCTCCATCACCACTCATTTTGCCACGTATGAATAGATGACATTAGTAGAATTTTTTTTGGGTTTTCGGCTTAAAAATATTGTATCTCCTAAATAAAAAAGCAAACTAAAAATCTGTTTTCATCATTAAATCCGTCTCGACGAGATCTTCAAAACTAGACCCCATGTTGATATGTTTCGACGATTTTTTTTTTTTGCCAGAAGTTGCCACGATGTTTACACTGCAGTTGCCATAGGGCTTAAACTAAAGTTGCCATGTCGCAATTTTAGTTTGTAGATCATGGCAATTTTAGTATTTTGATGATGGCAACTCCAGTACTTTGACCATGAAAATTATTTTTTGTATGAACCATGACATTTTTACGTGCATGTATCATGGCAATTTTAGTTTATGGTTCATGGCAAGTCTAGTTTCTTAATTCCCCATTTTATAAATGTCAAAATGTACTTTTAAATGTAGAAGAAAACAGCTGAAACATATCATGGCAACTTCAGTGTAAACATCATGGCAATTCATATGCAATAGACATGGCAACTTTTAATCCAATTTTTTTTTCATCAAAACATATCAACATGGGATCTAGTTTCGAAGATCTCATCGCAAGGGATTTAATGGTGAAAACGGATTTTCAGTCGGATTTTTCGTTTAAGAGATAAAACATTTCAAAAACTGAAAATCCAAAAAGATTCCTGCATGCATGCAAGCGATGACGTGGCAATCTGTTTACATTAGAGACGTGTGGTGCGTCTCCCTTCCTGCCACATGTGTGGCAGTTAGCGCGACCCTAATCTGAAATGCAGACGTGGCAGTTTCCTTTACACCAGCGGTAACCCCTCCAGCAAGCTGTGCCAAGCGACTGCAGGTACGTAGAGAGATTATATGAATCAACTTGTGTCAAACAAACAAACAGGAAACTAAGAAAGAAATAGGCAAGGTAATTAATTTTGTATGTGCATGCCTGTTGTACGTACTACTTGGAGCCATCTTCTTTGCCTTCTTCTCCTTGGGCTCCAGCTTAGATCTTGCATTTTGTGTCTGCGTGTTGTTTGATTGATACGGTAGCATTGCGGACAAGTGAGAGTCATGTGGACATGGAGTGACTTGTAAAGAAAGATGTTGGGCCACCCCAGTAGCCATGGAATCCTTCTCCCACTTAGATATCACATCATACATTTCTTTTTTCTTCCGCTGGATCTCCCGCGTAAAGTCTGCACGAGCAGGCTGGATCGATGGACACACATCGATCGATTAGCTAGAATGGTCAATGTACGTACTCAATCAATGATCGATTAGCTATATTAATTCGGATTGATAAAGTTTATAGAGAAAAATATTTATATGTGTAATACACAAATATATAAATAATTAAGCAATCTTAGATGTTGATTCTAGCTAGCTAAGTCAAGAGAAGTCACCCTTTATCGAAAAAAAGTCAAGAGAAGTCATGCATCTTAAGTAACGCATGTATGCATGCATGTTGCTGTTTCGATTGCATGGAATTGCGATCGCTAGACGACCCTTGATGACAAGTGAGAACATCAAATTAATCATGATGGTGAAGATACCTCACGAGTGTGCACGAGTCGGCTTGGCGAGAAGAGCTTTCCCTGGAGGAGCAGCAGGGAGCCGCCGAGCCTCCTCGCTGCGCATCGAAGAAGCGCCACCATCGATCGCTTCGCCGCCGGCCCGCAAGCTATTAGGGCCGGAGCGCTGATCTCCGATTCTGGTGAGCGTTCTTTCCTCCTGCTTACGCGGCTATTAGGGTTCTTCGCTCATCCAGATCGAGATCTTTATTTTTATTTTTTGAGAACTCGAGGAAAGCTTATAATTGGACAGATTGACAGGAAACGCGTCTACTCTGGTTTGTTTATAAACAACTAAAAATCTAAAAATCTAAAAACGCGTCTACTCTGGTTTGACAGGAAAAGCCTAAGGCCAGACCCGAGTGGTCATACCTGGCAATAGCGATGTTTTCTATGTCGTTATCTTGTTGGAGGCATTGCTCGGATATGTTCAGATTATTATTCAGGGTGAAAACTTTGACTCTGGCCTTTGTGGTTGGATCCGGTGACGACGGCGCTTGAGTGTCGCTTCCTTCCTGAAGGCGTTGCTGTTGAAGATCATCGGCCTCCATGTGATGTCAATGGTTGGTGCGGACATGGTCTCAGCTGTAGTTTGTCGATTGCTGACCTGATCTCTTTGGAGCTTTTTACCTTTTTTTTTCTTTTTTCCATGCCTATGCATAGCTTTTGGTCTCGTGACCTTGCTAGTTGTTGGCATATTTATGCGTGGGTGTGTGTTGGGTTGGCTGTATGCATCCTAGTTATGCAAAGGCCGGGTGTGTGTTCATATTGTATCTTCTCGATACTCCATTTGAGCCACTAAATTCACCCTTTATCGAAAAAAAGTCAAGAGAAGTCATACATCTTAAGTAACGCATGTATGCATGCATGTTGCTGTTTCGATTGCATGGAATTGCGATCGCTAGACGACCCTTGATGACATGTGAGAACATCAAATTAATCATGATGGTGAAGATACCTCACGAGTGTGCACGAGTCGGTTTGGCGAGAAGAGCTTTCCCTGGAGGAGCAGGGAGCCGCCGAGCCTCCTCGCTGCGCATCGAAGAAGCGCCACCATCGATCGCTTTGCCGCCGGCCCGCAAGCTATTAGGGCCGGAGCGCTGATCTCCGATTCTGGTCAGCGTTCTTTCCTCCTGCTTACGCGGCTATTAGGGTTTTTCGCTCATCCAGATCAAGATTTTTTTTTTTTGTTTTGAGAACTCGAGGGAAGCTTATTATTGGGACAGATTGACAGGAAACGCACGTGGGCTGGCCCAGACGTCTCAACCAGCACTCTTTCCAACGATTTTTCCTTTCGGCTTTGGCTGCTTACTCTGGTTTATTTATAAACAACTAAAAATCAAAAAACAATGTAGTTTTTTTTGCGCTTTTTAACTGCTTCCTCAGTTTGGAATTCTTTATTGCTCAAACAAATGTATGTAGCTATAAAATATGTCTAGATACATCCATTTCAGCGGCATCTAATTTCGATATTTTTTTGGACGTTGATAACTGCCACACGTGTGGGCATTAAGGGGTCTGCCCACACGTTTTGTGTGGTGTCTACGAATACCAGCCCACACGCCTATGTGTGGGCAAAACAACTAGTGCCCACGTGCATCGTTTTTCCTCGCGGTCCCTCTCACACACCTAGTGATGGCGTCCAGCTCAAACACTTACATACAATGCGACCGATGGCGCCATGCACACGCCGACGAAACAACACATCGGTGCCCGAGACAGCGACACCACCGACGCTCCCGGACGATCTCCTGCTCGAGATCATGCCACGCACTGCCTTTTTTTCCCTCATCCGCTGCTCCGCCGTCTGCAAGCACATCCGTCGTAAAATCCTAAGCCGCCGTTTGTCCACCGAGTCACCCAGAAGGCGCCCCCTACATCCTCGCCTACCTCTGCACCTTTGATGATTGGTCCATGACTTTGGGAAGGCACTAGTTGAGTTCCAGAGCTCTGGGAAGAAGAACGGCGATGTGGTGCTGCTGGAGGTACAACATATGCGAGGTGGCATAGTTCTGGATTTGGAGATGAAGGAGATGCATACCCATACTGGGAGGTCCTTGTTGATGGAGATCGACCTACAAACAATGAAAGTTTTCTCCTAGTTATAAAAATGAAGCCGAGTCGTGAGGTAGGATTTCATGTAGAAACCGAGCCGTGATAAAAATGGAGCTAGCCAAGTAAGCCTGCTCCATTCCATTCTGTGTTTTTGCCATGAACCTCCGCGTGCACACGCCCCGAAATAGGAGTTTCTTACAGTTTTGTCTTGGCAAATGTTTCTTTGGTTTACACAGTTTGGCTTAGTTTCAAATCGGTTTTATATTTCGTACATAATATAAATTTTCAGATATAAAATGTGAAAAATAATAATACTTCAGCAAATATCCTTTATTCTTTTTAGAACTACATGAACATCTCTTTAAAATATATTAAATTTTTGTAAAAAATATGAATATTTTAACAATATTAATATTTAAAATATATAAATATTTAAAAGGGTACGAGAACTTTCACATAAAAATGCATGCACACTTTTGTAAAAATATGTTCAGCGTGCATTTCAAAATGCTTATCATGTACTAAGAAAATCTCCACCATGTTTTAATGAATCTTGGTAGGCTTAAAAGCATGTTCATGGTGTACGAAAAAGTCCGACGAGTTTAAAAAAATGTTCACCATGTATTAGAAAATATTCACCAGGATTAAATAAATGCTCATCATGTCGTAAAAAAAATGCTCAGCGTGTATTGTCCATCATCTACAAAATATGTCCATTGCGTTGATTTCAGAGGACAAAGTGGTCCGTTCCGGGCGTCGGCGATGATTGAATCCTTCCACGAGCCACCGAGGACCCGATCACTTTTCTTGTTCTGTCTTAAGGTGTTTTTCATAAGATTTAGTAGCTTGTTTGCTATTTTCAATCTATTTGATGGTCCTGATTGTACGATGGACTACTGCTCTTCACATTTATTAATGCAGCGTCGGGTTCCTTTTGGATCCTTTTCTTGTTAAAAAATAGATAAACACGCCAAATTACTAAATAAGGAGTACTCGTTGCAAAGAACATTCCACTTTCCCAGGTTGCGCCACTTATCGCAACCTGGGAGTTTTCCTTTTTTTCGTGGATCTGTTTATTCAAAACGTTTTATCTCTTAAACCGTGCGTCCAAATCTCGAACCGTTTTCACCATTGTATTCCTCGCGTCGAGATCTTGAAAACTAGATCCCATGTTGATAGGTTTTGACGAACATTTTTTCACGAAAAAAACTGGACGAGAAAACTGAACCGGGAGCACGGTTTTTTCCCTTTCCGAAGGAGGCACGCCGTGCCTCCCGCGAAATCACAACTGTGCCTCCCGTGGAAGGAAAAAAACAGAAAACGCATTTTTTTTCGTTTTCAAGAGGCACGGCCGTGACTCTCGCAAAAGCAAAACGTGACTCTCACGAAATAAAGAAAAACAGGAAACGTGTTTTTTTCCCTTTTCGAGAGGCACGGCCGTGACTCTCGCGAAAGCACACCGTGCCTCTCGCGGAAGCAAAAGTTTGACTCTCGCGAGAGAAAAAAAAATAGAAAACGCGTTTTGTTTTTCCCTTTCCGATAGGCACGACTATGACTCTCGCGAAAGCACAACCGTGCCTCTCGCAGAAGCAAAACCGTAACTCTCGTGAAAGATTAAAAAAATGCGTTTTTTTATTTCTAAAAGGCATGGCCGTGACTCTCACTAAAGCACAACCGTGCCTCTTGTGAAAGAAAAATCGTGACATTCACGAAAGAAAGAAAAAAAAGAAAACACGTTTTTTCAAGCAAATTTTTTTTATTTTTTTATCGAAAAGCTAAGAAAGACCGGGGACCAAAATGTTGAAAACCCCCAAAAACAAGTTTAAAAAGTCGAAAACACGTGCGAAAAAATAAAAAAACAAAAGACGAAAGAAGCGTCCAAAGCGCAACACGTGGCGAATGGCTGAAAGCCCACCAAATGCGCTGATCGTTGCGAGGCTTCCAAAAGAGTGCTCGTTAACCAGTTACTCTCGACAATAAGTCACCGAGCAGCAACACCCGACATGTGCGTCAGCAGGCCGGGCCCAACGCCCTCTGCTCAATCGTACAACCCGCATTGATAATTGGTAGCGGGGCCTACTCCCTTATTGCTCGCGGAGGCCATGTGACCTGACGTGTGTGAGCATGCAACCCCAATTATTAAGATCACTGTTAGTTTTCCTCAAGAAAAAAGATCACTGTTTTCTTTTACGAGAAAACTTCCAATCTATTTATCTTCAATCATGGTAGTACAACAAACATCAGAAATAAATATTACATCTAGATTTGTAGACCACCTAGCAACGACTACAAGCACTGAAGCGAGCCGAAGGCGCGCCGCCGTCATTGTCCCTCCACCGCCGGAGTTGAGCACAACTTGTTGTAGCAGACAGACGGGAAGTCGTTGTGCTAAAGCCCCGTGGAACCAACGCACCAGAACAGCAACCGCCGCAGATGAAGAGTGTAGATCAAAAGAATCCAACCTAAAGACACACGAACGAAGACGAACAACGAACAGATCCGAGCAAATCCACCAAAGACAGATCCGCCGGAGACGCACCTCCACACGCCCACCGATGATGCTAGACGCATCACCGGAACGGGGGCTAGGCGGAGAGACCTTTATTCCATCTTCAGGAAGCCGCCGCCGTCTCGCCTTCCTGAGCAGGACACAAACCCTAACAAAGCTCAAAAACAGATCTAAAAACAGAGCCCTCCCACCGGCAAGGGCCGAGATCCACTCCGCCTCCATGGTTTTAAGGCCACCGGAGACGGGATGGACCGGCACCGGCGCCAGCGGGAGGCAGAGAATCTTAATTTGTTTGGAGGCGATTCTTATTATGCAAACTGTTTAGGTTTAGTAAGATTTGATTTGGATGAAAGCGTTACAGACTAAATTGATATCTTCCACAAGCCATATTTACGTGTTGCATGACTTGCATCGCGTTATCCGAGACAGCGGTCGAACGTTATTTTGATGGCAGTTTTATTTGTAAAGAGAGATCAAACGACTAAAGTTTTAAAATGAGAAATGCCTTCTCTGAGAAACTACCATGGCGTTGCCACCAGATTCTCAAAAATATTGTCAAACCTAAGAGCATCTATAGTCGGGTGTTCTAAACCGGCCTCAAACGCTCGAGCAGCCTGCTCGATCACTGACTGGGCATGAAAATCTGATCCAGACGGGTGCCTCAAATAGGCTCCAAACACCTGGGTTGACCGGCACTCCTCATATCCAGCCCAAATATGGGGCGGATATGGGGGCACCCGGGCGCCGGACACGTCGGACTGACGACGGGGTCCCACGCGGGAAAGCACAAAAACCTATCGGTTCGTAGCTCTTCTCCTTCGTTGGACCGCTCCGGCGGGCCGTGTAGTGCCTAGCCCGGCTATCTAAGTCGATCGTCGGCACCGAAACCCTACCATCCACATTTTCTCTCCGCCTGCCCACTGACGCCATCACTTTCCACTCCATGTCCGGGCAAGGCGAAGCCCGCATCACCGCGGGGCTACCTTCGGATGCGGTGGATTCGGAGGAGTTGCAGAAAGAAGAGGAGCAGGAGGAGGAGGATGTGAGGGATGCTGGCGACGCGGATATGCAGGCGGAGCAGCATGCCATCATCGATTCCCTCCGCTCGGAGTCGGCTGCGGAGGCCAGACGCCGTCGTCGCTAGGAAGTGGAGGCCACGGAGGAGGCGGAGATGCTCGCCTACATGGATGAGGTCGAGCAGGAGGAGGATGAGCCGGAGCCCTCCTACGCGCCCGACACTGACCTTGCCGACATCTCCGACGATGAAGATTAGCTAGGGCAGTACGTAATATGTAGGATTTCTTTTGCATACTTTATACGGATCTAGGGGCTGAAATATGAAAGACTCGGATGCTGAGTAGCTAATTTAAGGTGTGACCGGTCACTGTTCGCAGACGCGCCCTGTCGCATAAGTGGACGTTTGAGGGCCCGGATTTGCAAAGCCCGGCGGCTTTAGATGTTTAAAAAATGCCAGATTCCCTCAAAAAAAAGACTAAGAATGCCATTTACTACATGAGCGTCCGAAAACAAAGACCGACGAGGCGACGACCTCACCAACTCTCAACTCTCAGAGATAATGAAAATATCCATCCAAAGACCTCACTCACTCACCAACCCGCTCCCCCACATCTGCTCTGCCGCCGCCGGAGAAGACTGAAGACACACCTGCGGCTGCTCCACGCGGATCTGCTTCTGCTGCGCGCGCGGTGGCGGGGGAGGATCTGCCATTTCGCGCGGGCTGCGGCGGTGCCACAGAGCTCGGAGGAGCTCAGCTGTTGTGCGCGGAGGCGACGAGGAGCTCAAATGCCGCTCCAGTAGGGGACGCCCCGGAGTACGGGAGGAGGAGCTTCTCCTCCGTCGCCGTCCGCGGCAAAGCTTCTGCATCGGAGGTCTTCACTCACCATGATTGAGCAGGGGTGCTCTCTCTTGAGATGTGAGTGAACAGTGCATCCGTTCCGTCCTTCTCAAAAGGTTTGTTTTTTCTTTCTTTCTTTCTTTCTTTCTTTCTTGTTCCTCCTTCCTTTAGTAATTAATTGGAAAGGGGATTATATTAGCGAGACTGCTACCTCATTCTTGTAGCTGAAAAAAATGTGGCATGTAAATCTGATTGATGAAAAATTAATGTTTGGCCATCAGAAGCCTGTTTGTTTGTCTCAAATCTTAAGCTATATGCACATGTTTACATGTGCACATAATAAGATTAAAGAGTGAGTGTCAGTGTTCAGTAGATAATAGTTCAATTAGTAAGTAAATGTAACTGAAAATTGAACTTCTGTATATTTCTTCAGTTGGTGAGGCAGTTCAACATTGAACTGCTCTAGTCCTTGCACGCTACTTCAACTTCTTCCTCCTTTTTTACTTGAATTTCCATTTCCTTGAACTGCTGTACATAATTAAGCTTCTTGCTGTTTCCATTTCCTCTCCTGCTACCACTTGAATTTCACCTCACTTTTACTATTGCAGCTATATACAGCCAGCAAGTGCAATGGCGATGGTGCTGGATGCGTTCGCGTCCTACGTGGGACATATGCTCGCGCAGCTAGCAGCAGACGGTGTGGGCACGATGCTGGGCGTCTCCGGCGAGATCGACAAGATGGGCGACAAGCTCCGGGACCTCAATAACTTCCTGGCTGACGCGGATAGGAGGAACATCACCGACGAGACCGTCCAAGTGTGGGTGGGGCAGCTTAAGCGTGCCATGTACGAAGCTGCGGACATACTCGACCTATGCCAACTCAAGGCCATGGAGCGTGGATCATCTACTGCTCTAGACGCAGGGTGTTTCAACCCCTTGCTCTTCTGCATGCGGAATCCCTCCCATGCTCATGAGATTGGCACTCGCATCAAGGCGCTCAACAAGAGGCTTGACTCCATCAAGGACCGGAGCATTGCTTTCAACTTCATCAATCTTGGGTCTTATAAGGATCATAGCAGCAATGTTCACATTTCTCATCATGGCAATCCTAGCCGGGAGACGGTAGGGGACTTTGATCGATCGGCTATTGTTGGAGACAAGATTGAAGAAGACACAAGGGCACTGGTGGCCCAAATCATGCAGACGGGAAAGGATGTCAACAATGGCATCAAGGTGGTTGCTATCGTAGGTGTTGGTGGGATCGGCAAGACCACCCTTGCCCAGAAGGTCTTCAATGACGAGGCAATCCAAGGTGAATTCAGCAAAAAGATATGGTTGAGCGTCAACCAAAACTTCAGTGATGTTGATCTGCTGAGAAGGGCCATCATCGAAGCCGGAGGAGATGCCCAACCACCTGAAAGTGCAAAGACCAGCCTTCATGAAACCCTCAAGAACACATTGATTGACCACAAGACCTTTCTGGTAATGGATGATGTGTGGAACCATAGAGCATGGGATGACGTGCTGAAAATACCCTTAGTCAATGCTGCTGCTTCAGGCAGCCGAGTCCTCATCACTACCAGAGATGAAGGTGTTGCCCGAGGGGTGAAAGCTATCTGGCCGTACCACCATGTCGACATATTAGCGCCTGAAGATGCTTGGTCATTGCTCAAGAAGCAGGTATGTACTTAATTAAATACTAAATCTTTCAGTGAAGTAACAATATATCTCCATCTAGTTATTAGCATTACTATGTAGTTAATTAAGAGAAATGTTAGGATGCTCCCAAATTAATGAGCCATTAATTACGTGTATTTTAGTGACTTCTATGTACTATTACGTGGCATTGCTCAAGAGATTACTTTGCACGTGCCAACAAAGCATGGTGCTAAACAAGAAAATATGCCACAACACTAATTGAAAACCTAGATTTTTTTTAATCAAGTTTGAGAAATAATCAGAAATTTGGATAATTACATATGTATCATTTCTACCAGTGAAGAGACATGGGTCGTATATTCATGTAGTGAGTAACCTTTTGTAAATGTTCATGGGATGAAGATCTATGTGCTCAGCTACTCAACAGTGTCATAGGACATAATATAAATGAAAAGTAATTTTAAGACAGAAAAATAATAATTTCGATGAACCCCTGTGAGCACAACAAAAGAATATAACATGAAAATAACTAGACTAGAAGTTGGCACTAATTTTGCTAGAAAATTTGCACACAAATTTAGTAATTAGTTTTTGGCGTTGTATTATGCATTTTAGACGCTTGAGAGATAAAATAATTTCTGCTAAATTTGGAGTTACTTCCTATAAACAGTGATGAGAGAGTAGTGCTAAATTCAATTCTTCTAGCAGTAAAAAGAAAAGGAAAGAAAAAAAATGTTTTCTAGGCATAAAGTATGTAAGTATGTGGAAGCCACTGCAGAAATCTTCGGTATGTAGGAGAAAGATAAGTAAATATATTAATAAGCTTTCCTTTTGGCATGTACTTCCTGTACATAGTCAATCATCCTCTGTAAACTAATATAGGATGCTTTAGATCATTATTTGAGTGCTTTGTACTCTATGTTCGCAGATATGCTCAAGTGAGATAGGTGAAGACCACATCAATACGCTTAAGGATATCGGAATGAAAATTATACAGAAATGTGGCTATTTACCAATTGCTGTTAAAGTAATGGGAGGACTCTTGCGTGAAAGAGGGGGGCTACGGCGTGACTGGCAGCAGGTTTTGGATGATTCTAAATGGTCAACAACTAAAATGCCCGATGAGCTCAACCACACAATATACTTAAGCTATGAATATATGCCTTCTTACCTGAAGCAGTGTTTTCTGTACTACTCTCTTCTTCCTAAAAGTAGAAATTTTGATATGGATGAAGTTGTTGCAATGTGGATTAGTGAAGGATTTATTCATGGAAATTCTAACGATTTAGAAGAATTGGGAGAAAATTACTACAAGGAGTTGGTATCTAGGAATCTGATAGAGCCAGATAAATCATATTCTGATCTATGGGTTTGCAGCATGCATGATGTTGTTCGCTCTTTTGCTCAGTATATGACTAAAGATGAAGCACTCGTAGCTCAAGATGGACATAATGATATTCTTGCTAAACTTAGTTCACAACAGTTTCTTCGGTTGTCCATAGAAACTAACCAATCACAATTTGGTGAACTTGATTGGAACTCTCTACAGGCACAACAATCACTGAGAACATTGATCACAACTATCCAGATTAAGATGAAGCCTGGTGATTCATTGGTTACCTTTTCTAGTCTGCGGACTCTGCATATAGAATCTAAAGATATGTCCATATTGCTTGAATCGTTGCATCAACTCAAGCACCTGAGGTATCTAACACTAGTAAATGCTGATGTATCTGTACTTCCAAGAAACATTGGCAAGATGAAACTATTGCAATTCCTTGACCTTCGTGGATGTGCAAAATTGGTGAATCTTCCTGATAGCATTGTGAAGCTTGACCAGCTAAGGTTACTTTCACTTCCCAAAGCAAGTATGGTACCTAGAGGGTTCCGTGGTCTGACAGACATAAGGAAACTAATTTGGTTTCCAGCCCACGTGGATGGTGATTGGTGCAGTTTGGATGAGTTGGGGCCTCTTTCCCAACTCAGGCTTCTTGATTTGGTTCAATTGGAGAATGTACATGTTGCCTCATTTGCTGCTAATGCTAGGCTTGGTGAGAAAATGCATCTTACGGACCTATCCTTGCACTGCACTAGCAAACTTGGAAATGACGAGTTGGTCAAAGAGAAAGAAGGTTTCTCTGAGGAAGAGCAACGGCGAATCGAGCAGGTGTTCGATGAGCTTTGCCCTCCGCCCAGTGTAGAACATCTTGAAATCAAGGGGTATTTTGGCAAGCAACTCCCTAGTTGGATGACGTTCACATCAACTGTGCCCCTCATCAACTTAAAGTATCTCTTGTTTTCTGATATGGCTTGCTGCACACATCTTCCCAATGGGTTGGGCCAGCTTCCCAATCTGCAGTTGCTGCAGGTCCGCCGTGCTCCATGCATCAAGCATGTTGGAAATGGATTCTTGCAGATGGCAGCAGCTCCATTTCCAATGTTAAAAAATTTGATCTTAGGAGAAATGGCGCAATGGGAGGAATGGGAGTGGGAGGAGCAACTGCAAGGCATGCGTCGTTTGGAAGAGCTTAGACTCATGGATTGCAAACTAAGGTGTGTTCCTCGTGGCCTTGCGTCCAATGCAAGGGCTTTGAAAGTATTATCCCTAAAAAGAGTCCAGAACCTCAGCTACCTTGAGAGGTTTCCTTTTATTGTTGAGCTTACAGTGGAAGGAAATCCCAGCCTAGTGAGGATTACTGATCTCCCCAATCTGCAGAAGCTTACCATCAAGAATTGCCCAGAGCTGAAGGTGTTGGAGAGTATCCCTGCACTAGAGAGATTGGTCCTTGAGGACTATGAAATGGAAAAACTCCCAGAATACATGCGAGATATAAATCCAAGGCATATGCAGCTATCCTGCAGGCTGTGGCTGCTTGGTTCGGTAGCCGCAGGACAATCTGGTCCTGATTGGGACAAATTCGGCCATGTGGATCATGTCAAGGCATATGCGCGTGATGGAAATAACCCAAGAAAATGGTACATTCTGTACTCAAGAGACAACTGCAAGCTGGATTCCAATATTAACAGCTCTACCGTATTTGAAGGTACACAAAGTCAAATATAGGATGTTTATCTTAATTTTTTTGAGCATGCTGACCCTGTGAGTTTGCAAGTTCATTTGATTTCGTCTCTTTCAGATGACATATATAAGCATGGTTGTTCAGTTCTTCTGTACGCATGGGCTGTTTAATGACTACTTCCTGATTTGTTTGCAATTCCTCTTACATGTTACTAAGTATTTTTCTTCTTACTTGATTTGCTTGTTTTACCTCGATTTCAATAAGTCTAGAGTAAAATGTAACCAGTTTTGTATTTTTCTTGCCATGCAGAAAAATTATCATCTTCTATGGTGGACGCACATGGATTTGAGTCTGTGTATAAAATGAGAAGAAGTACCTTTAGTTACATCTGCAGCTTGGTGAGGATCCCATTCTTTGAAGATATGATGGCAAGGGATCACACTTTTGTTGATGGGAGAGTGTTGTCTTTACAAGATGGAGTAGCTGTCGCTCTGATAATGTTGAACTCTGGCAAGCCACCGGTTACTGTAGGATCCTCTCTTGGTGTGAACGAGTCAACTGTCTCACTGGTAACTCGGAGGTTTGTTGAGGCTATGGTAGGTCAGAGAACAATTGACGGCTTGAGATGGCCAGGCTCCGCTAATATGGAAAAGATCAAGTGCAAGTTTGACAAGATCCATGGTTTGCCAAACTGTTGTGGTGTTCTGCATACAACTCACATCAAATTTGGATCACAAAACAATGAGCATGAGGAGAATGAGGGCATCCGAATGCAAGCTGTCTTTGATACAGATATCAAGTTCAGATCCATTGGCTTGGAACCGTCAGCGTCAGGTAACAGCATGAACCCGCTCTTCGAGATGTGTGAGAGTGGTGTTTGTCTGAATGGAAGTAAGCTGAAGCTATCAGATGGCTTGGATGTTGGGGAATACATCATTGGTAATGAAGAATACTCTCTTTGTCCCTGGCTCCTCACACCTTATCAGCTGGAGACGAGTAACCTCTCAGACTCGGACTCAAAAGTAGAGTTCAATAAGAGAGTAAACTCTGTAACTACAGCTGTCGCGCTGAGGGCATTGGCAAGGTTTAAAGACACATGGAAGTGCCTGCAGGGAGAAGGGTGGCGTCCAAATAGTCAACGTGAGATGTACAGGACAATTCACACATGTTGCCTGTTGCATAATATAGTGATAGACATGGAGGAGGGTGCAGGCCTGACGAGAGAGCAGGAGGAGAATTACATAAACGAAGTGCGACAGGTTGCAGACGAGGACGCCGGCATGGTGAGGGATATACTGGCCCAACACTTGATCAAATGTGGAGGTAAATTAGCAGAGCTTCGAACTAATATATGTGTTCGAACTAATGCTTTGTCTATTCATTTTGTTTGTTCCATTCTTATCCTATTAATTCCATCTTTCCTCTGTTTGGTTAGTCCATAGAATTGCTGCACAGGAGGAACAAGAATCAGCAATGGTTTCATCCGGTTCAGGAGATGGAAACAACGAACTTGAAGTACGCCAACGATTAACAGTAGATCGAGGAAAGGGGAAGGTTCATGATTGCTAGCTCAAAAATCAGACCAGATCGCCATCTCTATCAAATTAATCTGGTATTCATTTTTGCTCTGCTATTAACAGTGCTTCAAGCCGCATTTCTGTTCCTAGCTGGTTGCTATATATGGTGCTAACTAATTATTCTCAGTGGGAACCATTACATCCTGTGGTGATATGTTGTTAAATTTACTTGGAAAGAAACTAAGCCGGTCGGTTTGATGCACCTATTGTATTAGCAATGTGCGAAGCAAAACGAGCGTTACCCAAGACTGGCCCTCATGTATTTCCCTTTGTGTGCAGGCCCTGCCTGTCAATGGAGGCAGGTTTATGCTGCAGCACGGATTAAAAGCTGGATCCGCGAATTTGTGTTGTTTGGTTTTGTCATACCTTTGGAAAATACACGGGGCTTGTATTGTATAGTATTAGCCGTATGCTTTGATGCGTTGAGACAACAGCTAATAGCATAGTCGCATAGTGTTGTTTGGTTTTGTCATACCTTTGGAAAACGTATGTGATTTGTATATTGTATACTATTGGCAGTAAGCTTTGATGCGTTGAGACCACGTGTGTGCAGGCTCTGCTTTAATAACGTAGCTGCATAGAGGATAAAGGCTATTTGTGATTTCTGTATATTCTTTCGGTTGGTTGTTGTAACCACTCCTGTAATTCGAAGGAAGAATCTGCAAGCAAAAAATGCGGTGCGTGTTTATGCACGATATGTGTTTGGTCATGATTCATTCATTCAGCTGCAGCAGGAGTTAGCGCTAAGCGCATTGTGGATGATATTGTCATCGTAGTGTATTTTCTTCTGTCACAATTTAGAGAAGACAGTGCAGAGTGTTCTTAACAGTTGTTGAAGAACAGAGTTTTGTGCCTTCCGCAGCTTGTTTTCCTTGTCAGTGTGCCAACTTGTTGCCGGATGTGAGGGCTTGAGCACCCTCGGTAAAGAAATATAAGAGCGTTAAGATCACTAAAGCAGTGTTCTAAATGCGCTTATATTAATTTCTTTACGGAGGGAGTAATTGACAGAGCATCATCCCAGGGGTCACATTTATAATTGACAGAGCTCCTTCTCCTGCTGCTGACTGGAGCTGTACTGAACAGAAACCAAAGAGGAGAGGAGAAATATAGCATAGCAGTCACCGCGGTAGCTAGCTAGCTTAGGTTCAGTTCTTTTTTACGTTCTTATGATGGTCGTTTATCCGTCGGGAATCGTCATGGCATATGCATGTTTCATCACTGTGCATGGATAGTATTTGATTTTAAATGAACTGCTATTGAATGGGTAATGCTATTGAATTGTGGTTGTACATACATGATGGTTGGATCATATATATGGATGCGAACTGAATGTATACACCAAATGGAACAGGATTCAGAAGAAGAAAAGACGCTGTCTCTGAGTCCTGAACTGTGGAATATTGGTGCCACAACGATGGCGTCGACCTTGGCCTCGTAGATCTGACTCTCAGGCAAAGTCGCTGGCATCAAGTGCCCCCCTTCCGCTGCCGACGGTCCTGCGACTGAATTCACAACAAGGAAGGGAGCAGAGTTGAAGTTGCAGCTACGCCCATGTTGTTGTTGTTGGCAAAATCGATCAGGGGTTCAGTTCAGAGGGAAGAGATCCAGTTGATTAATCCAACGATTCGTCGATCCTTCAAACACAGCTAGTTCAAATGATCAACTTGTGCTGCATTTTGCATGTCCCAGTGACCTGTTAACTATTGCATTCTGCAACATGTTCTCAACTCAAGGAGTTGATTCTCAAGTCCCTTGCATCCCACATATCAAAGTATTCTTCCATTCTCGGAAAAAAAAGTTTGTTCTTGTTAATACTGTATATGTTCTTGTTACGTTTGCGCTGAGGATAAGAGAACTGAGAAAAAAAGAGCTAACTTATTCAGAAAGAAGTCTTGAGCAAAACAGCTGTACGTACTTGTTTGCGGCTAGTGCTTCATCAGGCAGTTCATCAGCATGCAGCTATATACAAAAACAGTCAAGGCAGAACTAGAATACTTGTCTTTCATCAGTCATGGACAGAGGACAGATGCGGTCTGCATAATCTGTGTCCATGCATCATCGCTCTAATCTTTTTTTTTTTTGAGAAAGTATACTTGTATTCAAATCACAAACAAATACAAAGTCTTTAACGTGTACAAGCACACCCTAATACACATAATAAACCAGAAAACCACAGAGAACCCTAACACATCCAGTAAAACACGAAGATCTCCGGAGCTCTGTGTCATCATCCCTAAACCTTGCGAGAAGACTTCTGCAACATAAGAATGGGCAACCAGATCCAAGCAGGCCATTATCTTACCCAGTACACGTGCGTGTTCCTTCCTTCCTTCCTTCCCACGTGACAATGAAGCGCCTCCAACCTCCAGATCGATCCCTCCGTCCCACGAGACGCCAATGAGGAGGGCGCCGCCATGATTTGCCGCCACAGCAATTCCCCGCCGGCGGCGCTGGAAGATAACGACATGCTCGAGGAGATCCTCCTGTCAGGAAAAATTAGCCTTAGGGTAGTCAACGTAAGGGCCTAATCTCTGACTAGATCAACAGCATTATGCGGAAGCGTGAGGACTTACAGGTGCTTGGAGAAATCCCATGGCGGCACCTTGTGATCTCCAGCAACAGGAGATTGTCGGGGAAGAGAAAGGCAGCAGCTGAATGATGCAAATGGCAGCAGGAACGCCGCCAGCACAGACCTTGCGGCGGCTGGCGGTGGTAGACGGTCTTCTGGTCATCAGCTTCCTCTTTTTAGGATCGGTAGTTGGACTTAGAGGTTTAACTCGTATGTGTGTACTCTTGTCAAGAGGTACGTGACTCTTCTTTATATATGAGAGGGGCTGATGGGCCAGGGACCGAAACCAAACGTTGGTTCTGCGTGTGCCCGATCAGAACACCATCGTGGGGAAAGACTCCCCCTTTTCTCTCGGTCAATAACTGCCTGAGATCAATTCCAACACCTCCTCCGTCTTCCGCCCCAGCCGTCCTCCCTCCCGCGCGTCTCCGCCGTCTGCAAGCGCTCGCGACGCCTCGTCACCGACTCTAGATTCCTCCGCTGCTTCTACGCACATCACCGGAACCCGCCACTCCTTGGTGTCTTCTTCCAAGACGGCGATAAGATCAAATTCACTTCCGTCCTACCCGCTCCAGACCACATCCCTCATGAGCGGTTCAACCTGCCAATCGGCTACTCATGGGGCCGGCTGCTCGGGTGCCGCCACGGCCTTGTCCTCATCTTACACCCGTCGCGCCCGGAGGTCCTCGTGTGCGACCCCATCACCGGCAGTCAGCACTGTGTGCCAATTCCACCCGAGTTCAAGTGCGGCTACGTCTATGGAGCGGTGCTCTGCGCTTCCCGTGACCGGGGCCACTTGCACAGTGGTTGCCACTCCGCCCTCTTCAAGGTGGTCTTGCTGCTTGTGTCCACTAAGGATGGTCGAGCCGTTGCCTCTGTTTATTCTTCCAAGACTGACACATGGGCCGATCTCATCGAAGCAGAGGTTCACTATCGACATTGTTTTGGCTCTTATATTAGTACCCTAGTTGGAAATAACGGGATTTTTGGTCGACCATGTCATAGAGTCCACAGGAGAATTCATTTACCCGCTACTGCAGTAATGCCTCCATGTAGGAGAAATTGTATATACCAAATTGTGTGTGTGTGTGTATATATGCAGTATCGTAAAATACCAGCAAATGAAAAAGAATTAAATAGAAAACACAAAATTAAAGGAAAAAGAAATCCTGAACCCAAAATCCCCCAAACCTTGCAGTACCGGTTGGTAACTGTCTCCCCACACCCGGGCCTGGCCCGTACCACGTGTTGGCATTTTAGTGCCGGTTCGTGCCGAACCGGTACTAAAGGGGGGACTTTTAGTCCCCACCCTTTAGTGCCGGTTGCAGTTACGAACCGGTGCTAAATCCCGATTCTACACTAGTGGTGTGTGTGCGTCGGTTTGTGTGACGCTACTCCAGGTACGGAAGCTCCTTTTTTTTAGGGGTATAACAAAACTTTATTGCTCATAGTCCACAACTTGTGGAATACAAAATGGATCGTGTGGTACTACCATCCATACATGTCTTCCCTGATCCAAGGAATGCGAGTATTTGGCTAATCTGTCAGCATCATGATTTGCTGCTCTACCCTCGAAAATAAAATTACAATTAAAATTTCGTGCTCTAGCCTTGATTTCGTAGATGATGGCCCCATAACTCCCTTTGCTTGCCTTCTCAATATCAGTGACTACCTGTTTTGAATCACAAGCGATGACAAAATCCTGGAGCAAGAGATCTACTGCTAAAGCTAAACCCTCTCTACACGCTAGAACTTCCAGGGTCGCCACATCCGTTATTCCCTTGAGAACCAGGGCTGAGCTTCCCAGAAAATTTCCTGTTTTGTCTCGACAAACTGCAGCTGCTGCTCCCCTTGCATGAACTTTGGAGACTGCAGCATCCACATGGATCTTTGCATGCCCTACAGGAGGTGCTTTGGGTCTAACTACAGCTGGTTTCAGACCTACCGCGTGCTTCTTCCCTGATGTTGGTAGGAGCTCCAGCTCACTAATGAAACGTGTGATGAACTGATGAGTTGCGGACGGACTTTCGAAAATTTGATCATGTATTGCCTTTCTTCTCGCCCACCACAATGCCCAGAGTGTGACTGTGAGTCGGATAAACGCGTCGTGTGACAATGTGTCGATCATAGTGAATAGCCATTGCTTTGCATTTGGCTCCGTCGTTGCACATAGATGCTCCGCTAGCTCTCCATCAACTAGAGCCCAAACGCATCGAGACATCGAGCATTCCAACATGGAATGACGCCAGGAGTCCTGAGCGCCACACAAACCACATGCACTGGACGAGGCCATCCCCCTGTGTGTGCGGACATCTTCTGTAGGAAGTGATTGTTTTGCCAGTCTCCATAAAAACATTCTGATTTTACCGGGTACTTGGGTTTTCCAAAGTAACTTCCATGATGATGCCTCACCATTGGTGCTTGACGAACCAGAAGAACCATCAAGCCAGGCTTCTCTTCGCAGTTTGGTGTCAATCATCATCCTATAAGAAGATCTGACAGAAAAGCACCCATTTTTCTCATAAAACCAGCGCCAAGTATCTGGAGTATTGCTAGTACAGATAGGTATCTGTAATATTGTGTGTATGTCAATCGGCAAGCAGATTTCAGCTAACTTGGCCAGATCCCAAGCCGCCGAAGTTGGGTCAATCAATTCGGATACCAATTCTGGGGGGTTATTTGCTCTTGCTCCAAAAGGCCTCATCATCTCCTTTCTAGGGATCCAGTTGTCCGTCCATATGTTAGTAGAGCTGCCATTACCAATGGTTCGAATCAAACCTTGCTTTAATACATCCCGACCCTCAACTATGGCTCTCCAGATTTGACTTGGATGATTGCCCAACTCAGCAAGCAAAATAGAAGTGTCTGGGAAGTAAACACTTTTAAGGATTCGAGTACTAAGAGCTTCTGGACTCTGTAATATTCTACATGCTTGTTTTGCCAACAGAGCCAAGTTAAACAATTCAAAATCCTTAAAACCTAATCCTCCCATGCTCTTAGGCTGTGTCATTGCGTCCCATGAGACCCAATTAGGTTTCCTTTTGCCATCTTTACTTCGCCACCAAAACTTCCGAATAAGCATATTCAAGTGCTCACACAATCCCCTAGGCAACTTAAAGCAAGACATGGAAAAGACTGGAACTGCCTGGGCCACCGATTTGACTAGCACCTCCTTCCTGCTGAGGACATTGTTTTCTATCCACCCTTGAACTTTACTCCACAGATAGTCCTTCGGTACTTAAAAGCACCGCTTTTGGAGGCCCCACTTCAGAAGGCATACCCAAATATTTAGCACTCAAGGTCTCATTTGGAACCTGCAGCAATACTTTAACCTCATGCCTTATGCTTTCCGGACATTTTTTGCTGAAAAATATCGTTGATTTTCCATGGTTGATCCTTTGGCCCGAAGCCTGACAATATGTGTTCAGCAACTGGTTTACCTCATTAGCCCCTTCTGCACTAGCCTTAAAAAACAGCAGGCTGTCATCAGCGAATAATAGGTGATTGACTGGTGGCGCCGAAGGTGCCACCTATATCCCACCTATGTTGGATGACTCGTCAATGGATTTTAAAAGGCACGAAAGACCCTCTGCTGCAATCAAGAATTGGTAAGGGGAAATCGGGTCTCCCTGTCGAATCCCACGAGTAGGTATAAACTCCTCTAGCTTCTTGCCATTGAGCAAAACAGAAAACTTGACAGATCTCACCATGCTCATCACTATATTCACCCATCTCTCTGTGAAGCCTAGTTTTAGCATCATCTTCTCGAGATACTCCCATTCAACTCTGTCATATGCCTTCATCATGTCCAGTTTTAAAGCACAATGTCTATTTTTCTTTGCTTTATTTCTCTTCATAAAATGGAGACATTCGTAAGCTGCAATGATGTTATCAGTAATGAGCCTGCCTGGGACAAATGCTGATTGCTCTTCTGATATAATGTCAGGAAGTACCAGTTTCAGCCTGTTTGATATGACCTTGGAGGCTATCTTGTAAAGAACATTGCAAAGTGAAATAGGCCGGAACTGTGTCAAAACGTGGGATTCTTTACCTTAGGTATTAAGACAAGAATTGTATTATTAATGCACTCCGCTGATTCTGTCCCATTGATTATACGAAGGACAGTATTTGTGACCTCGGAGCCACACACGTCCCAGTGACGTTGAAAAAAATGGGCAGGAAATCCATCTGGTCCTGGCGCTTTTGTCGGGAACATCTGGAAGAGTGCCACCTTTACCTCCTCTTTGGTATATGCCGCTTCTAATATCTGGTTCATCTCCGAGTTACTTTTCTCGCACCACGTCCAGGACTCGCTCATGTCATGCACTCCTTCTGATGTATATAAGTTACTGTAAAAATCTGTAGCGTGCGCCTCCATCTCTGAAATCTCCTCCGTAACTCTACCATCTGATAATTGCAATGACTTAATTTGATTTTTCCGTCTACGTCTGCTTGCCCGTAAATGAAAGAAATAAGTATTCTTGTCACCGCGGGAAATCCACTCAACACGCGCCCTCTGACGCCATAAAATCTCTTCTCTGTGAAAGAGTTCTACCAGCCTATCACAGATCTTTATCTCTGCATGCGTAGGTTCTGTCCGACTAGGGACAACGCGCATGATGGCAAGTTGCTGCTGCAAGCATCGGATCTCACGTCTCACATTCCAAAATACATCCCGATCCCTTGCAGACAGATCAGACGATAGTGATTCCAGCTTTTGTTTAATCCCCTGACCATTGTTTTCCTGTCCCCTACCCCAGCTTTCAGCGACTGTGTTTGCTAGCTCATCATGGGATTCCCACATCAATTCGTATTTAAAGCTCTTGGGCCTACTGGTGCATGCATGCACGTTGCTCAACCTGAGTAACAAGGCTACATGATCGGATGATGCTGCATTTTCATGACTCAATTCTGCATGCGGCATTGCGAAGCGCCCAATCGGTCAGAAGCTACACATCTGTCCAGCCGGACTCGGGTATAACTTCCCCCTGTCACCTTCTTTTCAAAAGTCCATGGATTGCCCTTGAAACCTATGTCAGAAAGTCCACAGGTGTCCAAAGCATCTCTAAACACATCCATTTGAGCTTGGCTCCGGCTGCCCACACCGTCGTGTTCAGTAGCATGGATCACCTCGTTGAAATCTCCCATTGCTGCCCACGGCAGTGTACTTGCTGCAACAATGCCTCGTAGTAGATCCCATGTCTTGTACCTCTCTGGGACTTGTGCCTCACCATAAACAAAGGTCAACCGAAAAGGGGAGTTGACAAGTTCCTCTATTTCCATATCTATATGATACTGGGAATAACCAATAACTTTAGCTTTTATTGAATCTTTCCAAAATACACCAAGACCACCACTTCTACCAGCACTACTAACTGCAAAACTTTTATCGAAACCTAGACTGTCTACCATACTCTCGACTCTAGAGCCCTCTATTTGAGTTTCAAGAATACATAATATAGAGGGGGCAAAACGCTTCGTTAGATCACGAAGCTCGCGAACTGTCGCGGGTTTGCCAGCCCCGCGGCAGTTCCAACTTATGATACTCATTGGGCCCGGCGGCGCCCATCTTGTGAGCCCGCCAAATTCTTTGCAGCCAGAGCCGTATCATTGCCTTCATTGTTTGCCTTTGACCTCTTTGGATCCCTCTTTGGTGGTGGACTCATCGCAGGTGCAGCCTGCGGGATTATTGCAAGCTGGTTGTTTTTATGATCCCCTACAATCTGCTCAGCCCCATAACCTCCTCCAGTTTGCACTGTGTTGTTTGATCTCTTCCTGCTAGGATCAAGCATATCAACGTCGTGTTGTTCCTCTAGTGGCTCCTCAAAATCCTCATACCGGGGTGTGTTGTTTCTTTCTCCTCCACGCCCTCCGCGACGGCCTCCTCGGCGTCCTCGACCCCGGCCAGGGCCACGACCGGTGCGCATATACCAATCAGCTCTGAGCTCTTTGAATACCAAGGCCGACGGAGGATGAATCCCGTTACCATGTTCCTTAAAGAGATGCCCCAACATACCACAAACCGCACACCAATCTGGCAGCTTTTCATACTTGACTTTATAGATCTGTCGCTTTTGATCGCGGATCATGGAGACCGCGTTCTTGAGGGGCTTCGTAACATTTATTTTGACCCACACACGGTAGAAATTTCCAGCAAAATCCTGGGATTGGGGCTCAACAAACAGCACATCTCCTACCTTTGCCGCCAGCGGCGCTACTAAGTGAGCATACAGATCCGGAACATCGTGGATCTGAAGCCATATATCTATGGTGTCCAGTTTGATAGTTAATGGCTTTGTCACCCCGTCATATTCCTTGATGATGACGGCATCCCCTCGGAAATTCCATGGCCCATCTTGAGTAACTCTTTCCCAATCCCCCAGGCATGAAAACTGAATGGTATATAGATTATCCTCTAGAGGCCTGAACTTCGCTTCTTGCGCCAGATCCCACGCAGAACGCATGTTTCTGTAGAACCAGGTCTGGCTATAGGTTTTATCTGTATGAACCCGTGCCAGAGCTAACCATCGAGCGGCCACTTGAGGCGCCTCTTTCTCGTCGAAAACGACATCATCCAGATCCTCCTCGCGTAGCCCCAACTCCTTCATCATCCTCTCGACATCGCTGGTCTTTGCTGATCCGGATGCCTTTTCTGAAGCCATGGAAGTCCCTAACCCGATTGCGAACGATCGAGTTGTTGTAGCGGAACCCTATGCCGGTCGAGCCCTCGTCCTGCCGGTCCGAGCTCCGCTTCGACCCCTAGGATCGGAAGCCAGAAGCCAGGCCAGCCCTTCCAGGAGATCGGCGGCAGGGAAGATCAAAACCTCAGCGGCGGCGAGTCGCCTCCAGGAGGAAAGAGAAAAACCCTAACGAGAGGTGGATTTTAGGTACGGAAGCTCCTAGTCGGTGCTTCAGGAGTCATAAGGAGTAGCTGGCGCTTGCTAGATCCGGGCGTGGGTTGTGGCCCAATAGGGTACCTCCCTGTCATGCCCACTCGCTCGCTCGCGAGGTTTTTTTTTGTTTGCTATTTCCTGTTGTACATTGTTGCAAAGAACGCTCATTAAGAAAGAGGGAGTGTAGTTTACAAGTTGACTTTTAGAAAATTACTAGATTTGAAAAAAGTCCATTAATTTGAAAAAAAGTTGAAAAAGTCCATCAATTTTGAAAATGACTTCACAAATTCGAAAAAGTTCATAAAAATTTGGAAAAATTCATCGATATTTTTTCACAAATTTGAAAAACGTTCATTGATTCAGAAAAAATCATCAGTTTTCAAAAAAAGTTTGCCGATTTGAGAAATAGTTCACGAATTTGAAAAAAACTGTATCAATTTTTTTAAAAGTTCACCGATTTTGAAGAAAAAATTCATCATTTTTGAAAAAAAAAACTACGAATTTTAAAAAGTTGGCGCATTGAATAAAGAAAAAGAAAGCTGAAAGATAAAAGGAAAAACAAAAGAGAAAAAGAAAACTAAATAGGAAACAGTGCGCCCTTTCAAAAAAGAAAAAACAGGAACCTGTGCGCCCTTTCAAAAAAGAAAAAACAGGAACCTGTGCGTTTTTCCAGTGCTTTATTTTAAAGTTAAAAATACGAATCTAGCAAAAGAGGTTGGTTGATTAGTTGGTTAGTGCTGATGTCCTATATCCTGAAGGAGCTTGGTTCTAATCCTGCTGGGTGCATGTTTTTGTCATGTAAAATGTACTCCCTCCATCCGGAATTACTTGTCTTGATGGATGTATCTAGAACTAAAATACGTCTAGATACATCCATTTTTGCGACAACTAATTCCGAACGGAGGGAGTATATGGTAACGAGCTGCTATAGAGCTGAGCCAATGGTAGATTGGAGGCAGCATGAGAATCTCCAATGGTAGTCAACAAGACATGAATGGATCTGATCCAGCTAGTTGCATTTTTTCTAACTTGAGCTGAGCCCAACTTGCTGAAAAAACTATCAGGTATACCCACTGTCTGTAGCGCACTCACTAATCAAATGATGATTAAAATACATGAAGCGGCCGCCTAAGCTATAGTTAACAATGAAATGGTAGGTCATCTTACCTGATTTTCCTTCTTTCTTTTTCCATCACCATTCACTACAGGAATCGCACCCTATGCCGACGGCCAGGGCCGTCGGCATAGCCCTGACTAGCCGTCGGGACAGGCCTATGCCGACGGCCCCCGTCGGCATAGGGCCGTCGGCAACATATCCGTCGGCGTAGCCCGGATGACCGTCGGCATAGAATGGCCGTCGGCATAGACCCTATCCCGACGGTGGCCGACATGCCGTCAAGATCGCTTATCGCTTAACGGCGGTTCCGTCAATCGCCGAAAGCAACGGCGGCTCGCCACGTGGCGTGCCTATGCCGACGGCCCGCCGTCGGCCGTTTAGAACTATGCCGACGGCGAGGCCGTCGGCATAGACATGCCACGTGGCGAAGCCGTTGTTCGCCGCTTGTTTATGCCGACGGCCCCACCGCCGCTTTAGTTGGAACTATGCCGACGGCCTCGCCGTCGGCATAGACATGCCACATGTCGAATCGGGCACTCTGGCAGACTAAGCCGACGGCGTGCCGTCGGCATAGACATGCCACGATGTCGGCAATCGGGCACTCTGAGGGAGAACTAAGCCGACGGCGGGCCGTCGGCAAGATAGGCTGCCACGTGTCACCATCGGGAGCTCACGCTAGCCTATCCGACGGCTAGGCCGTCGGCATAGTTTCGTCGATTTTTTTTCTTTTTTCTGTTTGTTTTAAATCAATTCAATTCAAATAAAAGCACATGTATAACAAAGACATATCGCAAAGACATATCAAAGAACGTAAGCATAAGCATCATCACACACACAAGTCTCTAAATGATCATCATCACAACCAACATAAGCATAAACATATAGAAAAGCACCACACACAAGTCTCTAAATGATCATCACCACACACAAGTCATCTCAAGCATCATCACCACACACTAGGCTTAAGCGCCGGGACGCCGAGCACCGCGGAGGTCGCCACCACCAAGACCGCCAAGCCTGTGTCGTCCATTGCTAGCGGCAGCGCTACCGCTAAGACCGCCTCCACCTCGCCTCCGTGGATCGGAGTTGTCGAACTTCGTGTCTCCTGAGTGTCTGCGAAGACCACCGCCAACGGTAGATCCATCTGTTCCTGGATGTTGAAAAGACATATTAATGGGATATATGATGTGTTGAAAGGCATGACATGCTTGGGGCGAATAGATTAGGGATGAACTAACCGCGAGGGGCCAGCGTTACGTGCCACAAACTCCTCAAAGGTCAGAAGACTTGGTTGTCTTTGGAGGGCATGGTCTTGGCTGCAATCGAGGACACCGCCGCCGCCATTTCTGGAAAGCCTGCCCGGTGGCGATCCCTCTGCACTTGGTGTTCATGAATCCTCGATGCCACGCCATGGTCTCTGGCGTGTGTACTCTGTAGGCCTACGGTATGACATGATGGAACTCATAAAACTACTAGATGCGGAAAATAGAGTGAGCAATGAAGATAAGAGGAAAATACTTACAGATCTGTTGTTCTCTGAAGAGGGACTGTGAACTCGGACACCGGCTGGCTCATGCGCTGCTCAGCTCGGTCGATCCGACGAAGTTGTGTGTAGGAGATAGTCGGAGTGACCACAAGATCGAGAACCGCCTCCCGACCGTGCTCCTTGGGCCCCATGCTCACCACCGCCTGTCGCCCAGATCCGCCAGAATGGGGTCGGTGTGTCGGGATGTAACTTCAGATAGGCTGCGGAGTAGGCCTCCTTCCTCGACGCGGTCTTCTTGCCGTAGTACTTGGGCTCGCCAGCTTGGGGTCCTTCCGCGATGGGCGATCTCCCACGCCTGCATGTCCGAGAGCGGCCGCCTGGTTTCTCCTCCTGCACCACCAAGCAGATGTTAGTCATACATAAGAAAGTGATGGTAAATAGAAGAAGAAGAATGTTTAATGGGGTTAGTCATACATTAACGCCTTGTGGAGATAGTGGTTTCGGTTTCGAGCATGTACTCCCTCATTCCCTCGGTTAGCCTTATTTTTATTCTCATAGCCGCCTGTGCTCCAGCCCCATCACACCAAAGATCCACCAATGCCGCCCAGACTCGTCTTTTCCATAACACCAATTTGGACACACCTACATAATAAAAGCATAATGGCATGTCAACATGAAACGGTGAAATGTACCACATGGTAATGAAAGCATAATGAAAAATCTTTTATACTTACCGCCAAGTACTCGTGCCTCTCCAAGGTAATGCCCATCCTCCGCGCTTCTTCCTTGGTCATCTTCACACCAAGAACATCGTGGTAGTATGTCGAGATGGCCACATAGCGCACTCTCGTCTTTGCATCTGGCGGGCCTTCTTCTTGCATTGGCGCAGCACGATCTGGTCCGCTCTAGCCACATGCTCGGAAGAACTCGATAGAATTTCTACAATCATGCATGAAACAAGAATGGAAGAAGCCATGAGTTAAATCATTCATGAAACTAGAATGGACTTGTGCTTCAAGAGAACTCACCAGAAAGTAGTGGTTACGGCCTTGGCATGGGTCTCATGGTCGCGTGGAGGGCCGCTTCCTGGTCCCAGCTCGTGGCCAAAACCCGACGGTCCGGCTGCTCGACCGATCCGGACAAGACAACCCCGCCAAGATAACTTTAGCAAGACGGTGATGAGGCCGTTGGGAATACGGACCCCTTTAGAATATATCCAGTTGCTGCAAAAGAATGAACTATTAGCATGTGACAAGCAAAATAAATAACAACCAGAATATGCATGTGACAAGCAAAATAAGGAACCGCTTACTTTTTTCCGTGGGCTCAATGAGCCACTACGCTCCTCAAGAGCAGGAACCTGCTTTGGTAGCTTTGCGTTGCCACCCAGCCATCCCTTGTTGTCAACCCCCTTCCCGTCACCACCATCATCCCCGCCACCACCCCCCTCCTCGCCTGCCTCTCCCTCCCCAACCTCCTCCTCCTCCTCCTCCTCCTCCTCCTCCTCCTCCTCGCCTCCTCCTCCACCACCTCCTCCTCCTCCTCCACCTCCTCCTCCTCCTCCTCCTCCCTAGAGTGTACCTCACTAGAGGAGGGCCTCGAAGACAACACCCCTAAGTCGGTGAGGGTGCGCTGTTTCTGGCCGCGACCCCCTGTAGTTGCTCTCCCCCCAGCACCTCGTCCTCTAGAGGCTCTCCCCCCGCCCCCTCCTCCTCTAGGGGCACCTCTCCCTCGACCTCCCTATGAGGAGTCATCGTCAAGTAGCCGAGGGGGAGGATTACATGCTCGACCACTCCGACTAGGCAGGCCGACGACCTTGCGAGGAAACCCACGACGTCGGCCTTCCCTTGCCCATGTTCCACTTAACCTGCATTGAAAAGAGAAAAGCAATTAGTAAATTAATGAAATGAAGAAAAGGCATGATAATAAACACATTAATAAAAATGCATAAAAAGGCATATTCCTAAACTTGAAACGTACATCTGCTAGAACCCATATGAATCATCACTGTTGTAACCTCTTTCTCGGTCCGTCTCATCATCACTATCAATCATATCATCTTCGTTGTCCGACGGAGGTGGAGGCTCTTCCTCCTCGTCAGCGTCTTCGTTTAACTTTTCTAGCATAAGTATGTCATTTTCATTGACAATGGTCTCACCATCATTCCGTGCATCGTCGACGTTTGGGTCCACATCATCATCACCCAATGGTCTAGCGTCGATTTCTAACCACATCATCATCATCATCATCATCAGGTTGCTCTTGATAGAACACTCCCTCGTATGTCATGGGGTTAATGTTGTAGTAATCGTCTTCATTCGGGTCTGGTAGCTTACCATGTGGCGACACCTTGAACACAACTTCCCAACCCTTTAGATACACTTTCTGGCATGGGTAAGGCAGATAATATACTTGTGTAGCTTGGGTAGCCGCAATGAAGAGATCGGCTCCGGCATAGACGGTTGATGGTTTAACCGACCAAACCAATGGAAGGCGATGTTTTACCCCCTCCGTGGATCGAACCATCGGCATTTGAACACGAGCGGACTTAGGGTCTCACGCCCTGGCGGAATTTAACCTCGTATATATTTTGTACCCTTCCGTAGTAGTCTAGTGAATTTTGACCGGGGTGTACACTCCAGATTATAGTTTTCGGATCGGGCGGCTGTTTTGGTGCTCCTCTGTATGGAAGCGATACCCATTCACATCATACTTTTTACATGTCATCACGGCAGGGTCAAAATCCATAGAAACCCATCTCAATTCATCATCCATAGATATGTTCAGATGTTTCCCTACAAGTAAAATTGAAATTGTTGGGTGCATTAGTTCTGTTAACTAATAAATGTTGAACTAGGTAATTTCTCGATGGACCAAGCAACAAAATTTTTACGTCCAGGGTTTCCATGACGGAGAAGAGTAAGTGCCTCCGCCTCAGTAGGAGGATTCATTACCGTCCATTCCTCTTGAACGAAATCACTAAAAGAACAAAAGTGATGTTAGACAGGGACTAAGTGAACATAGAGGATGATGATGTAGAAGGCATAAAGGAATTGTGTAGTGGTATTACCTCATCCACACTTTCTCAACTTCCTTGATATTGTGCAAGATATAGAACATGAGGTCCTCCCACTCTTGTCGTGGCATGTTATAAGATTTGAGGCCCCAGCCCTCCCACCTTGCGTGTTGAATAGATCGAGCCTGGGTTGATACTTGGGCTCTTCTATATTGTATCGAGGCACCTTGTTATGAAGATGGGGAACGTGGTCTGGATAGTATGATGTCCTGAGGTCTGACACCTCCTCTAGGATAACTGCCTCAGCTATGGAAGCTTCAATCTTAGCTTTGTTTCCACATTTCCGTCGGAGATGCTTGTTCTGCCTCTCAGGGCCGTACTGCCACCGATTTTGCACAGGCCCCCCCAACAATACCTCGTTCGCGAGGTGCAGAATGAGATGTGTCATCGGAGTAAAGAAGCCTGGCGGAAAGATCTTCTCTAGCTTGACTATCAACTCCGGTGCCTCTTATGCAATTTTTCAATAACCTCTTTACTTACTTCTTTAGCACAGAGCGTGCGGAAGAAATGGCTAAGCTCGGCAAGCACTCGCCAGACATGCTCGGGGACATAGCCTCGAACCATCACCGGCATTATCCGCTCAATCCATACATGGTAGTCATGACTCTTCAGACTTGTCACTTTGCCCGTTGAAAGATTGACTCCCTTACTTATATTCGATGCATAACCATCGGTGAACTTCAAATTTTGTTTCAGCCAGATAAGTACTTCTTTTTTTACGGCGGTTTAAGGACAAAGTCGAGATCGGCTTGAACCAGTTTTTTCGACCGCTGTGGGAGGCTTCATGTTCGGCGTGGTCTATCACAAATTCTCTGTTGATCGGCTCTAGCTTTTACGTTATCCTTCGTCTTATCAGGAATGTTGAGGATCGTGTGGAAAAGGGACTCGCCACATTCTTTTAGGTGTGCATCACATCAATATTGTAAGGAAGTTTGAGGTCCTTGAAATAGGGAAGCTGCGAGAAGGGGGTAATGTGAGTCCGGTTGTGCGTCTCACCATATCCTCGAAGCCTTTGTCTTTGGCTTTGCCTTTGCCTTTGACTTTATGCTTGAGCTTTTAGCTGAGCAAGAACATCTGCCCCGAAAATGTTGGAATCTCGGTTACTTCATGAACAACCCGACCTTTCGTGAAGTTCTTCTTGTCTTCCCTGTCTGGATGGTCGGAGGGAGGAACTGTCGATGCAGGTCAAAGGCTACATACTTGCCACCCTTACTCAGCCAAATCATTCGCAGAGCCTGCATGCACACTGGGCATGGCATCTTACCACTTGTACACCATCCGCAGAATAGAGCATAGCCGGGAAAGTCATGCATGCAATAGTGCAACCAAACTTTCATCAAGAAATTTCTCTGCAGATCCCGGTCGTATGTCAACCTCGGAAAGTACCAAGAATGGTGCAAAGCATCCACAAGGCTGCATAAACACACCCAATTGCTTCCCGGGTAGTCAGGCCCGGAATGATGAGCGACAAGAACATGGTCTTCCGTTGCATTAGGGCACCGGAGGAAGATTGAGCGGAATTACAAACACAGCCAGCAGCTGTATGGATTGGACGACATACCATATGGATTCAACCCATCACCGATATGGCTATTCGACATTCCCAGCCTCGGCTGCTTCCTCGGGTATTCTTCATCGAATGACTTCCATGCTTCCCTCCCGATGGATGTACGATTTTTTGGATTGTACCTTATACCTTCCTTGTGCCACTTCATCATTTGGCAGACTCTTCGTGATGAAAAGGCGCTGCAGTCTTTTTATAAAATCAAGATACCGAAGAACCTTAACGGGGATGGTTAGCTGCTTTTTCTCACCATCCTCACCGACCACCTCAATGTATCGAGACGAACCGCACTTCCTACAGTACTTGTCATCCGCATACTGCGTGCCTAAACAAAAGGCAATTCTTCGGGCAAACATCTATTTTCTCATAATCCATAGAGAGTGCCTTCATGATTTTCTTTGTATCGTACATGCTTTTCGGCAGTTCATGACCCTCGTGGAGGCTGTTAGCCCATACTCCCGTGAATGCTTGAAGCATTTCGGCTACATACCGTACTCAGCCTTGATCTGCAATCAGCCAAGTAGATGGCATCCAGCTGAGGTATTTTGCACCCGCATAAAGAGGTTTCTTCGACGAGGCCAAGACCTCCAAGAAGGCCTTTGCGGTTGCCTCCGCTCCTCCGGTTCATTCTCTGAAGGTGTCGCATTTGCCGTTTCTGCAACAATGACATCATCTAGCATGTCCCTGACCCCGTCGTCCTCATATCCATCGATGCGTTGTCGCATCACCTCCTCTCTACCACGGTCCTGATCGGCTATGTTTATCGGCGGCATGTCAAAGTTTGGCATATATCCGTGCGTGCGAAGGTGCTCACTCATGTCCGTCTGATTTCTACGATGACGTCTGGCACATCTCGCACAGGGGCATGGTGGGATAATTCTCATTGGACGACGGAATATCTCCTTCAAATACACATCGGTTTTCGCGATCCACTCTGATGTTACTCGATTCCGACGGATAAAACCACTGTACATCCACTGATTATCTGCCATCCTCTGCTATTTTGCAAACCACACAACATAATTAAGGATTCACTTAAATTAATCACATCAAATTTTCAGTTTCTACGCGCTGAATCCACCTACATCTCTAATAGGTAAAGATGGGTCCTAATCCCACCGAGGATGTGTAGATTGAGTCGTTCTCCATTCTACCCGTTCGAGACAAAATTTGGCAGCACCTCCCGCTGTTCTCCAGATACACGTCTCGGCAAATAGCCGAGAGAATGTGCTCCGGAGAACAATGGGAGGCGCCGCCAAATCCTGTCTCGAACGGGTAGAACATGGAGAACATACCCAATCTACACATCCTCGGCTGTCCGTGGAAAACGCTGGACAATCCGAAACAGCTGCGGTGATAAATATGCAATTGAATGCATATTTATCGATGCAACCCTTCGGACGGGAGGCGTCTAGGTTACGCCGATTGACTTGAGAATGAAATCTAGTGACATGATTAAGTAGCTCACCCTCGGTTGTAGAGGAAGTAGTCGAACAGCGGAGGGACAATCGAGGTCCAACAGATCCTACGACGATCACAACACCGAGATGGAACACCACAGAACCTGCACCGTATCATCATCAATATCATCATCATCATCATCTATCATCATGTAACAATCATCGAAGCATAAAAAATCATCATCATCATCATTTATCATGATCCAACAATCATCATCATTTATCATCTCTTCCATAAAAAAATGGAAATCTATCATCATCATCATCATCTAAAATTATCCAGCAAAAAAAGCATTATCATCTATCATCAACATCATCATCTATCATCATCAACATCATAATCTATCATCATCAACATCATAATCTATCATCATCAACATCATCATGTATCATCTAATTTTTTGCATTTCTCACATTTCTAACTATCATCATACATAATGCATGCATCCATCCATCTAACCATCTATCATCATACATAATGCATCCATCCATAAATCATCTAACTAAATTAAAAAATTGCTTCAAAGAGGGAGGAAGGAGCTCACCGTGTGGGAGGGCGGCTGGGGGGGGCAGGCACGGAGGGAGGTGGAGGGAGCTCAGGCTCGGGCTAGGCCGACCAGAGCAGCGGCAGAGGAGGGCGGTGCAGACTAGCCCGGCCGGAGCGGCGATAGAGGCGCGGTGAGGAGGAGTGGGCTCGGGAGGTCCGGCCGGACCGAGCTTGACGAGGGCGCGCCGAGGGGTGGCCGAGGAGGAGTCCACGCCCCCACGGCAAAAAGGTAGGGCGGCGGCGCGAGCCGAGATGACGAGGCAGGCGGAGCACGGTGGGTGGGCGGCGGCGAGTGGCGGCGAAGAAGCGGCGAGTGGCGGCGAGCGAAGCGGCGGCGGCCCTGAGCGCGGTGGGCGGCGACGGAGCAGGCGAGGAAGGGTGGCGGCAGCGACCGGAGTGGATCCGGTGGCGGCGGCGGTGTGGGTCGGGGGGGAGGAGAGATGGAGAATGGGTGGTGGGGGGCGAACCGCATCGGATAAGGCAATCATATGCCGACGGCCAGGCCGTCGGCATAAACTAACCATTTCACGTCATCGATCCGTGGTCGGCCCTATGCCGACGGCCTGGCCGTCGGCATAGGCATGGCCCTTTGCCACGTCATCGATCCGTGGACTGCGCTGCTATGCCGACGGCTAAGCCGTCGGCATAGATACTCTGCATTTTTTTATTTTTTTATTACGACATATGTGTGACTCTCGGACATTGTAAAATATAGTCCCACCTCGCCCAAAGACAAGCATAGGAGGGCCCACCGTAACACTGGCGGCATTGCTACCCCCTCCGGTACCCGTCCCATCTAACCCTAACACGCACGACCGTCGGATCTAGCTCGAAGTGTTGTGGCGGTTGCAAATGCCCGCACGCGTCTCGGGTGTCCCTCCCCCCTCACGGACGGCGCCGCCCGCCCGCACCGGAGGGGGAAGCAGACGCGTCGGGTCTACACGGAGTGGATGTAGCTGTGGGTTTGGCCGGCTGTTGCTCTAAAGTGTTCGTATGGGCTGACCTAACATGACCGGTGGATAGGCCCTTTGGTCAAATCCCGTCCGTGGGAAGTCAAAGGGTAGATCCGTGGTCAACCGCTCGAGGTTAGGCGGGGACGGGGCCCTGGGGTAGCAATGCCACGGAGCTGCAGACCGCCCCTCATACATGCAGGGTGGTGTGGTGGCATGTCCGAAGAGGCGGCACGCGTCTCCGGGGTGTGCCCCCTCACACGGACGGCGCCGCCGCCGGCACTGGAGGGGGAAGCAGACGCGTCGGGTCTACGGAGGGATCTTGCTGTGGGTGTGGCCCGGATGTTGCTCTAAAGTGTTCGTATGGGCTGACCTAACATGACCGGGTGGATAGGCCCACTGGTCAAATCCCGTCCGTGGGAAGTCAAAGGGGTAGATCCGGTGGTCAACCGCTCCAGGGTTAGGCGGGACGGGGGCCCTGGGGGGTAGCAATGCCACCGGACCGTTGCATCGGGCCCTCATACATGCGGGGTGGTGTGGTGGCATGTCCGAAGAGGCGGCACGCGTCTCCGGGGTGTGGCCCCCCTCACGGACGGCGATGACACACGGTAGTAGACGTTCTGCGGAAACGATGCGGCGTGAATATTATTAAATACTCGGAGCGCGATAAAATCATGAGTTTTTTACATGACGTGGGCACATGTGCTATAGGACCGATGGTAATTTTTCATAATTTTTGTGATGGAGAAGTATCTGAACACTTCCCTCTACGCGGATTGCTCTTCGCGCGTCTATGACTGTGGCCGGCGGCCTCCGGGGGCTAGCATACCGTCAAATCTTGCGTAGGCGGCCTCTCACAAGTCTGGAAGTGTTGTGGCGGTTGCAAATGCCCGGCACGCGTCTCCGGTGTCCCACCTCCCCCCTCACGGACGGCGCGCCGCCGCACCTGGAGGGGGGAAGCAGACGCGTCGGGTCTACACGGAGTGGATGTAGGTGTGGGTTTGGCCGGCTGTTGCTCTAAAGTGTTCAGTATGGGCTGACCTAACATGACCGGTGGATAGGCCCACTTGGTCAAATCCGTCCGTGGGAAGTCAAAGGGTAGATCCGGTGGTCAACCGCTCCAGGTTAGCGGGGACGGGGCCCTGGGGTAGCAATGCCACCGAGCGCCGCACCGCCCCTCATACATGCAGGTGGTGTGGTGGCATGTCCGAAGAGGCGCACGCGTCTCGGTGTGCCTCACACGGACGGCGCCGCCAGACGGAGGGGGGAAACGACCGGGTCTACACGGAGGGATCTTGCTGTGGTGTGGCCCGGATGTTGCTCTAAAGTGTTCGATGGGCTGACCTAACATGACCGGTGGGGTCAAATACGTGGAAGAGGTAGATCCTGGTCAACCGCCTGTGGGTGGTCAAATCCGTCCGTGGGAAGTCAAAGGGTAGATCCGGTGGTCAACCGCTCGGGGTTAAGCGGGGACGGGGCCCTGGGGGTAGCAATGCCACCGGACCGTCGCATCGGGCCCTCATACATGCGGGGTGGTGTGGTGGCATGTCCGAAGAGCGCGCACGCGTCTCGGATGTGGCCCCCCTCACGGACGGCGATGACACACGGTAGTAGGCGTTCTGCGGAAGCGATGCGGCGTGAATATTATTAAATACTCGGTGCGCGATAAAATCATGAGTTTTTACATGGCGTGGGCACATGTGCTATAGGACCGATGGTAATTTTTCATAATTTTTCGTGATGGAGAAGTATCGAACACTTCCTCTACGCGGATTGCTCTTCGCGCGTCACGTTGTGGCGGCGGCCTCCGGGCCAACATACCGTCAAATCTTGCGTGGCGGCCTCTCACAAGTCTGGAAGTGTTGTGGCGGTTGCAAATGCCCGCACGCGTCTCCGGTGTCCCCCCCCCCTCACGGACGGCGGCGCCGCCGCAGCACTGGAGGGGGGAAGCGGACGCGTCGGTCTACACGGAGTGGATGTAGCTGTGGGTTTGGCCGGATGTTGCTCTAAAGTGTTCGTATGGCTGACCTAACATGACCGGGTGGATAGGCCCTTGGTCAAATCCGTCCGTGGGAAGTCAAAGGGTAGATCCGGTGGTCAACCGCCCAGGTTAGGGGGACGGGGCCCTGGGGTAGCAATGCCACGGAGCGTCGCACCGCCCCTCATACATGCAGGGTGGTGTGGTGGCATGTCCGAAGAGGCGCGCGCGTCTCCGGGTGTGCCCCCTCACACGGACGGCGCCGCCGCCCGGCACTGGGGGGGAACAGACGCGTCGGGTCTACGGAGGGGATCTTGCTGTGGGTGTGGCCGGATGTTGCTCTAAAGTGTTCGTATGGGCTGACCTAACATGACCGGTGGATAGGCCTTTGGTCAAATCCGTCCGTGGGAAGTCAAGGGTAGATCCGGTGGTCAACCGCTCCTGTGGTTAGGCGGGGACGGGGCCCTGGGGGTAGCAATGCCACCGGCGTCGCCCGACCCCCTCATACATGCAGGGTGGTGTGGTGGCATGTCGAAGAGGCGGCACGCGTCTCGGGTGTGCCCCTCTCACAGACGGACGGCCGCCGCCCGGCACTGGAGGGGGGAAACGGACGTCGGGTCTACGGAGGGATCTTGCTGTGGGTGTGGCCGGATGTTGCTCTAAAGTGTTCGTATGGGCTGACCTAACATGACCGGTGGATAGGCCCTTGGTCAAATCCGTCCGTGGGAAGTCAAAGGGTAGATCCGTGGTCAACCGCTCCAGGTTAGGCGGGGACGGGGCCCTGGGGTAACAATGCCACCGGACCGTCGATCGTGCCCTCATACATGCGGGGTGGTGTGGTGGCATGTCCGAAGAGGCGCACGCGTCTCGGTGTGGCCCCCCTCACGGACGGCGATGACACACGGTAGTAGGCGTTCTGCGGAAGCGATGCGGTGTGAATATTATTAAATACTCGGGCGCGATAAAATCATGAGTTTTTACATGGCGTGGGCACATGTGCTATAGGACCGATGGTAATTTTTCATAATTTTTCGTGATGGAGAAGTATCTGAACACTTCCTCTCGCGGATTGCTCTTGGCGCGTCACTGTGTGTGGCGGCCTCGGGGCTAGCATACCGTCAAATCTTGCGTGGCGGCCTCTCACAAGTCTGGAAGTGTTGTGGCGGTTGCAAATGCCCGCACGCGTCTCGGGTGTGTCCCCCCCCTCACGGACGGCGCCCGCCGCACCGGAGGGGGGAAACAGACGCGTCGGGTCTACACGGAGTGGATGTAGCTGTGGGTTTGGCCCGGCTGTTGCTCTAAAGTGTTCGTATGGGCTGACCTAACATGACCGGTGGATAGGCCCCTTGGTCAAATCCCGTCCGTGGGAAGTCAAAGGGTAGATCCGGTGGTCAACCGCCTGTGGTTAGGCGGGGACGGGGCCCAGGGGTAGCAATGCCACCGAGCGTCGCACCAGCCCCTCATACATGCAGGTGGTGTGGTGGCATGTCCGAAGAGGCGCACGCACGCGTCTCGGTGTGCCCCTCACACACAGACGCGCCGCCGCCCGGCTTTGGAGAAGCAGACGCGTCGGGTCTACGGAGGGATCTTGCTGTGGGTGTGGCCGGATGTTGCTCTAAAGTGTTCGTATGGGCTGACCTAACATGACCGGTGGATAGGCCCTTGGTCAAATCCCGTCCGTGGGAAGTCAAAGGGTAGATCCGGTGGTCAACCGCTCTAGGGTTAAGCGGGGACGGGGCCCAGGGGGTAGCAATGCCACCGGACCGTCGCATCGTGCCCTCATACATGCGGGGTGGTGTGGTGGCATGTCCGAAGAGGCGCACGCGTCTCGGGTGTGGCCCCCCCTCACGGACGGCGATGACACCTGAGTAGTAGGCGTTCTGCGGAAGCGATGCGGCGTGAATATTATTAAATACTCGGGCGCGATAAAATCATGAGTTTTTACATGGCGTGGGCACATGTGCTATAGGACCGATGGTAATTTTTCATAATTTTTCGTGATGGAGAAGTATCTGAACACTTCCCTCTCGCGGATTGCTCTTGCGCGTCTCTGTTGTGGCGGCGGCCTCGAGGGCTAACATACCGTCAAATCTTGCGTGGCGGCCTCTCACAAGTCTGGAAGTGTTGTGGCGGTTGCAAATGCCCGCGCGCGTCTCCGGGTGTCCCCCCCCCCCCCTCACGGACGGCGCCCGCCGCACCGGGGGGGAAGCAGACGCGTCGGGTCTACGGAGTGGATGTAGCTGTGGGTTTGGCCCGGATGTTGCTCCGGGTGTTCCTATGGGCTGACCTAACACAACCGGTGGATAGGTCCCTTGGTCAAAGCCCGTCCGTGGGAAGTCAAAGGGTAGATCCGTGGTCAACCGCTCTGTGGTTAGGCGGGGACGGGGCCACAGGGGTAGCAATGCCACCGGGCGTCGCACCAGCCCCTCATACATGCAGGTGGTGTGGTGGCATGTCCGAAGAGGCGCACGCGTCTCGGGTGCCCCCCCACACGGGCGCGCCCGCCCGGCTTTGGAGAAGCAAACGGACGTCGGGTCTACGGAGGGATCTTGCTGTGGGTGTGGCCGGATGTTGCTCTAAAGTGTACGTATGGGCTGACCTAACATGACCGGTGGATAGGCCCACCGTCAAATCCCGTCCGTGGGAAGTCAAAGGGTAGATCCGTGGTCAACCGCTCTAGGGTTAGGCGGACGGGGCCCCGGGGTAGCAATGCCACCGACCGTCGATCGTGCCCTCATACATGCGGGGTGGTGTGGTGGCATGTCCGAAGAGGCGCACGCGTCTCCGGTGTGGCCCCCCTCACGGACGGCGATGACACACGTAGTAGACGCTCTGCGGAAACGATGCGGCGTGAATATTATTAAATACTCGAGCGCGATAAAATCATGAGTTTTTACATGACGTGGGCACATGTGCTATAGGACCGATGGTAATTTTTCATAATTTTTCGTGATGGAGAAGTATCTGAACACTTCCTCTACGCGGATTGCTCTTCGCGCTTCACGACCTGTGGCCGCGGCCTCGGGCCAGCATACCGTCAAATCTTGCGAGGCGGCCTCTCACAAGTCCGGAAGTGTTGTGGCGGTTGCAAATGCCCGCACGCTGCCTCCGGGTGTCCCCCCCCTCACGGACGGCGCCGCCGCCGCACCGGAGGGGGGAAACGGACGCGCCGGGTCTACACGGAGTGGATGTAGCTGTGGGTTTGGCCCGGATGTTGCTCCCGGTGTCCTCCGGGCCGAATCGACACAACCGGTGGAGAGGTCCACTGGTCAAAGCCCGTCCGTGGGAAGTCAAAGGGTAGATCTCGTGGTCAACCGCCTGTGGTTAGGGCGGACGGGGCCCTGGGGTAGTAATGCCACCGAGCGCCGCACCGCCCCTCATACATGCAGGTGGTGTGGTGGCATGTCCGAAGAGGCGGCACGCGTCTCGGTGTGCCTCACACGGACGGCGCGCCGCCCGCACTGGAGGGGGAAACAGACGCGTCGGGTCTACACGGAGTGGATGTAGCTGTGGGTTTGGCCGGATGTTGCTCCGGGTGTCCCTATGGGCGAACCGACACAACCGGTGGAGAGGTCCTTTGGTCAAAGCCCGTCCGTGGGAAGTCAAAGGGTAGATCTCGTGGTCAACCGCTCCGAGGTTAGGCGGGGACGGGGCCCAGGGGTAACAATGCCACCGGACCGTCGATCGGGCCCTCATACATGCGGGGTGGTGTGGTGGCATGTACGAAGAGGCGCACGCGTCTCGGGTGTGGCCCCCCTCACGGACGGCGATGACACACGGTAGTAGGCGTTCTGCGGAAGCGCGCGGCGTGAATATTATTAAATACTCGGAGCGCGATAAAATCATGAGTTTTTACATGGCGTGGGCACATGTGCTATAGGACCGATGGTAATTTTCATAATTTTTCGTGATGGAGAAGTATCGAACACTTCCTCTACGCGGATTGCTCTTGGCGTCTCACGACCGTGGCGGCGGCCTCCGGGCCAACATACCGTCAAATCTTGCGTGGCGGCCTCTCACAAGTCTGGAAGTGTTGTGGTGGTTGCAAATGCCCGCACGCGTCTCGGTGTCCCCCCCCCGGACGGACGCGCCGCCGCACCGGCTTTGGAGAAGCAGACGCGTCGGGTCTACGGAGTGGATGTAGCTGTGGGTTTGGTCCGGATGTTGCTCCGGGTGTCCCTATGGGCGAATCGACACAACCGGTGGAGAGGTCCACTGGTCAAAGCCCGTCCGTGGGAAGTCAAAGGGTAGATCTCGTGGTCAACCGCTCCAGGTTAGGCGGGGACGGGGCCCAGGGGTAGCAATGCCACCGGGCGCCCCACCCCCTCATACATGCAGGTGGTGTGGTGGCATGTCAGAAGAGGCGGCGCGCGTCTCCGTGGTGTCGGGCGGCGCCTTCCGTGAGGGGCCACACCGGAGCCCCAAGACAGCGTGCGCATGCATGAACACTTTCACATATGCATCGGGACCCGTGCGATGTTTGATGACATAGCTACACCCGAATCCCTCCACCAACCGAATTCCTTTCGTGTCGACCGTTTCCCCCTCCGTGACACGGCGATAGCGATGTTAAGTAACGAGGGCAATCGATATACCATCGGGTATGTTTTTTAGATAAAGCATAATTATCATATACAAAACAAAAATTAAAATAAAGTAAAAATAAAAAACAGAGTAAAAATAAAAAAAAAAAATAAAGTAAATTAAGCGTATGCGACGGCCAGGCCGTCGGCATACCTGTGCACTACGGAGGTTGTCCCACGGATCGTTGGCGTGGCGTGGCACACGGATCGCCGGCGTGGCGAGAGGGCCTATGCCGACGGCTTGGCCGTAGGCATACCTCTGCCACTGATATGCCGACGGCCGCCGTTACTGCCCGTCGGCGTAGGGTCAACGCCGTCAAATGGTCAGCGCTGACCGGGCAGGTGGGCCACGGATATGCCGACGGCCTTCCCTATGCCGACGGGCCCCGTAGGCGTAACTCAGGCGGTCCCGACGGCCTTGTCTATGCCGACGGCCCCGTCGGCATAGATTTGGCCGTCGGCAACCCCAGTTTTTCTGGTAGTGATCACTGGCCTTTCATGGTTTCCAGGATCAAACTGGAGCAGGTAGGCTTCATCCCTGCCAGCACAAAGAGGTTAACTAACATGTTTTATCCTCCTCGGAAAGAAAAAAGAAGAACGATTGCACCTGAATCGGATGGGGTTTTCCCCCCTCTTGCTGACTGACCCAAATTGAGTTGAGTTGTCAAGACAAATTGCATCAATGGTTATACATGAAACAAATTGCGTGAACATAGATATATAGGTTAACTGACTGCCTCAGGCACCCTGAAGCCAGCAAACTGTGCTAAGGGGAATGGGTCTCCCCTGCCACTTGAGCTGAGCTCAACTTGCTGAAGAAAGTAACAGGTACCCAGTGTTCTGTAGCGCACTCACTAATCAAATGATTATAAATACAACAAGTGGCCCGATCGAGCTGCCGGCCTAAGCTATAGTTAATAGGAAGCAAGTCCCGATTTTTTCATGTTTGGGTCTTACTTGATCGGTGGTTAACTGAAACTACTGGTGGTTCTGAAAAAATCGAGACCAGCCACAAAACAAAAAGTACTGGTCCTCTTTCCATGTATACTTTTCGTATGCTGTGGAACGAAAAGTATACATGGAAAGAGGACCAGTACGCGGACTATCTTAAGTAGCTTGTTGTGGAACGGAGATGAGCTGCTCGCTCCTCCATCTGCCATTTCCGACCAATATGAGTAAGCTTGCGCTCCTCATTCGAGCAACCGCACTACTCCTTTGCCTACTCATCTCCCAAGCAACATCCACTTCCCATGGTCAATCTCAAGTGAGCGTCTCAGGAGCCTGCATCAGCAGCGAGCGAGATGCGCTCCTGTCCTTCAAGGGAAGCCTCCTCGACCCTGCTGGCCATCTCTCGTCATGGCGCCATGGCGACGACTGTTGTCAATGGAAGGGAGTTCGGTGCAGCAACCCAACTGGCCGTGTAATCAAGCTCAACCTCCGCAACATCGACATGGATACCTACGGCTATCCAAACAAGAGCAGATCACTGAGCTTGTCGGCAGGAGAGACGAGCTCCTCTTTGGCTACTTTGCAACACCTGAGGTATCTTGATCTGAGCGGTAATGACTTCACCGGCACAAGCATACCTGTTTTCATGGGTTGCCTCGGCAACTTAAGGTATCTCAACCTCTCGTGGGCATTTTTCAGTGGGATCATGCCTTCCCAACTTGGGAATCTCTCCAAGTTGCAATATCTTGATGTCAGTGGTAATTTTGGAGGTCTTCTAAATCAAAAAAAAAAAATTCGAGGTCTTCAAGTAGTGGATCTTGCATGGTTGCCACGCCTCGCTTTGTTGACTCATCTTGACATGAGCTTTGTGCATCTTAGTTCTGTGAAGGACTGGTTTCACACGGTTAACATGCTTCCTTCTCTTAAAGTGCTTCGTTTGCCCGGATGTGGCCTTAATAGTACCATGTCTGCTAGTAGTTTACACTCCAAGTCCAACCTCACACATCTCGAGGTCCTTAATTCTGATAACTACTTCTTTGGCACTTCATTCAAGGACAACTGGTTTTGGAACCTCACAAGCCTCAAGGAGCTCTACCTCTTTGGTTGCGGCTGGAATGGGTCCATTCCCAATGAACTGAGAAACATGAAGTCCCTTCAGGTCTTAAACTTGGGTTGGAACAATCTTGAGGGTTTGCTACCAACCAATTTAGAAGATCTGTGTGATCTGAAAGTACTGATATTGGATGGTAACAACATTAATGCAAACATGTGTGAGTTCCTAGATCGACTGCCAAGGTGCTCACAGAATATATTGCAAAAGTTGTCATTAGCCGAAACAAATATGACCGGAAATCTACCCGTTTGGATTGGGACCATGACAAATCTCAGTGTTCTTCAAGCATCTTCCAACATGTTGACTGGCCCTCTACCCGTAGGAGTTCGAGCACTTGGTAATTTGGAGTTTGTGGACCTCAGCTACAATAACTTCAATGGTGTGATCTTCAAAAAACATTTTGCAAATTTGGGTAATTTGAAGCATTTAGACCTCAGCTATAATAAATTAAATAGTGTGCTCACAGAGGAGGATTTTGCAGGACTATTGAATTTAGAGTATCTAGACTTGTCATACAACTCTTTGAAATTAGCTATCAACCAAAAATGGGTTCCTCCATTTAGATTGAAGTTTGCTGGTTTTCGTTCATGCGATCTTGGACCTCATTTTCCAGAGTGGCTCAAATGGCAATCTGACATTGATGTTCTTGTTCTTGGAAATTCAAACCTGGATGATGTTATTCCCGATTGGTTCTGGGTGACATTTTCCCAAGCTTCATTCTTACATGCAGCAGGAAACAAGTTGCATGGCTCATTACCAGAAAATTTACAACACATGGCAGCTGACCATATATACCTTGGGTCCAACAAGCTTACAGGTCAAGTCCCATTGCTCCCAATAAACATATCCCGCCTGAACCTGTCCTCGAACTCTTTCTCAGGGTAATTGCCATCAAACCTCAAAGCTCCACTTTTGGAAGAGTTGTTGCTTGCAAATAATCAAATTAGAGGCATGGTCCCATCATCTATATGCCAATTGACTAGTTTGAAACGGTTGGACTTATCAGGAAACAAGTTAACAGGAGATGTTATGCCATGCTTCATGGACTCAGGTGCAAACTCTGCAAATCAGTTTGGCTCCCATATGTTAAGTTTAGCCTTGAACAACAACGATCTCTTTGGTGAATTCCCAAAATTTCTTCAAAGTGCGTCACAGTTAAAATTCCTCGATCTTTCATACAATAGGTTTTCTGGAGGATTACCAAAGTGGTTACCCGAGAAAATGCCACAACTGCAGATCTTGAGGTTGAGGTCCAATATGTTCAGCGGCCATATTCCGGACAATCTCACTTGCATTGTTAGCCTTCATTATTTGGACATATCAGGCAACAATATATCAGGAAACATACCACGGTCACTATCAGACTTGAAAGCAGTGACGACAGTAATATCTGAGAGCACTGCAGAGGATTACAACTTCGAAGAGAGCATGCCAGTAATCATGAAAGACCAAAAGCGGGACTATAACTTCCAAATCTACAAGCTATTAGTGAACCTTGATTTGTCAAGCAATAGTTTAACAGGACATATTCCAGAGGGGATAAGTTTACTAATTGGGCTCACCAATTTGAATTTATCAAGTAACCAGTTGATGGGAGAAATCCCAAATCAGATCGGTGATTTAAAGTATTTGGAGTCCCTGGACCTGTCCTACAATGAGTTCTCAGGTGCAATCCCATCAAGTTTGTCAGCTCTAACTTCTTTAAGCCATTTGAACTTGTCATACAACAATTTATCAGGTGCAATACCATCCGGACCACAGCTACAAATTCTTGACAACCAGATGTATATATACAGCGGCAACCCTGGTCTTTGTGGTCCTCCTCTCTCCAGGAACTGTTCAGCAAATGATGCACATCAAAGCGGCCTTGAAGATATGAACCTTATGTCATCAGTTTACCTTGGCACGAGCATAGGATTCGTGGTGGGTCTTTGGATAGTGTTCTGCACCATGTTAATGAAGAGAACCTGGAGGGCTGGCTACTTCCAATTTATTGATATGATATATGACAAGGTTTATGTGCAAGTGGTTGTGAGGTGGGCTCGCCTGATGAAAAATGCTCAAGACGATGCACCATGAGCAAGAAGTGCCCAATTTCACTGCAAGCGAATTGTTTGAGACTTGCATCTAAATATATTTATTCGGTTTTCTGTACTTTTGCACTGTATCCGTATTTGTAGTTTTTTCCCCAATGATACGGGATGCATCATGATATGTATTTGTAGCTTTAAGTGGATATTGGATGTGTTGTAAACACTTAATGCAATTTGTATGTTTCTACCCTACCAAATGAAGCGTGCAGGTATTGTTGGATTATTTAAGCTGAAGTTGGGAAAATTATTTGTACTGCAAGGAGAAACATATACAACCCATAAAAGAATGGTCGCGGCATATGCCTGTTTCATCATATTGGATGTACCTTGATTTTAAATGAACTATTGATGTGTTGAAGTTGCCATCTTGCTTCTCTGCAAGTCTTACGGTTGCACTGATGGTTGGATCATATGGATGTCGACTGAACGTATGTTCAGTTTACACCAATGGAACTAGTGGATTCAGAAGAAAAGAATGCTCATCCCTGAGGCCTCAACTATGTAATGGTCACACAGACGATGACGCCGACCTTGGCCTCGTCGATCTGACTCTGAAGCAAACTCGCTGCCATGAACTGTCCGCCTTGTTTCGCCGACGATCTTCCATCCAATTCTCATGGAAACACTTCATTCATTCATTCATTCATTCATTCATACATTCAAAAGAATAACTGAGATTGCCATGATCTCACGAGAAAGAAGAGAGCAGAGTTGAGGTCGCCATTTTACATGTTCAGTTTACGCCCATGTTGTTGTTGATCGCAAAAACAATAATAATCAGGGATTCAGTTGAGAGGAGACAAAAGTGTTGATTAATCTAAGTATTCACCAATCCTGCAACCTCAAAAATTAATTAACTGAGCGAGGTGAGATTAGCAAGCTCATGGCTTTGTCCAGTTAGTAGTATATACTCTATGTTGTAATCGGCTGGCCATGCATGAGTAATGCAGAGGAGCAAACACATGTTCAGTTCCATTTTCTGTAGCAAATCTTGTTACAGAGTTGTGATTCCCTGCATCCTGCTGCATGTCAAAGTTCGTTATTTATATTAAGGGAGTGATGTCACTGGACTGGAGTCGTCCTCTCAAATTATTTGGGAAGTTTCTTCTTTTAAGCATTTTGCTAAGCAAAGCATTACTACTTAATTGCAGGTTCAGTTTTCCTTTTTCATCTTTTCTTGATGGTCTATTCTCTGTCGAGAATGTTTACCGCATACGCCTGTTTCACCACTATGCATGGAGAATGTTTGATTTGAAATGATGTGGTGATGTGTTCAAGTTGGCATGTTGCTTGTTTGCAAGCCTTAGACTTGTACTTGATGTTTGGATTGGAACATATGGTGTGGACTCAATCTATGTCGAGATTGCAACAATTAAACTGGATTCAGATGGCGTCGACCTCGGCACGGCCCCTACTCATCAATCTGACCCTGAAGCAAACGCGCTGGCATGAAGTGTCCCCCTTCCTTCACTGATGGTCCTGCCATCGAATTCACAAGAACCAAGAGAGCAGAATTGAAGTTGCCTGTTTATTTGCAGATAATCACCGATGTCTCTGTTCTTCGCAAAATCAATCGGAGATTCAGTTTAAAGGGACCACAAGTGTTGATTAGCAAGTAGATGACTAAGTCGGCTCTGCTCCGTAGTCTGTACAACACTAATTATTTTCAGAAGATCGACGTTAATCATGACTAACAAGTTCACGACAGTAAGCTTTATCTTTGGTAAATACAGGTGTTTTGTGCTGCGTGCGAGAGAACAATTTGTAATGTACTGCAGAATAATTCTTGTGGCATGGAGACCAGAGAGAACAATTGTGTACTCCCTCCGTCCCATAATGTAAGACGTTTTTTAACACTAGTATAGTGTTAAAAAACGTCTTACATTATGGGGCGGAGGGAGTAGATGACAACTGTCAACTGTTAGTTCAAATGATGGATCTCATGTGCTGCATTTTGCATTTCATACTGTTCTACTAATTACTGCATTTTGTAGCATCTTCTTACAGGGTCGATTCACAAGTCCCCTGCATCCCACAAAGTTCTCTCTCTTTGGTCGTTTGTGAATCGTAATCACCGAAAAAGTTACTGCTTGACGAGGAATACAAATAGCAGCATGTGATGGTCCAAGTATGGACCGGTTATACATACATACATACATACATACATGAGGTACATACATACATCATGATTTGTTACATCATCATACCTAAAAAAGGTAATATGCATATGTCCAAGGAACTAGTAAGACTGAACTAATCGTCACATTTTAAGAATTTAAGAAAAATACATTTTCCTAGTGCCATGGAAGGAAAGCGCCATTCATCCTGACAGTCAGTGGAGACGCTGTCAAGTTCAAACTGAGAGCCCAGTAAAAGTTGCCTGCTTTGCATGCAGCTTCAGACATGCTCTTCTTCTTCTTCTTCATCACAAAATCAACCAGACATTCAATTCAGAGGGAAGAATTACTGCTCGTAAATGATAATTCGACTAACCAACAAAGGATTCAGATATTAGCAAATAAATGAACCGACCATCTCTGCTCTGATTGGATTTTTCTCGGCCAAAGAATAAAACCGATTATTATCAGAGCAAACTTTGTGATAGACATTCAGGCGCGTCTATTTGTGGTGTTTCCTACATCAAACTGTTGACGCTTCGCACAGGTCTTTTTTTTGGTTGCTTTCTCTATTGGTTTTCCCCTTTTTTATGTTTTTTATTTTTCTTCTAGCTTTTTTTCACAAAAAATCACAAATTTCAGAAAATGTTCAAAACTTGTTCGCAAATTTCAAATATTGTTTATGTTTCAAGAAAATGTTCACAAATTTTAAGAAATGCTTATTTGCAAATTTGAAAAAATGTTCGTGTTTTCATATTCTTTCACAAACTAGAAAACTGTTCGGGTTTTCAAATAATTCATAATTTTCAACAATATTTGCATTTAAAAAATAAAACTTCAAAAACTATTTGAAGTTTTAGAAGTTGTTTTGGAATTTAAAAATTATTTGATTTTTTTAAATGTTCAAGTTTTTAAAAGGTGTTTGAAATTACGAAAATTTCATGATTTCTAAAATTGTCTCTAAACTTTTTGTACTTTCCTTTGTAACTGCAGCCTTGTTCTTTTTTGCTACTGTAGTTGGTTGGATTCGCTGCAGTAGCCGGTTTGATCGCTAGAAAACTCATCCAATTTTGCTACAGCGCCCAGTGGATTGGCTCAGTCAAAAAGAGCGTAAGGCAGGTGGTTTGTTTATATATCTCTGCCACAAAGAGCGTAAGGCAGGTGGTTTGCTTATATATCTCTCGTAGCCACAGCCTTGTGTTTTTTGTTTTTGATTTTGCCTTTTTTTACGCTTGTTTGGCCCTTCAAATATTCTTAACAAATATATTACAAAAGAACTTTACATAAAACCTTCGAATAAAAATGTTAACCATGCGTTTGAAATGTGTATAGAGAAAATATTTCTCGTGTATATGAAAAAATATACAATGTGTGCGAAAAAAATTGATTATGTATTTAAAAATGTAATCAAGTATTTCAAAATAAATAAATATGGTTCTACTAAATTTTTGAAAAATGTTAAATGTTTACAGAAAAATGTTGACCATGTATTAAAGAATGTTAATATTGCATGGGGAAAAGTTTTTCAAACACTTGAAAAAGTTACCTGTGTATAGAAAACACGTTAACCATGAATTAAAAATATGTTAAGATTGTATTTGAATTTTTTCATCCATCATTTGAAAAATGTGAAAATGTACATAGAAAAATATTGACCATGTGTTCAAATGTAAATCTTGTGTTTGATATTTTTAATTAAGCATTTGAATTTTTCCCAAAAATGTGTATGGATTATTTTTGACCATGTACTGAAAGAATATTAAGCATGTATTTGAAAAGACTAAACATGTATTAGAGAAATGTTCTTCACGTATACAAAAATCTAGAATAAAAACTAAAAGAAACAAAGAAAAATTGAAAAACTATTAAACCAAAATAAATAAATAAAGGAAATCAAAGAAACAAGTATGGAAGCGTGAAATACAGTGAAAATCGATAAAGAAATTGATGAAAATCGACAAAGAAAATGAAGAACCCAATAAAAAGAAAACAAAGCGAATGAAATAACCAAAGAAACCAATGAAAAGAATGGAGCAGTGAAAAACCTAGAAGCAAACAAAGAAATCAGAAGCAAAACAAGAAAGGAACACATATAATTGTAGAAAAATGAGTAAAATGGGTAGAAAAGATTAAGAAAAACCAGTGAAAAGAGAGAAAGAAACAATAAAACCAAGAAACCAGTGAAAACGAAGCAAAATGAAGAAAAACATATCAAAACTATAAAACAGGAGAAACTAGTGAGGAAAATAAAGAAAACCCGTAAAAAATAACCAAGCGAAAGCAGCGAACGAAGCGGAATGAATGAACTCGATGGAAAAAACTAGTGAACAGGGGAAACAGACGAAACTGGGTTGGCCCAATAGCTATATCACAGAGGGGAAGGCTTCGGCGAGAATGAAGAAACACTCGCCTGAAGCAACATATAGTCCTGGCGTTCATGAGCGGGGTTGGTTATGTGGGCCTTTTCCCACCTGATTTTCCAAAGTTGGTCCTTTGGTAGTTTTTTATTTTATAAATTATACTCATAAATTTTTATAAATAATTTGACAGGTATAAAGATGTCCATGAAATTTACATATTTTGTATGTGCAGCTTTTTGGAAACAAATAATGACATATAAAAAATTTACATATCATTGTAAAAAATACAGACATTAAAAAATTAAACACATGATTTCAAAAATTGTCATCAATATGAAAGGGTTCACTATTTTTTTTATGAAAAAACTTATACATTTTTTGAAAAAGGGAAAAGAAAAAATTTATGAAAAAATAATATAATATAAGGGCGTCCTCCCACTCCACGCTTCATAAATATCTGGAGCAGATCCCAGCCGAACGGAATAGGGTTGAGAAGCTGGTTTCGCGAAGCTGAGATCGATCCTAGTGCAAAAACGTGGAGCTCCACCGATTGAAAAAGCTAGAGTTTGCTCTATTTACAACATCCTGCCACCGCTAAAGATACCGGTTCGCTGAGTACGCTCGAAAAATAGAACATATCGCTCCTGTAGCGATCCCCCTCGCCTCGTTATGCACTTGTCGGCCCTAATTGGGCTGTCTCCAGCCGGCCCAGTCTGCCCTCCTAATCGGGCTGCAACGTTTGAGAAGCTGCCGATGCAGCAGAACGCATCTCTGATCGCTACCTGGAGTTAGAAGTTACGAAGAGAAGTTGGATATGGGAAGTTTTGTGAAGCTAGAGGACATCCGAACAGGCCCTAAGTACTATCAAATATGAAAGAGTGGAAATTTTATAAACAGAACAAAATACACTAAAATGAGGAAAAACCTGGCATTTAGGAGAGAAAAAAAGAATAAAAACCACTTCCGCCCTTGCTACTACTCCCTCCGTTCCTAAATAATTGTCTTTCTAGAGATTTCAACAAGTGATTACATACGGAGCAAAATGAATGAATTTACACTCTAAAACATGTCTACATACATCCGTATGTTGTAGTCCATTTAAGATGGCTAGAAAGACAAATATTTAGGAACGGAGGGAGTAGGTTGCAGCTCACATACATTGGCTCGGGCTAACCCCTACTGGCAATAAGTGAGATTTGCCAAAAAACAAATGTGCAGACATCTTGCCAAAAAAACATCTTGCAGCCCGTGAAAGCAACAATTAAGTTGTCCAGCAATAGGAGATGGACAAGTGCATCTAGAACGATTATCTACATCTAGAAGAGATAGGGAGAAAACTCTGGGAGAGATCCATGGACACAGTTGTCGGTTCAGCTGTGTTGTGATGCCTATGTGGACCACTGAAGAGAAGAATCTCGTCTATTATTATCTGGGTCAGCTTCCTCCAAACCAGTGTAGGGAGATTAGGAGTCTCATCTATTATTACCGAATGTCCAAAAATCTTATTGAAATACCGAATGTCCAAAAATCTTATTGATTCGAAAAAAAATGATTGAAGATGAATAGATCAAAAGTTTCTTGCAAAAAAAAAAAATTATGACCATGAGGACAATTTTTTTTCACTTTTCCTTTTATTTGCGAGTTTGCTAATAATTCAAGCTTTCAAATACGTTAAACAGCATGCATTCACCGGCTAAGAGCATTTTGACAGAGGATATGACATGTCGGTCCCGCATGTCAGGACTGAGGTGGCCATGGGGGGTCCCACCTGTCAGTTATGTCCATCGTCTCCAATCCTTTCCCCACTTCATTCCTCTCGTCCCCTCTGACCAGCCGCCGGACGCCGCCCCGCATCCGAATCCCACCCACCGCGGAAGCCCTCGCGCCCGCCGAAAGAAACAAAGCTGATTGATAAATCTATTTAACAATGTGTTGGTAATGCCTATTGACTGGCTGTGATCGAGGAAACAATTAATATTGTAGTTGCGTGGAGACTAGGGTAATATTTGTGGTTATATCTGCGCGTTGTAACCTGAAGGAAGAATATGTGAACATAATAGCAATGAGGGGCAGATTGAGTCGTGTACGGTCAGGTGTTTGGGCAGACTGAATTTACGCAGTCGATTGTAGCCGTTGTTAGGATACCTCGCTGTGTTGATATTTATAGGAGAAGAGAAGAGCAGAGTGTGTACTCGGGAGCTGTCGTTTGCTGCATTTTGCATTTTGAGTGCTGTCCCTAGCACTTGCTGTAGGTTGCATATAGACTCCTATCTTATTATTAAGATCCCGATCTTATTATTAAGATTTGTTGTTTTGAAGTACAAAACTGCGTTGTTTTGGGTTGCTCTGTTCAGGGAGTAGTATTGCTTTTATAAATTTTCTCGTGTTGGTTCCTCTGAATCTGAAGGTAAACTGGGCAAGTGCTTCTATGTTTTAATTTGCTCAGGACAAGAGGTTGATCTGTTCAGTTAGCAGTAGGTTTTGTAAAATTTCCTCATGCATCTTGAATTGCCATAATAATGTTAACTAATTGTTCGTTTCTCCATTCTCTTGAGTTTGTCTTTCTATATGCCACTGGTCCATGATTTTTTAGGTTGCCGTGTTCGATGTTGGCTTCACCACTAGTCGCTTCCCTTGTTTAATCGATTTGTTGAGCCTGTTCTAGTACTTGTGCTGGATTTCCATCCCGATGCACCGTGTACTTGTTGTTGCCCCATTGCCAGACTGTTTTTTATTATCCTTGATTGATTCCCCTAGTACTAGTACTAGTTCATGATATTTTTGATACTGATTTTTTTCAGGAACATTGACAACACGTACTGGTCCATGATATTTCTCAGGAACATTTCAAGAACTATTTGTTACTCGAATGGATCCGCTACTGAAACTGACATACGAGTTATTGAAATTGATGTGATATTTGAAATTGATCTGTGCAATTCACTGAAATATATGTAATTACTTCCCTGTAATATATTTGGATGTGGTGGTGCAAGTTATGAAACAAATTTATGTGAAGTTTACATTTCAATCTGGTGAAACTGAATTGCTTCAGTGTGTGGAAGTGTTATATATTTCTCAAAACGATTGGAATGATTTTCAGCGAGATATGAATTGAAATAGCTATGTTTAGATGAGCTGTGAAAATATGAAATGACTTCTCTGAAATATATTTGTAATTCAGTGAGATAAATTATGAAATTAGTTCCCTGAAATATATTTCAATCTTGTGTCGCAAGTTGTGAAACTAATTTCTATGAAAATATACGAAATTACTTGTCTGAAATATGAAACTGCTATTTCTCATACTTATAACTTATTATTTCAGTGAGATATGTATTTCAGTGAGATATGTCTGGGGGAGGTAATCCTTTTTGAACAGGATCATCCATTTCTTGATCATCAAGAGGATACGTCTCCAAACCTGTTTAATATCAGACCAGATAGCATTTTTAAACACATGTGCATTTCTAGTTTTCCAGATGCCCCACAATATACAAGCACAGATGGAATTCAAAGCACATTGTTTCTTGCTAGCAGGCCAAAATCTTGCTACAGATAGGTAGTCTTGCCCTACAGGAATTTTAAAGAAAGCAGACACATCCTTCCAGATGTTTTTAGCTACAGCACACCCAAAAAAGAGGTGGTCAATGCTTTCATTGTCAGTGCAAAACTCATCAAAGGTTTTCCCATGTGTCTCTTATCCAAGTTATCCCTGGTCATTAATTTGTTGTGTGCCAGGAGCCAGAGAAAGATTTGCACTCTGGGTGGGGAGACAATAGACCAGACAGAAGGTATATAAATGGGCTGAACCCCCCTGAAGTTAATGATGCTGTATAAGGAGGTAGTAGTATACACCCCCTTAGAGTCATATTGCCAAACGAGTGCATCATCTCCCCCATTGTAAGAGGCACTACGAAGGATCTGCTCGATGCACACCCAGGAATCTAGCATTTTATCAGTAAAAGTCCTCCTAAAGGTCAGTTTAATGGTGTTACCATCCCATACATCAGAGAGGGTAACACATTGCTGATCACAAATAGTGTAAAGAGGCCAGAATTGGACAGAAAGGGGGGAGGTGCCAAACCAGGTATCTTCCCAGAAGTTAATTTTCTTCCCATCCCTACCTTCCATCTATATCCAAATTTCAGGGCTTTACAGGCCCAGAGCACTCCTTGCCAGAATTTAGATGGGTTAGGAGTTTTACTAGCAAAGATATTTGGGGAGTTCTTGATATACTTCTTGTCAACTATGTTTCTCCAGATCTTGCCTTCATCTATAATATACCTTTTAACCTAGTTCCCCAGGAGGCACAAGTTTACATCCCTGAGGTTGGGCACCCCCAAACCCCCATGCTCTTTTTTCATACACACTAGGTGCCAGTTGGCCAGATGTAGTTTCCTATTCCCTTCAAAATCATTCCACAGGCAATGAGCTAACTGAGTGTTAATCAAGTCAAGTGCCCATTTAGGGAATTTGAAGAAGGAGAGAAGGTATACAGGGATGCTAGAAAGGCAGGCTTTAATAAGAGTAAGCCTAGCAGCATAAGACATGAGTTTCATTCCCTCTCCAGCCAGCCATCCTCTTAAGGATTTTGTCTATAATAGGCTGGATGTCTTCTCTCCTCAGCTTATCATAGTGGAGAGGGACTCCTAAGTATTTTATAGGCAATTTCCCTATAACACAGCTAAAAGTGTCAGCAAAACTTGCAGATCTGTCTGCATCCATCCCTAAGGTAATGAGCTCGCTCTTACTATAATTGATCCTCATGCCTGACACTTGTTCAAAGCATTGAAGGATAGTTTTCATGTTACTGGCCTTATCTAGATTGTCTTCTAAGAAGAGGATGGTGTCATCTGCATATTGGAGGCAGATGACCCCACCAGGGAGAAATTCAGGGCAGAGCCCACTGATCAGGTCCCTCTGAGCAGCTTTATACAACATTCTGGTAAGGACATCTACTACAAGGTTAAAAAGTAATGGGGAGACAGGGTCCCCTTGCCTAAGTCCTTTGCCAGTGACAAAGAAGTTGCCTTCTACTCCATTAATTCTACAGAGCCCCCATGAGTAATCTGTTTGATCCAATGGATCCATTTGGGACAGAAGTTTCACCTGGAGAGGATTTCAAGCAGGAATTCTAAATCTACCTTGTCAAAAGCCTTCTCATAGTCTAATTTAAGCACAACTGCAGGAGTTTTAGAGCTATGCACAGAGTGAAAAATCTCATGAGCAGTCACTACACTTTCTAGGATGTACCTGCCTTTTATAAAAGCAGTTTGATTGCTAGAAGTAAGAAAGTGCATGAGCTTAGCAAGCCTGTTGGTGAGCACTTTGGTGAAGATCTTAAAACTGTAGTTAAGCAGGCTGATAGGCCTAAATTTTTTCATAGAGGTAACATCTTTCTCTTTAGGAATGAGGGAAAGGATGGCAAAGTTTAACCTATAGATATCTTGTTTGCCAGCATGGAAATCGTCAAAAAGGGCCATGAGGTCTTTTTTGATGACTTCCCAAAATTCTTGATAGAACATAAAGGACAAGCCATCAGGCCCCGGTGCCCCATCAGAGTAGGAACCAAAGACTGCTTCCTTCACCTCTTCTTCAGAAAAAGGGGGTTGGAGCATGTCATTATCCTTATTAGAAACCTTATCAGTTTCATTAAAGAAATCTTCCTTCAAGGTGAAATTCCTTTTACTCTCTTTCCTAAAGAGATCCTTATAAAAATTGGTAGCAACATCTAGGATATCCTTAGTGTCAGTCACCACACCTGTGGGACCTTCCAAGAAGTGAATGAGGGTCTTCCTCCTCCTCTGGTTAGCAACAGCCTGGAAATACCTGGTGTTTCTATCACCCTCTAAGATTTCTCTATCCCTAGCTCTTTTTCTAGCTTTTGTTTCCTCAACTAGCCAAAAATTTTGGAGTTCCTTATGGATATCATGCATTCTAGCAGCATCAACATCAAAGAGGTCACTAGTTTCAGCCTCAATGTCAAGTGCATCAAATTCCATAATGAGAGTACTTTTAACTTTCCTAATTCCAGCTCTAATGTTATTACTCCAACCTTTAGCAAATTTCCTAAACCTTCTAGTCTTCTCCTGCCAAATGTCTAGAGGGGAGGTACTTTTGACACGAGCATTCCAATTTTTAGCAGCCAGCTCCTTAAAATTGTCAATGAGGAGCCACCACTTTTCAAATTTGAAAAACTAGAGGCCTTGCGTACAGCGCCAACCCCTGAGTCCCAAAGCAAAGGGGTATGGTCACTGCAAACCCTAGGGAGGGCCTGAGATGAGTTGAGGGAAAAAAATCTCATCTAGCTCAGTGGTACAAAAAAATTCTATCTATAGTGGACATGACAAGGTCATCCTGGTTGTTGGCCCAGGTAAATTGCCTGCCAAACATTTTTATTTCTAGCAGGCTCCAAATTTCTATCCATGCATTGAATTTATCACACCATTTCTGGTCTACTTTTCCATTGTTTTTGTCACTATGATACCTAGTAAGATTGAAATCTCCACCAGTCAAAGTGGGAGTGTCAACCTCTAGCAGGAGAGAGTGAAGTTCAGAAATAAACTCCTCCTTGCCTTCCTCATAAGGGGAGCCATATACAGCTAGCACCCTAATCTTCTTCTGTGTAGATTTCAAAGTAAGAGTACAGGACACTGAGAACTTCTTGGCATCCCATTTCAAAATGTCAAAGATATCTAAGTCTACTCCATCAAAATCCCCCCTGCAGTACCCAAGGCAGGGAGGTGATGCCAATCAAAGCATTTATTGCCACTAATGGATTTCAGAAAGGCAGTAGAGAGATCCTCTTTCTTGGTTTCCTGAAAGGCAATGATGTCTGCTTTGGTTTTATTTAAAGTATCGTTAATATGGGGCTTTTTACCAAACGTGGTGATTCCCCTGATATTCCAAAATAGGCATTTCATCTAGATCTTTTTGTCCTGGGGTGCTTGCCCCGCCCATATTTGGCTACATGTGCCCACAGCGCGCTGTGATCTAAATATTCACTATCAATCCCTTTTAGCCCCGGGGGGGGGGGGTGCAGGGAGGACTACAGTTACCAACATCCTCTGAAAGCAAATTGTCTGGGAGCAAATGCTCTACTCTCTCCAGAAATGCACTAGGTTCTGCAGCCCCATTAGAGCATGGGGACTGCCTGTGGGTGGTGAAAGCAACTAGGTATTCTTCTACTTGAGGAAAAGAACCAGGGCTAGGGTGACAGCTGGGGCTGTCATTAGTGCCAACTAGAGCAAGAGGGTCAAATATAGTACTACTAGCTACATTATCACTAGGGTGCTTTGCAGCAGAGGTAGAATGATCAACATTATCTACAGCTACGTTAACAAGACTAGGGGGACAACTATAGCTGTCAGTAGTACTCCTAACGATGGGCAAATCTTCCCCTACTTTAACTAGAGAACAATCAATTTCCACTCCTATTTGATCAGCAATACTTAAAAACTTTGGGTCATTGAAACGTTCAAAAGAGTTTTTAAGAATGGAACCTTTAACTAAAGCTTTATCTTTTCCAAGGTTCTGCACAGCTTTGTTATCCATGGCTATTTCCAACATAGTCCTTCCTCCCAGATCGACCCTGGTGCTCCTCCTTTCTGGAATGATGGGCCCCCAAGTGTTTTCCCCTGATTTTTCCACTGGTGGGCCAGTGGGCACAGTCACATCAGCCTGAGTAACTTGCTCTGCTATTTCCAGATCCACTTCAGTATCAGACATGTCTGAATCAGTGAGCTCCATTTCCCTAAGGAGGGAGTAGCAGGTGTCATTAGATCCATGTTCATCCATCTGTTGCAGAAAGGCCAGTGCAGCCTGCATGTTGTTGAGTTGAGAAAGCCCAGAAGAGCTTGAGTTCCCACTGAGAGAGGCAGAGGCTGAGGAGTTGGGAGCCCCCCTTGCAGGGCCATGATCTGAGACTGGGTCTTCACTGTGAGTGTGAGAGTTAGTACCAGTACCATTGACATCCTCTTCCAAAGCCTCTCCTCCAATGTGTGGCTCAGGGGGGATTTCAACAGTGATCTTCACATTGTATAGGTGTTCTCCAATCCCAGAAAGTCTCTCTGTAGGAATAAGTGAGAAGTCTCTACATCTGATTTTTATCCTAACCACCTCAAGCAGGGACTTGAAATTGCCTTGCCAATCTACATCTAGCAAATTCCCAAAGGCAGAGGCAAATTGTTCAAGCACCCCCCAGTCTGTCCAAGTTGGGTCAAGGTTTTCCAGCTTCACCCAAACTTGTTGCAGCTCAGCAAAATATTCCCAGTCACCCTTCTAGGTTTCTACCTTAACAGTAGCCCCTTCCACAGATGGAAGCCCAAACATGGGGTAACCAGCCACCTGCTCCACAGGGATCTGTGGTGGGAATTTGACCAAGTAGGTCCACTCATCCAGCTGTCTGATCTGCCAGGGCCAAGTGGTTTTGTAGATAGCTGAGAAGTTCTTGTTGAGCTCATCCTTAGAAACAGCACCAGACTCAATGTAAACTACCCCAACATTCTTCATCAGTCCAACATGCTGAGAATTGACATCAGGAACATCTATCTGATAATATCCAAGTCCTGTGGCAGCACTCCCTACATACTTTGCCACATTCCTTGGTTTCTTCTTGATGGGGCAGTCATCAACCACATGGGTCACCATCTTGCAGATGAAGCAGAAACTCTGCTTAGTGCATTTCTCTCTAGTATGCCCAGGTTCCCCACAGTTCGGACAGATTCCATTTGCATATGGCTCATCAGTTCTAGCAGGGGTAGGATTCCTCTCCTTCTGCTGATTTTTATTCTGCCTGTTCATTCCTTTGTCTCTCCTGTTGGACAGAGAAAGATTTCTGACTGCATTGGGATCACTAGCCTTAGCTCCAGTTGTATTTGCACCTACATTCCCCACTCTCTGCTGCTGCTGCTGTCCTGATGGTTGCTGTTGCTGCAGCCCTCCCTGTTGAGATCCTTGCCCTGAATCCCGGTGATGCTTTGAGGTCATGGCTCAGTCAGACAGACCATAGGGTTCCTCCACTGGTTGGATTGCGGCTGCTAGAAGAATGGCCCTGGATAACCCCCACGGTGGAGGGCCTTGGAAACCAAAATTGTGGACAAATTGCTGCGGAGGGCCAAACTGCGGGTCGAATCCAAGAGGGGGCCAGTTACCTTGCACCATAGTCGGCCCAGATGGCGGGGGAGGGCGCTGAAGGCGTTGCTCAACCGAGGCAGATCGATTCCTATTGTTCCTTCCGCGCCCTTGGCCACTCCCGCGATTATCAGCCATGTCTTGGATCTCCACGAGAGTCGGCTTCGGTCCCTTCCAAGTACTGCTTGCAAGAGAGATGGTGGTGGTGGGGAGGAGCGGAGGTGGTGCACCAGGAGCGGCGGCGGGGAAGCAATTGGCGGCGGAGAAAGCACGCGCGCCGACCAGTTCCTTGCGGATCCAGACGCGAATGGAGCAAGACGGAACCCTAGGAATATCCCGAAGAAGCCCAAAACGGGGCCCGTTGGCCCGGTCCGCAAACATGTCGGACCCCACATCACAGTCCGTCACAGCGCTGCGTGGCCACGGTGGCACCTGCCTCTTCTCACTGACAGGTAGGCCCAGACCAATCGAAGGAGGCCCATATGCAGCGGCGGAACCCAGCGCCCGGCCGCTGACAGGCGGGGCCCGGACGCGACTGCTGCCCAGGCCCGCCATGGATGAAGCTTGCGGCGGTGGTGGCGCGATCAACGCCGGCGACGGAGGAGCCCCGGATGGGCGAGAGCCACCTCCAACCCCACGACCAGAGGTGGGGAAGAGGGCGCGGGGTCGACGGCGGCCACCGGTAGAGGCAATCGGAGCCTGGGGAGGTTCGGCGGCGCGGCAGAGTGGGGAATCGATGGCGTCCCATCCTGCTGTCGCCGGAGAAGCTCCAAGAGCCGCAGGACGTAGAGCAAGGGAGGTCACCACCGGGGCTGACGCTCCCAGAACGCGACCCAGCGCGCCCGCTGCTATGGATCTGGAGAGGAGAGCTTTCGCAAGCACCCAGGAAATCGCATCGACTCCGGGCGGCATGCGGCCACGCTCCTCGTCGTTGGAGTGGCCGGCGATGGCTATTGATAATCTCCTCCTCGCCTTCTCCGCAGAGCGCGCTTGCGCCAGGATTGAGGAGCGCCGGTGTCGCGGTTCCCCCTCCCCCTGCGCATCTCTCGCTTCTCCATCCGCCATGGAGCACCGCGCGCGCCCAGGGAATGGGGAGGCGGGCGCAGGGCACGGCGGTGGAGGTGGTCGTGACGCAGGTGAAGGCCAGCGGCGGCGGCGGAGGGAAGCGGGATCCGGCGAGGTGGGGAGGCGCGGCGGGGGCGGGCGGAGCGGGGGTGGGCGGTGGGCGGTGGGCTAGGGGCGAACATTCGGCCGCCTATGTTCCCTGCAAGTGCCAACACGTAAAGTATCGTAACGCAGAGAAGCAAAATGCCAACACGTAACGTTTTGCCTACCATGCACATTGCTAACAGTTGTGTGGGATTAACTGCTTTCTGAATAAGTTCTGCCTACTATGCACATCGCGCCAATTCTGAAGACTCATTTCATCCTTTTTTATTTTTTATTTTTTCCCTTTTCCACTTTCCATTGTTTTTTTTTACTTCTTTATTTTGTTCCTTTCACAACTTTATTACCTTTTTCATTAGTAAAAACACATTAGTCTTTGTGTTTATATGAGTATTTGTGAAAAAAGAACAAAACAGACATGTTTTAAAGCCTGGTGAATAATTTTTAAATACAAATCGAACGAGTTTTTAAGCCGTTGAACGTTTATTTAATACACGCTGAACATTACTTTAATACACGGTGCATATTTTTTCAGCCCGGTGAACATGTTTAAAGTTTTTTGAACCAAGAACATCTAATATATGGTGAATAAATTTTAAAACACGGTGGACATATTTAGCAGATGATGGACAATGCATGCTCAGCATTTTTTACGACAGGATGAGCATTTATTCAATCCTGGTGAATATTTTCTAATACATGGTGAACATTTTTTCAAACATGGTAGACATTTTCTTAGTACATGATAAACATTTTGAAATACACGCTGAACATATTTTCACAAAAGTGTGCATGCATTGTTATGTGAATGTTCGCATATGTTTTCTAAATATTTATATTTTTAAAATATCCATATGTTTAGAAATGTTCATATGGTTTTTAAAAGATGTTTGCTGAACTATTATTATTTTTCAAATATTATCTCTGAAAAAAATCATGTTCTTGTATGAAATGAAAAACGACTTAAAACTAAACTAAACTGTGTAAACCAAAGAAGCATTTTCTAAAACAAAACCATAGGAGCACTCCGAAAAAAAAACAGGACGGTACATGGAATTGGAATAACAGGCCCTGATCGTTGAGCGCTCCATATAACGCAATGAGCATCATATATAAGAGACCTGTGCGCATGGCCCGTCAGCATATAACAAATGAGCAGAACGTTAGGGTCAAGTACGTTTTTATGTTGTTGTTTTTTTTTTCATAAAACTAACTGTAGGATTTTTCATCCCCTCAGAAAAATGGGATTCTTTAAAGAGCTAAATAATTTAAAACCTACTCCCTCCGTCCGTAAATATTGTAATATGGGTTTCATAGAGACTGAAATGAGTGAACAAACACACTAAAACATGTCAATATACATCTGATTTAGAAAAAGTTAGAACATCTTATATTTATGACTGGAGGAGATTAGGAAGACAGAAAATAGATTGAAGACATGTTTTGTATGTGTTTAAAATATTTATTCTATATTTTTAAAAGCAAAGCGTACATTTTAAAAAGTTTAATCATATATGAAAAGCTTACCATACATTAATAAAACCTCACTATGTATAAGAAGTTTACCATGTAGCAAATAAATCTTGAATGTATATTTAAACAATGTTCATCTTATATTAAAAATGTTTATAGTATAAAAACTATAAAAATAAAGAATGTAAAACAACAACAGAAAACTATCTAGAAGTAAAACCATAAAAACATAATGAAAAATAAATAAATAAAAACTACTCCCTCCGTCCCCTGATATAAGAGCGTTGTGTTAAAAACGCTTTTATATTATGGGACGTACTGTGTTAAAAACGCTCTTATATTATGGGACGAAGAGAGTAGAAAGGGAAAAAAAAATCAAAACATAAAAAACATGCACAAAAACCATAAAAAACGATTGTGTTTTTTTAAATAGTTTTGAAAAAATATTCAATTTTGTAAAAGTGCTTGTGAAATTTTATAAAAATATATTTTTTCATAGAGAAAAGATACATGATATGTAAAAGTTAAAATAGAAAAAAGGAAAACAGAAAAGAAACATAAAAAAACAAAAAGAAAAGAAACATGAAAAACAGCAAGAAAACCTGCAGGAGAAAAAGAAACAGAACAAAAACCCACTGTAGGGTTGTCCGAAGCGCGCCAAGGGGGTACCGCGTTTGCGCGATCTGCAGCGCGGAATAGGCAAAGCAGAAAATAAAGAACAAAAAAGAACTTGCAAGTTGCGACGTCCACGAGAAAAAGGAGTCTCTTTATATTTCTTATTACAATAATATCTTACAAATTTCGGTATAGTCTTGCCTTGAATGTTGTTGATGTAGAGAAATCCATGGACCTCGATGTAATTTTTGTTATGTTTGAGCTGTTTTGTATTTCCGGTGAATCTTTATAATAGATCTGATCTTTTCACAGAAATTAAAAAAACAGCATATGTTTTTTCTTTTCTTTTGCTTGTTGAGGCGAGGTTGGAGTTGAGATTACATTGTGTTACAGGTAGCGTCCAACAGATACTACATGTAGAGTCACGCAGCATGCTGCCGAGCCACGAGCAGAAGTGGATGTATGTAGACGTATTCGAGAATGACATGATATGTAGTACAAGAAAATGCTAGTACAAGAAAATGCCAGCGACAGAAAATGAAACTTGTGGTGCAGAAAGGGATAGCAAATACAGTTGAGTCGATTAAACTGACGGAACGAACAGAGCAACCTCATCACTTGAGCAAATTCAAATGTAAAGCACAAACAAAAAGCCCCAATTTACAACTGAATCAACCACGCCATATGTAATGTATCTGCAGAGAATGAAGAACTTAGAAACCACAATAATGTATGTGCAGCCATGCCCATCTTCCTCTAAAATCACTTGACTCGTAAATTGGTCTGCCAGCCCATTTGAAACAACTCCTATCACTGTCATCCCTCCTTTTCTGTAAATTGCTACAGCAAACACTAGAGATGCTATAGCCAAACTAATCATGACCAAACACATGTCATGCAGGACTTGCTCACTGCTATTTTGCTTGCAGGTTCTTCCTTCAGGTTACAGCAACCAACTGAAAATAATACTACATAGAAATCACAAGTACTAGCCTTTAGCCTCCTGACATGCAGCTACATTATTAATTACTTGGTTCTCTCAACCACATTGTAAGCGCAAATACGATTAAATCACAATACAAATAGTCTGCCGATAATTCACAATGCACGACGGCACTCTTCTTTCTCGATTCAACTCTTGATTCATGCCGCAGCATCACTCTGCCTCCATTGTCAGACAGGGCCTGCACACAAAGGGAAGTACGTACATGAGAGCCAGCCTTAATATGTACTCTTCTGTTTAGCACACTGCGGTCGTAATAGTTTCTTCCCCGGTATAGTTTTACCAAATCAGAATGGGAATTAAATGATTTCTGCTCACATTAATTAACCAATTAGCGCCATATCAATGGACTGAATTAAGAAGAGCACTGCGACTTGAGGCTCAAATAATACTGCAGCAGGGAGAAAATAGTAGTACCAAAATTTCTGATTTAGTGGATATGGCAGTTTGGTCTGATCAGCCTACCTAGCTATCATGCATGCACTTTCTCCTTTCCTCGAGATGTTGCCTTCCGTTGCTGTGCTTCTTCTTCCTTGCTTTTACCTTCTGCTCCTTGTTCCTCCTCTGCGGCAGGTGAAAGAAGGAATCAATAGGGCAAAAAAATTAAAATAAATTGACAAAGTCTTCGAACCAATACATATAAAGAATGGTGCACATTTACCTACAGACTTGATCAAGTGCTGGGACAGTGCAGCACTCACCCCGACAGCATCCTCGTCTGCCGCAATTCCTCCTGACCCTCATCCTCATACTTACCTTCCTCCCGATGCTCGTCCTTCTCCTTCTCCTCCATGTCTATCACTATGTTATGCAACCTGCAGCATACCCAGATTGTCTGTTTCAATATGTCATTATCTGGATGCCACCCTTCTCCTTGGAGGCACTTCCATGTGTCTTTTAACTTTGCTAGCGCCCTTAGCGCAAAAGCTTGTCAGCCCAGAACTACTTGCTAGCACTCGAGTATACTGATAGATGACCGGCGGATGAGCACACACGCGTACTACTCACACACTCACTAGTGTATCTCACAAACACACACGTAGTAGCAGTAGTAGTAATACACAGCACTTGAGGCTTGGAGCACACACGGTAGTACTAGAAGGAGGAAATGCCTTGTATTGAATCTGAATGGCCTTAAGTTACAACCGGGGGGACTCATGTCCTTTTATAGGTGATTCAACCGACTTTGGCAGCTGAGATATTTCTACTGCTGCCCACCTCATCACATACGTGTACCAGCCTAGACACTAGGTACAGCTCAACATTAGCTACCTTAGCTACTAAGCTACGCCTCCTCTACTGCTCAGGAAATTACTACTGCTAGTAGTTTCCTTAACTACCAAGGCATGCAGCCGCTACTACTTTTCTTGCCGACATGCAGCTGCATGTCATTTCCACCTCCTGGCTAAGTAACTGCTACTGCTGCCGCCGCTGTAGCCATGCATGCATAGCCATGAATGCATCGGAGACAAGATTTGACCCAACAATCTCCCCCTCAACCTTGTCGGAGAAGCTTGTTTCCATGATCCCTATCTTGTGTCGCGGCTTCTGGAACTCGGGTGCTGCGATCTTCTCGCAGGCTCGAGAAGGTCCCCCTAAGCTTCGGAACCTGTGTGGATCGCCATCATTTTTGTTGGCATCGAACAAGTCCGACCACGCTGTTGGTGGGGACATGAACTGCCCGGGAACCACCTCGCTCATGGGCGTCAGTGTTCCTGGGGTCGTAGTTCCTGATGTCACACTGCCTGGGAACTCCCTTCCTGGGGTCGTCGTGTCGGACGTCATGCTACCCAGGAACTCCCTTCCCGGGGATGACTTGTCGGACATCGCACTACCCAGGAACTCCCTTCCTGGGGTCGTCGTGCCGGACGCCGCACTGACCGGAGTGGCTCCTCTCAGGGTAGCGGAGTCCTTGGTGCTCTTCCCATCAGACTTTCTTGTCGGGCTCCCCCGACAATCGTGAGTCGTGCCTCCCGCACGGACTCGATGGACCCCGAGTGCGTCGGGGCTGCAGTGTGGCCAACCATAGAGCACCGTGCCTCCTGCACGGTCTCGACGGTCGCCACCAGCGTAGTCGGGTCGTGCCCAACTACAGAGTCCCGTGCGTCCCGCATGGACTCAATGGACCCCGAGCGCGTCGGGGTCGCGGCATAGCCGACCAGAGAGTGTTGTGCCTCCTGCACGGACTCTATGGTCGCCATAGTCTCGGTCGAGGCCTTGCCGCCCCATGACCGTCTCTTCATGGCCTCCCAGTTGAGGCTTGTCGAAGAGTGCCGTGTTGCCCTGCGGGCTTGCGAACCCCGAGAACCTGGTTGTCGGGTGTGGCCGACCTGAGAATGTCGTGCCTCGCGCGGGCTCACGGTCGCCCGACATCATGGTCGGGACGTGGCCCACCAGATGCGTCGTTGCCGTGCCTCCTGACACGGGCTTGTCGGGTCCCGAGGATGTCGGGTACGCCTTTGTCGTGCCAACTTGCACGGGCTTGAGCAGCGTCGCAGGGAACGTGGTTGCCTGGGTGTGGCTCCCCCACACCCGGGTCTTCATCTCCTCCCAATCGTAGTCTCCCGAGAACGTTGTTGTCGGGGAGAGTGCTACCGATGTCCGGAGGGGATTACTTGAAGAGCTCCGTGCCTCCCGCACGGACTTAACGGTTGCCGGCACCGTGGTCTCCGAAGGTGCTGCGCCCTCCAGCATGGCTTCGATGCTTGTCGGGACCATGGTCTCCGGAGGCGCTATGCCCTCCTGCATGGTCTCGGCGCAAGCCATCATCATTGCTGGCCCACCGTCCTCTTCAGATGGACGAGGTTCGCGCGCCGCGGCATCCTCGTCGACCATCCTCTTGCGGCACTCACGGGCCCGGTGGCCCTTGATGCTGCAATATCGGCACTGTCTCGGCCGTCGTTGCGGCACCTCGTCCGCTCCGCCCTGGTGCGACCGCCGCTTCGCGGTGCTGCCTCCGCTGCTCGAGGCACCTCCACCACGTCCTTGGCGCTTCCTCGCCTCCACTTCTTGAGAATAGCGATGCGTCCGCCACGAAGCTCGCGACCGTCATCAAAGCGGTCCTCGACCACCCGCAACCGCCCGTGAGCTCCTCGGCGGAGAGCTCACTCAGGTCAACAAGGTCTCAATGGAGACCGCTACGAGCGGCGAGATGGCACGACGCGGAGAAATTTCCGCACGACTCTCGCGTCGTCCATGGTGTCGCCGAGCGCGCGGAGCTGTGACGCAAGGCTGGAGATCCGCATGGCGAAGTCGTCGACGAGCTCGCCCTCCTTGAAGGCGATGTTCTCGAAGTCCGCCCGCAGCTTCTGCGCGTTCGCCTCACGCCGCGGTTGCTGCCCGGCGCTGGTGCGGATGGCTTCCCACGCCTCCTTGGCGCTTGCCTTCGCCGCGAGCATACCGTGCATCTCGGCGGCGTGGCACGATGAGCGCTGCCACGGCTTTCCTGTCCTCCTTTCTCTCGACCAGGTCGTCCTCCATGGGAGCCAGAGGCTCGCCGCATGAAGGTTGCACTCCATGATCAACGCCCACTCGCTGTAGTTCGAGCGCGTGAGCATCGGGAAGGTGATGGGCACGCTACCGCTGATTGCGGTCTCGCGCACGATCTCCCTAACCACGACCTCACCGCGATGGCCGCGCCTGGAGCGGCTGCGCCCTCGCCGCTCCTCCGGAGTCGGCGACTGGGAGCCCTCCTGTGATGGCCGCGACTGGGAACCATCCGAGGTGGTGCGCTGCTGCACTCCTTTACCACCGGCCATGGCTACCACAACCAGAGGCTCTGATGCCAATTGTCAGCCCAGAACTACTCGCTAGCACTCGAGTATACTGATAGATGACCGGCGGATGAGCACACACGCGTACTACTCACACACTCACTAGTGTATCTCACAAACGCACACGTAGTAGCAGTAGTAGTAGTACACAGCACTTGAGGCTTGGAGCACACACGGTAGTACTAGAAGGAGGAAATGCCTTGTATTGAATCTGAATGGCCTTAAGTTACAACGGGGGGACTCATGTCCTTTTATAGGTGATTCAACCGACTTTGGCAGCTGAGATATTTCTACTGCTGCCCACCTCATCACATACGTGTACCAGCCTAGACACTAGGTACAGCTCAACATTAGCTACCTTAGCTAGTAAGCTACGCCTCCTCTACTGCTCAGGAAATTACTACTGCTAGTAGTTTCCTTAACTACCAAGGCATGCAGCCTCTACTGCTTTTCTTGCCGACATGCAGCTGCATGTCATTTCCACCTCTGGCTAAGTAATCGCTACTGCTGCCTTGCTGTAGCCATGCATGCATAGCCATGAATGCATCGGAGACAAGATTTGACCCAACAATCTCCCCTCAACCTTGTCGGAGAAGCTTGTTTCCATGATCCCTATCTTGTGTCGCGGCTTCGGAACTCGGGTGCTGCGATCTTCTCATGAGCTCGAGAAGGTCCCCTATGCTTCGGAACCTGTGTGGATCGCCATCATTTTTATTGGCATCGAACAAGTCCGACCACGCTGTTGGTGGGGACATGAACTGCCCGGGAACCACCTCGCTCATGGGCGTCAGTGTTCCTGGGGTCGTAGTTCCTGATGTCACACTGCCTGGGAACTCCCTTCCTGGGGTCGTCGTGTCGGAGGTCATGCTACCCAGGAACTGCCTTCCCGGGGATGACTTGTCGGACATCGCACTACCCAGGAACTCCCTTCCTGGGGTCGTCGTGCCGGACGCCGCACTGACCGGAGTGGCTCCTCTCAGGGTAGCGGAGTCCTTGGTGCTCTTCCCATCAGACTTGCTTGTCGGGTCTCCCCCGGCAATCGTGAGTCGTGCCTCCGGCACGGACTCGATGGACCCCGAGTGCGTCGGGGCTGCAGTGTGGCCAACCATAGAGCACCGTGCCTCCTACACGGTCTCGACGGTCGCCACCAGCGTAGTCGGGTCGTGCCCAACTACAGAGTCCCGTGCGTCCCGCATGGACTCGATGGACCCCGAGCGCGTCGGGGTCGCGGCATAGCCGACCAGAGAGTGTTGTGCCTCCTGCACGGACTCTATGGTCGCCATAGTCTCGGTCGAGGCCTTGCCGCCCCATGACCGTCTCTTCATGGCCTCCCAGTTGAGGCTTGTCGAAGAGTGCCGTGTTGCCCACACGGGCTTGCAGAACCCCGAGAACCTGGTTGTCGGGGTGTGGCCGACCTGAGAATGTCGTGCCTCTCGCACGGGCTCACTGGTCGCCAGCATCATGGTCGGGACGTGGCCCACCAGATGCGTCGTTGCCGTGCCTCCTGACACGGGCTTGTCGGGTCCCGAGGATGTTGGGTACGCCTTTGCCGTGCCAACTTGCACGGGCTTGACCAGCGTCGCAGGGAACGTGGTTGCCGGGGTGTGGCTGCCCCACACCCGGGTCTTCATCTCCTCCCAATCGTAGTCTCCCGAGAACGTTGTTGTCGGGGAGAGCGCTACCGATGTCCGGAGGGGATTACTTGAAGAGCTTCGTGCCTCCCGCACGGACTTAACGGTTGCCGGCACCGTGGTCTCCGAAGGTGCTGCGCCCTCCTGCATGGCTTCGATGCTTGTCGGGACCATGGTCTCCGGAGGCGCTATGCCCTCCTGCATGGTCTCGACGCAAGCCATCATCATGCTGGCCCACCGTCCTCTTCGGATCGGGCGAGGTTCGCATGTCGCGGCATCCTCGTCAGCCATCCTCTTGCGGCACTCACGGGCCCAGTGGCCCTTGATGCTGCAATATCGGCACTTGTCTCGGTCGTCGTTGCCGGCACCTCGTCCGGCTCCGCCCTGGGTGCGACCGCCGCTTCTGCCGGTGCTGCCTCCGCTGCTCGAGGCACCTCCACCACGTCCTTGACGCTTCCTCGCCTCCCACTTCTTCGAGAATAGCAGTTGTCCGCCACCGAAGCTCTCGCGACCGTCATCAAGGCGGTCCTCGACCACCCGCAACCGGCCCGTGAGCTCCTCGACGGAGAGCTCACTCAGGTCAAGCAAGGTCTCAATGGAGACCGCTACCTGAGCGAAGCGAGATGGCACGACGCAGAGAAATTTCCGCACGACTCTCGCGTCGTCCATGGTGTCGCCGAGCGCGCGGAGCTGTGACGCAAGGCTGGAGATCCGCATGGCGAAGTCGTCGACGAGCTCGCCCTCCTTGAAGGCGATGTTCTCGAAGTCCGCCCGCAGCTTCTGCGCGTTCGCCTCACGCACGCGGTTGCTGCCGAGGCGCTGGGTACGGATGGCTTCCCACGCCTCCTTGGCGCTTGCCTTCGCCGCGAGCATACCGTGCATCTCCGGCGGCGTGGCACGCATGAGCGCCGCCACGGCTTTCCTGTCCTCCTTTCTCTCGACCAGGTCGTCCTCCATGGGAGCCCAGAGGCTCGCCGCATGAAGGTTGCACTCCATGATCAACGCCCACTCGCTGTAGTTCGAGCGCGTGAGCATCGGGAAGGTGATGGGCACGCTACCGCTGATTGCGGTCTCGCGCACGATCTCCCTAACCACGACCTCACCGCGATGGCCGCGCCTGGAGCGGCTGCGCCCTCGCCGCTCCTCCGGAGTCGGCGACTGGGAGCCCTCCTGTGATGGCGCGGTAGGAACTACCGAGGTGGTGCGCTGCTGCACTCCTTTACCACCGGCCATGGCTACCACAACCAGAGGCTCTGATGCCAATTGTCAGCCCAGAACTACTCGCTAGCACTCGAGTATACAGATGACCGGCGGATGAGCACACACGCGTACTACTCACACACTCACTAGTGTATCTCACAAACACACACGTAGTAGCAGTAGTAGTAGTACACGGCACTTGAGGCTTGGAGCACACACGGTAGTACTAGAAGGAGGAAATGCCTTGTATTGAATCTGAATGGCCTTAAGTTACAACCGGGGGGACTCATGTCCTTTTATAGGTGATTCAACCGACTTTGGCAGCTGAGATATTTCTACTGCTGCCCACCTCATCACATACGTGTACCAGCCTAGACACTAGGTACAGCTCAACATTAGCTACCTTAGCTACTAAGCTACGCCTCCTCTACTGCTCAGGAAATTACTACTGCTAGTAGTTTCCTTAACTACCAAGGCATGAAGCCGCTACTGCTTTTCTTGCCGACATGCAGCTGCATGTCATTTCCACCTCCTGGCTAAGTAACTGCTACTGCTGCCGCCGCTGTAGCCATGCATGCATAGCCATTGAATGCATCGGAGACAAGGTTTGACCCAACAAAGCTGTCACTGCAGAATGTCTCCTGTTGAACTCAGCTTTGGCGTCTGAGAGTGAGAGGCCATCCTCCAACAGGTAAGGTGTGAGGATCCAGGGACAAAGAGGGTATCCTACATCACCAATTATGTAATCTCCAACTTCCGAACAATCTGATAACTTCAGCTTACTGCCATTCACCACAGCATCCTCCTCATAGTACGTCAAGAGATCAGAGTCCAACTCCAAGAGATCAGAGGCCAACCAAACGTGTGTGAACCTCATATCGGGATCAACGATGGCTCGCATTAGCACAGAATCATTCTCCTCACGGTCACGATCTTGTGATCCAAACGTGATTTGGGCTGTATGTACAACACCGCAACAGTTTGGCAGGCCATGCATCTTGTCAAATTTGCCCTTGATCTTCTCCATTTGATAGGAGCCTGGCTATTTGAAGTGGTGCGCTGTTGGATTTTGCATGGCCTTAAGAAAAACCTTAGTTAACAGCAAGGCAGTTGACTCCTCCACACCAAGAGAGGATCCTACGGTAACCGACGACTCACCAGAATTCAGCATTCTCAGAGCGACAGCCACTCTGTCTTGTAAAGACAACACTCCCCCATCGACAAAGGTGGGCTCCCTTGCCACCATATCTTCAAAAAATGGGATCCTCACCAAGCTGCAGACGTAACTGAAGGTACTTCTTGCCATTTTGTACACAGGCTCAAATCCTTGTGCATCCACCATACAAGATGATAAGGTTTCTGCATGGAAAGAAAAACACAAAACTGGTTACATGATACTCTATATATGTTAATCTCAAGAAAACCTAGAAGAACAAGTTAAGAAGACAAATACTTAGCAACATGCACTAGGAAGGTACAGAATATATCCGGTCATCATGCAATGTATATGGACAAAAAGCAGGATATACTGGTGGAATCAGAGTGCTCAAACAAATGAAGACACAACTTGTATATTTGATTTTATGTACCTTCAAATATGGTAGAGCTGCTAATATTTGAATCCAACTTGCAGTTGTCTCCTCCCATGTACGAAACGTACCATTTTCTTTGGTTGTCTCCATCACCAGCATATGCCTTGACATGCTCCACTTGGCTGAACTTGTCCCATTCAGTGCCAGATTGTCCTGCGGCTACTGCAGAGAGCAACCATAGCCTGCAGGAGAACTGCAAATGCCTTGCCTTTATGTCTCACATATATTCTGAGAGTTTTTCCATGTTGTAATCCTCCAGGACCAGCCTCTCGAGTGAAGCGATACACTCCAGCACCTTCAACTTTGGGCAGTTCTTGATGGCAAGCTTCTGTAGATTGGGGAGATTGGTGATCCTCTCCAAGTCGGGGCATCCATCCATCGTAAGCTCAACAACAGAATGAAAGCTCTCAATGTAGCTGAGGTTCTTGACATGTTGTAGAATTAATACTTTCAAAGAGCTTGCATTGGAGGCTAGGCCTCGAGGAACATGCCTCAATCTGCATTCACTGAGCACAAGTTTCTCCAAACGGCGCATGGCTTGTACTTGCTCCTCCCACTCCCACTCCTCCCATTCCACCATTACGGACAAGATCATTTGATTTAATCTCGGAAATGAAGCTAATGCCCCCTCCAAGAATCCAGTCCCCACACGTTTAATGCATGGAGCACGAGAGACCTGTAGAAGCTGCAGATTGGGGAGCTGGCACAACCCATTGGGAAGTTGTGTGCAATAAGCCAGATCAAAAAACAATATAGTCTTCAAGTTGTTGAGGGGCACCATTGATGCGGACATCATCCAGCTCGGCAGTTGCCGGCCAAAATACCCCTTGATTTGAAGATCTTCTACACCGGGTGGAGGGAAGAGGTTATCGTGAACCTTCTCAATTCACTGTTGCCCTTCCTCAGAGACCAACCCATCATCTCCCAGTTTACTGGTGCAGTCCAGGATAGCTTGATAAGATGCGTCTTCTCGCCGAGCCTAGCATTAGCAGCAAACGAGGCAGCAAATACATTTTCTAATTCAGTTAATGAAAGAAACTTGAGTTGGGAAAGAGGCCCCAACTCATCCAAACTACACCAGTCACCATCCATATGGGCTCGAAACATACCCAGTGTCCTCATATTTGTCAGACCACGGAACCCTTTAGGTACCATACTTGCTTTGGGAAGTGTAAGTAACCTCAGCTGGCCAAGCTTCACAATGCTGCCAGGAAGATTCACCAATTTTGTACATCCAATTGTGTTGCAATTTTGTAGGTTAAGGAACTGCAACAGTTTCATTTTGCAAATGTTCTCTGGAAGTACAGATATACCAACATTTACTAGTGATAGATACCTCAGGTGCTTGAGCTGATGCAATGTTTGAACCAATAAAGTCATATCTGCAAATACTATATGCAGAGTCCGCAAACCAGAAAAATTAATCAATGAATCACCAGGCTGCATCTTAATCTGGATAGTTGAGATCAATGTTCTCAGTGATTTCTGCGCCTGTAGAGATTTCCAATCAAGCTCATCTGATTGTGATTGGTCAGTTTCTATGGACAACCGAAGAAAGTTTTGTGAACTAAGTTTAGCAAGAATATCATTATCTCCAACTTGAGCCATGAATGCTTCATCTTTAGTCATATACTGAGCAAATGAGCGAACAACATCATGCATGCTGCAAACACATATATTAGCATATGATTTATCTGGCTCGATCAGGTTCCTAGATATCAACTCCTTGTAGTAATTTTCTCCCAATTCTTCTAAATCATTAGAATTTCCATGAATAAATCCTTCACTAATCCACATTGAAACAACTTGATCCATAGCAGAAATTCTTCTTTTAGGAAGAAGAGAGTAGTATAGAAAGCACTGCTTCAGGTAAGCAGGCATATATTCACAGCTTAAGTATACTGTGTGGTTGAGATCATCGGGCATTTTAGTTGTTGACCATTTAGAATCATCCAAAACCTGCTGCCACTCACGACGTAGGCCCTCTCTTTCACGCAAGAGTCCTCCCATCACTTTAACAGCAAGTGGTAAACAACCACATTTCTGTATAATTTTCAGTCTGATATCCTTTAGCGTATTGATGTGGTCTTCATCTATCTCACTTGAGCATACCTGCAAACATACAGTACAAGGGACCGATACAGTTAACTAACTATGTACCAAGATCCTCTAAGGCACTCAGTTTTACTTCCTCTCTCTGTAAACTAATACAGAGGGAGTGCTTAAGAGGAGATGTAGGATTTATTATGTAAAACATCTTATAACATCCTATATTTCTGTATAGTTGACTATATAATAAATACTCAGTGGATATATATCTGTCCATTTATCAATGTATGATTGACTATGTAATAAATACCCAAAGTACATGCCAAAAAGAAAGGTTATTAATCTATCATCAAGGCGCTCAATCAGAGGCTTGACGACATCAAGGAACGGAGCACTGCTTTCAAATTTATCAATCTTGGGTCCTATGAGGATCATCGCAGCAACACCCATGCCTCTCACCATGGTAATCTAGGCCAGGAGATGGTAGGGGACTTTGACCGGTCGGCTATTGTTGGAGACAAGATTGAAGAAGATAGAAGAGCACTGGTGGCCCAGATTGTGCAGACGGGAAAGGATGTCAACAATGGCATCAAGGTGGTTGCTATCGTAGGTGTTGGTGGGATCGGCAAGACCACCCTCGCCCAGAAGGTCTTCAATGATGAGGCAATCCAAGGTGAATTCAGCAAAAAGATATGGTTGAGCGTCAACCAAAACTTCAGTGATGTTGATTTGTTGAGAAGGGCCATCATTGAAGCCGGAGGAGATGCCCAACCACCTGAAAGTGCAAAGACCAGCCTTCACGAAACCCTCAAGAAGACATTGATTGACCACAAGACGTTTCTCGTAATGGATGATGTGTGGAACCACAGAGCATGGGATGACGTGCTGAAAATACCCTTTGTCAATGTTGCTGCTTCAGGCAGCCGAGTCTTCGTCACTACCAGAGATGAAGGTGTTGCCCGAGGGGTGAAAGCTATATGGCCGTACCACCATGTCGACACATTAGTGCCTGAAGATGCTTGGTCATTGCTCAAGAAGCAGGTCCGTTCTTCATTAAACTCTAATCTCTTTTGTTATCTTCATCTACTTATTAACACTACTATGTAGTTAATTACGAGAAATGTTAGAATGCTCCCAAATTAACGTGCTATTAATTACATGTAATTTAGTGACTTCTATGTACTATTACCTCTGGAGGTAAGAGGTTGTCAGTAATTTTGTAAGGCTAAGATTACTTGGCAAGTGCCAACAAAGCATGGTGACAAAAAAAGCAAATATGCCACAACATTAATTGAGGCACATTCAAAGACACCTAGATTTTGTTTAATCAAACTTGATAATTAATTAAAATTTTGGATGATTATATACTCCCTCCGTTCCCTAATATGAATAACTAATGTGTTTGAGCACTGCAGGAGCGTGTTTAGTTGGTGAGGTAAGTATATATACTATAAATCTGGTTCACAGCATTAATTAAAAGTTCAGTATTGAAATAACTAGACTATAACTTGGCAGTAGTTAATTTGGAGTTGCTTCCTATAAGCAATGATGAGAGAGTAGTGCTAAAGTATATTCTGCTAGCAGTTGGCAGTAGTTAATTTGATGTTCCATCTTGTAAAAAGAAAAGGACATATTTTTTTTTTCTAAGCATAAAGTATGTAAGTTACATATGGTAGCCACTGCGGAAATCTTCATGCAGAAGAGCAAGGGATTGAAACACCTTGTGTTTACCGAGGATGGTCCACGCTCCATGGCCTTGAGTTGGCAGAGGTCAAGGATGTCAGTAGCTTCATACATGGCACGCTTGAGCTGCCCTACCCACTCTCGAACAGCCTCGTCGGTGATGTTCCTCCTGTCGGCATCGGCCAGGAAGTTTTTGAGGTCCCGAAGCTTGTCTCCCATCTTGTCGATCTCGCCGGAGACACCCAGCATCGTCCTCACCTCATTTGTTGCTGCTTGCGTGAGCATGTCCACCAGGTAGGATGCAAATGCATCCAGCACCATGGCCATTGTACTTGCTGGATTTTACTGTAATAATAGAGATAACGAAAACAAGAAGGAGTCTTAATAAATTGGTTAGGTGCAGTTTATGATGAAAATATTATTTAAAAAAAACTTAGCTAGGTGTAAATTAAAGAGACGAGTTGAAATTGTACTGCCTCACCAACCTTTGAGAGGAATGGACGTCCTGCACATTCAACTCCGAAGAGCAGCTCAATCCGGCCTGGTGAAGGGCAACTGGATCGTTGATCTCAAACGAACCAAATTGCGTGCACCAAGTTGGTACCCGACGCAGCAGCTTGTCCGAGAAGATCGTGGTAAGAGAAGATGTGCTCTCCGGCGCGCGTCGCCTGAGTGAGCAGAAGCCTTTCAGTTCCTGCGTGGTCTCTGCACTGAAGCTCCCAGAAGCTAATGACATGAGCCACACGACGCATAAGAAGAGCTGGGTGAATGTGGATGAGCTGGGTGGGCGGACACGGTTAACCTTTGACGGTTCTCTCTCTTTTGCCTGCTGCTTTTTCCAAACGAGTCTACATCTTCTCTACTCTACAGGTACCTTAATTTGGGTTGGTAAAGCGACTGCTTGATGAAAATTCGTCGGAAAGCAGCCGCTTCACCAACCCAATCTCCAGTTCGTGAACAAGGAATTGTTGTTGCCGCCGGCCTCCTCCCCTTGCTCGCCGGAGCTCGACCTCCCTGCCCCACTCAGCTCTCGAGGAAGAAGAAGACTAGAGAAAGAAGATGGACACAAAGACACAGGTAGTTTTACCCGGTGCACGTACGCCACCGGCCGCACGGACGGCCGCTTGTATTTCCCTGAGCACGAACTCAGCCCGCCGCACGTACGGCGTCTTTTCCCTCGAGCACATACTCAAGCTGAACCCACTGGCTACATGATTTGGCAACTACATCTTGGCGAACACACACGCGCTCTCCTAACAAACTCAACCCGGGGGACTTTATACTAGGCCGATGCATGCATGCACATCGCTGCCCACCTCCCTACGCACTATCCATCCGCTCAGCCCGGCCTCCATGACGCGCTCTACGCGTACGACCCGGCTGACTACGAACGCAACGCCGCGGCCGTTTTGCTACTACTGCCAGTCTAACTACGACGGCCACACTACCAGAATAACTGACGATGCCGACGGCCGAACCTATGCCGACGGCCCCCGTCGGCATAGATAGGCCTATCCCGAAGGACCAGCCCAGGCCGTCGGCATATAAAAGCCGTCGGCGTATATCAATCTATGCCGACGGCCCCCGTCGGCAAATCTTAGCCACGGCTAGTCAGGGCTATGCCGACGGCCCTGGCCGTCGGCATAGGGTGCGATTCCCGTAGGCCACGAGCACGCACACGCTACTGCCACAAGGGCACACACGCTCGGGCACGCATACGCACCACGCCTTACCCGTCCGAACCGTGGCTTATTTTCCCAACAGGAATTACCATGTACGTATGTATTTTCTTTCTTTTCTTCTCTCCTCTCCCTTCCATCACAAGTCACAACACGGCCAAACCGACGACTGCGTCCTATAGCCCCGGCTTGGATGTTTCCCATACTTTTCTCCCATTCCTTCTAGATAGGCCACCGCTGTCGACAAAGGCATCCACAAAACCGCAATTATTGGTTTCACACCAACCACAGTTTCCACAAAACATTTTCCATGTATTCTACCTGGATATCTCAGGATTTTTAGTATGTATGTGGTTGCGAGACAACTGTAGCCTGATGTTCCTGAGATAAGTGTTCACTATATATGACCTTTTCAACTGTTGATATTCCAGACCTTGATCGAGATGGGCACCAAACCAAATGATATTCGAGGAAGATGGTGAGTGAACTCGCTTAGATATGGATGAGAAGAGAGAGGACACGGTTAGCCTTAGATTATTCTGGTTCTCACTTGGATGCTTCCATTTTCTAACGAGCCAAGCAGCATCTTTTCTTCCGTTCTGTGTTTACAGAGATTGATGCATGTGATCCTTTTAGTTCTTGAATGAAATTCGTCGGCAAGAAGCTGGTTCGCTAACCTGATGTCCGCTTCGTGGACAATGAGTTACTCCCTCCGTCACACAATATAAGACGTTTTTGCAAGCTAAGACAGCTTGCAAAAACATCTTATACAAGAGGTGTTAGAAAGGTTGCGTGGATACATATAACCTGCAACACATGTTAGGAATAATAGGACGTACCATCAACATCAGATACTACTTCCCACGACTGCAAATAAGGACCGAACCCTTTGGCAAACTAACTCAGAGCAAATGCAATGAGAAGCCCGGGAAGGAGGATATGTGTGACCAAAGCCAACTGAACAACAAGAACAAGGCAGACTGCCTTTATGGGGTTGTATATATGTATTTCTCCTTACAGTACGAATAATGCCCGGCCTTTTAACTTAAATAATCCAACAAAACATGCACACTTCATTTTGTAGAGTAAACATGCAAACACAGACATCCAGGGAAGACCCACTTAAAGCTACAAATACATACATGCGATGCAAAAGTACAAAAAACTGAATATATATATTTAGATGCAAGTCTCAAACAATTCGCTTGCGTAAATACGACACTTCTTGTTCATGGTGCATCATACTGAGCATTCTTCATCAGGCGGGCCCACCTCAAAACCACTTGCACATAAACCTTGTCATATATCGTATCAATAAACTGGAAGTAGGCAGCCCTCCAGGTTCTCTTCATTAACATGATGCAGAACACTATCCAAAGACCCACCACGAACCCTATGCTCATGCCAAGGTAAACAGATGGCATATGGTTCATATCTTCAAGGCCGCTTTGTTGTGCATCGTTTGCTAAACAGTTCCTCGAGAGAGGAGGGCCACAAAGACCAGGGTTGCCGCTGTATATATACATCTGGTTATCAAGGATTTGTAGCTGTGGTCCGGAAGGTATTGCACCTGATAAATTGTTGTATGACAAGTTCAAGTGGCTTAAAGAAGTTAGAGCTGACAAACTTGATGGGATTGCACCTGAGAACTCATTGTAGGATAGGTCCAGGGACTCCAAATGCTTTAAATTACCGATCTGATATGGGATTGCTCCCATCAAATGGTTACTTGATAAATTCAAATTGGTGAGGCCAATTAGTATACTTATCTCCTCTGGAATTTGTCCTGTTAAACTATTGCTTGACAAATCAAGATTCACCAATAGCTTGTAGACCTGGAAGTTATAGTCACGCTTTTGGTCTTTCGTGATTACTGCTATGCTCTCCTCGAAGTTGTAATGCTCTGTGTCCTCAGATATTACCTCCATCATTGCTTTCAAGTTTGATAGTGACCATGGTATCCTTCCTGATATATAGTTTCCTGATATGTCCAAATAATGAAGACTGACAATGGAGGTGAGATTGTTCGGAATATGGCCACTGAACATATTTGACCTCAACCTCAAGATTTGCAGTTGTGGCATTTTCTCAGGTAGCCACTTTGGTAATCCTCCAAAGAACCTATTGTATGAAAGGTCGAGGAATTTCAATTGTGATGCACTTTGAAGAAATTTGGGGAATTCACCTGAGAGATCGTTGTTGTTCAAGGCTAGACTGAACAATTGGAAGCCAAACCGACTTGCAGAGTTTACAACTGAGCCCTTGAAGCATTGCATAACATCTCCTATAAACTTGTTTCCTGATAAGTCCAACCGTTTCAGACTAGTCAGTTGGCATAAGGATGATGGGATGGCATATGCAAATTGATTATTTGCAAGTAACAACTCTTCCAATAGTGGAGCTTTTAAGTCTGATGGCAATGGCCGTGAGGAAGAGTTGTAAGACAGATTCAATCGTGATATATTTATAGGAAACTGTGGAACTTGACCTGTAAACTTATTGGATCCGAGATACATATGGTCCGCTGACATGTGCTTTAGATTTGTTGGTAATGAGCCACGCAATTTGTTTTCAGATAAATACAAGGATCTAGTGTGAAAAAATGTCACCCAAAACCAATCAGGAATAACATCATCCAAATTTGCATATCTAAGGTCAAGAATATCAACATCAGTCTGCCATCTAAGCCACTCTGGAAACTGTGTTCCCAACTGGCATGACGCGAAACCTGCCACTTTCAATCTAAATGGAGGAACCCATTTCTGGTTGACTGCTAACTTCAATGAGTTGTGCGACAAGTCCAGATACTCTAAATTCAATAGTCCTGCAAAATCCTCCTCTGTGAGCACACTGTTTAATTTATTATAGCTGAGGTCCAAATACTCTAAGTTGCCCAAATTTGCAGAATGTTTTTTACAGAGCACACTGCTGAAGTTGTTGCAGCCCAGGTCCAACAACTTTAAATAACCTAAACTCTCAAAGTGTTCCTTGAGGAGCACACTGTTGAAGTTGTTGTAGCTGAGGTCCAACAACTTCAAATTACATAAACTTGCAAAATGTTCCCTGAGGAGCACACCGCTGAAGTTATTGCGGCCAAGGTCCTAAAACTCCAAATAACGTAAACTTGCAAAATGTTCCTTAAGGAGCACACCGCTGAAGTTATTAGACCCTAGGCCTAGAGTTTTCAAATTACCAAGCGCTCCTACTCCAACGGGTAGAGTGCCGGTCAACATGTTTCCATATGCTTTAAGAACACTGAGATTAGTCATGTTCCCAATCCAAACTGGCAAATTCCCAGTCATTTTTGTTCCAGATAGTGATAACTTTTGCAATGTATTCCATGAGCACCTTGGCAATCGATCCATGAACTCAGGCATGCTCATGTTAATGTTGTTAAAATCAACTACCAATACTTTCAGATCGCACATATTTTCTAAATTTCTTGGTAGCAAACCCTCAAGATTGTTCCAAGTCAAGTCTATGACCTGAAGGGACTTCATGTTTCTCAATTCACTGGGAATGGACCCATTCCAACCGCAAAATGAGAGGTAAAGCTCCTTGAGGCTTGTAAGGTTCCAGAACCAGTTGTGCTTGAGTGATGTATAGAAGTTGTTACCAGACATATCAAGGACATCGAGGTGTGAGAGGTTAGACATGAAAGGTAAATTACTAGCAGACACAGTACTATTAAGGCCACACTCGGACAAGCGAAGCACTTTAAGAGAATGGATCATGTTAAACATGTGAACCCAATCCCTCACAAAACTAAGATGCACTCCGCTTATGTCAAGATGACTCAAAAAAGGGAGATGTGTCAACCATGCAAGATCCACTGCTTGAAGACCATCATAATTCCAACTGACATCAAGATATTGCAACTTGGAGAGATTGCCAAGATGGGATGGTATTGTCCCACTGAAATATGCCCACGAGAGGTTGAGATACCTTAAGTTGCTGAGGGAACCCATGAAAACAGGTATGCTTGTGCCGGTGAAGTTATTACCGCTCAGATCAAGATACCTGAGGTGTTGCAAAGTAGCCAAAGCAGAGCTTATCTCTCCTGCCAGCAAGCTCAATGATGTGCTCATGTCCAGATAGCCATAGTTATCCATGTCGATGTTGCGGAGGTTGAGCTTGATTATATGGCTAGTTCGGTTGCTGCACCGAATTCCCTTCCATTGACAACAGTCATCGCCATGGCGCCATGAAGAGAGACGGCCGGCAGGATCAAAGAGGCTCGCCTTGAAGGACAGGAGCGCATCTCGCTCGCTGTTGACGCAGGCTCTTGATACGCTGCCTTGAGCTTGACCATGGGAAGTGGATGTTGCTTGGGAGATGAGCAGGCAAAGGAGTAGTGCTTTTGCTCGAAGGAGGAGCACAAGCTTAGTCATATTGGTCGGAAATGTGGAGCGAGCAGCTTATCTCTATTCCACAACAAGTTACTTAAGCGAGTCCATTGGTACTACTTTTCCTGTGCTACAGTTGTCGCTAGAATTTATAACGATTCGGACATTCGACCCTGCAGAACACGGCAGACAAGATTCGCTCAATAATTAGAGCCAGAGACTTGACTCCCATGCGTACTTTTCTTCAGTGATTAGTGAAGTTGGGGCCAACACGCATGCCTACTTTTCTTCTGGTGAATTTATAACGATGATTAGATTAGCACAGTCGTTAGTACATAAACTTACACGGTGCGTATAAATTCATACTCCCTCCATCTGAAAATACTTGTCATCAAAATGAATACAAGGGAAAGTAGTCCAACAACTTGTGTTTGAAGTACACTTATATACATTTCCGTCCTGGCCGTTATCTCCATGTTAATTTTTTTTAGGATATCTCCCTGTTAACTGTGCGTGGTCTAGGGCCCACCTGTAAGTGGGAAAAGAGGAAGAAAACATAAAGAAGCGTTGCGTTGCTCCCGCAGGACTCGAATTCGAGAGTTTGCGGCAAGCGCGTGATCAACTAGCCAGTGAGTTACAGATTATTACTCTCTCCGTTCGGAATTACTTGTCTTGGAAATGGATGTATTTAGAACTAAAATACATCTAGATACATCCATTTCTGCGACAAGTAATTCCGAACGGAGGGAGTACTAGTTTAGATGGATATTAGTGGTTTTATATATCTTTCAGAGGGAGAATTGATCTGAATAAAAAACTATGCACTACATGCGAGCGACACTTTACCTTCAAGCAATTGTTTGGCTCATTGGCCCACTGAACCAGGCATGTTTTTTTTACAAACCGGGGGTAAAAACCAAGTCATCAAAGGATATTTGCAAAGTTTACTGATTTCCATGCCGAATCCATTGGTGAAACAATAGAAGTAATGACCAAAAGAATCAAAAACCGGCTCAGCCATTTCATCAAACACGTAGAGCGCGGGGTAAAAATATGGGGGAGTTTGACATTACCGAGAAGCCGTCGAGTGGCGGCAACCTTGTCCGGTGGGGACCTGGTCGTCGGGGGTCTGTTGGAAATATGAGCAAATTACTACGAGATTTAATCTGAATAAATAGGAAATAGATCATGACAGCAATAGCAGAGATTAAACTAATCATGCGAACTAGCATAGCAGATGAACAGATCACATCCAGGCCACATACTAAAAACATGAATTCTACCATGATCTCGAACAGGAAGGATAGAATCACATACGGTGCAGCGGGAGCAGCACCGCCGGCGTTGACGTTGTCGCCCATGTCGTCGAGGATGAGGTTGCCGAGGTCGGGGAAGAAGTCGCCGTTCGTGAAGTCGTCGCTGCCAGCAGTCGCATGAAAGTCGCTCCCCAAAACCTGATCGCCCCTCTCCCGTACAGGATCACGAGAGGCGGGGTTCCGGAGGCCTGCTGTCCCTTCTCCCGGTGCACGCCGAAAGGAGGGATGGAGAAGACTTGCTTGGCGGCGCAATGATCTGGAGCGCTGGTGAGAAACCATACGAAGCGGCGGCGGCTAGGGTAGACGTCTGCCTGACTATATAGTGCGGGCCGGGTAGGTCGTGGGAGTAAACCCCACGTCCGAGTCGTCACGATCCAAAAGAATCGGAAACGGTTCAGTAATTAACGCGTCCGTTAATTATTAATTAATGACTCATTAATTTTTCCCGAGCAGCAAAAATATAGACAACGTGCATAGCTCTGTCCTCGGCTCGGCTCAATCCCGCAAACCGCGGCGCGTCGAGGCGAGGCGAGGCGAGGAGGAGGAGCGCGCGTGTAGGTCTCCTCTTCTCATGCTCATACAAGTGATAGAAGAGCTCACCTTATAAAGAGGTGCAACTCTCTCTCAACTTATGAGGTGGGACTAAACTTTAGCCTCACTCACTCCACTCACATGTGTGCATGAATGGGCCAAGAGAATTTCAGAATTTTAGTTGGGCTTTGGGCCAAAAGCCCACTAGCAAATTCCAACAATCACCCACAAAGTCTCATTGGCACATTTCACCATTTATTTCCAAAACATTGTTTATATACCGGTGCTTAGTGGAGACTGTGAAGTTGAACTCCCACTTAGAGATTTATGCTACACTAGATCACAACTTGAATAGTGGACTATGCCTTGAACTACAAGTTTTCTGCGAGACTAGTTTCACACAAGCTCTTGACCGATACTGGGCTGCCGCAAGGCTTCCCCGCGGGTGGAGCGTATACGTCATACTCCAGGGCCTTTCATGAATTTATTAGAGAACACCCAATTCTCACAGACTGCGACGTTAACAGTCAAATTCATATAGGTGTGTTCCTCAGAAGATGTTCTGCAGGACAACATCTCTGCTTACCCGAATAAGCCACTTGGAACACATTAAGATAAGTATCAACCTGCCATGCAGATCAGGAGAGTATTGCATCTTCACGGAGTGGGATAGTTAATATAGGGATACTCTCTTCCCAGCTGACCAACAGCTTGTCTCCCACTTCTACTTCACGGGATCTCCGATCACATAGAGTGGGTTACCACTATGGACAACTCATGCGGTGGGTCTCAGACCCATCTCCATCGATGCATTATCTATCACGTTACGTGATAGACCCTTTGTGAAGGGATCTGCCAAGTTTTTCGACGTTTGGATATAATCCAATGTAATAACTCCGGAGTTCCTCAGTTTCCTGACAATTTTAATCTCCTCTTCACATGCCTTGAGGACTTCATATTGTCCTTAGAACTGTTTATCTTGACGATCACAGTTTGATTATCACAGTTCATCGGGATAGGGGGTATTGGTTTTTCAACCATAGGTAAGTCCATCAATAGCTCACGAAGCCACTCTGCTTCAACAGTGGCAGTGTCTAATGCTGTGAGTTATGCTTCCATAGTTGACCTCGTTAAGATGGTCTGCTTGCAAGACTTCCAGAAACAGCGCCACCACCAAGTGTAAAAACATAACCACTTGTGGCCTTAATCTCATCGACATCGATATCCAGTTCGAGTCACTATAACCCTCCGGTACCTTGGATACCCGGTGTAGTGAATCCCATAGCTCATGATGCCCTTCAAGTAGCGCATAACTCTCTCAAGCGCCGCCAATGATCATCTCCGGTTTTGACACAAACCGACTCAGCTTGCTCACAGCAAAGGAGATGTCAGCCTCGTGGCACTCGCCAAATACATAAGCGAGCCAATAATCTGAGAATACCTCGGTTGATCTCTAGCAATCCGTCGATTCTTTCAAGCAACACACTAGCATCATATGGAGTTGGAGAAGGCGTGCGATCGCTATACCCAAAACGACTCAAGACCTTTTCCACATAGTGAGGCTCAAGCAGTGTGATCCCACCATTCTCATCTCTCAACAGCTTGATGTTTAAGATAACATCAGCTACTCCTAGATCCTTCATCTCAAAACAGCGAGATAAGAAATCCTTAACCTCCTTGACTAAATCAAGTTTGGTTCCAAAGATCAATATGCCGTCGACATACAGACAAAGAATAACTCCTTCGCCCCCACCATAGCGATAGTACACGAACTTGTCACCATCGTTTACTACAAAGCCGGCAGCAGTTAATGTTCTTTCAAACTTCTCATGCCACTCCTTAGGAGCTTGCTTAAGGCCATATAAAGACTTTAACAACTTGCACACCTTTCCTTCCTGACCAGGTACTACAAAACCATCTGGCTGATCTATGTAAATTTCCTCCTTCAACTCTCCATTAAGGAAAGTCGTCTTAACGTCCATTTGATGAATGAGAAGACCATGTGAGGCAGCCAGTGATAGTAGCACCCGAATTGTGGTCAGTCTAGCCACGGGTGAGTAAGTATCAAAGAACTCTTCACCTTCTTTCTGGGTATAACCCTTAGCCACAAGCCGTGCCTTGTACTTTTCAATCGTACCATCAGGTCTAAGCTTCTTCTTGAACACCCACTTACATCCTACAGGTTTGCACCCATAAGGACGGTCAGTGATCTCCCAGGTTCCGTTAGCTAAGATGGAATCCATCTCGCTTCTGAACAGCTTCCTTCAAAGAGTCAGCATCGGAGATGCATAGGCTTCAAGTAGTCCTGGTGTGTCATCCACAAGGTACACAATGAAATCATCACCAAAGGACTTTGCAGTCCTCCGTCTCTTACTCCTTATAGGAGTTTCATTGTCACCCTCAACTGGATTCTCAACGTGTTCCATCGCAATGGTGGGTTCAAGAATTACAGTGAGTTCCTCACTAGATGGAATAGGTATCTCCTGATTTGATGAACTTGACATATCCTTCATAGGAAATATGTCCTCAAAGAAAGTTGCATCATTAGACTCCATAATCGTACCAACATGCATGTCGGATACCTCAGATTTTATTATCAAAAATCTATAGCCAATGCTATGAAAAGCATAGCCCAGAAGAACACAATCCACGGTTTTTGGTCCAAGCTTGCGCTTCTTGGGAATTGGTATATTGACTTTCACCAAACTACCCCAAGAACGTAGGTAAGAGAGTTTCAACCTTTTCCTTTCCCATTCCTCAAATGGAGTCATGGTCTTATGCTTTGTGGGAATTCGGTTTAGGACATGACACGCGGTCATTAGCGCCTCCCCCCACCATTCCTTGGAAAGACCCGATGTGTCTAACATGGCGTTAACCAAATCAGTTAGAGTTCGGTTCTTTCTTTCGCCACCCCATTAGACTGAGGTGAGTAGGGGCGTCCTCTCATGGATTATACCATGTTCCGCACAAAACAGATCAAATTCATTGGAAAAATACTCTCCACCACGATCGGACCTAAGTCGTTTAATTTTTCGATCAAGTTGGTTCTCTGCCTCAGCTTTATAGTTTTTGAAGAAAGTTAAAGCCTCATCTTTTGATTTCAGAAGATACACATAACAATATCTAGTGGAGTCATCAATCAATGTCATGAAATATCTCTTTCCACCTTTTGTCAACACGCCATTCATCTCACAAAGATCAGAATGTATAAGCTCTAGTGGTGCCAAGTCTCTTGCCTCTGCAGTCTTATGGGACTTGCGAGGTTGCTTAGCTTGCACACATACTTGGCACTTAGAGCCTTTGACAGCAGAGATTTTCGGAATTAAATTCAGATTGGCTAGCCGCGTCATGCAACCAAAGTTAATGTGACAAAGTCGTGAATGCCATATATCAGACTCATTGTTGTGGCAAACATTATTAATAACTTTAGTGCAATATATCGACAAAGATAGGCGGAACAAGCCTCCGCACTCATAGCCTTTTCCAAAAATTGTCCACACTTGGAAATTACAACTTTATTGGACTCAAAACCAACTTAAAACCATCTCGACATAAACGGGAACCGCTCTCTGAGATTTTTATTGATGGACGGCACATGATGAACGTTCTTCAGACGCACGGTCTTCCCAGTAAACTTCAGATCGACCGTACCAACACCTCGAACGATGGCATGTGACCCGTTCCCCATCAGCACGGAGAAGTCCCGTGGCCTGGTAAGAAGAAAACATGGAGGCGTCAAGCACAAACATGTACATTGGCACCGTGTTAATTAACAAATCAGGGATTGAAATCTGAAAGGATGGTAGGAAAATACCGTACCTGATTCCTTCATATCAAGTATCACCGATGACAACATTAGCGGACTTGCCGCTATTCTCATGTTCGCGCTCCTCAAAGCGGTTAGGACACTTGAGCCCAGTGATTAGGATCACCGCAGACATGGCAAAGTCCTTCCCTTCTTATGAGAATTCTTCTTGAAGTTGGTAGAATATGATGGCTTGTTCTTTGTATCAAACTTGCCTTTGCCCTGAGTTTTGTTCTTGTTGTTTTTGAACTTGTTGGGCTGGAAGTTCTTCTTCTGTACCATGTGGGCACTATAAGCTCCCTCAGCAACTCGAGCATGTGTGTCTTTTGCTCTCGCCTTCTCTTCAACATCAAGAGTACCAATGAGATCCATAATGAAAAACTCCTGTCTCTTGTGTTTCAGGGAAGTAGCAAAATTGTTCCACAAAGGTGGAAGCTTGGCAATAATGCCTCCGGCAACAAATTTTTCCGGCAACACACACTTGAAGTGCTCAAGTTCTTTTATGAAGCGATTGTATCTCATGAGCCTGCTGTACAACAGCGCTCATCAGTCATCTTGTAGTCATAGAATTGCTCCATGACGCATAACTCGCTATCGGCGTCCGAGGCACCAAACTTGGCCTCGAGCGCAGCCCACATGTCCTTGCCGTTGTCAAACGACATATATGAATCCACAATGGAATCATCAAGAACACCCAGAAGAGCGCCTTTAAAGAGAGTATCGATCTTCTCAAAAGCTTCCAGTTGTGCTGGATTAAGATCGCCCTCAGGCTTGCCCTTAATGGCGTCATAGCAGCCCATGGTCTGAAACCAGTAGACTGCTCTCGTGCGCCACCTCTTATATTGCGCCCCTTAAAGGCAGGCGGCTTCAGATGCGCAGCAAAACCACTCGGAGTAAATTGCCTATAATCAGGTTTTTGGATTGTTGGAAATATGAGCAAATTACTACGAGATTTAATCTGAATAAATAGGAAATAGATCATGACAGCAATAGCAGAGATTAAACTAATCATGCGAACTAGCATAGCAGATGAACAGATCACATCTAGGGCACATACTAGAAACATGAATTCTACCACGATCTCGAACAAGAAGGATAGAATCACATACGGTGCAGCAGGAGCAGCACCGCCGGCGTTGAGGTTGTCGCCCATGTCGTCGAGGTTGGCCCCGGACATATTTCCGTTTTATTTCATCCTCTCTAAGCACAGGCATGGGCTCGATCTCGAGGAGTTGTCCAACAGTGATGTTGAGAACTTCAGCCTGCATTATATGGTCCTTGGTTATTACCACATTGCCCACCTCGGGAACGTAAACTGTTTGCCCACAATAATATTGGGCGCGCGTACTGTCACGTGTTGTTGGCACAACAAGCGAGGGGATCGATTGCGCCGCCTGTTCTCCCAGCTGGGGAATGGTTTTCCCGCATTTTTTGACAGCTGCTTGTTGTTTGCTCGATCCCGAGCTCGCCTCCTTATGTAGACATGCTCAATTTAACTTCATGATGTGGCGCTCATAGTCTGTGTCAACAGGCTTGGGAGCTGGTGGTTGAGCCATACGAATGAAGTGGTCAATCGTTTCCTCAGGCACTTTCTCCCTTGGCGGCGGTGGCGGTTTCGGTGCAAAATGGGCTTCCACCTCGGCCTTCGATATGCCTGCTTTTTCCTCCTCGGACTTGTCATAAGGCCTCTGTGGAAGAGGCGTGAGGCTTGTGTTGGGGAACGTTGCAGAAAATTAAAATTTTTCCTACGGTTTCACCAAGATCCATCTATGAGTTCTACTAAGCAACGAGTCACGAGAGAGAGTTTTCATCTACATACCACTTGTAGATCGAGTACGGAAGCGATTGAGGGAGTGGTGATGATGAAGACGTTCCCAACGTGATTCCGATCACCGATGACCAAAGTGCTGAAAGGACAGCACCTCCGTGTTCAACACACGTACGGGACGATGGCGTCTCCTCCGTCTTGATCCAGCAAGAATGAAGGAGAGGTTGAGGAAGACAACTCAATGGCAGCACGACGGCGTGGTGCAGTTGGTCTGGCAGTTCTCGGCGAGGGCTTCGCCAAGCTCGCGTGGAGAAAGAGAGGTGTTGGGGAGGGAGGGCTGCGCCTTCAATGGTGTTGGCAGCCCTCCCCCCCCCTCTATTTATAGGAGGAGAGGGCAAGGGGGCGGCCCTCTAGGAAAAACCCTAGGGGCGGCGGCCAAGGAGAGGAGGAAAGGGTGGCTTGCCCCCAAGCCAAGGGGCGCCCCTTTCCCCTTAGGGTTTCCCCTCCCAAACCCTAGCCGCATGGGCCTAGGTGGGGGCGCGCCCAGCCACCGGGGCTGGCTCCTCTCCCACTTAGCCCATGTGGCCCCCGGGAGGTGGCCCCTCCGGTGGACCTCGGAACCCTCCGGTGGCCCGGTACTTTACAGTATACCCCGAAACTTTCCGAGTCCGTTTAACCACTTTCCATATATAAATCTTTACCTCCGGACCATTCCGGAACTCCTCGTGACGTCCGGGATCTCATCGGGACTCGAACAACATTCGGTAATCACATACTTGTCTTCCTATTAACCCTAAGCGTCACCGAACCTTAAGTGTGTAGACCCTACGGGTTCGGGAGACATCGAACATGACCGAGACTACCTCAAGTCAATAACCAACAGCGGGATCTGGATACCCATGTTGGCTCCCACATGCTCCTCGATGTTGTCATCGGATGAACCACGATGTCAAGGGTTCAAGCAACCCCGTATTCTATTCCCTTTGTCAGACGGTATGTTACTTGCCCGAGACTCGATCGTCGGTATCCCAATACCTCGTTTAGTCTCGTTACCGGCAAGTCACTTTACTCGTACCGCAATGCATGATCCTGTGACCAGACACTTGATCACTTTGAGCTCATTATGATGATGCATTACCGAGTGGGCCCAGTGATACCTCTCCGTAATACGGAGTGACAAATCCCAGTCTCGATCCGTGTCAACCCAATGGTCACTTTCGGAGATACCTGTAGTGCACCTTTATAGTCACCCGATTACGTTGTGACGTTTGATACACCAAAGCACTCCTACGGTATCCGGAATTGCACGATCTCATGGTCTAAGGAAGAGATACTTGACATTGGAAAAGCTCTAGCAAAAGCGAACTACGATCTTTGTGCTATGCTTAGGATTGGGTCTTGTCCATCACGTCATTCTCCTAATGGCGTGATCCGTTATCAATGACATCCGATGTCCATAGTCGAAACCATGACTATCTGTTGACCAACGAGCTAGTCAACTAGAGGCTTACTAGGGGCGTATTGTAGTCTATGTATTCACACGTGTATTACGATTTCCGGATAATACAGTTATAGCATGAATAAAGACAATTATCATGAACAAGGAAATATAATAATAATGCTTTTATTATTGCCTCTAGGGCATATTTCCAACAGTCTCCCACTTGCACTAGAGTCAATAATCTAGTTTACATTGTGATGAATCGAACACCCATAGAGTTCGGTGTTGATCATGTTTTGCCCATGGAAGAGGTTTAGTCAGCGGATCTGCGACATTCAGATCCGTATGCACTTTACAAATTTCTATGTCTCCATCTTGAACATTTTCACGGATGGAGTTGAGCGGCGCTTGATGTGCCTGGTCTTCTTGTGAAACCTGGGCTCCTTGGCAAGTGCAATAGCTCGGTGTTGTCACAGAAGAGTTTGATCGGCCCGACGCATTGGGTATGACTCCTAGGTCGGTGATGAACTCCTTCACCCAAATTGCTTCATGCGCTGCCTCCGAGGCTGCCATGTACTCCGCTTCACATGTAGATCCCGCCACGGCGCTCTGCTTGCAGCTGCACCAGCTTCTTGCTCCACCATTCAACATATACGTATCCGGTTTGTGACTTAGAGTCATCAGATCTGTGTCGAAGCTAAGCGTCGGCGTAACCTGTTTCTGACGAGCTCTTCGTCACCTCCATAAACGAAACATGTCCTTTGTCCTTTTCGGTACTTCAGGATATTCTTGACCGCTGTCCGGTGTTCCTTGCGGGATTACTTTGGTACCTTCCTACCAAACTTACGGCAAGGTTTACATCAGGTCTGGTACACAGCATGGCATACATAATAGATCCTATGGCTGAGGCATAGGGATGACACTCATCTCTTCTTTATCTTTTGCCGTGGTCGGGCATTGAGCTGAGCTCAATCTCACACCTTGCAAAACAGGCAAGAACCCTTCTTGGACTGATCCATTTGAACTTCTTCAAAATCTTATCAAGGTATGTGCTTTGTGAAAGACCTATGAGGCGTCTCGATCTATCTCTATAGATCTTGATGCCTAATATATAAGCAGCTTCTCCAAGGTCCTTCATTGAAAACACTTATTCAAGTAGGCCTTAATGCTGTCCAAGAATTCTATATCATTTCCCATCGAAGTATGTCATCTACATATAATATGAGAAATGCTCTGAGCTCCCACTCACTTTCTTGTAAACGCAGGCTTCTCCATAAGTCGCATAAACTAAACGCTTTGATCATCTCATCAAGCGAATGTTCCAACTCGAGATGCTTGCACCAGCCCATAAATGGATCGCTGGAGCTTGCATACTTTGTCGACATTCTTAGGATCGACAAAACCTTCCGGCTGTATCATATACAGCTCTTCCTTAAGATAGCCGTTAAGGGCGCTGTTTTGGCGTCCATCTGCCATATCTCATAATCATAGTATGCGGCAATTGCTAACATGATTGAGACGGACTTAAGCTTCGCTACGGAGAGAAAGTCTCATCGTAGTCAATCCCTTGAACTTGCCGATAACCCTTAGCGACAAGTCGAGCTTTATAGATGGTGACATTACCATCGCGTCCGTCTTCTTCTTAAAGATCCATTTGTTTTCTATAGCTCGCCGATCATCGGGCAAGTCGGTCAAAGTCCACACTTTGTTTTCATACATGGATTCTATCTCGGACTTCATGGCTTCTAGCCATTTGTTGGAATCTGGGCCGCCATCGCTTCTTCATAGTTCGAAGGTTCTCCGTTGTCTAACAACATGATTTCCGGGACAGGGTTGCCGTACCACTCAGTGCGGGCGTGTCCTAGTGGACCTCTGAGTTCAGTAGCAACTTGATCCGAAGTACCTTGATCATCATCATGAATTTCCTCTTGGTTGGTGTAGGCATCACAGGAACATTTTCTGAGCTGCACTACTTTCCTGTTCAAGAGGTAGTACTTCATCGAGTTCTACTTTCCTCCACTTACTTCTTTCGAGAGAAACTCTTTTTCGAGAAAGGTTCCGTTCTGGCAACAAAGATCTTGCCTTCGGATCTAAGGTAGAAGGTATACCCAAAGGTTTCCTTAGGGTATCCTATGAAGACGCATTTTTCCGACTTGGGTTCGAGCTTTTCAGGTTGAAGTTTCTTGACATAAGCATCGCATCCCCAAACTTTTAGAAAGCGACAGCTTAGGTTTCTTCCCAAACCATAATTCATACGGTGTCGTCTCAGCGGTTTAGGCGGTGCCCTATTTAAAGTGAATGTAGCTGTCTCTAGGCGTATCCCCAAAATGATAGCGGTAAATCGGTAAGAGACATCATAGATCGCACCATATCCAATAGAGTGCGATTCGACGTTCGGACACACCGTTCGCTGAGGTGTTCGGTGGCGTTAGTTGTGAAACGATTCCACATTTTCTTAAGTGTGTACCAAATTCGTGACTTAAATATTCTCCTCCACGATCTGATCGTAAGAATTTTATCTTTCGGTCACGTTGATTCTCTACTTCATTCTGAAATTCCTTGAACTTTTCAAAGGTCTCGGACTTGTGTTTCATCAAGTAGACATACCCATATCTACTCAAGTCATCTGTGAGAGTGAGAACATAACGATATCCTCCATGAGCCTCAACGCTCATTGGACCGCACATCGGTATGTATGATTTCCAACAAGTTGGTTGCTCGCTCCATTGTTCCAGAGAATGGAGTCTTGGTCATCTTGCCCATGAGGCATGGTTCGCATGTGTCAAATGATTCATAATCAAGAGACTCTAAAAGTCCATCAGCATGGAGCTTCTTCATGCGCTTGACACCAATGTGACCAAGGCGGCAGTGCCACAAGTATGTGGGACTATCGTTATCAACTTTACATCTTTTGGTATTCACGCTATGAACATGTGTAATACTACGCTCGAGATTCATTAAGAATAAACCATTGACCATCGGAGCATGACCATAAAACATATCTCTCATATAAATAGAACAACCATTATTCTCGGTTTAAATGAGTAGCCATCTCGCATTAAGCGAGATCCGGATACAATATTCATGCTCAAACTTGGCACCAAATAACAATTATTAAGGTTCATAACTAATCCGTGGGTAAATGAAGAGGTAGCGTGCGACGGCGATCACATCGACTCTGGAACCATTCCCGGCGCGATCGTCACCTCACCCTTCGCCCGATCTCCGCTTATTCCGCAGCTCTGCTGTGAGTTACAAATATGAGCAGCGGCACGGTATCAAATACCCAGGAGTTACTACGATTCTGGTAAGGTACACATCAATTACATGTATATCAAATATACCTTTGGTGTTGCCGGCCTTCTTATCCGCTAAGTACTTGGGGCAGTTCCGCTTCGGTGACCCTTCCCTTGCAATAAAAGCACTCAGTCTCGGGCTTGGGTCCATTCTTTGACTTCTTCCGGCAACTTGCTTGCAGGCGCGGCAACCTCCTTGCCGTCCTTCTTGAAGTTCTTCTTGCCCTTGCCCTTCTTAAACTTAGTGGTCTTATTGACCATCAACACTTGATGTTCTTTCTTGATTTCAACCTCGGCTGACTTCAGCATAGAGAACACTTCAGAATGGTCTTTACCATCCCTGCATGTTGTAGTTCATCACAAAGCTCTTGTAGCTTGGTGGGAGCGGCTGGAGGATTCTGTCAATGACCGCCTCATCGGGGAGGTTAATATTCAGTTGGGTCATACGGTTGTACAACCGGACATCTTGAGAATGTGCTCACTGACAGAACTGTTTTCCTCCATCTTACAACTATAGAACTTGTCGGAGATGTCATATCTCTCGACCCGGGCGTGAGCTTGGAAAACAAGTTTCAGCTCCTCGAACATCTCATATGCTCCGTGGTGCTCAAAAGCGCTTTTGGAGCCCGGTTCTAAGCTGTAAAGCATGCCGCACTGAGCGAGGGAGTAATCATCAGACGAGACTGCCAAGCATTCATAATGTCTTGGTTCTGCAGGGACGGGGCGTCACCTAGCGGTCCTTCTAGGGCGTATTGTTTCTGGCAGCTATGAGGATGATCCTCAGGTTCGGACCCAGTCCGTATAGTTCTGCCGTCATCTTTCAGCTTGGTTTTCTCTAGGAGCGTTGAAGTTCAAGTTGACATGGCGTTGGCCATTTGATCTACAAGACATATCATTCAAAAGTTTTAGACTAAGTTCATGATAATTAAGTTCATCTAATCAAATTATTAATGAACTCCCACTCAGATTAGACATCCTCTAGTCATCTAAGTGTTACGATCCGAGTCGACTAGGCCGTGTCCGATCAACACGTGAGACGGACTAGTCTGCGTCGGTGAACATTCTCATGTTGATCGTATCTTCCATCGACTCGTGTTCGACCTTTCGGTCTCCGTGTTCGAGGCCATGTCTTTACATGCTAGGCTCGTCAAGTTAACCCTAAGTGTTTCTGCGTGTGTAAATCTTGCTTACACCCGTTGTATGTGAGCGTAAAATCCATCACACCCGATTAACACGTGGTGCTTAGAAGCGACGAACTGTAGCAGCGGTGCACAGTTAGGGAGAACACTTCTTGAAATTGTTCTAAGGGATCATCTTATTTACTACCGTCGTTCTAAGTAAACAAGATGTATAATCATAATAAACATCACATGCAATTATAAAGTAGTGACATGATATGGCCAATATCATATAGCTCCTTGATCTTCATCTTGGGCTCCATGATCATCCTGTCACGGCATGACACCATGATCTCCATCATCATGATCTCCATCATCGTGTCTTCATGAAGTTGTCACGCCAGCGACTACTTCTACTTCTATGGCTAACGCGTTTAGCAATAAAGTAAAGTAAGATTACATGGCGTTCTTCAATGACACGCAGGTCATACAAAATAAAGACAACTCCTATGGCTCCTGCGGTTGTCATACTCATCGACATGCAAGTCGTGATTCCTATTACAAGAACATGATCTCATACATCACAATATATCATCATTCATCACAACTTGGCCATATCCGTCACATGACAATTGCTGCAAAAACAAGTTAGGCGTCCTCTAATTGTTGTTGCATCTTTTACGTGGCTGCAATTGGGTTCTAGCAAGAACGTTTTCTTACCTACGAATAACCACAACGTGATCTTGTCAACTTCTATTTACCCTTCATAAGGACCCTGTTCATCGAATCCGCTCCAACTAAAGTAGGAGAGACAGACACCCGCCAGCCACCTTATGCAACTAGTGCATGTTAGTCGGTGGAACCGGTCTCACGAAGAAATGCGTGTAAGGTTGGTCGGGCGCTTCATCCCACAATACCGCGGAAGCAAGAAGCGACTAATAGCGGCAAGTAAGTTGACAAGATCACGCCCACAACAAAATTGTGTTCTACTCGTGCAAAGAGAACTACGCATAGACCTAGCTCATGATGCCACTGTTGGGGAACGTTGCAGAAAATTAAAAATTTTCCTACGGTTTCACCAAGATCCATCTATGAGTTCTACTAAGCAACGAGTCACGAGAGAGAGTTTGCATCTACATACCACTTGTAGATCGATGCGGAGGCGTTGAGGAGTGGTGATGATGAAGGCGTTCCCAGCGTGATTCCGATCACCGATGACCAAAGTGCTGAAAGGACAGCACCTCCGTGTTCAACACACGTGCGGAGACGATGGCGTCTCCTCCGTCTTGATCCAGCAAGAATGAAGGAGAGGTTGAGGAAGACAACTCAATGGCAGCACGACGGCGTGGTGCAGTTGGTCTGGCAGTTCTCCGGCAGGGCTTCGCCAAGCTTCGCGTGGAGAAAGAGAGGTGTTGGGAGGGAGGGCTGCGCCTTCAATGGTGTTGGCAGCCTCCCCCACCCCTCTATTTATAGGAGGAGAGGGCAAGGGGGCGGCCCTCTAGGGAAAAACCCTAGGGGCGGCGGCCAAGGAGAGGAGGAAGGGTGGCTTGCCCCCAAGCCAAGGGGCCCCGCCCCCTTAGGGTTTCCCTTCCCCAAACCCTAGCATGGGCCTAGGTGGGGGGCGCCCAGCCACAGGGGCTGGCTCCCTCTCCCACTTAGCCCATGTGGCCCCCGGAGAGGTGGCCCCTCCGGTGGACCTCCGAAACTCTCCGGTGGCCCGGTACTTTACAGTATACCCCGAAACTTTCCGAGTCCGTTTAACCACTTTCCATATATAAATCTTTACCTCCGGACCATTCCGGAACTCCTCGTGACGTCCGGGATCTCATCAGGGACTCGAACAACATTCGGTAATCACATACTTGTCTTCCTATTAACCCTAGCGTCACGAACCTTAAGTGTGTAGACCCTACGGGTTGGAGACATCTGAACATGACCGAGACTACCTCAAGTCAATAACCAACAGCGGGATCTGGATACCCATGTTGGCTCCCACATGCTCCTCGATGTTGTCATCGGATGAACCACGATGTCAAGGGTTCAAGCAACCCGTATTCTATTCCCTTTGTCGACGGTATGTTACTTGCCGAGACTTCGATCGTCGGTATCCCAATACCTCGTTTAGTCTCGTTACCGGCAAGTCACTTTACTCGTACCGCAATGCATGATCCGTGACCGGACACTTGATCACTTTGAGCTCATTATGATGATGCATTACCGAGTGGGCCCGGTGATACCTCTCCGTAATACGGGTGACAAATCGATCTCGATCCGTGTCAACCCAATGGTCACTTTCGGAGATACCTGTAGTGCACCTTTATAGTCACCCGATTCGTTGTGACGTTTGATACACCAAAGCACTCCTACGGTATCCGGAATTGCACGATCTCATGGTCTAAGGAAGAGATACTTGACATTGGAAAAGCTCTAGCAAAAGCGAACTACGATCTTTGTGCTATGCTTAGGATTGGGTCTTGTCCATCACGTCATTCTCCTAATGGCGTGATCCGTTATCAATGACATCCGATGTCCATAGTCGAAACCATGACTATCTGTTGACCAACGAGCTAGTCAACTAGAGGCTTACTAGGGGCGTATTGTAGTCTATGTATTCACCGTGTATTACGATTTCCGGATAATACAGTTATAGCATGAATAAAGACAATTATCATGAACAAGGAAATATAATAATAATGCTTTTATTATTGCCTCTAGGGCATATTTCCAACAGTCTCCCACTTGCACTAGAGTCAATAATCTAGTTTACATTGTGATGAATCGAACACCCATAGAGTTCGGTGTTGATCATGTTTTGCCCATGGAAGAGGTTTAGTCAGCGGATCTGCGACATTCAGATCCGTATGCACTTACAAATTTCTATGTCTCCATCTTGAACATTTTCACGGATGGAGTTGAGCGGCAACTTGATGTGCCTGGTCTTCTTGTGAAACCTGGGCTCCTTGGCAAGTGCAATAGCTCGGTGTTGTCACGAGAAGAGTTTGATCGGCCCGACGCATTGGGTATGACTCCTAGGTCGGTGATGAACTCCTTCACCCAAATTGCTTCATGCGCTGCCTCCGAGGCTGCCATGTACTCCGCTTCACATGTAGATCCCGCCACGGCGCTCTGCTTGCAGCTGCACCAGCTTCTTGCTCCACCATTCAACATATACACGTATCCGGTTTGTGACTTAGAGTCATCAGATCTGTGTCGAAGCTAAGCGTCGGCGTAACCTGTTCTGACGAGCTCTTCGTCACCTCCATAAACGCGAAACATGTCCTTTGTCCTTTTCGGTACTTCAGGATATTCTTGACCGCTGTCCGGTGTTCCTTGCGGGATTACTTTGGTACCTTCCTACCAAACTTACGGCAAGGTTTACATCAGGTCTGGTACACAGCATGGCATACATAATAGATCCTATGGCTGAGGCATAGGGATGACACTCATCTCTTCTTTATCTTTTGCCGTGGTGGGCATTGAGCTGAGCTCAATCTCACACCTTGCAATACAGGCAAGAACCCTTCTTGGACTGATCCATTTTGAACTTCTTCAAAATCTTATCAAGGTATGTGCTTTGTGAAAGACCTATGAGGCGTCTCGATCTATCTCTATAGATCTTGATGCCTAATATATAAGCAGCTTCTCCAAGGTCCTTCATTGAAAAACACTTATTCAAGTAGGCCTTAATGCTGTCCAAGAATTCTATATCATTTCCCATCAAAAGTATGTCATCTACATATAATATGAGAAATGCTCTGAGCTCCCACTCACTTTCTTGTAGCGCAGGCTTCTCCATAAGTCTGCATAAACTAAAACGCTTTGATCATCTCATCAAGCGAATGTTCCAACTCGAGATGCTTGCACCAGCCCATAAATGGATCGCTGGAGCTTGCATACTTTGTCGACATTCTTAGGATCGACAAAACCTTCCGGCTGTATCATATACAGCTCTTCCTTAAGATAGCCGTTAAGGAGCGCTGTTTTGGCGTCCATCGCCATATCTCATAATCATAGTATGCGGCAATTGCTAACATGATTGAGACGGACTTAAGCTTCGCTACGGAGAGAAAGTCTCATCGTAGTCAATCCCTTGAACTTGCCGATAACCCTTAGCGACAAGTCGAGCTTTATAGATGGTGACATTACCATCGCGTCCGTCTTCTTCTTAAAGATCCATTTGTTTTCTATAGCTCGCCGATCATCGGGCAAGTCGGTCAAAGTCCACACTTTGTTTTCATACATGGATTCTATCTCGGACTTCATGGCTTCTAGCCATTTGTTGGAATCTGGGCCGCCATCGCTTCTTCATAGTTCGAAGGTTCACCGTTGTCTAACAACATGATTTCCATGACAGGGTTGCCGTACCACTGCAGTGCGGGCGTGTCCTAGTGGACCTCTGAAGTTCAGTAGCAACTTGATCCGAAGTACCTTGATCATCATCATGAATTTCCTCTTGGTTGGTGTAGGCATCACGGGAACATTTTCTGAGCTGCACTACTTTCCTGTTCAAGAGGTAGTACTTCATCGAGTTCTACTTTCCTCCACTTACTTCTTTCGAGAGAAACTCTTTTCGAGAAAGGTTCCGTTCTGGCAACAAAGATCTTGCCTTCGGATCTAAGGTAGAAGGTATACCCAAAGGTTTCCTTAGGGTATCCTATGAAGACGCATTTTTCCGACTTGGGTTCGAGCTTTTCAGGTTGAAGTTTCTTGACATAAGCATCGCATCCCCAAACTTTTAGAAGCGACAGCTTAGGTTTCTTCCCAAACCATAATTCATACGGTGTCGTCTCAGCGGTTTAGGCGGTGCCCTATTTAAAGTGAATGTAGCTGTCTCTAGGCGTATCCCCAAAATGATAGCGGTAAATCGGTAAGAGACATCATAGATCGCACCATATCCAATAGAGTGCGATTCGACGTTCGGACACACCGTTCTGCTGAGGTGTTCGGCGGCGTTAGTTGTGAAACGATTCCACATTTTCTTAAGTGTGTACCAAATTCGTGACTTAAATATTCTCCTCCACGATCTGATCGTAAGAATTTTATCTTTCGGTCACGTTGATTCTCTACTTCATTCTGAAATTCCTTGAACTTTTCAAAGGTCTCAGACTTGTGTTTCATCAAGTAGACATACCCATATCTACTCAAGTCATCTGTGAGAGTGAGAACATAACGATATCCTCCGTGAGCCTCAACGCTCATTGGACCGCACACATCGGTATGTATGATTTCCAACAAGTTGGTTGCTCGCTCCATTGTTCCAGAGAATGGAGTCTTGGTCATCTTGCCCATGAGGCATGGTTCGCATGTGTCAAATGATTCATAATCAAGAGACTCTAAAAGTCCATCAGCATGGAGCTTCTTCATGCGCTTGACACCAATGTGACCAAGGCGGCGAGTGCCACAAGTATGTGGGACTATCGTTATCAACTTTACATCTTTTGGTATTCACGCTATGAACATGTGTAATACTACGCTCGAGATTCATTAAGAATAAACCATTGACCATCGGACATGACCATAAAACATATCTCTCATATAAATAGAACAACCATTATTCTCGGTTTAAATGAGTAGCCATCTCGCATTAAGCGAGATCCGGATACAATATTCATGCTCAAACTTGGCACCAAATAACAATTATTAAGGTTCATAACTAATCCGTGGGTAAATGAAGAGGTAGCGTGCGGCGGCGATCACATCGACTCTGGAACCATTCCGGACGCGCATCGTCACCTCGTCCTTCGCCGGTCTCCGCTTATTCCGCAGCTCCTGCTGTGAGTTACAAATATGAGCAGCGGCACGGTATCAAATACCGGGAGTTACTACGATTCTGGTAAGGTACACATCAATTACATGTATATCAAATATACCTTTGGTGTTGCCGGCCTTCTTATCCGCTAAGTACTTGGGGCAGTTCCGCTTCGGTGACCCTTCCCTTGCAATAAAAGCACTCGGTCTCGGGCTTGGGTCCATTCTTTGACTTCTTCCGGCAACTTGCTTGCAGGCGCGGCAACCTCCTTGCCGTCCTTCTTGAAGTTCTTCTTGCCCTTGCCCTTCTTAAACTTAGTGGTCTTATTGACCATCAACACTTGATGTTCTTTCTTGATTTCAACCTCGGTGACTTCAGCATAGAGAACACTTCAGAATGGTCTTTACCATCCCCTGCATGTTGTAGTTCATCACAAAGCTCTTGTAGCTTGGTGGGAGCGATGGAGGATTCTGTCAATGACCGCCTCATCGGGGAGGTTAATATTCAGTTGGGTCATACGGTTGTGCAACCGGACATCTTGAGAATGTGCTCCTTGACAGAACTGTTTTCCTCCATCTTACAACTATAGAACTTGTCGGAGATGTCATATCTCTCGACCGAGGCGTGAGCTTGGAAAACAAGTTTCAGCTCCTCGAACATCTCATATGCTCCGTGGTGCTCAAAAGCGCTTTTGGAGCCCGGTTCTAAGCTGTAAAGCATGCCGCCTTGAGCGAGGGAGTAATCATCAGCACGAGACTGCCAAGCATTCATAATGTCTTGGTTCTGCAGGGACGGGGCGTCACCTAGCGGTCCTTCTAGGGCGTATTGTTTCTGGCAGCTATGAGGATGATCCTCGGGTTCGGACCCAGTCCGTATAGTTCTGCCGTCATCTTTCAGCTTGGTTTTCTCTAGGAGCGTTGAAGTTCAAGTTGACATGGCGTTGGCCATTTGATCTACAAGACATATCATTCAAAAGTTTTAGACTAAGTTCATGATAATTAAGTTCATCTAATCAAATTATTAATGAACTCCCACTCAGATTAGACATCCCTCTAGTCATCTAAGTGTTACGATCCGAGTCGACTAGGCCGTGTCCGATCAACACGTGAGACGGACTAGTCTGCGTCGGTGAACATTCTCATGTTGATCGTATCTTCCATCGACTCGTGTTCGACCTTTCGGTCTCCGTGTTCGAGGCCATGTCTTTACATGCTAGGCTCGTCAAGTTAACCCTAAGTGTTTCTGCGTGTGTAAATCTTGCTTACACCGTTGTATGTGAGCGTAAGAATCCATCACACCCGATTAACACGTGGTGCTTAGAAGCGACGAACTGTAGCAGCGGTGCACAGTTAGGGGAGAACACTTCTTGAAATTGTTCTAAGGGATCATCTTATTTACTACCGTCGTTCTAAGTAAACAAGATGTATAATCATAATAAACATCACATGCAATTATAAAGTAGTGACATGATATGGCCAATATCATATAGCTCCTTGATCTTCATCTTCGGGGCTCCATGATCATCCTGTCACCGGCATGACACCATGATCTCCATCATCATGATCTCCATCATCGTGTCTTCATGAAGTTGTCACGCCAGCGACTACTTCTACTTCTATGGCTAACGCGTTTAGCAATAAAGTAAAGTAGATTACATGGCGTTCTTCAATGACACGCAGGTCATACAAAAATAAAGACAACTCCTATGGCTCCTGCGGTTGTCATACTCATCGACATGCAAGTCGTGATTCCTATTACAAGAACATGATCTCATACATCACAATATATCATCATTCATCACAACTTGGCCATATCCGTCACATGACAATTGCTGCAAAAACAAGTTAGGCGTCCTCTAATTGTTGTTGCATCTTTTACGTGGCTGCAATTGGGTTCTAGCAAGAACGTTTTCTTACCTCGAATAACCTGGCGTGATCTTGTCAACTTCTATTTACCCTTCATAAGGACCCTGTTCATCGAATCCGCTCCAACTAAAGTAGGAGAGACAGACACCCGCCAGCCACCTTATGCAACTAGTGCATGTTAGTCGGTGGAACCGGTCTCACGTAAAATGCGTGTAAGGTTGGTCGGGCGCTTCATCCCACAATACCGCGGAAGCAAGAAGCGACTAGTAGCGGCAAGTAAGTTGACAAGATCACGCCCACAACAAAATTGTGTTCTACTCGTGCAAAGAGAACTACGCATAGACCTAGCTCATGATGCCTTTGTTGGGGAGCGTTGCAGAAAATTAAAATTTTTCCTACGGTTTCACCAAGATCCATCTATGAGTTCTACTAAGCAACGAGTCACGAGAGAGAGTTTGCATCTACATACCACTTGTAGATCGAGTGCAGGCGTTGAGGGAGTGGTGATGATGAAGGCGTTCCCAACGTGATTCCGATCACCGATGACCAAAGTGCTGAAAGGACAGCACCTCCGTGTTCAACACACGTGCGGGACGATGGCGTCTCCTCCGTCTTGATCCAGCAAGAATGAAGGAGAGGTTGAGAAGACAACTCAATGGCAGCACGACGGCGTGGTGCAGTTGGTCTGGCAGTTCTCGGCAGGGCTTCGCCAAGCTCGCGTGGAGAAAGAGAGGTGTTGGGGAGGGAGGGCTGCGCCTTCAATGGTGTTGGCAGCCTCCCCCACCCCTCTATTTATAGGAGGAGAAGGCAAGGGGCGGCCCTCTAGGGAAAAACCCTAGGGGGCGGGCCAAGGAGAGGAGGAGGAAGGGTGGCTTGCCCCCAAGCCAAGGGGGCGCCTTTCCCCTTAGGGTTTCCTCCTCCCAAACCCTAGCCGCATGGGCCTAGGTGGGGGGCGCCCAGCCACCAGGGGCTGGCTCCTCTCCCACTTAGCCCATGTGGCCCCCGGAGAGGTGGCCCCTCGGTGGACCTCGGAACCCTCCGGTGGCCCGGTACTTTACAGTATACCCCGAAACTTTCCGAGTCCGTTTAACCACTTTCCATATATAAATCTTTACCTCCGGACCATTCCGAACTCCTCGTGACGTCCGGGATCTCATCCGGGACTCGAACAACATTCGGTAATCACATACTTGTCTTCCTATTAACCCTAAGCGTCACGAACCTTAAGTGTGTAGACCCTACGGGTTGGGAGACATCTGAACATGACCGAGACTACCTCAAGTCAATAACCAACAGCGGGATCTGGATACCCATGTTGGCTCCCACATGCTCCTCGATGTTGTCATCGGATGAACCACGATGTCAAGGGTTCAAGCAACCCGTATTCTATTCCCTTTGTCGACGGTATGTTACTTGCGAGACTTCGATCGTCGGTATCCCAATACCTCGTTTAGTCTCGTTACCGGCAAGTCACTTTACTCGTACCGCAATGCATGATCCGTGACCGGACACTTGATCACTTTGAGCTCATTATGATGATGCATTACCGAGTGGGCCCGGTGATACCTCTCCGTAATACGGGTGACAAATCCGATCTCGATCCGTGTCAACCCAATGGTCACTTTCGGAGATACCTGTAGTGCACCTTTATAGTCACCCGATTACGTTGTGACGTTTGATACACCAAAGCACTCCTACGGTATCCGGGAATTGCACGATCTCATGGTCTAAGGAAGAGATACTTGACATTGGAAAAGCTCTAGCAAAGCGAACTACGATCTTTGTGCTATGCTTAGGATTGGGTCTTGTCCATCACGTCATTCTCCTAATGGCGTGATCCGTTATCAATGACATCCGATGTCCATAGTCAGGAAACCATGACTATCTGTTGACCAACGAGCTAGTCAACTAGAGGCTTACTAGGGGCGTATTGTAGTCTATGTATTCACCGTGTATTACGATTTCCGGATAATACAGTTATAGCATGAATAAAGACAATTATCATGAACAAGGAAATATAATAATAATGCTTTTATTATTGCCTCTAGGGCATATTTCCAACAGATGAATCGAACACCCATTGTTACTGACGAGCTCTTCGTCACCTCCATAAACGAGAAACATGTCCTTTGTCCTTTTGAGGTACTTCAGGATATGCCGGACTTGGTGGACTTGCAGGAGCGGGAGTCTGCTGACTCGGTGGCGGACTTCGACGAGGAGTCGACTGACGCGGTGTCGGTGGCCTTCGAAAGATGATGCAATCCTTTTTCCATAGGATGATACGATGTTTGGCCTCTCCGAGAAAGTGCTCGTCGTCACCTCCAGGAATGTCAAGTTGTAGCTCCGAATATGGGTCCACCACCTCATCAACCAAGACACGAGCATAGCCCGCTGGAATCGGCTTGCAATGGAAGGTTGCCTCGGGGGGATTTGTAAAAGCAACGGCGTCTGCCACCTTCATGGATATGTTCTTCATTTTGACGTGTAGCTCGCAGTTAGTGTTCTCCGTGATGTCATCCACGGGGTATCTATCCAGCATTGCGTCGTCCAGGGCGGAACCCACGCTGCTTCTCGGCATGGATGGGGCGGTGCTATCCAATGCTGGATCATTCGCTAGCTGCTGCAGCTGCTGAGACCCCCTTTGGTGGGTAAGTGAGTCGATCTGCTCCTGCTGCCGCTGGAATTTGACTGCCAATTCCGCTTGACTTGCTTCTAGGCCTTGAAGGCGTTCATAGTCCCGCTTCCTCTACTCCTCCTCCATCTTCCTCTTCTTCTCCTCCGCAATCTTCTTTCTCGCACGGGTTCGTAGTCGGTGTTCCGGTCTGAAAACCCTCATACCACGGAATAGCGCCCTTGCCTCGTGTTCTTCTCGGGTGTTCAGGATTTCCTGTGGCACGCGCGTAAGCTCGTCATTCTCTCTGTTGGGCTGGAACACCCCGATCGTGCCTCTTCTATTGCAACAAGTATCGCATCGTCGGCTCCCTTCAGACTTGCCCTCGTCGAAACATTGCCCGTCTTGGGTCCAACTCCCCCATGCGCATAGAACCAAGTCCTGCACACTGGGGCCAGCTCTTAGTAACCGGAGTGACACCTGCATCCTCCATCTCTTTCTCAGACTTATCCCACTTAGGCATTGCCACCGCGATAGCCACCTGGCCTGACTTATGGAACTTATCCTTTTTCGGCATTCTTCTAGTTTATTCTCGACCGTTCCTTAGCTAATTCCGAATCCTTGAATTTCACGAAATCTTCCCAATGAGCACGTTGGTTCTCTAGTGTTCCCTCGAATACTGGAGTCTTCCTTCCTCCCTTGACGTACTTGTCCCATTCACGATTCTTGTGGTTCTTGAATGCAACCGCCATCTTCCTAAGAGCAGCGTCCTTGACTTTCTGCACATCTGCTTCTGTGAAATGATCTGGTAGGGTGAAATGTTCCATGAGAGTATCCCAAAGCATATCTTTTTGTCTTTTGTCGACAAAAGTAACATCTGGACGTGGAGCAGCGTCCTTTTTGTCTTTTGCTGCCTCTCTCCATTCTTGAAGGGAGATCGGGAGTTGGTCCTTCACAACAACTCCGCACTGACGAACGAACTTGTCCGCAATCTTCTTAGGCGCTAATGGTTCGCCATTAGGTCTGATTGCCTCGATATTGTACTTTACGCTCTCCTTCAACTTTTTGTTCGGGCCTCGTTTCGTCCTTTTGCCTGAAGATTTGCTCGATCCGGATGGCTGAAAGAACAAAGATCGATTCGTTAATATATCTTCAAGTCATTTAAAACATGTGATGATCACCAGATGCCTGCTTATATAAATATATATACCTCGCCGGTCTTTGTTGTTTCAAGATCAACATTTTCTTCGTCATCATCACAATTATAGTTCATGACTTCATCAATTCGGTTGTCGCGATCGAATATCATATCACCCTCTCCGGTGTTGTTTAGAAATTGAGCCGTCATAATCTTCTTCATTCGATCATCATCGGCCCGTGAGGATGGCGTATCATATCGAACATGGCCTGTTCTCCCTCTCTGCCGGTATTGTCCGCCATAGCTTTTATTTAACTAATCCAAAAGAAATATAAAACAATTTAGTATTCAAATTACATCATCTCGAATAATAATAGATATAATCTCAAATACATCGTCTCGAATAATAGATATAATCTCGAAACATCGTCTCGAATAATAGATATAATCTCGAATACATCGTCTCGAATAATAGATATAATCTTGAATACATCACTGGCTAGGTAGCTAATAAAGATCGAATACTACGAAGAATCTAGGACACTCGCGGTTCTGCGGGCGCAGGCGGTGGACACCCAAAGAGAAGGAACCTCACAGGATCATAGCTGAAGTGAGATCCCTGAACAAATTGCCAGGTATTGGAGAACCTGCCGCCCTCTAATGCAACCATGTAGCGATGGACATGCTCGTCCTCCTCCCTGACACGGCGACGTACCACCTCCGGCTGGGCCGGCTCCCTCCGCGCCGAAACTGCCCCACGCGAACGCCACCAAACGAGATCAGGGTCGACGACGGGACCCGGGGCCGGGTTCCTCATCAAGCGGCGCGCCCCTCCAGGCAGCACCTTGTTGGGGAACGTAGAAGAAATTCAAAATTTTCCTACGTGTCACCAAGATCTATCCATGGAGAGACTAGCAACGAGGGGAAGGAGAGTGCATCTACATACCCTTGTAGATCGCTAAGCGGAAGCGTTCAAGTGAACGTGGTTGATGGAGTCGTACTCGTCGTGATTAAAATCACCGATGATCCTAGTGCCGAACGGACGGCACCTCCGCGTTCAACACACGTACAGCCCGGTGACGTCTCCCATGCCTTGATCCAGCAAGGAGAGAGGGAGAGGTTGAGGAAGACTCCATCCAGCAGCAGCACAACGGCGTGGTGGTGGTGGAGGCGTGGCAATCTGCGGGGCCGGCAAGCACCTGCGGAGAGGAGGAGGTGTCACGGGAGGGAGGAGGTGCCAGGGACTCAGGTGTGGCTTCCTCCTCCCTCCACTATATATAGGGGCAAGGAGAGGGGCGGCGCAGCCTTGGCCCTTCCTCCAAGGAAGGGTGCGCTGTGGGGAGTCCATCCTCCTAAGGCACCTAGGAGGTGCCTTCCCCTTTAGGACTCTCCTTCCCTTATCTCTTGGCACATGGGCCTCTTGGGGGTGCACCAGCCCACCTGGGCTGGTCCCTCCCACACTTGGCCCATGCAGCCCTCCGAGGATGGTGTCCCCACTTGGTGGACCCAGGACCCTCCCGTGGTCCCAGACATTACCGATTAAACCCAAACTTTTCGGTGACCAAAACAGGACTTCCCATATATAATTCTTTACCTCCGGACCATTCCGGAACTCCTCGTGGACGCCCAGGATCTCATCCGGACTCGAACAACATTCGTAACCACATACAAACTTCCTTTATAACCCTAGCGCCATCGAACCTTAGTGTGTAGACCCTACGGGTTCGGGAACCATGCGAGACATGACCGAGACGTTCTCCGGTCAATAAACAACAGCGGATCTGGATACCCATGTTGGCTCCCACATGTTCCATGATGATCTCATCGGATGAACCACGATGTCAAGGACTCAATCGATCCCGTATACAATTCCCTTTGTCAAGCGGCATTGTACTTGCCTGAGATTTCGATCGTCGGTATCCCAATACCTTGGTCAATCTCGTTACCGGCAAGTCTCTTTACTCGTTCCGTAACACATCATCCCGTGATCAACCCCTTGGTCACATTGTGCACATTATGATGATGTCCTACCGAGTGGGCCCAGAGATACCTCTCCGTCACACAGAGTGACAAATCCAAGTCTCGATTCGTGCCAACCCAACAGACACTTTCGGAGATACCTGTAGTGCACCTTTATAGCCACCCGCCATTCGCCAGGACGTTTGGTACACCCAAAGCATTCCTAGGGTATCCGGGAGTTGCACAATCTCATGGTCTAAGGAAAAGATACTTGACATTACACTAGTAGAAAAAGGGCCTATAGTCCCGGTTCATAAGGGCCTTTAGTCCCGGTTCGTGAACCGGGACTAAAGGGTCGGTACTAATACCCTCACCCTTTAGTCCCGGTTCTATCCAGAACCGGGACAGATGGGCCTCCACGTGGCCTGTCCGCTGAGGCAGGGGAGCCTTTGGTCCCGGTTGGTGGCACCAACCGGGACCAATAGGCATCCACGCGTCAAGCATTTCTTTGACTCTGGTTTTGTTTTTTTTCAAAAGAGGGGGGGTTGGGGGTTTTGGGGGGTTAATTTAGGTGTTTCATATATTGTGCTATAGCTAGCTAATTAATAGAGAAAAGTGTCCTTTCTTTTGTCCGTGCTTGGTCGACGCTACGTACTATACATACATATAGAGAGGACTAACTAGACATGCTAGCTAGCTAGTAATTAAGCAAACAGAAGATCGTCATGAACATATATATGCATACAGAGAGAAGTGATATCGACCACCTCTCCTTCTCCGAGAGATTGGTCGAACAACAAGTTCTCGTATATCTATCCGACACTACCGGCTACATATATACAATAATTATCTTTTACAATACGGACGCGTGGTCCACATAGTATTCCCCGTCTTCAGCGATCACATAGTCAAGAAAGAATGCCGCCAATTCCTCTTGAATTGCTCGCATGCGATCTGGTGCTAGGAGTTCATCCCGCTGCGAAACATCTAATTTTAAGAAAGGTCAATACATATATATATATATATATATATATATATATATATATATATATATATATATATATATATATATATATATATATATATATATATATATATATATATATATATAGGACAAATGTTTCCTACAAGCAGTGGTAGTTACCACCACTTGCGTTTTGTATGTTGTATGTAGTATCTGTCAAAACCGAGAGTATGTACGTGTAGTATGTAGTATATAACAATGATTAGGTAGTATATATACTAATTTTTAGGTAGTATGTACCATTTTTTGAGTATGCTCTTTTTTACGTACAAATATGTACGTATTTTACAAATATAACAAAAACTATGGGCTCATATGCAATTTTTTCATGTAACTTGCTTTGAAATATCTTAAATATAGTATATGAACATATTTAAAATAATAAAATTGTATATATAGTACCATATGGTAGTATATGAGACATGTGGGGTAACTACCACCGGGTGGTAGGATGGATTTTCCTATATATATATATATATATATATATATATATATATATATATATATATATATATATATATATATATATATATATATATATATATATATATATATATATATATATATATATATGAATGAATGAAACTCAACACAAATGATGGTAATAAAATAAAATTGTGAATATTTTTATTTACGCACTTCAAATTGTTTGTCGGAGTAGCCCCTCTCACAGGTCGTGTGGCGGATGGACTCGCAAACGTAGTATCCACAGAAATCATTCCCTTGTTCCTGCCACAACCACTTTACAAGAAACAGAGGTCAATCAAACTGATAATTATATATAGCAAGCACATGCTAAATGGTATTGATGAAACTAGCGCTTGAATCACTAGGAGATGCGCGTGGAATATGCTACTATATAGTACTTACTTTCGGGTGTCTAAATTGCAGCTTCTTCGGTAGTCCCGGAGCTTTTTTGGTGAATTTTCCCCAAGCCCTGCCATACAAAGAAAACAATTACTTGATATCAGAAATGAACAAAGTTGCTGATATGGTGGATAATGATCGATTTAACTTACTTCTCGAGCATTTCAGTCATTTCCGCATACTCCTTGGGATCTTTTCGTCTCGAGTCTAAGACAGTTACTACTCCCTGCTCAAGCTTAATCTCTAGGAGAATATAGTGGAACCTGCTTGCGCATGCATAACTCATCAATATTACATTTCTATAACCTGGACTAAATAAGGAAACCGAATATGCCACAAGACAGTAACACTCACGTGTAGTTGTAAGGAAAGAGTATTGTATTTTGTGTTCATTTATTTCCAACGATCGTAGCAAGTTGGCCTCGATTTCCTTGGCACGATATTTAACCTCATTTGCATCGATGAGATATGTGTTAATGAACCCAATATCACCCACTTGTTTTTTCTTCATTTCTGCGATCTTCAATCTGCATAATATAGTGAGGATATTTATAAATACATGCAAGAGCTGAGTTATATAGAGATACTTAATGACAGAAGTAGTACTACTTACAGACAGTAGCAGGTGACCGTTGCTTTATCGATGGCCAATTGATTGAAAAACTGATAGAACTCCTCAAATGGAATAGGCAACAGTTCAATTCCAAGGAGGTCATGCTCCTTTTTAACTCTCAAATACAAAGTATTCCTCCCTCGAGACTCTTTGCAGGTTTTCATGTACCAATCATGCAATCTTAGCATCATCGTTGTTAGAGAGCTTTCATCTTTGACGAGAGGCTTCCCGTACTCGTATCTTTGTATCTGCACCTCCAAGAAATTAAATTGTACATCGTCGGGCAAGTAATCTTCAGGATTGCCATAACGGGCACCATCCTCGGATCGACGATGTCGCTAGCAGGCACCTTGAGCGGGGGGCACGATTGCTTCGCTTGTTCGCCGAGCTGGGCAATTTGTTTCCCAGCTCGTCGTTCTTTCATCCTTTGATCACTGACAGTACTTCCCGATCTCTCCGCCGGCAAATGCCTTTCCAATAATGCGCTCATAGTTGCCTTTGGCGGAGACTTGGGTGGTTTTGTCGGCAGGCAGAGTGCGCTTCGCTTTGACCGGATCTACCTTCTCCTCCGGAGGTGGATGTCTCTTTGCTTTCAACCCTTGAAACCAGTCATCCACTTCGGTCTGCGTGATCTTCGCGTTTTCCTCCTCGCTCCTCTCGACGGTAACTTCTCCGAGTCTTGAGAAGGACCGATCAGATCTCCTCCCGCCTTTGGCAGTCTTGCTAGACGCCGGCAGAGCAGACGGAGCGGATGTCTTCTTTCCTTGCTTACGAGGCGGAGGAGAAGGACTACGACGCGCCGGAGCAGCCGGAGCGGCGGCGGGTCTCTTCCGCCCTTGCTGACGAGGCGGAGAAGGAGGAGGATGGCTGCCGGACGCGCGGTGCAGGCGGAGAAGGAGACGGAGTGCCGCCACGCGCCGGAGAAGGAGCCGGCCGAGTGCCCTGATCGTCACTCGCCGGAGGAGGAGGCGGTGGAGGAGGCGGAGTGCCCTGACTCGCCGGAGGAGGAGGCGGTGGAGGAGGCGGAGTGCCCTGACTCGCCGGAGGAGGAGGAGGAGGCGGTGGAGGAGGCGGAGTGCCCTAACTCGCCGGAGGAGGAGGAGGAGGCGGAGGCGTCCAGTTCGGAAGGTTGATGAGATCCTTCCGCCATAGGCATGGAGTCTTGAGAGAACCCAGCCGATACTCCCTTCACCGGTAGGGTGGTCAAGCCGAGCTCCTCAAATCCCTCCGTTATTTCATCGACCATCACCTTAGCATATCCTTCGAATCGGCGGCAGTGAAAAGTTGAGTAGGGTTTAGTGGGATAAAAGAGCCAACAGCCGCCTTGACCTTTAAATTGCTCCATTGCGCCATAAGGTGGCAACTTTCAGCATCCGTGATAGCATCCACGGATAGCTGGCAGGAGCCGTCAAGGCATGTTGCTCGCTGAAGCAGCTCGGTGGAAGCCACGCTGCTTCTCCGCTGAGATGGCGGGTAGCCGGGGAAGCTTCGCAGGTCGTTTGTTGTGATCGGCTGCTTTCGTTCCTCTTCTCGTTCCTCTAGCCCCATTACCCTTTCGCAGCGCCTGCATTAGGCTCTGCTCCAGTTTCTTCCTCCTCTCATGGGTTTTGTAACCCCTGCGTCCGAAATCCAGCCTTCCACGAAAGGGAGCTGGCGTGCCTCGTGTCCGCCCAGGTGCTCAGGATTCCCGAGGGCCATTGTGAGCTCGTCCTTCTCCCCTGTCTCGAACGAACTTCCCTTGCTGCGCTGCTTCGATATAATGCTTAAGCCTCTTGACTGGTATGTCCAATTGTTCGTCCGTCCAAATGCACTTCCCGTTATAGGGTCCAAGGATCCGCCGCCCAAGAACCAAGTCCGCAACGGTCTGGCCAGTTCATTGTCTCGGTTCGATCCCTTTATCAAGCAGATCATTCTCAGCCTTGGACCACTTAGGCGGGCTATGAGGTAGCCACGACCCGTGCGATGATGAAGCTTCTTCTTCGCAGCATTTCTCTTGTTTGTCGCTGACATCTTTTTACTCTTTTCCGATGTCTTGTAGGCCACAAATGCGGGCCATCATCTCTGATCTTCCCATATTTGCCCGTGAATTCTGGTGTCTCATTTTTTCGACATACGTATTGAGGTCTTTCTTCCAATTCCTGAATAGTTCTGCCATCTTCTTAAGAGCAAAAGACTTGATTAATGGCTCTATTACTGGCTTCTCCGGATCATCCTCTGGCGGTAGGGTAAAATTTGACTTCAGCTCAGTCCAAAGATCATTTTTCTGCATATCATTGACATAAGACACCTCGTGGTCTTCGTTCTTAGGCTTATACCATTGGTGGATGCTGATCGGGATCTTGTCCCTAACTAGAACCCCGACCGAGCAACAAATGCCTTCTTTGTCGGTAGGGTTCAATCGGTTGGCCGTCATTGCGATTTGTATGATCTCAAACTTTTCATCCGAGCTCAACTTTTTCTTCGGGCCTCGTCTCTTTACCGAAGTTGTGCTCGATCCGGAGGGCTAGAAAAAAGAACAAAGACGAGAGTTAATTAATATGTGTACATATATATATATATACCAAAACAAAGACGAGAGCTAGTCAGCACAGGCTTAACTAATATATATACCTGGCCGGACTCGGTTTGGTGATCACCGGAGCCGTCCTCACGGTCTACTTCTTGCACCGGCATTGGGTCATCGGAGCCATGTAAATCATAGCCAGCTGCTTCTTCACCCTCTCCTTCCAGACCATCGTTATCGACGTTGAGAAACATCATCGAGGAGACGGCATCACTTCCGTGTGCGATTATGTCCCTCAACAACGCTTCTTGTGCTTCGCCTCGGGGGGTGTCCATAGTTTCTACAAATATTTACAACATGGCAATTATTATTCAAACATGACAGATATGGATATATTAGTGCCAACGAGAACTAGCTAGCTAATCACAATAAGGAATCATATTAGTGGCCTCGACGCTGCTTCTCTAGGGTTTGGGGTGGCCTCACAACGCTTCAAGGGTTAGGGGTGGCCTCGAGAACGCTTCAAGCTAGGAGGGTACGTAATATCGACCCCCCCACGTGTTGAAGCTATCGGGAGGGGTCGGCGTTGAACAGTACATCTATGTCCCACAAGTAGGGTAGAGGGTCGTGGATCGCCGAGCGGTCGAGGGTCAAGGGTCAAGATCGCCGAGGGGTTGGGAGGTTGCCTAGTGTCAAAGGATTCAACAAAACCATGTCTTCATCATTAGGCTAGTAACAGGTGCATGATGGTGCAAGCTCTCCAAAGTTGTTTTGGAGCGAGTTCAGATAGGATAATTCGCTTTTTGGTACAAAGTTCAGCAAAAGGCAAATTATCCTATCCGGACTCCATTCCGTAACAACTTTGAGGACTTCTGCACCATCATGCCATGGTTACTTCCGCAAATGATGAAGCGATGGATTTCTTCAATACTTTGACACTATCGGTACCCCCTATCGGAAAAGGAAGAAAAGAGGAAGAAGGAAGAAGAAGAAGAAAAAAGAAGAAAAAAAGAGGAGAAGAAGAAAGAATAGAGGAGAAGAAGAAAAATAGAAAAAATTCTATTTTTCTTCTTCTCCTCTATTCCTTTCTTCTTCTCCTCTTCTTTTCTTCTTTTCCTCTCATTCTTTTCTTCTTCTTCTTCCTTCTTCCTTCGGATCCTAGAACCTCGAACCTCGACTCTAGAACCCTCGAACCCTAGAACCCTCGAACCTCGACCCTAGAACCCTCGAACCTCAAACCCTTGTGCCTCGAACCTCGACCGGCCTCGACGACCCCGACCAGCCTCGACGACCCTCGACCCCTCTCAGTGACCCTCTCGACCCTCTAGCCTAGTTCCCCACCGTCGACCCCTCAGCGATCCTCGACACCCTCGTTTCGATAAAGAAGAAGAAGAAGAAGAAGAAGAAGAAGAAGAAGAAGAAGAAGAAGAAGAAGAAGAAGAAAGAAAAAAGAAGAAGAAAAAGAAGGAGAAGAAGAAGGAAAGAGGAGAAGAATTTTTTCTTTCTTCTTCTTCTTTTTTTTCTTCTCTTTTTTCTTCTTCTCCTCTTTCCTTCTTCTTCTTCTCTTTTTTTTCTTCTATTTTTCTTCTTCTTTCTTCTTCTTCTTCTTTTTCTTCTTCTCATTTCTTCTTCTTCTTCTTCTTCTTCTTCTTCTTCTTCTTCTTCTTCTTCTTCTTTTTATAAAATATTCTATACATCAATGAATATATCAATATATATACATGAACATTTATCTGCAAAAACATCATATTCTATACATCAATAAAAACATCATATTCTATACATCAATAAAAACATCATATTCTATACATCAATATATATACAAAAAACATCACATATATATGCAGAAAATAAAATCATGGCATGGCAGGGGCAGGGGGGCAGGTCAGGTGAGGCAGGGCAGGTGGTGCTGGGGCTCACTTGTGGGCGGAGGCGACGGCGAGGTCGCGGCGACGGGGTGGCGGGGAGGCGGAGGCGACGGCGAGGTCGGGAGGCGGAGGCGACGGCGAGGTCGGGAGGCAGGGCGGCGACGGCGAGGTCGCGGCGATGGGGGGGCGGGACGGCGACGACGAGGCAGGGCGACGGCGTTAGGGGAGATGCGGTGCGGCGACGACGGCGGGGCAGGACGGCGGCGACGACGGCGGCGGGCGACAGCGGCGGGCGATAACGGGCGCTGGCGACGGCGATGGTGACGACAGGCGTGATGGCGATGACGGCGGCGTCGGCGGCGTCGGGGGCAGCCTGGGCGGCGTCTGGGAGGTTGGGGCAAATGGGCACGATGAATCTGAAATTTCACAAGTCTTGCTTATATAGAAAGAGCATTGGTCCCGGGTCGTGGCACGACCCGGGACTAATGCCCCTTTAGTCGGTTGGTGCCACCAACCGACCAAAGGCCAAATTTCAGCAGCCCAAAGGGCGGGAAGCGGCGGCCTTTGGTCCCGGTTGGTGGCACCAACCGGGACTAAAGGGGCATTGGTCCCGGGTCGTGGCACCAACCGGGACTAAACCCCCCTTTAGTCCCGGTTGGTGCCACCAACCGGGACCAAAGGCCTGTGCTGCCCCGAACCCAAATGTTTAGTCCCACCTCGCTAGTTGAAGGGCGCCGGCACTGGTTTATAAGCGCAGGTGTGCGTCCCCTTTCGAGCTCCTCTCTAATGCAGGCTTTCGGGCCTAATCATGCTACTGCCTGTGGGCCTATTGGGCCTCTCAAGGGCCTGAATCTCGCCCATGTAGGGTTTCTAGTCGTATTCAGGCCGTGGGGGCCTAGTAGGTGGCAGTTTTTTTTGCTTTATATTTTATTTCTTTTTGCTTTTAGTTTTAGAAAAAATATAAACTTTCTATTAGTGCCATTAGTTTTAAAATTTGAAAACACTTTTTTGTTTTCTTTGTTGCTTTATTTATTTTATTTTATTTCTACTTACAACAAAATACTTATTGTTGCTATTTTTATTTTTTTCAAGTTTTTTGTTTTGTTTTCTGCATTATTTATTTTCTTTTGGTTTTTGCTTTATTTTTTAATTCTTTTTGCTTTTAGGTCAGCAAAATTATAAACTTTCTGTTAGTGCTTTTAGTTTTAGAAAAATATAAACTTTCTGTTTGTGCCATTAGTTTTAAAATTCAAAAACACTTTTTTGTTTTCTTTGTTGCTTTATTTATTTTATTTTGTTTCTACTTACAACAAAATGCTTATTGTTGCTATTATTATTTTTTTTCAAGTTTTTTGTTTTGTTTCCTGCATTATTTATTTTCTTTTGGTTTTTGCTTTATTTTTAATTCTTTTTGCTTTTATGTCAGCAAAATTATAAACTTTCTGTTAGTGCCATTTGTTTTAGAACAATTATAAACTTTCTGTTTGTGCCATTAGTTTTATAAAATTTGAATTCTTTGAAATTTCTGTGAATCACAAGTTTGTGAGCTCAACGAGGCGAGAGGGACGGCCTTAATTATAAACGGTGTGGCGCCCTTGGTTGGCGAGGTTTTCAAATTCATAGTTTTCAAATGAACTCTGAAAAAGTTGGCATAGCATGTTCATGAACAAAACGGACAATGGTATCATACTCGTGTGTTACAAAGTTGGCATGGTATCATCATAATAGTTGCGGGAGAAAGTCTTCACTTTTTCTTCGCTTGTGTCGTTTGCTTATTGCGCCGTAACCATGGATAATCTTCATCATTTATCAGGATGCTTGGGTCAGCCTTGACTTTGAAGGGGGGAATTTCATGAAACTTTTCATACTCTTCAGACATGTCTGTCTTGCCCTCCACTCCCAGGATGTCCCTTTTTCCTGAAAGGACTATGTGGCGCTTTGGCTCATTGTATGATGTATTCGCTTCCTTATATTTTCTTTTCCTCGGTCTGGTAGACATGTCCTTCACATAGATAACATGTGCCACATCATTGGCTAGGACGAACGGTTCGTCAGTGTACCCAAGATTTTTCAGATCCACTGTTGTCATTCCGCATCTTGTGGGTCTACCTGCACCCGCCTCTGACAGATTGACCCACTTGCACTTAAACAAAGGGACCTTAAAATCTACTCCGTAGTCAAGTTCCCATATGTCTACTATGTAACCATAATATGTGTCATTTCCTTGTCGGTTGCTGCATCAAAGCGGACACCGTTGTTTTGGTTGGTGCTCTTTTCATCTTGGTCAATCGTGTAAAATGTATTCCCATTTATCTCAGATCCTTTCCAAATCATTACAGTCGAAGATGGTCCCCGGACAACAAGTACAACTCATCACAAACAGTGTTGTCACCTCCGAGACGTGTTTCCAACCAACTGCTGAAAGTCCTGATGTGTTCACATGTAATCCGATCGTCGACCGCTCCGGTGTTTGGAGCGCAGACTGTTCTTGTGTTCATCGACATACGGGTCACCAAGGTAGAGTTCTGTAGAACTGTGTAGTGTGCTTGAGACCAAGAATATCCGTCCCTGCATATTATTGAGTCTCTTCCAAGCGTGTTTTTCCAGTCAGTCTCCCCTCATACCGCGATTTAGGGAGACCTATCTTATTAAGGCCAGGAATGAAGTCAACACAAAACCCGATGACATCCTCTGTTTGATGGCCCATGGAGATGCTTCCTTCGGCCTAGCACGATTCTTAACATATTTCTTTAGGACTCCATTAACCTCTCAAAGGGGTACATATTGTGTAGAAATACGGGCCCCGAATGACAATCTCGTCGACTAGATGAACTAGGACGTGCGTCATGATATTGAAGAAGGATGGTGGGAACACCAGCTCAAACCGACAAGACATTGCGCCACATCACTCCTTAGCGTTGCTACGATTTCTGGATCGATCACCTTCGAGATATTGCATTGAGGAATGCACATAGCTTCACAATGGCTAATCGGACGTTTTCCGTAGAAGCCCTCTCAATGCAACCGGAAGCAGTTGCGTCATAATCACGTGGCAGTCATGAGACTTTAGGTTCGGAACTTTTCTCGACATATTTATTATTCCCTTTATATTCGACGAGAAGCCGGCCGGGACCTTCATCTTGAGCAGGCATTGAAAGAATATTTCTTTCTCTTCTTTCGTAAGAGCGTAGCTGGCAGGACCTTCATACTGCTTCGGAGGCATGCCCTCTTTTTCGCAAGCGTTGCAGGTCCTCTCGTGCCTCGTGTATCTTTTGTCTTCCCATACACGCCCAAGAAGCCTAGCAGGTTCACGCAAAGGTTCTTCGTCACGTGCATCACGCCGATCAAGAGCGGACCTCTAGGTCTTTCCAGAGGGTAGGTCCCAAAATATAGATTTCTTCTTCCACATGGGTGCGTGATTCTCAGCGTCATTCGAACAGCTAGTCCGCGGGACCCTTTCCAAAGATTACGTGTAAATCATTGACCATAGCAAGTACGTGATCACGGGTACGCATGGCGGGCTTCTTCCGTGATCTGCCTCGCCTTTGAAATGCTTGCCTTTCTTTCGACATTGATGGTTGGTCGGAAGAAATCGACGATGGCCTGTACACATTCTTCCCGCAGCTTCCTAGGTATATACTATCGGTGTCAAGTAAACAGTGCGTGCATGCGTGGTATCCCTTGTTTGTCTGTCCCGAAGGTTATCGAGAGCGGGCCAATCGTTGATTGTCACGAACAGCAACGCCTTCAGGTCAAATTCCTCCTTTTGTGCTCATCCCACGACGTACACCGCTTCCATTCCACAGCTGTAAAAGTTCCTCAACTAATGGCCTTAGGTACACATCAATGTCGTTGCCGGGTTGCTTAGGGCCTTGGATGAGAACGGCATCATAATGAACTTCCGCTTCATGCACATCCAAGGAGGAAGGTTATACATACATAGAGTCACGGGCCAGGTGCTGTGATTGCTGCTCTGCTCCCGAAAGGATTAATGCCATCCGCGCTTAAAGCAAACCATACGTTCCTTGGGTCCTTTGCAAACTCATCCCATACTTTCTCTCGATTTTTCTCCATGCGACCCGTCGGCGGGTGCTCTCAACTTCCGCCTTTCTTACGGTCCTCACTGTGCCATCGCATCAACTTGGCATGCTCTCCGCTTCGAACAGACGTTTCAACCGTGGTATTATAGGAGCATACCACATCACCTTCGCAGGAACCCTCTTCCGGGAGGCTCGCCGTCAACATCACCGAGGTCATCTCGTCCGATCTTATATCGCAATGCACCATACGGGCATGCGTTCAGATCCTTGTAGGCACCACGGTAGAGGATGCAGTCATTAGGGCATGCATGTATCTTCTCCACCTCCAATCCTAGAGGGCATACGACCTTCTTTGCTGCGTATGTACTTGTCGGGCAATTCGTTATCCTTTGGAAGCTTCTTCTTCATTATTTTCAGTAGCTTCTCAAATCCTTTATCGAGCACAGCATTCTCTGCCTTCCACTACAGCAATTCGAGTACGGTACCGAGCTTTGTGTTGCCATCTTCGCAATTGGGGTACAACCCTTTTTTGTGATCCTCTAACATGCTATCGAACTTCAGCTTCTCCTTTTGACTTTCGCATTGTGTCCTTGCATCGACAATGACCCGGCGGAGATCATCATCATGGGGCACATCGTCGGTTCATCTTGATCTTCAACAGCTTAGCGCGTTGCAGCACCATCGCACATCGTCTGGTGCAACTTGATGTTCAAGAGCATCACCGTATTCAGGGGCACATAGTTGTCATCGTACTCTTCTTCCTCGCCGCCTTCCATCATAACCCCTATTTCTCCGTGCCTCGTCCAAACATTATAGTGTGGCATGAAACCCTTGTAAAGCAGGTGGGTGTGAAGGATTTTCCGGTCGAGTAAGACTTCAGATTCCACATATAGGGCATGGACAACACATAGAACCATTCTGCTTGTTTGCCTCAGCCACTTCGAGAAAAGCATGCACGCCTTAATGTACTCGGAGGTGTGTCTCATCACCGTACATCCATTGCCGGTTCATCTGCGTGCATTATATATAATTAAGTGTGTCAAAAATCATTACGAACATCATGAATAGATAATTAAATGACCAAATTAATAGAAGTTCATCATCACATAAAACCAAAGTACATACATAGTTCTCATCTAACAACATAAAGCTCGCAGAGCATCTAAATTAATTAAACCATACATTGAAACTATGTAAACCATTTCAATGTGAAAACAAATACGATCATAATCGCAACCAAGGTAACAACTGATCCAACGGCATAATGATACCAAGCCTCGGTATGAATGGCATATTTTCTAATCTTTCTCATCTTCAAGCGCATTGCATCCATCTTGATCTTGTGATCATCGGCGACATCCGCAACATGCAACTCCAATATCATCTTCTCCTCCTCAAGTTTTTTATTTTTCCTTCAAGAAATTGTTTTCTTCTTCAACTAAATTTAACCTCTCGACAATAGGGTCGGTTGGAATTTCCGTTCAACAACCTCCTAGATAAATAAAATCTATGTCACGTTGGTCGGCTTAATTTTCATAAACAATAAATGAACCAATAGTTATGAAAAGATAATATATACCACATCCGAATCATAGATGGGACGAGGGCCGACGGGCGGATACCAAAACCATCGCACTATATAAGATGCAATAATAAAAGTAAGAAAATAATACAAGTAAGAATATTTTCCTTTCGGAAAGAAGATAAGAACAAGAGGCTCACCACGGTGGTGCTGGCGATGAGATCGGCGCTGGTGATCGACGGCGGTGAAGACGGGACGGGCGTGACGGACCGCTAAACCTAGACAAATATTGAGGAAAATGGAGGTTAGAGGTCGAGCTTGGAGAGGAGAAAGCTTAAGTAGTGTGGCTCGGCATTCCATCGAACACCTTGTGTGCATAGGAGGTGAGCTAGAGCACCACCAAGCCCCTCCCCTCGGCCGAAAAAACAGAGCAGTGTGCTCGCTCTCACGCTGAAGGGGTATATATAGGCACCTCATTAGTCCCGGTTGGTGGCATGAGCCGGGACTAAAGGAAGTTTTGGTCCCGTTCATGCCACCAACCGGGACCAATAGTGGTGGGCCAGAGCCAGGACCATTGGTCCCGGTTCGTCCCACCAACCGGGACCAAAAGGTCCGGACGAACGGGACCAATGGCCCACGTGGCCCGGCCGCCCCCGGGCTCACGAACAGGATAATGCTCACATTAGTCCCGGTTCTGGATTGAACCGGGACTAATGGGCAAAACAGGCCTCAACGATAGCCCCTTTTTCTACTAGTGTTAGAAAAGCTTTAGTATACGAACTACACGATCTTTGTGCTAGGCTTAGGATTGGGTCTTGTCCATCACATCATTCTGCCAATGATGTGATCCCGTTATCAACGACATCCAATGTCCATGGTCAGGAAACCGTAACCATCTATTGATCAACGAGCTAGTTAACTAGAGGCTTACTAGGGACAAGGTGTTGTCTATGTACCCACACATGTATCTGAGTTTCCTATCAATACAATTATAGCATGGATAATAAACGATTATCATGAATAAGGAAATATAATAATAACTAATTTATTATTGCCTCTAGGGCATATTTCCAACAGTCTCCCACTTGCACTAGAGTCAATAATCTAGTTCACATCGCCATGTGATTAACACTGATAGGTCACATCGCCATGTGACCAACATCCAAAGAGTTTACTAGTGTCGCTAAACTAGTTCACATCACCATGTGATTAAGACTCAATGAGTTCTGGGGTTTGATCATGTTTTCCTTGTGAGAGAGGTTTTAGTCAATGGATCTGAACCTTTCAGATCCGTGTGTGCTTTGCAAATTTGTAGGTCATATTGTAAATGCTGCTTCCACGCTCCACTTGAAGCTATTCCAAATGGTTGCTCCACTATACGTATCCGGTTTGCTACTCAGAGTCACTCGGATAGGTGTTAAAGCTTGCATCGACGTAACCCTTTATGCCGAACTCTTTATCACCTCCATAATCGAGAAACATGTCCTTATTTACTCCAAGGACAACTTTGACCGCTGTCCAATGATCCATTCCTGGATCATTTTTGTACCCCTTGACTGACTCATGGCAAGGCACACTTCCGGTGTGGTACACATCATAGCATACTATAGAGCCTATGTCTAAAGCATAGGAGACGACCTTCGTCCTTTCTCTCTCTTCTGCCGTGGTCAAGCTTTAATTCTTAACTTCATACCTTACAACTCAGGCAAGAACTCCTTCTTTGACTGATCCATCTTGAACACCTTCAAGATTATGTCAAGGTATGTGCTCATTTGAAAGTACCATTAAGAGTTTTTTGATCTATCCTTATAGATCTTGATGCTCAATGTTCAAGTAGCTTAATCCAGGTTTTCTATTGAAAAACACCTTTCAAATAACCCTGTATGCTTTCCAGAAATTCTACATCATTTCTGATCAACAATATGTCAACAACATATACTCATCAGAAATTCTATAGTGCTCCCACTCACTTCTTTGGAAATACAAGTTTCTCATAAACTTTGTATAAACCCAAAATCTTTGATCATCTCATCAAAGCGCACATTCCAACTCCGAGATGCTTACTCCAGTCCTTAGAAGGATCGCTGGAGCCAGCATACCTTTTAGCATCCTTAGGATCGACAAAACTTTCTGATTCTATCACATACAACCTTTCCTTACGAAGACTGGTAAGGAAACTCGTTTTGACATCCATCTGCCAGATTTCATAAATGCAGCTAATGCTAACATGATTCCGACGGACTTAAGCATCGCTACGGATGAGAAAATCTCATCGTAGTCAACTCCTTGAACTTGTGAAAAACTCTTCGCCACAAGTCGAGCTTCATAGACGGTGACATTACCGTCCACGTCCGTCTTCTTCTTAAAGATCCATTTATCTCAATGGCTTGCCTATCGGGCAAGTCCACCAAAGTCCATGCTTTGTTCTGATACATGGATTCTATCTCGGATTTCATGGCTTCTAACCATTTGTCGGAATATGGGTCCACCATCGCTTCTCCATAGCTCGTAGGTTCATCTAGCAATATGACCTTCAAGACAGGATTACTGTACCACTCTGAAGTTGTACGCATCCTTGTCACCCTACGAGGTACGGTAGTGACTTGATCCGAAACTTCATGATCACTATCATAAGCTTCTACTTCAATTGGTGTAGGCGCCACAGAACAACTTCATGTGCCCTGCTGCACACTAGTTGAAGTGATGGTTCAATAACCTCACCAAGTCTCCACCATCCTCCCACTCAATTCTTTCGAGAGAAACTTTTCCTCGAGAAAGGACCCGTTTCTAGAAACAATTACTTTTGCTTCCGAATCTTGAGATAGGAGGTATACCCAACTGTTTTGGGTGTCCTATGAAGATGTATTTATCCGTTTTGGGTTCGAGCTTATCACGATGAAACTTTTCCACATAAGCGTCGCAGCCCCAAACCTTTTAAGAAACGACAACTTAGGTTTCTCCAAACCATAGTTCAAACAGTGTCGTCTCAATGGAATTACGTGGTGCCCTATTATAGTGAGTGCGGTTTGTCTCTAATGCCTAACCCATGAACGATAGTGGTAATTCGATAAGAGACATCATGGTACGCACCATATTCAATAGGGTGCAACTATGATGTTCGGACACACCATCACACTATGGTGTTCCAGGCGGTATTAATTGTGAAACAATTTCCACAATGTCTTAATAGCGTACAAAGCTCAGAACTCAGATACTCATCTCTATGATCATATCATAGACATTTTATCCTCTTGTCACGATGATCTTTAACTTCACTCTGAAATTACTTGAACCATTCAATAATTCAGACTTGTGTTTCATCAAGTAAATACACTCAGTATCTACTTAATTCATCCGTGAAGTAAGAACATAACGATATTCACTGCATGCCTCAGCACTCATTGGACTGCACAAATCAAAATGTGTTACTTCCAACAAGTTGCTTTCTTGTTCCATCTTACTGAAACCGAGGCTTTTCAGTCATCTTGTCCATGTGGTATGATTTGCATGTCTCAAATGATTCAACATCAAGTGAGTCCAAACGATCCATCTGCATGGAGTTTCTTCATGCGTATACACCAATAGACATGGTTCGCATGTCTCAACCCTTTTAAAAAAACGAGTGAGTCCAAAGATCCATCAACATGGAGCTTCTTCATGCGTTTTATACCAATATGACTTACATGGCAGTGCCACAAGTACGTGGTACTATCATTACTATCTTATATCTTTTGGCATGAAAATGTGTATCACTACGATCGAGATTCAATAAACCATTCCTTTTAGGTGCTAGACCATTGAAGGTATTATTCAAATTAACAGAGTAACCATTATTCTCCTTAAATGAATAACCGTATTGCGACAAACATAATCCAATCATGTCTATGCTCAACGCAAACACCAAATAACAATTATTTAGGTTTAACACCAATCTCGATGGTAGAGGGAGCATGCGATGCTTGATCATATCAACCTTGGAAACACTTCCAACACGTATCGTCAGCTCACCTTTAGCTAGTCTCCGTTTATTCCGTAGCTTTTGTTTCGAGTTACTAACACTTAGCAACCGAACCGGTATCTAATACCCTGGTGCTACTAGGAGTACTAGTAAAGTACACATTAACATAATGTATATCCAATATACTTCTATCGACCTTGCCAGCCTTCTTATCTACCAAGTATCTAGGGTAATTCTGCTCCAATGGCTGTTCCCTTATTACGAAGCACTTAGTCTCGGTTTGGGTTCAACCTTGGGTTTCTTCACTGGAGCAGCAACTGATTTGCCGCTTCATGAAGTGTCCCTTCTTGCCCTTGCCCTTCTTGAAACTAGTGGTTTCACCAACCATCAACAATTCATGCTCCTTCTTGATTTCTACTTTCATGTGTCAAACATCATGAATACCTCAAGGATCATCATATCTATCCCTGACATGTTATAGTTCATCACGAAGCTCTAGCAGCTTGGTGGCAATGACTTTGGAGAAACATCACTATCTCATCTGGAAGATCAACTCCCACTCGATTAAAGTGATTGTTGCACTCAGACAATCTGAGCACAAGCTCAACGATTGAGCTTTTCTCCCTTAGTTTGCAGGCTAAGAAAATCGTCGGAGGTATTATACCTCTTGACGTGGGCACGAGCCTGAAATCCCAATTTCAGCCCTCGAAACATCTCATATGTTCCGCGACGTTTCGAAAAACGTCTTTGGTGCCTCAACTCTAAACTGTTTAACTGAACTATCACATAGTTATCAAAACGTGTATGTCCGATGTTCGTAACATCCACAAACGACGTTTGGGGTTCAGCACACTGAGCAGTGCATTAAGGACATAAGCTTTCTACTGTCCGCATAATTGCTACTGTCAACTTTCAACTATATTTTTCTAGGAACATATCCAAATAGTGGAACTAAAGCGCGAGCTTACGACATAATTTGCAAAGATCTTTTGACTATGTTCAGGATAATTAAGTTCATCTCATGAACTCCCACTCAGATAGACGTCCCTCTAGTCATCTAAGTGATTACATGATCCGAGTCAACTAGGCCGTGTCCGATCATCACGTGAGACGGACTAGTCATCATCGGTGAACATCTTCATGTTGATCGTATCTACTATACGACTCATGCTCGACCTTTCGGTCTCTTGTGTTCCGAGGCCATGTCTGTACATGCTAGGCTCGTCAAGTTAACCTAAGTGTTCTGCGTGTGTAAATCTGGCTTACACCTGTTGTATGTGAACGTAAGAATCTATCACACCCGATCATCATGTGGTGCTTCGAAACGACAAACTTTCGCAACGGTGCACAGTTAGGGGGAACACTTTCTTGAAATTTTAATGAGGGATCATCTTATTTACTACCGTCGTTCTAAGCAAATAAGATGCATAAACATGATAAACATCACATGCAATCAAATAGTGACATGATATGGCCAATATCATTTTGCTCCTTTTGATCTCCATCTTCGGGGCTCCATGATCATCATCGTCACCGGCATGACACCATGATCTCCATCATCATGATCTCCATCATCGTGTCTTCATGAAGTTGTCTCGCCAACTATTACTTCTACTACTATGGCTACCGATTAGCAATAAAGTAAAGTAATTACATGGCGTTGTATAATGACACGCAGGTCATACAATAAATAAAGACAACTCCTATGGCTCCTGCCGGTTGTCGTACTCATCGACATGCAAGTCGTGATTCCTATTACAAGAACATGATCAATCTCATACATCACATATCATTCATCACATTCATCTTGGCCATATCACATCACATTGCATACCCTGCAAAAACAAGTTAGACGTCCTCTAATTGTTGTTTGCATGTTTTACGTGGCTGCTATGGGTTTCTAGCAAGAACGTTTCTTACCTACGCAAAACCACAACATGATATGCCAATTGCTATTTACCCTTCATAAGGACCCTTTTCATCGAATCCGTTCCGACTAAAGTGGGAGAGACTGGTACCCGCTAGCCACCTTATGCACCAAGTGCATGTCAGTTGGTGGAACCTGTCTCACGTAAGAGTACGTGTAAGGTCGGTCCGGGCCGTTTCATCCCACAATACCGTCGAAACAAGATTGGACTAGTAACGGCAAGCATATTGAACAAAATCAACGCCCACAACAACTTGTGTTCTACTCGTGCATAGAAACTACGCATAGACCTAGCTCATGATGCCACTGTTGGGGAACGTAGCAGAAATTCAAAATTTTCCTACGTGTCACCAAGATCTATCCATGGAGAGACTAGCAATGAGGGGAAGGAGAGTGCATCTACATACCCTTGTAGATCGCTAAGCGGAAGCGTTCAAGTGAACGGGGTTGATGGAGTCGTACTCGTCGCGATTCAAATCACCGATGATCCTAGTGCCGAACGGACGGCACCTCCGCGTTCAACACACGTACAGCCCGGTGACGTCTCCCATGCCTTGATCCAGCAAGGAGAGAGGGAGAGGTTGAGGAAGACTCCATCCAGCAGCAGCACAATGGCGTGGTGGTGGTGGAGGAGCGTGGCAATCCTGCAGGGCTTCGCCAAGCACCTGCGGGAGAGGAGGAGGTGTCACGGGAGGGAGGAGGTGCGGGGACTCAGGTGCGGCTGCCCTCCCTCCCTCCACTATATATAGGGGCAAGGGAGAGGGGAGGCGCAGCCTTGGCCCTTCCTCCAAGGAAGGGTGCGGCCAGGAGGAGTCCATCCTCCCTAAGGCACCTAGGAGGTGCCTTCCCCTTTAGGACTCTCCTTTCCCTTATCTCTTGGCGCATGGGCCTCTTGGGGGGCGCACCAGCCCACCTGGGGCTGGTCCCCTCCCACACTTGGCCCATTCAGCCCTCCGAGGATGGTGGCCCCACTTGGTGGACCCCCGGGACCCTCCCGGTGGTCCCGGTACATTACCGATAAAACCCAAACTTTTCCGGTGACCAAAACAGGACTTCCCATATATAATTCTTTACCTCCGGACCATTCCGAACTCCTCGTGACGTCCGGGATCTCATCCGGGACTCTGAACAACATTCGGTAACCACATAAAACTTCCTTTATAACCCTAGCGCCATCGAACCTTAGTGTGTAGACCCTACGGGTTCGGGAACCATATGAGACATGACCGAGACGTTCTCCGGTCAATAACCAACAGCGGATCTGGATACCCATGTTGGCTCCCACATGTTCCACGATGATCTCATCGGATGAACCACGATGTCAAGGACTCAATCGATCCCGTATACAATTCCCTTTGTCTAGCGGCATTGTACTTGCCCGAGATTTCGATCGTCCGTATCCCAATACCTTGTTCAATCTCGTTACCGGCAAGTCTCTTTACTCGTTCCGTAACACATCATCCCGTGATCAACCCCTTGGTGACATTGTGCACATTATGATGATGTCCTACCGAGTGGGCCCAGAGATACCTCTCCGTCACACGGAGTGACAAATCCAGTCTCGATTCGTGCCAACCCAATGACACTTTCGGAGATACCTGTAATGCACCTTTATAGCCACCCAGTTACGTTGTGACGTTTGGTACACCCAAAGCATTCCTACGGTATCCGGGAGTTGCACAATCTCATGGTCTAAGGAAAAGATACTTGACATTAGAAAAGCTTTAGCATACGAACTACACGATCTTTGTGCTAGGCTTAGGATTGGGTCTTGTCCATCACATCATTCTGCCAATGATGTGATCCCGTTATCAACGACATCCAATGTCCATGGTCAGGAAACCGTAACCATCTATTGATCAACGAGCTAGTTAACTAGAGGCTTACTAGGGACATGGTGTTGTCTATGTACCCACACATGTATCTGAGTTTCCTATCAATACAATTATAGCATGGATAATAAACGATTATCATGAATAAGGAAATATAATAATAACTAATTTATTATTGCCTCTAGGGCATATTTCCAACACACCTCCCAGTGCCAGCCCGGCGGAGCCCAGTCCCGGACATGGGTCAGCCGGACGTCGTCGCGGACGTGTCGACGGCGAGGATGCGGGTCGGGCATCGTCGAGAACAAATACTAGCTATATGCCCGCAAAAAGTAACATTTTTTAATGATTGGATTTTGATAGCTAAAATTTCTAACATTTCTATATAACTAACATTTCTATAACATTTCTAACAATGCTATATGTAACTAACATTTCTATAACATTTCTAATATTTCTATAACTAAAAAACAGAAAAAAATTATAACATTTCTATATATATAACTAACATTTTTATAACTATTTCTATAACTAAAAACAGAAAATTTCTAACAATTCTAACTATTTTATAACTATTTCTATAACTAAAAACAGAAAATTTCTAACATTTCTAACTATTCTAACAATTCTAACATTTCTAACTATTCTAACATTTCTAACTATTTCTGAAAAACAGAAAAATTTCTAACAATTTCGAAAAAACAGAAAAATTTCTAACAATTCTAACTTTTTTATAACTATTTCTATAACTAAAAACAGAAAAATTTCTAACAATTCTAACATTTCTAACTATTCTAACAATTCTAACATTTCTAACTATTCTAACAATTCTAACATTTCTAACTATTCTAACAATTCTAACATTTCTAACTATTCTAACAATTCTAACATTTCCCCGTATGTGTGTGTGTGTGTGTGTGTGCGTGCTCACCGGCGAGGCGAGGGACGACGGGGGGCGGCGACGGGGGGCGCGAGGCGACGGGGACGGCGACGGGCGAGGCGACGACGGGATGATGAAGACGGGACAGGGACGGGACGGACGGGCGGGCGGCGATAACGACGGGACGTCTGGCGGCGCCGACGACGGGACGGGACGACGCGGACGGCCGGGACGGGCGGCGGTGACGACGGGACGGGACGACGGGCGGCGACGATGGGGACGGGCGGCGACGGGCGGCGACGAGGATGGAGACGCGTCAGAGGAGAAGAAGCCGATGAGAAACTGAAATTTTCGTAAGTGTTGTTTATATAGGAGGGTTTTAGTACGGTTTGTGCCACCAACCGGTACTAAAGGCCAGTTTTGGCCAGCCCAAGCGGCGGAAGCGACCCCTTTAGTGCGGGGTGGTGGCACAAACCGGTACTAAAGGCCCCCCTTTAGTACCGGTTTGTGCCACGACCCGGTACTAAAGAAGTCTGGCCAAGCGCAGTGCGGTGCGGCAAGTTTAGTCCCACCTCGCTAGCCGAGGGGCGACCGCACTGGTTTATAAACCCCCGTGTGGTCGCTCTCTCGAGCTCCTCTCCAAAGCAGGCCTACTGGGCCTACGTGTTCTTTGCTGTCCTGTGGGCCCACTTGGCCTTAGCGGGCCTGCATCCTGGCCCAACAACAGGTTGGGTTTCTAGTCGTATGCAGGCCGCTCTGGCCTAGTAAGCGGGCTTTTTTTTATTTATTTGTTTGCTTTATTTATTTTTGTGTTGTTTTTTTTGTGTATTTAGAGTTTCTTTGTGAATATTTTTGCTTTAGGTACAAAAAATTACAAACTTTCTGTTAGTGCCCGTAGTTTTCAAATTTGAATAGTTTAAATTTTGAATTATTTGAAATTAGTGTGAATCACTAGTTTGTGAATAACTTAACTTTAAAAATCAGTAAAGGCATGAAAGAATTTGTTTGCACATAAAATTTCTTCGCTTCAAATGCCAAAACACATAACTACCCTAACTATTACAGAGATTCCCCTCGGGTGTGAAACACGAAGAAAGTGATGATAGTGAAGCCGATCACATCCCAGATCTTTGGGTGTGAAACTTTTCTTCGCGTGTGTTCCTTTGCGCCGTAACCATGGAAAATCTTCATCATTTAACGGGATGCTCGGGTCAATATTCACTGTGAATGGAGCAATTTCATCAAACTTTTCATAATCTTCGACTTGTCTGTCTTGTCATCCACTCCCACGATGTTTCTCTTCCCGTAAAGAACTATGTGCCGCTTTGGCTCATCGTACGATGCATTCGCTTCCTTATCTTTTCTTTTCTTGGCTTGGTAGACATGTCCTTCACATAGAAAACTTGTGCCACATCATTGGCTAGGACGAATGGTTCGTCTCGCATACGCAAGATTGTTGAGATCCACTGTTGTCATTCCGCATGCGGGTCTTCCGTTACCCGCCTCGTGTCATATTGACCCATTTGCACCAAACAAAGGGACCTTTAAACCACGCCGATAGTCAAGTTCCCATATGTCCTGTATATAACCATAATATGTTTCCTTTCCGTCTTGGTTTCTGCATCAAAGCGGACACCACTGTTTTCGTTGGTGCTCTTCTTATCTTGGGCGATCGTGTAAAATGTATTACCATTTATCTCGCACTTTGAAAGTCATTATATTCAAGATGGTAACTGGGACAGCAAGTAGAGGTCATCTTCAATAGAGGTGTCATGCATGGTGCGTGTCGCAACCAGCTGGCGAAACTCCTGGTTTGTTCACGTGTAATCCAGTCATCGACCGCTCCGGTGTTTGGAGCGTAGCAAATTCTTGTGTTCATCCATATACGGAGCCACCAAGGCGGAATTCTGTAGAACTGTGTAGTGTGCTTCAAAGTGAGAGAATGTCCGTCCATACATATTATTTGTTCCCCTCCTATCGTGCCTTTTCCATCCAGTCTACCCTTATGCCGCGATTCAGGAACACCAATCGGCTTAAGGTCAGGAATAAAGTCAATACAAAACTCAATGACCTCCTCATTTTGATGGCCCTTGGAAATGCTTCCTTCTGGCCTAGCACGGTTATGAACATATTTCTTTAAGACTCCCATGAACCTCTCAAAGGGGAACATATTGTGTAGAAATACAGGACCCAAAACGTTAATCTCTTCGCATAGGTGAACTAGGACGTGCGTCATGATGTTGAAGAAGGATGGTGGGAACACCAACTCGAAACTGACAAGACATTGGACCAAATCATTCTGTAACCTTGGTATGATTTCTGAATTGATTACCTTCTGAGAGATTGCATTGAGAAATGCACATAGCTTCACAATGGCTAATCGAACGTTTTCGGTAGAAGCCCCTCAATGCAACCGGAAGCAGTTGCGTCATAATCACGTGGCAGTCATGAGACTTTAGGTTCGGAACTTTTCTCTGCCATGTTTATTATTCCCTTTATATTCGACGAAGCCGACGGTACCTTAATATCGAGCAAGCATTCAAAGAAGATTTCCTTCTCTTCTTTGGTAAGAGCGTAGCTTGCATGACCCGATATATGCCGTCTTCTCCGTGCATACGTTGCTGGTCCTCCGTGCCTCGGTGTATCTTTTGTCTTCCCATACACGCCCAAGAAGCCAAGCAGGGTCACGCAAAGATTCTTCGTCACGTGCATCACGTCGATTGCGGAGCGGACCTCTAGGTCTTTCCAATATGGCAGGTCCCAAAATATAGATTTCTTCTTCCACATGGGTGCGCGTCCGTCGGCGTCCTTCGAACAGGTTGTCCGCCAGACCCTTTCCAAATATCACCTTCAAATCCTTGACCATATCATGTACATCAGCACGAAGACGGTGGCGAGGCTTCGTCCGGTGATCCGCCTCACCTTTGAAATGCTTGCCTTTCTTTCTTACGGATGCCTGCTCGGAAGAAATCGACGATGTCCCAGGTACACATTCTTCTTACAACTATTCAAATATATATCTGTCGGTATCATCCAAACAGTGCGTGCATCCGCGGTATCTCTTGTTTGTCTGTCCCGAAGGTTACCGAGAGCAGGCCAATCATTGATGGTCACGAACAGCAACGCCTTTAGGTCAAATTCTTCCCCATGTGCTCATCCCACGACGTACACCTGTTCTAGTCCACAGTTGTAAGAGTTCTTCAACTAATGGCCTTAGGTACACATCAATGTCGTTGCGGGTTTCTTAGGGCCTTGGATGAGCACCGCATCATAATGAACTTCCGCTTCATGCACAACCAAGGAGGAAGGTTATACAAACATAGAGTCACAGGCCAGGTGCTATGGTTGCTGCTCTGCTCCCCAAAAGGATTAATGCCATCTGCGCTTAGACCAAACCATACGCTCCTTGCGCCATCTGCAAACTCCTTCCGTACTTTCTTTCGATTTTTCTCCACTGCGACCCGTCAGCGGGTACTCTCAACTTTCCGTCTTTCTTACGGTCTTCTATGCCATCGCATCGCCTTGGCATGCTCTTTGTTTTGGAACAACGTTTCAACAGTGGTATTATAGGAGAATACCACATCACCTTGGCAGGAATCTTCTTCCGGGCGCCGCCCTCGACATCACCAGGTCATCGCGGCTGATCTTATAGCGCAATGCACCACATACCGGCAAGCGTTTAAATCCTCGTACTCACCGCGGTAGAGGATGCAATCATTAGGGCATGCATGTATCTTCTGCACCTCTAACCCTAGAGGGCAGACAGCCTTCTTTGCTTCGTACGTACTCTCGGGCAATTCGTTGTCCTTTGGAAGCATATCCTTTATCATTACCAGCAACTTTCCAAATCCCTTGTCAGATACACCATTCTCTGCCTTCCATTGCAGCAATTCGAGTGGTGCCCAGCTTTTTCTTGTCACCTACGCAATTCGGGTACAACAATTTTTTGTGATCCTCTAACATGCGCTGCAACTTCTTCTTCTCCAAATCACTTGCGCAGTTTCTCTTTGCATCGGCAATGGCCCGACCTAGATCATCAACGGGCTCATCTGATGCCTCTTCTTCAGCTTCTTCCCGCATTGCCGGCTCAGCTTCTTCCCGCATTACCGGCTCAGCTTCTTCCCCCATTGTTGTATCATCGTATTCAGGGAACCCATGGCCAGGATAGCTGCCGTCGTCCTCTTCTTCTTCATTGTCTTTCATCATAACCCCTCTTTCTCCGTGCTTGGTCCAAACATTATAGTGGGGCATGAAACCGGACTCAAACAGGTGGACGGAATGGTTCTTGACGAGAGTAATTGCGACCATTCTTACAACCAGCACATGGACAAGGCATAAAACCATCCGCCCGCTTGTTTGCCTCAGCCGCAAGCAGAAAAGTATGCACGCCTCAACGAACTGGGAGAGCATCGGTCATCGTACATCCATTGCCGGCTCATCTTCATTACACAACACCGAATAGACCAAATTAATACAAGTTCATACATAAAGTTCATACAACACTTAAATGCAACAAACAAATAACTCTCTAGCTAAAGCATTTAAATGCAATAACAAATGCGATCAAGATCGCAACTAAGGTAACAATTGATCCAACAGCATAATGATACCAAGCCTCACTATCGATGGCATATTTTCTAATCTTTCTAATCTTCAAGCGCATTTTCTCCATCTTGATCTTGTGATCATCGATTTACATCGGCAACATGCAACTCCAATTCCATCTTCACCCCTCAATTCTTTTCAATTTTTCTTTCAAGTACTCGTTTTTCTTTCAACTAAATTTAACCTCTCGACAATAGGGTCGGTTGGAATTTCCGGTTCACATACCTCCTAGATAAAAATATCTATGTCAACTTGATGGGCATAATTTGTCATAAACACAAAATGCAACAAATAGTTTTAAAAGAGAATATACCACATCCGAATCATAACAAGGACGAGGGCCGATGGGGACGGATATCAAAACCATGGCACTATGTATAACAAACAACGTACGGGTAAGATAATTATACGAGTAACTATATATCCAAATCACACAAACATCAATTTTTTATATAAAATTTCATGAACAAGAGGCTCACCACAAGGTGGTGCCGGTGACGGGACGGTGCGGGCGATCGACGGTGGTTACGACGGAGATTTAGAAGGCACTAAGTAAAACACACCTACATATGCAAACTAAGTGTTATTTTGACCTCAAATTGCATATAAATCAAATACTACCACATATAATTCCTCCCAAATTACTAAAACCCACAATTAATCACTATATAAACCAATGCAAGAGCTAATCTAGCAATGAGAGATGAAAGGACAAAGTTGCTAATCTTGGTGATCATTTGAATGGATGGGGGCCTGCAAATCTTGACAAATTTGGGGCAAATTTTGTGATGAATTCGAGAGGAACAAGGGAAGAACAGAGGAGAGGGAGAGGGGAAAGGGGGAAGAACAGAGTGCGGGTGGACGAAGGGTTTATATAGATTTACCTTTAGTACCGGTTCGTGCTACGAACCGGTACTAAAGGTGCTGGAAGGGCCCCACTCTGACAACATCCTGCCACCACTTTCTTTAGTACCGGTTCGTGGCACGAACCGGTGCTAAAGATTCGCCACGAACCGGTACTAAAGAGCTCCTCCCGCCTAGCCGTTGGAACCGGCACTAATGGACACATTAGTGCCGGTTCTGTTACAAACCGGGACTAATGTGTCTCACATTTGACCCTTTTTCTACTAGTGTGGCGTTTTTTGGTCCGGACAGTGACCGGGCAGCCCCCGTCGGGGTGTGTAGGGCAGGTATGGAGAGTCCGATTATAGATGCTCTTAGTAAAGAATATATCCTAATTTATAGTGCCTAAAAAACCAATTAATGGACCAATGGACGGGCAGTACGGCTGTAAAAATGTGAACCGGGAGGCACGTCGGTTTGGTTTCAAAAATTATGTGGAGAAAGAACAAGAACAGTTCTGTCAATGATATAGGAAGGAGAGTATGACTAAGGGCGCGTTCGGACTCCCTCCGCTCTGCGGCTCCGCGCCGGAGCGGAGTTGCAATCCAGTTTTAATTTGCGTAGTTGATAAAAAGGCCGCTCCACGCACTTTGCTCCGCGGATGGCTGTCGAACAGGCGCTAATTAAACAACAAGTAACAGTTGGTGGATTGGCTAGCCTCTCTAGGTAAATGTTGTGTTGTCTTTGGTTGGAGCCCCATTCACTGGATATTTTATTTTTCAGTTTATTTCTATATCAGCACTTACAGGTGGGGTCCGCACTTAAGGAGAACGCGGGCCCAGCCCAGGCTCGCTGGCTTGCCAAGTAGGAGAAGTAAATTTCCCTCAAAAAAAAAAAGTAGGAGAAGTAAACATAGTAGAGATAACAGCCTGGGACGGAATGTTTTTATTTTTCAGTTTATTTCTCTATCAGCACTTACGTGACGTCCGCACTTAAAGAGAACGCGGGCCCGGCCAAGTAGAAGTAAACAGAGTAGAGATAACGGCCCAAGACGGAATGTATGTAAATGTACCTCAAACGCAAATTGTTGTATTCCCTCCGTCCGGAAATACTTGTCAAAGAAATGGATCTATCTAGATGTATTTTAGTTCTAGATACGTCCGTTTTTATCCATTTCCGCGACAAGTAATTCCGGACGGAGGAAGTACTACATTGTGACATTTTTTAACTTTATGTATGAATTTGTACCTGCCGTGCAAGTTTATGTACTGAAAGTGGATTTGACTCTTTGGTCGTTCTTGATTACTGGTACGCTCTCCTCGAAGTTGTAATCTTGCGCACCTACACTTAAGTGTCGATTTCTTCGGAAGTTTCAGCTCGTGACGGGCAGTCATCTCTGTGCGCCTCCACAATCACTCTGCAGTTGGCAATGTACACAACGGAACCCTGACCCGTTGTGCTTCTCTTCCACAGGTGAGTGCCAAATCTGTTGACCTTTGACTGTCACAAAACACCACTTACACCATTACCACTGTCATCTCCCCCACTCAGCTCTGCTCTGCTCTTCTCTGAATTTCATTCCTAACAGCTGCTGCAACCGAATCTGAATGAACGAATCATGCCCAAACACCTGTCATCATGTTTCCAACACAGAGAAGCTTGTTGCCAATAATACCAAGTACACAGCATATCAAGATTTTTCACTTTCCATGGGGAGTAGAATTTGCAGCTGCCTCATAACTAATATGGCTACCTAATATTGCAACATTGGGTGGTAGTGGTACTACCGGATTCAGGCTGGAGAGGACCATGAACTGAAGATGACAGATACAAATTTTAGTGCAAGAGCAGCTAGAGAAGCTAGCGCCATAGTTGTGCAGCTACTAACTTAATTGTCCAAATCATGCGTGCTAGCTAGTAGAAACATTGCAATATTTGGTACTAATGCTTTGCTTGCCACATCGCTAATAGCTACGTCTATCAGCTTAACTACCTTCTTTTTTTTATAGAAAAGGAGGACGACCCCCGGCCTCTGCATCTGGACGATGCATACGACCACTTTGTTAATTATTGACACAAGACCGTACAGAGTCATACAACAATAAGTCTAAAGCCACCAAACTAAGCAACAACTGTCGCTATCCCTATCCAGTTGATGTAGGGGCGCTGAAAGTCTGGGCCTCATACCAAACAGACCACGCAGCTTAACTACCTTCTGAATTGTCCAAATCAAGCATGCTAGTGGAAACATTGCAAATAGTAGGTACCAAACTACCAATGTTATGCTTGCCCACAATGCTAATAGCTAGGTCTATCAGCTTAATTGCTTTCTAAATAACTTAATAGTGTTGGTTGGTACTATCAGTGACATATCACAAGAATCGCCTTTTATATATCTCGACAATGAAACAACAAACTTTTGACAGGCATGACAGGAACTTGGAAACCACAACACTTACAGAACATCTTAGAATGAAACTAAGCATGTAGTGGAAAAATGGGTACCAAATGAAGCAGCGAGGACGATCTCATCTCCTAGCTCAACTGCTATTCTTTTAAGATGTGATGTGTTCCAACTGAAGCAGGGAGGGAGGGACGCATGCAAATGAAGCAGTAGTGCTTTGCTTAGCACATTGCTAATAGCTAGGTGTATGAGGAGGTTAACTGTTTTCTAAAAAACATATGTACCATTCCTAAAGAACAAAATCTTCCATTTTTCCAAGAACCCTGATTTAGATGGCTTGTCTTCCATCCAGGTGAATGCCAAATCTGTGAGTTGAGCTTCCGCTGTCACAAAACAGCCCACTCCACATTGCTCTTCTCTGAATTTCCTTCATAACAGCTGCTGCAACCGAATCCAAATGAATTATGACTTGCAGAGAAGCAAGATGCCAACTTAATTTGGCAATATCACCCAGTTTTTTTAAAAATTCAACTATCATCCATGATTATGTATGTATCTAGTGGTGAAACAGGGCATATGCCGCGTGACAGAGAAAAGACCATAGTATAATAATAACAAGGTAAAAAAGACCTGATGCACACTACTGTCTGTATACATACTGAAACAAGTGTTTGTGAAATTTCTTTCATCAGGTTACAGCAACCAACTCAAAAAATATAAACAAAAATGCAAGTGCTGTGCAGTCTCCGTGCAGCTACGCTATTAACTCTTCTCTCCTGAAAACACACCTCACTTGTCTTGACCAAAGATTTGGAGGAGGAAAACAAAAACCACAGAAATAATTTGCCGGTTCAACTTATGCTGTAGCAGCATCCCTTCCGCCATGGCGATTTGATTTGATGTAACCAAGCTGAGCAGCAGGATGAAGATCCATCTACTCCCTCCGTTCGGAATTACTTGTCTTGAAAATGGATGTATCTAGAATTAAAATATGTCTAGATACATCCATATCTGCGACAAGTAATTCCGAACGGAGGGAGTACAAGCTAGCTAGTCTCCCTTCCGCCTGCTCACATGCATCAACATTTATTTAAACTGGATGAGATACTACTAGTATAAATATATGCATGCATACTCAACACTCAAAAGTCGTTATACAGTCGATCAGCTCACTACTCTCTTTCCGAGCAAGTAGTCTCTTTCCAGGTGTATTGAAATAGCAAAAGAATGAACTAAGAAGAGAACTGTGACTTGAAGTACCAAATTGATTCAGTGCAGAGGAGAGGACGACCTGATCTCACCTCCAAAGCTAGCTATCTATTATGCAGTTTCACCATGTTCCTTGTTTTGATATCCTGAACTGGATGCAACTGCTGCTTCCTTTTCCTCCTCTGCAGCCAAGCCAAGCGGGTGAAGTGAAATTAGCATGTTGATCTCAAATAGAGTAGCAGCAGGGAATCACAAAAGGAGAAATTAAGAGAGACAAAGGCTAGAGTCAGAACAGACACATTTAGAGCTATGCTGATTTACCTCTAGATTCAATCAAGTGCTTGGCCAGTACGTCCCTCACCCTCACGGCGTCCTCGTCCGCTACCTGCCGCACCTCCTCCTCCTCCTCCTCCTCCTCTGCAATTTCCTCCTCCTCCTCCCCCTCCTCCATGTCTATCACTATATTATGCAAAATGCAGCACGCAAAGATTGTTTCAGAAGGTGGACATGAACCAACTCCTCTGTCCAGGATCCTCCAATTGTCTTTCAACCTCGCAAGCGCAGCAGTCATGATGGTTGATGCTGCAGCGTGCCTCCTGTTGAACTCGGCTTGATAAGGCAGGACATCTGGAGAGTGATCCTTGTCTTCCAGGTTATAAGGTGTGAGGAGCCAGGGGAGAAGAGGGTATCCTGCATCACCAATTATGTATTCCCCAACTTCCAACCCATCTGATAACTTCAGCTTAGAGCCATTCAACCCAGTACCCTCCTGGCATGACTTGAAGAGACTAGACTCGTGCAAAACGCTCAACTGGTTCATGCTACCTGACGGCCCCAACCAAATGTTTGTGAACCTCATATCTGGATCAACCAGGGCTTGCATTAGCATGCTGTCATTCTCCGCATGGTCACCGCTTTGTGATCCAAATGTGATGTGAGCTGTTTGTACAATGCCACAACAGTCTGGCAAGCCGTGTATCTTGTCGAGCTTGCACTTCATCTTCTCCATTTGAGAAGAGCCAGGCCAGCTGATGTAGTGAAATGCTCGCTCCCACAAAGCCTCAACAAACACCTTAGTTACCAGCAAGATAGTTGACTCATTCACACCAAGAGAGGATCCTATGTTAACCGGAGAGTCACTAGAATTCAGCATTTTCAGAGCGACAGCTACTCTGTCTTGTAAAGACAACACTCTCCCATCGACAAAGATGAGCTCCCTTGCCATCATATCTTCATAAAATGGGATCCTCACCAAGCTGCAGACGTAACTAAAGGTGCTTCTTCTCATTTTATACATAGACTCAAATCCTTGTACATCCACCATAGAAGATGATAAGGTTTCTGCATGGCAAGAAAAACACAAAACTGGTCACAAGGAACTTTGTGTACATGATACTCTAGATCTGTTAAACTCGAGAAAACCTAGAAGAACGAGTAAGAAGACAAATACTGAGTAAGATGCACACTTGGAAGGTACATAACAAATACGGTCATCATGCAGCATATATGGACGAAAAGCAAGAGATGAAATCAAACGACCATATAAACTGGCAGAATCAGAGTGGTCAAACAAATTAAGAGAAAGCTTGTATGTATGTTTGATTTTCTGTACCTTCTAATATGCTAGAGCTGCTAATATTTGAATCCAACTTGCAGCCGTCTCCTCTCATGTACAAAACGTACCATTTTCTTTGGTTGTCTCCATCACCTGCATATGCCTTAACATGGTCCACTTGGCTGAACTTGTCCCACTCAGTGCCAGATTGTCCCGCGGCTACCGCACAGAGCAACCAAAGCCTGCAGAATAACAGCAAATGCCTTAGTTTTATGTCTCGCATGTATTCTGGGAGCTTTTCCATGGTGTAATCCTCTAGGACCAGCCTCTCAACTGAAGCGATACGCTCCAGCAACTTCAAATTTGGGCAGTTCCTGATGGCAAGCTTCTGCATATTGGGGAGATTGGTGATCCTCTCCAGGTCAAGGCATCCATTCACTGTAAGCTCAACAACCGAAGGAAAGCTCTGAATGTAGCTGAGGTGCTCCACATCTTGTAGACATAATATTTTCAAAGAGCTTGCATTGGAGGCAAGGCCTGGAGGAAAATGCCTCAGTCTGCATCTATTGAGCCTAAGCTCCTCCAAACGGCGCATGGCTTGTACTTGCTCCTCCCACTCCCACTCCTCCCATTCCACCATTCCCATGAAGGTCAGTTTATTTAACCTCGGAAATGAAGCTGTTGCCGCCTGCAAGAATCCAGTCCCCACATGCTTGATGCATGGAGCACGACGGACATGTAGAACCTGCAGATTGGGCAGCTGGCACAACCCATTGGGAAGTTGTGTGCAACAAGCCAGGTCATCAATCAATAAAGTCTTCAAGTTGTTGAGGGGCACCATTGATGTGGACATCATCCAGCTCGGGAGTTGCCGGCCAAAATACCCATTGATTGCAAGATATTCTACACCAGGTGGAGGGCAGAGCTTACAATGAACCTTCTCAATTCGGTGTTGCTCTTCCTCAGAGACATCATCTCCCAGTTTACTTGTGCAGTACAAGTATAGCCTGGTAAGATGCATCTTTTCGTCGAGCCGAGCATTAGCAGCAAACGAGGCAGCAGTTATATTCTCTAATTCAGTTAATACAAGAACTCCGAGTTGGGAAAGAGGCCCCAACTCATCCAAACTGCACCAATCACCATCCATGTGCGCTCGAAACGTAGCTAGTCTCCTCATATTTGTCAGACCACTGAACCCTCTAGGTACCATACTTGCTTTGGGAAGTGCAAGTAACCTCAACTGGCCAAGCTTCACAATGCTATCAGGAAGATTTACCAATTTTGTACATCCACCAAGGTCAAGGAATTGCAGTAGGTTCATCTTGCCAATGCTCCCTGGAAGTACCGACATATCCGCATTTACTAGTGTCAGATACCTCAGGTGCTTGAGCTGATGCAACGATTCAACCAATGAAGCCATATTTGCAGATTCTATATGCAGAGTCCGCAAACTAGAAAAAGTCACCAATGAATCACAAGGCTTCATCTTAATCTGGACAGTTGAGATCAATGTTCTCACTGATTGCTGCGCTTGTAGAGATATCCAATCAAGTTCACCTGATTGTGATCGGCTAGTTTCTATGGACAACCGAAGAAACTTTTGTGAACCAAGTTTAGCAAGAATATCATCATCTTCGTCTTGAGCTACGAGTGCTTCATCTTTAGTCATATACTGAGCAAATGAGCGGACAACATCATGCATGCTGCAAACCGATAAATCAACATAAAATTTATCTGGCTCTATAAGGTTCCTAGATATTAACTCCTTGTAGTACTTTCTTCCCAATTCTTCTAAATCACTAGAGTTTCCATGAATAAATCCTTCGCTTATCCACATTGCCACGACTTTATCCATATGAAATCTTCTACTTTTAGGAAGAAAAGAATAGTATAAAAAGCACTGCTTCAGGTAAGAAGGCATATATTCATAGCTTAAGTATACTGTGTGGTTGAGATCACCGGGCATTTTAGTTGTTGACCATTTAGAATCATCCAAAACCTGCTGCCAGTCACGACATAGCCACCCTCTTTCACGCAAGAGTCCTCCCATCACTTTAACAGCAATTGGTAAACCACCACATTTCTGTATAATTTTCAGTCCGATATCCTTCAGCGTATTGATGTGGTCTTCATCTATCTCACTTGAGCATACCTGCAAACATACAATACAAGGGACCGATGCAGTTAATTAACTATGTACCAAGATCCTCTAAGGCACTCAATTTTACTCCCTCTACAAACTAATATAGGATGTTTTAGATAACTCAAATAGTGATCTAAAAGGACTAGTTGATGTGTCTGTCCATTTATCAAGGTATGATTGTCTATGTAGAAGAAAGGTTATTAATCTATTTACTTATGTTTCTCCTACATCCAGAAGATTTCCGCAGTAGCTTCCACATGTAGCTTGCATACTTTATGCCTAGAAAACATTTTTTTCTTTCCTTTTCCTTTTTACAAGATGGAACATACTACTAGAAGAATATACTCTCTCATCACTGTTTATAGGAAGTACCTCCAAATTTAGCAGAAATCGTATGTTTTATTCATTTTCATATTTTATGGTAACGAGAAATTATCTTATCTCTCAAGCGCCTAAAATGCATAATACTACGCCAAAAATTAATTACTAGTTTTGTGTGCAAATTTTCTAGCAAAATTAGTGCCAACTTCTAGTCTAGTTATTTTCATGCAGCGGTCACCAAATTATTATTTTTCTGTCTTAAAATAACTTTTCATTTATATTACCTATGACACTGTCTTAAAATATCTTCATCTAGATATTCACAAAAGGTTACACACTACATGAACATACGACCCATGTCGCTTCACTGGTAGAAATGATACATACATAATTATCCAAATTTCTAATTATTTCTCAAGCTTGATTAAAAAAATCTAGGTGTCTTTGAATGTGTCTGAATTAGTGTTGTGGCATATTTCCTTGTTTAGCACCATGCTTTGTTGGCACTTGCAAAGTAATCTTAGCCTTACAAATTTACTGACAACCTCTTACCTCCAAGAGGTAATAATACATAGAAGTCACTAAAATACACGTAATTAATATCTCATTAGTTTGGGAGCATCCTAACATTTCTCTTAATTACATACATAGTATTAAATACGTAGATGGAGATAGTTTATTCACGTCACTGAAAGATTAGTATTTAATAAGAACATACCTGCTTCTTGAGCAATGACCAAGCATCTTCAGGCGCTAATATGTCGACATGGTGGTACGGCCAGATAGCTTTCACCCCTCGGGCAACACCTTCATCTCTGGTAGTGATGAGGACTCGGCTGCCTGAAGCAGCAACATTGACTAAGGGTATTTTCAGCACGTCATCCCATGCTCTATGGTTCCACACATCATCCATTACCAGAAAGGTCTTGTGGTCAATCAATGTGTTCTTGAGGGTTTCATGAAGGCTGGTCTTTGCACTTTCAGGTGGTTGGGCATCTCCTCCGGCTTCGATGATGGCCCTTCTCAGCAGATCAACATCACTGAAGTTTTGGTTGACGCTCAACCATATCTTTTTGCTGAATTCACCTTGGATTGCCTCGTCATTGAAGACCTTCTGGGCAAGGGTGGTCTTGCCGATCCCACCAACACCTACGATAGCAACCACCTTGATGCCATTGTTGACATCCTTTCCCATCTGCATGATTTGGGCCACCAGTGCCCTTGTGTCTTCTTCAATCTTGTCTCCAACAATAGCCGATCGATCAAAGTCCCCTACCGTCTCCTGGCTAGGATTGCCATGATGAGAAATGTGAACATTGCTGCTATGATCCTTATAGGACCCGAGATTGACGAAGTTGAAAGCAGCACTTCGCTCCTTGATGTAGTCAAGCCTCTTGTTGAGCTTTTTGATGCGGGTGCCGATCTCATGAGCATGGGAGGGATTCCGCATGCAGAAGAGCAAGGGGTTGAAACACCCTGCGTCTGGAGTAGTAGATGATCCACGCTCCATGGCCTTGAGCTGACAGAGGTCGAGGATGTCCGCAGCTTCGTACATGGCACGCTTAAGCTGCCCCACCCATACTTGGACGGTCTCGTCGGTGATGTTCCTCCTATCCGCGTCAGCAAGGAAGTTTTTGAGGTCCAGAAGCTTGTCGCCCATCTTGTCGATCTCGCCCGAGACGCCTAGCATCGTGCCCACACCATCTGCTGCTAGCTGCGCGAGCATGTGTCCCACGTAGGACGCGAACGCATCCAGCACCATCGCCATTGCACTTGCTGGCTGTATATAGCTGCAATAGTAAAAGTGAGGTGAAATTCAAGTGGTAGCAGGAGAAACAAGGAGAACGAGCAAGAAGCTTAATTAGCTAGGTGTAACTGTGGAAGAACACAAACTAATCTTGAACTGCCTCAGCAACCAAAGAAGAAAAAATGAGGTAGCAGTCTCGCTAATATAATCCCCTTTCCAATTACAGTACTCAAGGAAGAAAAAACAAACCTTTTGAGATGGACGGAACGGATGCACTGTTCACTCACATCTCAAGAGAGAGCTCAATCATGGTGAGTGAAGACCTCCGATGCAGCTTTGCCGCGGACGGCCACGGAGGAGAAGCTCGATCTTGCAGAAACTCGGTTCCTCCTCCCGTACTCCGGGGCGTCGCCTACGGGAGCGGCATTTGAGCTCCTCGTCGCCTCCGCGCACAACAGCTGAGCTCCTCGGAGCTCTGTCGCGCCGCCGCAGCCCGCAGGAAATGGCAGATCCTCCCCCGCCACCGCGCGCGCAGCAGAAGCAGATCCGCGTGGAGCAACCGCAGGTGTGTCTTCAGTCTTCTCCGGCGGTGGCAGAGCAGATGTGGGGGAGCGTTGGTGAGTGAGTGAGTGAGTGAGGTCTTTGGATGGATATTTTTATTCTCTCTGAGAGTTGAGAGTTGGTGAGGTCGTCGCCTCGTCGGTCTTTGTTTCTGGACGCTCACCTAGGATTTCTTTTCTTTTGAGAATCTGGCATTTTTAGAGCATCTACAGCCGGGCTTTACAAATCCGGTCTCTCAAACGCCGGCGTACGCGACCTGGCATGTCTACAGACAGTGACCGATCACGTCTCAAATTAGTCACTCTGCATCTGAGTCTCTCATATTTCAACCCCTAAATCCATACAAAGCATACAAAATAAATCCTACATACTACATACTACGTACTGCCCTAGCTAGCTAATATTCGCCGTCGGAGGTGTCCAATACGTCGGTGCCGGGCACCGGCTAGACGGGCGCGTAGGAGGGCTCCAGCTCATCCTCCTCCTGCCCGACCTCATCCATATAGGCGAGTATCTCCGCCTCCTCCGCGGACTCCATCTCCTGCCGGTGACGGCGTCTGGCCTTCGCAACCGACCCCGAACGGAGGGAATCGAGGATGGCCTGCTGCTCCGCCTGCAGGTTCGCGTCATCAGCGTCCCCCACATCCGGCCTCCTCCTCATCCTCCAACTCCTCCGGATCTACCGCATCCGAAGGTACCCCCCCCCCCCTCCCTGAGCAGGGCTTCTCCTTGCCTGGATCTGCTCAAGGAGCTCGAGCCGACGCTCCGGCCTTATTAATGGCTAGCTCCTCACCCGGCGGCGTGGGAACATGGCTACAAGGCAGACGGGGAGTGGAAAGTGGCGGCAGCAGCGGGCAGGCGGAGGAAAATGTGGATGGTAGGGTTTCGGTGCCGGCGGTCGACTTAAATAGTCGGCTAGGCACTACGCGGCCCGCCGGAGCAACGCCACACAGCAACATCAGTCCGGCGGAGGAGACGAGCTTCGAACCGACAGGTTTCCTGGTGTTTCCACGTGGGACCCCGTCGTCAGTGCCGGCGCGCCTGGGCGCCCCATATCCGCCCCATACTTGGGCTGGATATTAGTAGTGCCGGTCAACCCAGGCATTTAAAAGCCCGTTTGAGGCAACCGCCTGGATTAGATTTTCATGCCCGGTCAGTGACCGGGCAGACCTCCCGGGCGTTTGAGGCCGGTTTGGGGCGCCCGGCTATGGATGCACTTAGGTTTGACAACATTTTTAAGAATCTAATCGCAACGACATGATAGTTTCTCCAGAGAAGGCATTTCTCGCTTTAAAACTTTAGTCATTTGATCTCTCTTTACAAATAAAAATGCCATCAAAATGACGTAGGCTTGCCACCGCTGTCTCAGTTAACGCCAGCCGGGTAACATTACCATTGTTTCTTTACCGAGTCTAGTAAGGGTGTGTTCAGTTCGTGGAATTAAGTAAAACGTTACGGGTCGGTCCCGTACCTAGCACCGATTCCAGCGTTTGATTCGCGAACGAGAGGGAACATAATGGTTCCCCGTGAGGGAATATACCCCCGATATGCCGAACCAAGTGATTCCTCCGAATCGGCGGTACCACGTGGAACGGCTCGCACGGGAGGTCTGCCCCTCATCTCGGCCCGACCCCTCCCTTCCCTCGCCCCGATCCCCTCCACCAATCACCCCGCTGAGCTAGCCCCTCCTCCCAACCCCGCCGCTGCACCTCCTCCCGAGGTTCCCCTGATCGGCCCCGTCACGATGGTGAGCAACGCCGTCGCGCCCTTGCCTCCTTTCTTCTCTCTCCTGACCCTTCCTTCCGCGTCAGGTGAAGGCTTATGTCGCTGCGGCGCCGGCCATGGCTTCCGCGGCCATCGATTGCCTTTGCTGTCGCATGTCTCCTCCTACGCCGGCGTTCGCTCCCCGCCCATGGTCACAGCACCCCCCACCCCTCTGCACGCGCCTGCAGCGCCTCCTCATCGTCCCCGGGACGCTCAGCGAGATCCCATCTGGTTTTTTACCTCCTAAATTTCTTGCACTTACATGATTTTTTACCTCTGTATATGTGTGTTCTTTGTATTTGATGTCAATATTTGAGTGGTGTGATAACAAATCCATTCCGTTCCGTCTCAAAAACCAAACACTCAAATGTAACCATTTCATTCCACTGAATTCCTTCTACCAAACGTAAGGACGGAACCGACCCATTCTAATGAAATGGAACCATGACATTCCATTCCACTTGGTTCCTGAACTAAACACACCCTAAGATCTTCTGTGCGCTAATTCATGTTAGTTACCCTATTATTTTAGACTTATCATGTGGTAAATAATTCATGTTAGTTTGTTCAGAGAAGGCAGTAGAGCTGTCAGGTGGGTCGATGATGTGGGAGAAAAGAGGTTCAGTGGGATGAGTAAGTTGATTGTGGCAGTGAGCAGAGGGCGTTGGGCCCGACCTGCTGACGCACATGTCGGGCGCTGCTGCGCGGCAACTTGTTCTCTTTTTTTTTCACAATAAAAGGGTCCAAAAGGGGCATGGCACTGCATTAATAAACGTGAGGGAGCAGTAGTACACGTACAATCAGGACCCTCAAAGAAACTGAAAATAGCAAACAAGTCTGGGACGTGGAGTATTTGAGCTCGGGCTCAAATGAGCCCCACGTGAATAGTAAAATCGGAAAAAATGAAAAAAATTCTGAAATTTTTGTGATAAATTCTGAAAAAATTTCTAAATGCTTGCAAATTTTCATAATGAGATCACATTCGAGGAAGGCGTGACAAAAAAAGCGAAATTCTGAAAATGCTACTTTCGAAAGCATTTTGGAACACTGATCTTTTTTTGCCACGTCTTACAAGAATGTGATCTCATGATGAAAATTTGCAAACACTTCAAACATTTGCCAAAGTATACCACCAAAAAATCAGATTTTTTGAACTTTTTTGAATTTTTTACGAATTTACTGTTCATCCGGGCTCAAATGAGCTCGAGCTCGAAAGGATACTTTACACTAGCAACTAAATCTTATGAAAAAGACCGCTAACAAAGAACAAGAAAAGTGATTGGGTCCTCAGCTGCTCCTTGAAGGATTCAAATCATCGCCGACCGCCCGGTTGGACATATTCCCCCTCCCCCCACCCAACACACACACACCACCTCCGTCCCCGGGAATAGCAGGGTGTAGGGTTGCAGGGGCAAGGGAACAGGGAGAATAATCCTGGTAAAGATCGAGGATGTTGGGGCTTCCCGTTGTTTATGAAGCAATGAGTCACTACCAAACTATAATATTCGGCATTGAGGACATATATAGATAAGCAGTGGTGTACCTTTCCAGCCTTTTTCACATGGCTTGTTCTGTAAACCGCTTTTCCAGCTCACGTCGGGCAGCGCGAAAGCTGGAAAAGTGCACCGTCGGAGCGTGTTTGGTTGGTGAGGCACTATGGATCCGGTTCAACGTCCATGAAAATAAACATACTCTAAACAACACAACACTATGCTGACCATGATGACTATGGATCAGATTTTTTGAACTTTTTTGAATTTTTTACGAATTTACTGTTCATCCGGGCTCAAATGAGCTCGAGCTCGAAAGGATACTTTACACTAGCAACTAAATCTTATGAAAAAGACCGCTAACAAAGAACAAGAAAAGTGATTGGGTCCTCAGCTGCTCCTTGAAGGATTCAAATCATCGCCGACCGCCCGGCTGGACATATTCCCCCTCCCCCCACCCAACACACACACCACCTCCGTCCCCGGGAATAGCACGGTGTAGGGTTGCAAGGGCAAGGGAGGAACAGGGGGAATAATCCTGGTGAAGATCGAGGACGTTGGGGCTTCCCGTTGTTTATGAAGGAATGAGTCACTACCAAACTATAATATTCGGCATTGAGGACATATATAGATAAGCAGTGGTGTACCTTTCCAGCCTTTTTCACGTGGCTTGTTCTGTAAACCGCTTTTCCAGCTCACGTCGAGCAGCGCGAAAGCTGGAAAAGTGCACCGTTGGAGCGTGTGTGGTTGGTGAGGCATTATGGATCCGGTTCAACGTCCATGAAAATAAACATATTCTAAACAACACAGCACTATGCTGGCCATGATGATGGAGCATGTGAACCATCTGGAGTAGTAATCCGCTTAAGTAATTGTAATTGTGAGGTAACTGGTGCGAAACTGAAACCGCGTCATTAAACCCAAGACGGCCAAGACAAGCCTAATACAGTGAGTAATTATGTAGGCAGCTAGTTAGTGACACATGTCGTGCGCTTTTCTTTCTTGAGATATGTTTTCTAGCTAGGTCTAGTTTATATCTCAACATTGGGCAGGGCAGGGCAGGAAGGAACATTGATTAAGTCTGCCCCTTTGGTATCAACAAACATTTTGCAATGTAGGTGCTAGAGTAGAATCGCTGGAAAATGAACTAAGGAATCAGTGTGAAATCAACATTAAGGAACATGGTCAGGCAAAAGTAAACTAATACAGTGAGTGAGTAATTAGGCAGGCATCTGTATCTGTATGTGTGTGGATCCATACCATACCATCAAAATTAAGTTAACACATGAGGGCAGGAAAGGTAAATAATTTAACCCTAAACCACTGCACCGGTGGAAGGAAAAATGGTGGCGACTGACCGTGCCCGTGCGTGCTTCGCCGGCGCCGCGAAGAACTGGGAGCCTAGGCTAGACCGGCCGGCGCCTCCTCTGGCTCCGCCGCACTTCCGCCCACAACTCCCTGCTCCTCCTCCTCCTCCTCCTTCTCCTCTGCCAGGTCGCCGGGGCTGCACCTGTCCCCTCAGCCTCCATGAGAGTGCGGATCCACTCTTGCGGCGGCGGCAGCGGATCTGCTCTCGGCCAAGGAAAATTATTGTTCGTGTAACTTTTTCCCTTTTGTTTTTTTCTTTCTTTGAGAGAGAAAGGAAGACTTAGCTACTGCTACGGCCCATGAGCCTCACCAGCCCAGGCCCATGAAATATAGCCCCTGATGCATGAAGCAAACACACTTTTTTTAGCCTAAAAAAGTTTTTTTTCCTATCCCTAAAAAGATACACTTTTTCCTTTTGTGTCAAGCAATTAGGGCACTCCCAATGTATTACTATCTCTTTACACGATACCACCAGCGGAGCACAATGTTCCAAGGGTTTTTTTTTTCGGACCACAAGGTAGATTGTGTTTTTGCAGTCATTCCTGGCTGAACTTTTGATAAGTGATCAATTTTGTTGGTTCCGCCTTCAGCACCTATGCCGCAGCTATGCTGGACGGTAGGAATCGGAATCATCCATCTCCATCCATGCTTGTGCACCGGGTTTAAGATTGGAAATTGCTTGCGCAAGGAGAATGGGCAATCCATTTTCGTAATATTTGTCGCACCGTTCAACAGGGTGAAGCGTGCACGTTCTCTAAAAAAAGTCTTTATCATTTTTAATTTAATTTTTTCCCGTCTTTATTAAAATTATACAGATTTCAAAAACTGCTTACATGTTTCATTTAAATAGTTATGAGATAAAAATGCTTTCTTAAAGATACCAGAAGCTTCTCGGCGAATGCTTCCAAAAATAAAATGGAATTTTTTCAACTTTTTTTCTATTTTAAATCATGGCACTTTTCACCGGGCTCATATGACCCTGAGCACTGAATGGGATTTTCGTTTTTATTGCTTTTAAATTCTGTACATGGTATTCTCATGTCTAAATACTAGAATTTTTTTTTGTTCATCGCTAAATCGTTCATGAGGGGTCCATGTAGTGCTTTAGGCGGACACACTAGACCATCTAATGTTCACGTACACAATATTTATTCAAACTTTCAAAATGATTGTTTTTCTGTGTGTGTCCACACAGTTGTTTAGCTGCATCCTATATAAAACTTGCTGTGAATTTGCACGACCTACACCTTTTTTATGTCATAGTCTATATTAATTACCCACTTTACAATAACTCCCATGTTAATTAAAAGGAAAAATATATGAACCATCCACACTCTGGTTAATATGTTTTAATGTATGATGAATATTGTTTAAACACGGTGGACATTTTAGTAGATGACGGACAATACAGGCTGATCATTTTTTATGACACGATGAACATTTATTCAATCCTGGTGAACATTTTCTAATACATGATGAACATTTTTATTAAATTTGTCGGACTTTTTTATTACACCATAAACATGGTTTTCAGCCTACCAATCTTCATTAAAACATGGTGAACAATTTTTTAAACACGGTGGACATTTTCTTGGTACATGATAAACATTTTGAAATACACGCTGAATATATTTTTTACAAAAGTGTGCATGCATATTTATGTGAATGTTCACATATATTTTAAAATATTCATATATTTTTAGAAATGTTCATGTAGTTGTAAAAAATGTTTCCTGAACTATTATTATTTTGCACATTTTATCTCTAAAAAATCATGTTTTTGTACGAAATGTAAAACCGACTTAAAACTAAGCCAAACTTTGTAAACCAAAGTAATTTGCTAAAACAAAACCATAGGAGCTACATAGAATTTACAGGAAAACAGGACGCTACTTTTATTTTGAGAATTTACAGGACACTACATGGAATAGGGCATTAACGTGCCCTGATCGCTGAGCGCTCCATATAACTAACGCAGTGAGCGTCATGTAAAAAGTACTTACGAATTTCTGGAGACCTGTGCGCATGGGCCGTCAGCATGTGCCGATCCATGGCAAAAAAAAAAAGATGAGCAGGGCGTTAAATAGATGATGCTTTTCTTCAATCGGGCACAAATAAGCTGGATCAATTCTTGCAAGTCTCACTTACACAATTTTTCTTTGCATTTTCTCTACGTTTTTCATGTTGCTGCTTTTTCACAAAACCGACTGTTTTTTTAAAGAGCTAATAATTGAAAATATACTCCTTCCGTTTATCAATACTCCCTCCGTTCGGAAATACTTGTCGGAGAAATGGATGTATCTAGACGTATTTTAGTTTTAGATACATCCATTTTTATCCGTTTCTTCAACAAGTATTTTAGGACGGAGGGAGTATTTTAATGGGCTATATATGAACTGAAATGGGTGAACAAACACACTAAAACATGTCTACATACATCTGATTCAGAAAAAAATTATAACATCTTATATTTACTAATGGAAGAGTATTTAGAAAAATATAAAATATATTGTGAAAATGTATTGTACATGTTTAAAATATTTTATTCGATATTTTAAAAAATAGGTTGTATATTAGGAAAAGTTCATCTTAAATTTTAAAAGGCTAATCGATATGAAAAGCATACCATAAATTAGTAAATGTTAAATGTGTATACAAATTTACCATATAATAAATAAATCTTAAATGTGTATTAAAAAATGTTCATCTTATGTTAAAAAGTTGTGAGTTTGCGTGTGGGGGTGACCTGCGTGTCGATGGTGGACATGCAACTAGGTCGGGTTATGAGTGAGTTGCATGTCGATGTTGTACATGCAACTAGGTCGAGCAAGTTGTGTATCGAGGGTGGACATGCAACTAGGTAGAGGCCAGACAGATTGTCTGTCGACACTACTGGGAAAAGGCTTATATGTAGCCTCAAAGTAGTGGTGGGTGCTACTAGGTACCCGCCACAACTATTTTGGGAAAAGTATCAATGGCGAGTAATAAAATGACATCCGCCATTTGTATTACCAGATCAGCGGCCAGAAGACATACCCGCCCGTCGACATAAACTCTTTCAAAGTTGCCCACGCGATGAAATCTACCTATGGCGGGAGCTTAGGAACAAGCCACCACTGATTATCAGGCAACAGTGGCGGGCCAAACTTATGCCCGTCACACATAAATTATGGTAACACGTGCCAAAATAAATTATAGATATTCAAAAGTTAGCTGGTGGGCAAAGGTCGCCCGCTACACATAAGTTAGGTCCAAAAAATTTCTAAGAAAATCGTATATAGTAAACCAAGAGTAGTCTCAAATTCGAAGGGCCCTAAAAATTCCAAAGGAAATCATATTTACTACACCTAGAATAGCTCGTTTGATCGGTTACCGGAGAGAGGGAGGGGGGGGCGTGCGGTTTGTACACTAGGTGCATCAAGTTTTTACAGTAACATTGTCAAATTTTTACCACACCCTACTGGTGTCCAATTATGACACCATGCCTAGTTTCATCCCTTTCCGAGCTCGCTTACACGCTCAAAGATTTATGCCTTTTTTAGTTGCCGGAAAGCCAATTAACGTCTCAAAAATAACAAACCAAATCAAAAGGTAGCAAATTTTGAGCATAGGGCTTTTCGATGTTGTGTACTAATCATAGAAAAAGTTTTAGGTTAAGATGATGTGAAAATATGTACGTAGAATGGCGTACGGGAGGGTCGATGGAATATTGTCATAGCAGTGGCAGGTGTCTTGGATATTCTCGCCACTCATAAACCCGTTTCGGGTGGCGGGCGATATCGAGCGCCCGTCACTTCCAATGAAAAGGATGCGCATGGTTTCAATTTTCGCTCAAAAATGTAATGTTCAACCACATAGTCTCAGCTGAAGGTTTTACAGTTCCAGGACATCTCACCCTTGAAGGATGCAAGGAGCGATCCTTTTCATTGGAAGAATCAGCAGATTTCTCATCTCTGGACTTAATTCTTGTCGTTTATGAATTGTGAAATCAGTTCCTTTCCAGGAAATCTGAAATGCTTTTCACGTCTGAGGACAGTCCAAAATTGGTGGATGCCCCAACATGTCATCTTTACCAGACTTGCCATCCTCCCTCTACAAATTAATCGTGTGGGATTCTCAACTCTTGAAGAAGAGCTGCCAATCACTTGGCGGCGAAAGCTGGCCAAAGATTGAGCATATGCGCTACAAATGGATTCTTTGATTTTTGCCCAGATTTGCAACCATATAAAAACAGGAGGTAATTAAAGACCTCACCTGCTCACGCTCAAAGAATTAATGCTTTGTAATTTTATTTCACAACTTTTTGATCTTTCAAGTATCTTATGTATTTCTTTTATCTCCTGTTTCTGCAACGGCCAGGACGTGTATATAAGTACACCTATTGTTAGTGTTGTTTTGTTATCCTCATCTCAGAGTGTTCCTTTTGGTTTGTACTGGTTGTACTAGCTTCTGTGTTCTGTATGTTGTGGTGCCGAATCGTCACACCTGTCGCTACTCCTATCCTCTTAATGAAGGGGTGCCGAATGTCCGGGCCAAATACCAAACAAACATCGCACGAAAGCCTAACATCTAACACCGGATGCCCCATCCAAGCCACATAGGCGGGGCTAGGTAACACTCCGGTCCGGCGCACTCTCAGTGAGTACCACACACACGCTGCAAAGGGCCGTCACCTCCGTCTTCCCTCGATCCATCCTCAAAACATGTACTGACGCATCGACCTTGTCAGGCCTCTCTGCCATCGACGCCACCACGACGCCAGACAACGTCGACCTCCTGCGCTTATCCATCGCCACACATTCGACCCCAAGCCTCCACTGCTCCATGCCGCGAAGAACCATCGCCATCAATATGTAGAAAGAAACACCGCTCCACCAAAGAAGCCATCCGCTGGTCCCTCGAGCCCGAGTGCATCTCCAAGAATGCCGCCCCCAAGGGGGTAACGACACATGAATGCCGCTGTCATCCGATCAACTAATCTAGGGTTTCCCCCGGAGGTATTGGGTGGGGTTGAGAGTTTCACCTCGATGATGCCTTCATGAAGGAAACGATGATAAGGGCGTCGTCATCACTGGCTCCGGCCAACAACCGAAGACCAAGTTTTCACCCGGATCCGTCCCAAGAAATCCACCCGACAACATGTGCACTGTCTCGACCGCCTTCAAAGCCCCAGATCTAGTCGCGGCAACCAACCGCAACAGCAGTGCCACCATAGGAGCCCTGGCGCACCGGCCACTGCCTGAATGCGCCACCACTAGAGCCTGGGACGAGGGCTCCCACCCCACCTTGCCAAACCGCGAGAGCCGCCGAGATGGATCCCGCACGCTCATCACCGTCTCTGATCTGAACCAATCCGTGGCAAAACCACGAGATCACCGATGCAGATCCGCCTTGGATATGGACTGCACCATGACATGCCTTGAATCTAGCAGGCGGCGACGTGCACGACGAGCCACCGGCCGGATGTTTGGCAGGATCCGCGACGGGGGTGGGGGGGGGGGTGCGGAGGCGGCGTGGCACGTCGGGCCCGTCACGTCCGCGGCGGTGGACGATGACGGTGAGATGCGGCGACGCACGCCGTCAGGACGGCAACAGCGGCGGCGGACGGGGTCGGACGGCGTCGATCCGCGGCGGCGCGATCGGACACCTTGATCTACGGTGATCGCCGGGCGAGCAAATGGGGCGGGCGGGTAGATCGTGCTGGCAGTTTTTTTTTGCATGCGCGCGGTCTACGTACACCAGCCACAACTGTATAATACGAGGTGGGCATACCCTTCTTTCGTATGACCATTTTGCCCTTCTATGTTTTGTTAGGGGGGGGGTGTGTCCTACCGAAGCATAGCCTACTTTGATATTGCTTAGTGGTACAAGAAATCCAGTTGCAACCACTGAACGTGAAACGTCTACACTAAGCAAATTGAGCAGAGCAACCCCTAAAAAAGATTTAGCAGAGCAACCTGACTAAAAAAATTGAACTGTATTTTTTTCGCCCAATTATGCCTCCCGGCACTTGGCGAATCGTTAGATTCATCAACACTTATCTTTTCATCGCAACAGAAAACAAAAACGTGTCTTCCCTCTCAACTGAATCCCTGATGGATTTTGCCTCAGAGTCAGACCGCCGAGGCCGTCTGTCTTTGACAACATAATGTACACAGTTGAGCCCTCAGGGACGAGCATTCCTTTCTTCTGAATCCATCAGTTCCATCACCGTAAACTGAAGATACATTCAGCACACATCAGTATGACCCAACCATCATATGTACAACCGCAAGACTTGCAAACAAGAGACCATGCATGTGTAAATGTATAGAGGAAGGCATAACAACAGCGACCATGAATGTTCAGGGTTTATGTACGAAGCATGTTGAGTTATATTTGAATCAATGTTCTGTTACTTATTCATCAAAGTCATAAATGGTATGTATAGTAGAAGAAAACAAATATATATACTCTGCTACCCATTTAGCAAGAGAAGAGGTAAAGGGACAAAACATGTCCAAAACATGCAGCAAGCACAGTAGCAGCGTAGAGCTATCTGCTAATAACTTCATTATCCAATTCATGCAGTTGTGTATTGCTTTTTGTTTTTTTTTTTTTGAAAATGGAGGCGTACCCCCGGCCTCTGGATGCATGCGGCCATAGTTGTGTATTGCTAATAGGCACCAGTTAATCAGCTTAGGTTCCTTCTCAGTGAGTTAACGGCCAGAGACAACATCAGCGACATACCCCACTGCTGTTCTGTTTACAAATTCTTCCTTCAGGTTACACTATTCACACAAAACACAAGTACTACTCTGTCTCTCTCCGTGCAGCTACACTATTCACACAGCACTTGTATTTTCCAAAGATATGGATGGAAACAAAAATCAAAAAATAAATTTGCCGATCCAAATTTCAATTCAAGCTGTAGCTGCGTCACTTCCGCCGTTGGCCATTTGATTTGGTATAGACGAGCAGCAGGATGAAGATCCATCTACAAGCTAGTCTCCCTTCCACCTGCACACATCAAAGATTTAAACTGGATGAGATACTGTATATGACTATGGCCCTGTTTGTTTCGGATTCTAGGACTAGATTCAGCTTTGGCAGTGAAGCCGAATCTGGAATCTGAAACAAACAGCTATTTGGAATCAGCTTTGCCGGTGAAGCTGAATCTGGATTTCGGCCATTTTTAGTGCAATTTCCTGAAGCACCTCAAAGTGTACTTCGGTGGCGAAGTCCAAGCGAAGCTGAAACAAACAGGGCCTCGTATCATGGTTTTCCACTATCATCAATCATACATATATCACAGGCAGTCAGTCAATAGGCAATACCAACACATTGTTAAATCGGTTTATCAATCAGCTTAGTTCTTTCCAAATAATCTAACTCATTCACCAAGCGATTAAATGATTTCCGAGTAGTATCATTAAAAGTAAGAATGAGTTAACCATTCAACATTTGATTTTTCACTATTACTCATTTGATATTTGGTTTGTTATCTCTCAAGGACGGAGATAGCCACATTGAATGATAACGCACTCAAAAACGATGAACTTGTGCAGACATTCCCCCCCAAAAAAAGTGGTGATGATGTATGTTTGTCTATCTAGCTATATTAAATGAGAACATATACTAAACAGTATGACTACGATCGTCTATATAGCATAGGTATTAGAGCATCCATGGATAAAACATAAAAAAAATTAGGAAACGCCTACAGTATATTACCTGGCGCATAGAAACTCTTGAAAGAATGGCGGTAACTAATATCACAGTTTCCACAAAGTTTCCTTGATTGCATCGAGTTAAGTTGAACCATATAGACACCATCCTTCGCACATAAAAATATTCCATCAGTGTCCTCAATATATCCTAGTATAAATTTCAACCGTACTAACCCTCCTTCAACCCGAGGAGGTAACCCAAGAATGTTATCTGTTTCAATGGTCTTCCACAGCACCCAGGTGGCAACACCAAGACAATTGGTCTTCCTCTGCCACATTTCAATGTTATGATCAGGGCGAGAGATCATGGCGAGACCAACGGTGCCATCCTCTGTCCGGATGATGTGTCGGCTGTAGGAATGACTCATACCGGGAGGCCCCTCCAGCACATAAAAGCTATGCCTTTCCAAATCAAACGCAAGTATACCCTCCTTCACATACTTAAATGACCAATAAAGAACATTACCAACTAGGGTACTAATATAAGAGCCAAAACAATCTCGATATTCAACCCCTGTTGAGATGAGATCGGCCCATGTGTCAGTCTCGGAAGAATAAACAGAGGCAAGAGGTCGACCATGTGTAGTGCGCGTAAGCAGCAAGACCACCTTAAAGAGGGTGGAGTGGCAACCGCCGTGCACGTGGCCCCGGTCACGGGCAGCGCAGAGCACCGCCCCGTGGACATAGCCGCACTTGAACTTGGGTGGAATTGGCACACGGTGTTGATTACCGGCGATGGGGTCGCACACGAGGACCTCCATGCACAACCGGTGCAAGATGAGGACAAGGCCGTGGCGGCACCCGAGCAGCCTGCCTGACAAGTCGCCGAATGGCAGGTTGAGCCGCCCATCAGGGATGCGGTCTGGAGCGGGTAGGGCCGAAGTGAAATTGATCTTATCGCCATGTTGGAAGAAGACGCCGAGGAGGGGCGGGTTCCGGTGATGTGCATAGAAGCAGCGGAGGAATCTAGGGTCAGCGACGAGGCCTTGCCAGCGCTTGCAGACGGCGGAGACGCGGGGTAGGGAGGACGGCTGGGGCGGAAGACGGAGGAGGATCTCCTCGAGCATGTCGTTATCTTCCAGCGCCGCCGGCGGGAAATTGGCATGGCGGCAGACCATGGCGGCGTTCTCCTCACTGGCGCCGATCTGGTCTTTTGGGACGGAGGGATCGATCTGGGGTTGGAGACGGTTCATCGTCACGTAGGAAGGAAGGAGCACGCACGTGTATTGTATTGGGTAAGATTTGCGTGCGTGCAATCTCTGGACTCCACAATTCAATTATGGATTACTGATAGACTCCACAAATAAAGCCTTGGCTCTGTTCTCCACTTCTCCTCCGCAAATACTACTTGTTTGGAAGCCTAAGATGAAAGGAGTCCGAGTGTTTGATAAAGCGGTTGAATACAATAACTGTTAGAATAAATCCAAGGCATACCGTTAATTATCCGAGGACTAAGCAATCACACAAGACATGACACCGAGATTTGTTAACAAGGTTCACCGATATGGCTACATCCTCGGGGCTTGACTATGCACGCTCCTCCCCATGACACCGTCACAACACCGTACACAGGTCATCCAGGCGCCGGCACACGCCGCCGGCTCCCCCTTGCGCGCCTGTGCTATTATGTTGGCATAGGTTACATCGTGTGTCTACCCCGCTATATAAGAGAGGCCTAGGATACAAGTGTCCTACTTGGACACGACTCCATATCCTGTAAACACAATACAACTACAAGTCCAACTGTAACCTACCTTGTACACAATATTCGACACAACTCCAACAACAACTAACAATCGTTTTTGTAGAGAAGGAGGATGGCGCCCAGCCTCTGCATCTGGGAGATGCATGCAGTCATTTTATTTATCATTCACGAAGACCTTAAGGTAGTACATCCATATGTCTGAATCTATCGTTTTGGCAACATCTGTCGCTACTCCTATCCAATTGATAAAGGGGTGCAGAAATGATGAGCCGAATACCCAGACCTTTCAGCTAAGCCTAATATCCGAAGCCGGAGACCCCAGCCAAGCCACATATTGGGTCTGGGGCACAGACCGGTCCGATGCACTCTCATGTGTCGTCACCGCCGTTTTCCACCGACCCATCTTCAGAGCAGATACTGACGCATTGATCTTGCCAGGCCTCTCTGCCATCGACGCCACGATGGCACCAGACAACGTCCTCCTCCTATGCGAGTCCCTCTCCGCGCATCGGACGCCGAGTCTCCACTGCGCCACTCCGCCGAGATCCGCCGCCATCAATATGTAAAAATGAAACACCGCTTCACCAAAGAAGCCGTCCACTGGTCCCTCGATCCCATGTATACCTCCAAGAATGATGTCCCCAAGGGGGAAATGACACAAGAGCACCGCCGTCATCTGATCTACTGATCTAGGGTTTCCCCCAGAGGTAGCAGATAGTGGCCTTGAACTTCTCCACGACGATGCCTTCTAGAAGGGAACGACACAAAACAGTGCCGCCACCGCTAGCCTTGGTAGCTAGTCGAGAGTAGGTTTTCACCCAGATCTATTTGAAAAGCCTCCATCAAGCAGATCATGCATGGACCGCCACCATCTCTACCGGATCCAAACCACCGTTGCCTGACCGGCCGCGGCACCACCACGGTGGCTAAGCAACCGGTGCCGTACGTCAGGCCCACCACGCTCGCATATAGACGCTCTCCAGAATAGTCGGCCCGGCCAAGCCCATTTGGGCAAGGCGAGACCCGCGATCCAGGCCGCCGCCACAGGGGCGCCTTCCCTGTCGCGGCCATCACGCACGCCGTTGGGATCCCGCCGCTCCTTGCCGCTGGTTCACCGATGTACCATGCGCCGCCACCAGGAGATCTCGCCACCGTCGCATGAGAGAGAAGGGCCCGCCGCCGCTAGGAGATCTCGCCACCGCCGCATGAGAGAGAAGGCCCTGCCGCCGCCGTCATAGGCCAGGCTTCGCCGGTGAGACCTTAGACGGCGGCATGAGGGAGGAAATGAGGGGACGGAGCCTAGGGCTGGCGACGCGGGGGTGGGGCCAATAACTAACAAGCATGAATTCAGGATTGTTGGAGAAGGGTGTTGTGAAGAGGAGCAAAGCCCAATTCAAGAAATTAACTTTAAATTGGATCTTCACAAGAGCTTGTGCCGAACTTCAGGTACACTATGACACTGACATGAGACAACAAAAGGCGACCTCGAGTCTTATTCCCATTCACCTGGGTTTAACTTATCAACATTTTCCACTTCCCATGTATATACTACACGTGAGCTGATAACTTTAGTTGTCCAAATCATGCATGCGAGGTGGGCGTATTGCAAATAGGTACTACTAATGTGTTGCGTACCACATTACTAATAGCTGGGTCTATCGGCGTAATTGTTTTCTGAATGAGTTTTAAAAAATTATTCTCACCAACAACGGTGCCATATAAAAAGAATGCCAATAGAGCAACCTGACTTGAAGATGAAATCAGAAGGAAGAAATTTATGAAACATACTACTAATTGAATAGAGCAACCTGACTTGAAAAAATCTCTACTCCTAATGGAGCAGTTGGTGAATAGTCTCCACGGTTTTTTTTCGCTGGTTTTTTTTCGCCACCTCCCCCACCCCACCTGTTTAGTTTCGCATCACCCTTACACACAACAAAAAAATCTGAACGGATCAGAAATTTCCATTATGACGCAAGTTATTGAGGAATGTTTTTAGTTGGTGATGGCTTCCTAGATATTTTAGATTACATATGGACAGAATACCTGATATCTCTCTACTTTTAGAAAAACAATTGCATTACGAAAACTTCTATTATCTCTCTACATTTGAGTTGTTCTTCCCTTTCTACAAATGATGCATGATCCTTGGGTTTAGATTGAGATGCAACTGGTGTTATTATCATCTGCCCAGGCTTATTTTTGGGGGGTATCATATGTTGTTATTTTAACATGTAGATTGATGTTGTTTGTGGTTACATTGAGGTACGTACCTGATACTCCCTCCGTCCCAAAATAAGCTTCTTAACTTGTATTAAATTTAGTTCAAAGTTGTACTAAGGTCGAGACATTTATTTTGGGACGGAGGGAGTATGTGTTTATTATCTTTAAGATTGTTCTTTTGTATTTCATTTGCTAGGCTCACATCAATTCATCTAAGTTATAGGAAAGCATAGTTGCATATGTATTTCATTTGGCAGGCTCACATTAATTTCTTCTGAGTTACAGGAAAGCATAGTTGCAGATGTTTTCATTTGTCGGGGTAACATCAATTTCTTCTAAGTTAAAGGAAAATATAGTTGCATATGTATTTCATTTGTCGGGTGGCGGGCGCACATCAATTTCTTCCAAGTTACAGGAAAACATAATTGCATTTGTGAAGTGACTAATTAGGGATTTCACCGGTCAGTTACTTGATTGCCTTCATAATCTTCTCATGGCAGCAGGTTCAACCCTCCTTCTCCCTCTTGCACTGGTGCTCATCGAGGATCCATGGAAACATATTAATATGTCATCTTAAATATTTTGCTAGCTCATTTGTCTTAGTTATTACTCCAGGATGATTTGTGACATATTCTAGCCTTAGATTTTAATTTGTAGGTGGCTAACCTATTAGTTAAATTTGCCTTGTTTTGTGGTACACTTAGGTACTTGAACATTTGATTGTATTTGCGAGTGACCCATTCTAAATAGTCATGCATTGTGATTTTCATAGGACTGTGTACATGCTTTGTGACTTTAAATCTTATGACGGATTTGTTCTGTTTTGTTTTCATGTCCTATCTTTACAACCAGGATGATAGGAATAGCTCGTCACACGAGAAAGTTATGAGGTGAATTATACCACTGCAAGTTGTACCCCATGGTTGCAACTCATATTTTTCTATTTCTGCAGATCCTATATTGTTGTGTAGTTATGTCTCCAAGTGTGTTGATCCCTATCGGCTTACTGAAGTAAACTTATTTATTTTTCTATGTGGATTTCTACTGGCTTACTGAAGTACAACTTATTTATTTTTTGGGGCAATTAATTTCTGCTTGTTCGAACATGTTTGATGTATTTCCACGTCAAGAAGAGTGCATGAAACCCTTTACAAAGCCATTTGTATCCAGTATCCTATAGTAAAAATTCCACTGCATGCCGGTGGAGTTGAGAATTGGTGTTAATCTTTTGGAAGTGGTAGCAGATATTAATTCCAAAATATTTGGGTTTGGTCATTGGCTTTTTTAAATACATAGAGCAGGGAATGACAAAGAGATCCCATTGGCTGAGAGGTGTTTGGCAAAAAAAGAGTAAGAGAGAGACGAGATGAGATTCTTCACTGCAGTGTAGTTGCCGCTTTTATTCGCTTTCACTGGTAAAGGAGGGAGGGAGGGAGGGAGGGAGCTCATCAATTGTCCTGAAGCAATAACTACTGATTGCTTCTATTCGCTTTGCACAAAGTTGAAGCTACTGATCCACCTGTTTGATGTCAAAAATGCCCGGACATATGAGGGAGAAATGAGCTTCGATTTTGAAGACGACCTTAATCATTAGTTTAATTTATTTAACTAAACAGTTTCCATTATTTGTTAATTTAACTATGATGCAGAGCAAGATGAGAGCTTGGACATGTTGTGGGAGTCTGTAGCCAGCTTGAAGCACATCACACTGCCAATCAACGAGGAGCATTGGAGACTTGTCAGCTATCAATCTTGTCTTACGGAAGTGTTTTGTAGTCATAGCACTTCATTGCTAAACAGTATAACGTAGCGAGCTAGGAGGCACCTCATTCATTTTCCCACGTCAACCATTGGATCATTTAACGAGTGGTGCAGATCTTTCCTTCGCGTCTCAGGACGGTCGTCGCTGCAGCAGGCCCATCGTCTCTTGGGCCGCTGCTCCGAAGACTGACCTAGGAGAACTACGGTTGACTGGGCTTGTTTGTGTGGTTAACAGATTATTTGCCTCGTTAGGCGTGGTTAGCCCATCACAGAAGCAATCCGACACGGCAGCTCCTCGTTGAACATGGGGATCTGGACCAGGACCATGGGTCGGTCTGCGTCATCGCTCTCCAGATTGTCGTCGTCGCCCTTGTTCCTTTGGTTGCGGTTACGGCATCGGCGGTTGAGCCAGAGCACGGTGACAACGAGGCCCATGTAGAGGCGTTCAGCAAAGAGCATGAGGGACATGGCAGCGCAGAGGTAGATGGCCAGCTGCAGCAGGGGCACCACCACCGTGTACCGCAGCACCAGCCACGCCGCACGAGCCATCGTCAACATGCTCACAACCCTCATCTTAGATTCTTCTTCCTCCTCCTCCTCCTCCACAGAGAGAGAGAGAGAGAGAGAGAGAGAGAGAGAGAGAGAGAGGGAGAGGGAGAGGGAGAGGGAGAGAGAGAGAGAGATATCCACCTATCAGTTGGATGGATTATAGAGTTCCTTTGGTACGTATGTCGTCATCAGTAGTACGGACAGGTAAGAGTAAACCCTAAACCTATGGATGGGAGCATGCATGCACAGGCCAGTACAAATTACGTACTACATATCTTAGTGTGTGCGTTCACTCTTTTCGCTTCGTATGTAGTCCATATTGAAATATCTATAACATCTTATATTTGTGAACAGAAGGGATAGTAATTAAGCACAGAAGAAATATTAATTCTGGCGGCTCACTTGGCGGCCTTGGGCTCCTCTCAGCGTCAAATTCTTCCTGTGGTTGGCCATGCAAAACCGGTGCTGGACCGTCGAGCGCCTGGCTCGCCGCGGATTACCTCACAACGACGCCTGCGTCTGGTGTGACCAGGAGGATGAGACCATGCACCACCTTCTTACCGGATGCTCTTTCTCTCGCCAAGTTTGGCACGAGATCCTAGGCTGGGCACGCGTGCCCGTTAGCCTCCCGGACCACGACTCGCCATTTCAATTGTGGTGGCAATCCTCCCTCGACCTCGCGCCCACTTCCATGCGCAAGGGCCTATCCTCCCTCATCATCCTCTCCGCCTGGTGGATTTGGAAGCAACGAAACGCTTGCATCTTTGACGAGGCGACGCCATCGATTACCTTCACCTCCGACACCATCAAGGACGAGGCGCGTCTATGGGCCAAGGCGGGCGCTACCGGACTGCAAAACATTATTCCTAGCGCGTAGTCTCCAGTTTCTAGCCTTGGGGCTGAGCATACCCCTTTCTGTTATGCTCCTTCACTTGTTCACCATGCCTAGTGCGCACATGGCCTTGTAAGCGTTGTAATCCTATGCTTGTACTCTCCTTCTATCAATGCAAAGATACGCAGCTTGCGTATTCGCGAAAAAAAAAGCAGTGATTGATTTACATACTGCAATTTGTTACAATTATTACAAAATAATTTACAAAAATCAGGGAGAAACAAGGGCACTACCATGGCAGAAATCGGGGCCACCCATGACATAGCCTAAAGGGGAGTTTGTCAAACTGGCTAGGAGAGTGTCATGCAATAGATTGATTTTGTTGGAACATCGTTGGTGCACCCGAATGGGAGCATGTACTAAAGTACGAGGCCATGAGTATCGATAGCCGCGTCCTCAGTCATGGACATAGTTCGTAGTAGGTCACACTATGGGCCAACAGTAATAATAACTTGAATAATGAACAACCCCAGTTCAATGAGAAAATAAATTGGTTGATTTTTATTGGTCATGAAATGATCACGATGGTATCGTCGATACCAATGTTGGTTGATCATGAGGTGATCACGTGATGATCACGGTGGTAAGTAAGATTGATATATATGGAGGTTACAAGAGTAAATTGGTGTACGGCACCTTAAACGAGAAGTCCCTCCCATGCTAGTGCTAGTATCATCATGTTCATATCATGAGTAACATGTACATGCCATGCTCATCTCATATTATTCTAGTAGTATCCTGCTTATAATTAACCTGTAGTTGAGATTTATTTCATTGGTTGTTGTGAGCTTGCGAGTACATTCAAAATACTTACCTGGCGTGTCATGCCAGATTGTAGGTCACGCCGTGATTGATTGCTTGTCAGGGCTCCCGAGTTTGCAAGCTAAGATGTGTCCCAGCAAGCATCCCTGTGGAGTGGAGTTCATCACCGTCATCATTGTTCCGCTGCTACGAGTTGTCTCTACTAGCATAGAGCTATCTTAGCAGTCGTAGTGTCCCCATGCCGATGTAATCATTTATATATCTGAGCCCTTGTGCCGTTATTATTTGCAATAAGAGTTGATTTGTTCTATGTGAAGTAGTGTTGTATTTTAGAAGATTTGATCTCTGGGCTGGAATACGTGGTGTTTTGGTTCCTCTGATCCGGGGTGCCACAAAAGGTAGAAGTATTGAGAGCAGAATGAATGCTGGAGTTATACCAGAATTCTGCAAGGGCAAAGTACCACTAGTAGAAAACAGTATGGTTGGTGAAGACAATGATTTGGTAGACCAGTTCCAACTGCTGTCTCAGTTGTATGTCTGGTTAGAGCGGCTGAGTATTTAAACTGGAGGACACACAGTTCCGGACACCCAGTCGCTGAGCACGCAGCTCAGGACACCAAGTCCTCACCGTATTCTCCTTGAACTAAGGTCACACAGACCTCGTCCAATCACTCGTGGTAAGTCTTCAGGCGACTTCCAAACCTTCACAGACTCGGTCACTCGATGATCCACAATTCCTCTTGGATGCTCTAGACCATGACGCCTAACCGTCTGGAAGAAGCACAGTCTTCAATAGTAACAAGCGTCGGATCCACGCAGGATCAATCTCTTCAGTGATGCTCAATCACTTTGGGTTTGTAGGGGTTTGGTTTTGGGTTTTTCCTCACTCGATGATTTTCGCTCAAAGTCCTCGGAGGATGGGATGCTCTCAATTGACAAGTGTCAGTTTCTCTCGGAGCAGCCAACCAGCTAGTGGTTGTAGGGGGTGGCTATTTATAGCCTAGGGAGCAGCCCGACATGATAAGACATAAATGCCCTTCAATGATATGACTGTTAGGTAGATAAGATATTTTGGGACAGCTGGCGCAAGCACAAAGAACGGTCGGAAATTTGACTCTCAAATTCCTCAGGGCTATCATGTTCCTCACTGTGTAGGCAATCCGCACTAGCGAATTCCTAACTCCTCAGTCAGAACAAATTCCTCAGCGACCAGAAGAACTTCGTCTCTGTCACTGAAGAAAATGACTGAACTGTATGAGATTTCCAAAGGCTTCACTCGAAGAGATTGGTAGGTATAGGATTTTGAGTTGAGCATCACATGGAAATTTTTTCTTAGTATTTCCTCGACCCCCTTTAACAGTACGGTGTTTCCTATGACTCAAGAAAGAGAAAAACGAAACTACGAAAACAAAAGTCTTCACGCTTCATGTTCTTCAAATGAATACCAAGTCTTCAAGGTCACACCAATTTCTTCACTTTCAAAGTCTTCAGAAAGTCTTCAGAATACCAAAGTCTTCAGTCGAAGAACTTCATTTTTAGGGGTCGACTTTCTCTGTAAATATCAAACTCCTCATAGACATATAGACCTGTGTACACTCATAAACACATTAGTCCCTTAACCTATAAGTCTTCAATACACCAAAATCACTAAGGGCACTAGATGCACTTACAATCTCCCCTTTTGGTGATTGATGACAATATAGGTTAAGTTTTCAACGAGGATAAACATATGAAGTGTAAATACTGATATTGAGGAATTTGATTGCAAGATATAGAAGAACTCCCCCTGAAGATGTGCATAGTGAGGAATTTGCTTTTGAGGCAATGCACATTTGAAGAGTTGAATCATGGAGATCTCCCCCTATCACTAGTAGAAAAGGGGCCTATTGACCCGGTTGGTGATGGCCTTTAGCCCCGGTTCATGAACCGGGACTAAAGGGTCGTACTAATACCTGGCCCTTTAGTCCCGGTTCAATCAGTAACTGGACCGATGGGCCTCCACCACAGCTCTCTGCTGAGCCCAGGCAGGAGGGCCTTTGGTCCCGGTTGGTAGCACCAACGGGACCAATAGTCATCCACGCGTCAGCATTTCGTGGCTGGGGTTTTGTTTTTTAAGGGGTTGGGGGTTGGGGTTTTGGGGGTTAATTTAGGTGTTTCATATGTTGTGTTAGCTAGCTAATTAATAGAGAGAAGTGTCCTCTCTTTGTCCGTGCTTGGTCGACGCTACGTACTATACATACGTATAGAGAGGACTAGCTAGACACGCTAGCTAGCTAGTAAGCAAACGAAGGAAACAGAAGATCGTCATGAACATATATGCATACAGAGGGAAGTGATATCGACCACCTCTCCTTCTCCGAGAGATTGGTCGAACAACAAGTTCTCGTATATCTATCCGACACTACCGGCTACATATATACAATAATTATCTTTTACAAAAATAATCTCCTAACATACGGACTCGTGGTCCACATAGTATTCTCCGTCTTCAGCGATCACGTGGTCAAGAAAGAATGCCGCCAATTCCTCTTGAATTGCTCGCATGCGATCTGGTGCTAGTAGTTCATCCCGCATCCGAAACATCTAATTTTAAGAAGGGGGTCAATACATATATATATATGAATGAATTAAACTCAACACAAATGATGGTAATAAAATAAATTGTGAATATTGTTATTTACGCACTTCATGTTGTTTGTCAGAGTAGCCCCGCTCACAGGTCGTGTGGCGGATGGACTGCATAAGCGTAGTATCCACATAAATCATTCCTTGTTCCTGCCACAACCACTTTACAAGAAATAGAGGTCAATCAAACTAATAATTAGCAAGCATGTTAAATGGTATTGATGAAACTAGCGCTTGAATCACTAGGAGATGCGTGGAATATGCTACTATAGTACTTACTTTCGGGTGTCTAAATTGCAGCTTCTTCGGCAGTCCCGGAGCTTTTTTGGTGAATTTTCTCCAAACCCTGCCATACAAAGAAAACAATTACTTGATATCATAAATGAACAAAGTTGCTGATATGGTGGATAATGATCGAGCATTTCAGTCATGTTCGCATACTCCTTGGGATCTTTTTGTCTCGAGTCTAAGACAGTTACTACTCCCTGCTCAAGCTTAATCTCTAGGAGAATATAGTGGAAGCTGCGCACACATGCATAACTCATCAATATTACATTACTATAACCTGGACTAATAAGGGAAACTGAATATGCCACAAGATAGTAACACTCACTTAAAGTTGTAAGGAAAGAATATTATATCCTTGTGTTCATTTATTACGAACGATTGTAGCAAGTTGGCCTCAGTATTATCGGCATGAAATTCAACCTCAGTTGCATCTATGAGATATGTGTTAATGAACCCAATGGAACTCACTTGTCTTTTCTTCAATTCGGCGATCTTCAGTCTGCATAATATAGTGGGGATAATTATAAATACATGCAATGAAAGAGCTGAGTTATATAGAGAGACTTAATGACAGAAGTAGTACTACTTACAGACAGTAGCAGGTGACTGTTGCTTTATCGAGGGCCAATTGATTGAAAAACTGATAGAACTCCTCAAATTGAATAGGCAACAGTTCAATTCCAACGAGGTCATGCTCCTTTTTAACTCTCACATACAAAGTACTCCTCCCCTCAGACTCTCTGCAGGTTTTCATCTACCAATCATGCAATCTTCGCATCATCGTTGATAGAGAGCTTTCATCTTTGACGAGAGGCTTCCCGTACTCGTATCTTTGTATCTGCACCTCCAAGAAATCATAATGTACATCGTCGGGCAGGTAATCTTCAGGATTGCCATAACCAGGCACCATCCTCGGATCGACGATGTCGCTAGCAGGCACCTTGAGCGGGGGGCACGATTGCTTCGCTTGTTCGCCGAGCTGGGCAATTTGTTTCCCAGCTTGTCGTTCTTTCATTCTTTGATCACTTTTAGTACTTCCCGACCTCTCCGCTTCGGCAAATGCCTTTCCAATAATGCGCTCATAGTTGCCTTTCGGCGGAGACTTGGGTGGTTTTGTCGGGCAGCAGTGCGCTTCGCTTTCACGGATCTACCTTCTCCTCCGGAGGTGGATGTCTCTTTGCTTTCAACCCTTCAAACCAGTCATGCACTTGGTCTGCGCGATCTTCGTGTTTTCCTCGTCGGTCCTCTCGACGGTAACTTCTCCGGATTCTTCGAGAAGGACCAAATCATATCTCCTCCGCCTTTGGCTGTCTTGCTAGACGCCGGCAGAGCAGATGGGCGGATGTCTTCTTTCCTTGCTTACGAGGCGGAGGAGAAGGACTACGACGCCGGAGCAGCCGGGCGGCGGCGGGTCTCTTCCGCCCATCCGACGAGGCGGAGAAGGAGGAGGCTGGCTGCTCGGCGCGCCGGTGCAGGCGGAGAAGGAGGCGGAGTGCCGCCACGCGCCGGAGAAGGAGCCGGCCGAGTGCCCTGATCGTCACTCGCCGGAGGAGGAGGTGGTGGAGGAGGCGGAGTGCCCTAACTCGTCGGAGGAGGAGGAGGAGGCAGAGGCGTCCAGTTTGGAAGGTTGATGAGATACTTCCGCCATAGGCATGGAGTCTTCAGAGCAGAACCCAGCCGATACTCCCCTTCACCGGTAGGGTGGTCAAGCCGGAGGTCCTCAAATCCCTCCGTTATTTCATCCACCATCACCTGAGCATATCCTTCTGGAATCGGCCGGCAGTGAAAAGTTGAGTCGGGTTTAGTAGGATAAACAGAGCCAACAGCCGCCTTGACCTTCAAATTGCTCCATTGCGCCATATGGTGGCAATTTTGAGACTCCGTGATAGCATCCACGGGATAGCTGGTAGGAGCCGTCAAGGCATGCACTGGCTGAAGCAGCTCGGTGGAAGCCACGCTGCTTCTCCGCTGAGATGGCGGGGTAGCTTCCGGGGAAGATTCGGCAGGTCGTTTGCTGCGATCTGCTGCTTCTCATTCCTCTTCTCGTTCCTCTAGCCCCATTACCCTTTCGTGCAGCGCCTGCATTTGGCTCTGCTCGGTTTCTTCCTCCTCTCATGGGTTTTGTAACCCCTGCGTCGAAATCCAGCCTTCCACGAAGGGAGCTGGCGTGCCTCATGTCCGTCCGTGGTGCTCGAGATTCCCGAGGGCCATTGTGAGCTCGTCCTTCTCCTATGTCTGGAACGAACATCCCTTGTTGCGCTGCTTCAATATATTGCTTTAGCCTCTTAACTGGTATGTCCAATTGCTCGTCCGTCCAAATGCACTTCCACGTCATAGGGTCCAAGGTTCCGCCAGACCGAAGAACCAAGTCCGCAGCGGTCGGCCAGTTCATTGTCTCTGGTTCGATCCCTTTATCAACCAGATCATTCTCAGCCTTGGCCCACTTAGGCCGGGCTATGAGGTAGCCACCTAACCCCGTGCGATGGTGAAGCTTCTTCTTCGCAGCATTTTGCTTGTTTGTCGCCGACATCTTTTTACTCTTTTCCGATGTCCTGTGGGCCACAAATGCAGGCCAGTCATCTCTGATCTTCTCATATTTGCCCTTGAATTCTGGTGTCTCTTTTTTATCGACAAACTTATTCAGGTCTTTCTTCCAATGCCTGAATAGCTCTGCCATCTTCTTAAGAGCAAAAGACTTGATTAATGGCTCTATAACTGGCTTCTCCGGATCATCCTCTGGCGGTAGGGTGAAATTTGACTTCAGCTCAGTCCAAAGATCATTTTTCTGCAGATCATTGACATAAGACACCTCAGGCTCTTCGTTCTTTGGCTTATACCATTGCTGGATGCTGATCGGGATCTTGTCCCTAACCAGAACCCCGCACTGAGCAACAAATGCCTTCTTTGTCCGGATGGGTTCAATCGGTTGGCCGTCGCGCGCGATTTCTATGATCTCAAACCTTTCATCTGAGCTCAACTTTTTCTTCGGGCCTCGTCTCTTTACCGAAGTTGTGCTCGATCCGGAGGGCTAGAAAAAGGAAGAAAGACGAGAGTTAATTAATATGTGTACATACCAAAACAATGAATGCATCAATTAGCTAGTCAGCACAGGCTTAACTAATATATATACCTGGCCGGACTCAGTTCGGTGATCACCGGAGCAGTCCTCATGGTCTACTTCTTCACCCTCTCCTTCTTCCACCGGCATTGGGTCATCGGAGCCATCATAAGCATAGCCAGCTGCTTCTTCACCCTCTCCTTCCAGACCATCGGTGTCGTTGAGAAACATCATCGAGTTGATGGCATCACTTCCTTCTGCGATTATGTGCCTCAACAACGCTTCTTGTGCTTCGTCTCGGGGCGGGGTGTCCATAGTTTCTACAAATATTTACAACATGGCAATTATTATTCAAACATGACAGATATGGATATATTAGTGGCAAACATAGAACTAGCTAGCTAATCACAATAAGGAATCATATTAATTAGTGGCCTCGACGCTGCTTCTCTAGGGTTTGGGTGGCCTCGACAATGCTTCAAGGGTTAGGGGTGGCCTCGAGAGCGCTTCAAGGAGGGTAATATCAACCCCCCCACGTGTTGAAGCTATCGGGAGGGTATATCGACAACAACAACGACGACACTACATCTATGTCCCACAAGTGGCGTGGGCATCGACGCCAGCGTCACTTGTGGGACGTGGATGTAGTGTCCATTTCAACGACCACATGTTTCTCACACCGACGATACTTGCTATTTAATTAGGGTTTAGTCTGCAGCTCGGCGACCCTCGGCGACCCTGGTTCCCGATAAAAAAGAGGAAGAAGAAGAAAAAAAGAGGAGAAGAAAGAATAGAGGAGAAGAACTCCTCTATTCTTTCTTCTCCTCTTTTTCTTCTTCTTCTTCTTCTTTTTTTTATCAAGGGGTCGAGGATCGCCGAGGGGTCGAGGGTCAAGGGGTCGAGGATCACCGAGCGGTCGAGGGTCAAGGGCTCGAGGATCACCGAGCGGTCGGGAGGTTGCCTAGTGTCAAAGGATTCAACAAAACCATGTCTTCATCATTAGGGGAAAGTAACAGGTGCATGATGGTACGAAGCTCTCCAAAGTTATTTTGGAACGAAGTCCCAGATAGGATAATTCACTTTTTGGTACAAAGTTCAGCAAGAACCTTCCGAATATCGTTATTTGGAAGGCCTTTGCTAAAATTCGTACAAAAAGGCAAATTATCCTATCCGGGACTCCATTCCAGAATAACTTTGGATGAGAACTGGCATCATAATGAACTTCCGCTTCATGCACATCCAAGGAGGAAGGTTATACATACATAGAGTCACGGGCCAGGTGCTGTGATTGTTGCTCTGCTCCCCGAAAGGATTAATGCCATCCGCGCTTAAAGCAAACCATACGTTCCTTGGGTCCTTTGCAAACTCATCCCAGTACTTTCTCTTGATTTTTCTCCCACTGCGACCCGTCGTGGGTGCACTCAACTTCCGTCTTTCTTACGGTCCTCAACGTGCCATCGCATCAACTTGGCATGCTCTCCGTTTCGACAGAAGTTTCAACCGTGGTATTATAGGAGCATACCACATCACCTTCGCAGAACCCTCTTCTGGTAGGCTCGCCGTCAACATCACCGAGGTCATCTCGTCGATCTTATACGCAATGCACCGCATACCGGGCATGCGTTCAGATCCTTGTATGCACCTTGTAGAGGATGCAGTCATTAGGGCATGCATGTATCTTCTCCACCTCCAATCCTAGAGGGCATCGACCTTCTTTGCTGCGTATGTACTGTCGGGCAATTCGTTATCCTTTGGAAGCTTCTTCTTCATTATTTTCAGTAGCTTCTCAAATCCTTTATTAGGCACAGCATTCTCTGCCTCCCTTTGCAACAATTCGATGCGGTACCGTGCTTTGTGTTGCCATCTTCGCAATTGGGGTACAACCCTTTTTGTGATCCTCTAACATGCGATCGAACTTCAGCTTCTCATTTTGACTTTTCGCATTCGTCCTTTCATCGACAATGACCGGCGGAGATCATCATCATCGGGCACATCGTCTGGTTCCTCTTGATCTTTAGCAGCTTCGCCCGTTGCAGCACCATCGTGCACATCGTCTATTTCCTCTTGATGTTCAGTAGCATCACCGTATTCAGGGGGCACATAGTTGTCATCGTACTCTTCTTCTTCGCCGTCTTCCATCATAACCCCTATTTCTCCGTGCCTCGTCCAAACATTATAGTGTGGCATGAAACCCTTGTAAAGTAGGTGGGTGTGAAGGATTTTCCGGTTAGAGTAAGACTTCGTATTCCCACATATACGGCATGGACAACACATAAAACCATTCTGCTTGTTTGCCTCAGCCACTTCGAGAAAATCATGCACGCCCTTAGTGTACTCGGAGGTGTGTCTGTCACCGTACATCCATTGCCAGTTCATCTGCGTGCATTATATATAATTAAGTGTGTCAAAAATCATTACAGAACATCATGAATAGATAGTTAAGTGACCAAATTAATAGAAGTTCATCATCACATAAAAATCAAAGTACATACATAGTTCTCATCTAACAACATAAAGCTCTGCAGAGCATCTAAATTAATTAAACCATACATTGAAACTATGTAAAACATTTCAGTGCAAAAACAAATGCGATCATAATCGCAACCAAGGTAACAACTGATCCAACGGCATAATGATACCAAGCCTCGGTATGAATGGCATATTTTCTAATCTTTCTTATCTTCAAGCGCATTGCATCCATCTTGATCTTGTGATCATCGACGACATCCGCAACATGCAACTCCAATATCATCTTCTCCTCCTCAAGTTTTTTATTTTTCCTTCAAGAAATTGTTTTCTTCTTCAACTAAATTTAACCTCTCGACAATAGGGTCGGTTGGAATTTCGGTTCAACAACCTCCTAGATAAATAAAATCTATGTCACGTTGGTCGGCATAATTTTCATAAACAATAAATGAACCAATAGTTATGAAAAGATAATATATACCACATCCAAATCATAGACAGGGACGAGGGCCGACGAGGCGGATACCAAAACCATCGCACTATATAAGATGCAATAATAAAAGTAAGAAAATAATACAAGTATCTATCTAAACATACAAGTAAGAATATTTTTCCTTTCAGAAAGAAGATAAGAACAAGAGGCTCACCACGGTGGTGCCGGCGATGAGATCGGGCGGGTAATCGGCGATGAAGATGGGGACAGGCGTGACGGACCGCTAAACCTAGATAAATATTGAGCAAAATGGAGCTTGACAATCGAGCTTGGAGAGGAGAAACCTTAAGTAGTGTGGCTCGGGCATTCCATCGAACACCTTGTGTGCATAGGAGGTGAGCTAGAGCACCACCAAGCCCTCTCCCCCTCGGCCAGAAAAAATAGAGCAGTGTGCTCTGCTCTTGCGCGAGGGGCTATATATAGGCAGCACCATTAGCCCCAGTTGGTGGCATGAACCGGGACTAAAGGGAAGCCTTTGGTCCCGGTTCATGCCACCAACCGGGACCAATAGTGGTGGGCCAGGAGCCAGGCCCATTGGTCCCGGTTCGTCCCACCAACCGGGACCAAAAGGTCCGGACGAACCGGGACCAATGGCCCATGTGGCCCGGCCGGCCCCCTGGGCTCACGAACCGGGGCAAATAGCTCCATTGGTCCCGGTTCTGGATTGAACCAGGACTAATGGGCTGAACTGGCCAGGGCCATTGTCCCCTTTTCTACTAGTGTATATCTTGTAATTCATACACGCATTTGACATATACTATGAAGAATTTGAAATGCATGATGAAATATGGTGACTGATGTAATTTAGCATGCGTGCATTAACATATAACGAAGAATAAGCATGCAGAGGAACACATCAAAAGTATCAGAGCACCATTGGGTTTAAGATTACAACTCGATCCAATAAAAGTTTCAGAAGAGCGAGAGCTGTAACTTAGAGAAAAACAACGCCCATATAATAGACCCGTTTGAAGACTAACTCAAATCCCCCCCTTTGTCATCGATGACCAAAAGGATCGAAACTGAGGACTAATGCCCCTGAAGAATATGAAGTTGATGGAGGAGCGCCAGCGTTGTCGGGGTCGGTTGTCGTAGTAGGGCCTGCCGCAGTGTCGTCCAAGTCTTCATTTTCATTAGTGTCACGCGATGAAGAATAGGAGCTGGCCACCAAGGAAGGAACCTTGACCTTCTTAAATTTCTTCGGTGGAGGTGCAGACCAGTCAAATTCTTCCTTGAGACCCATGTTCTTCAGATCTTCTGCGCTGTAAAGATGAGATAGAACGGCCCAGGTACGGTTGAAGGTTTCATGGAGGTAGTATTGGTTTTTCTTCACTGCATTGTGTGTTGAGGTCATGTTGTGAAGAATTGAACCAAACTGATGCTTGACCCATTTATGGTTGCGATCAACTTTCTGATGAAGATTGAGGAGTAACTCACGATCAGTCATCACCCTGGGTGCTGTAGCTTGAGGATTTTGCTTGGCAGAGGTGTTGGCGGCAGAGTCATGTGTGGCAGAGTCGTCATTGGTGGAGTAGGATGCAGCCTTGCGAAATTGACCATCCAATGGACGAATGCCTTCATCTATCACAGCAGTTGCCTTGCCTTTGTCATCAGTTGAGGAAAATGTCCGTTTGAGGACTTCAATTGGAGGCAAGTAGCTGCAATGGTTCAGAGTATCAGCCTTGTAATTGAGTGAAGACCTTGACCTGATAAACCTCATAATCCATGGTGCATGAGGCTTCAGCTCAAAAGGTGACATAGCAATGTTTGCCAGAGTCCTCATGAAGAAATCATGGAAGTTGACGGGAACACCATGAATGATATTGAAAAGCATATTCTTCATGATGCCAACGACTTCTTCATCATTTGAGTTGTGGCCTTTGATAGGACTCATTGTCTTCGTCAGAATGCGATAGACAGTCTGAGGCACATATAGTAATTCCTTGACGAGGAATTTGGTTCGTGGGGCCTGCCCTGGCTTCAAAGGCTTCATCAGAACTTGCATGTAGTGATTTGTCAGCTCAGGTTCGTTGTAGATGCAACGAGCACCATCAAGGGGAGAACTGAGTGGGAGGGCACGAAGCAATTCAGTTGCTGGTGCCTTGTAGTGAGTATTTTATGTCATCCAGTCCAGTACCCATGAGTTCACATCTTCAGAATCTCCGGTGATGTGCAGCATCACATAGCATTGAATAATGAGTTCTTCATTCCAATCACAGATGTCAGTGCAGAAATTCAGCAATCCAGCATCGTGAAGAACACTGAGGACTGGCTCGAAGCCTGGCAGAGATTCCATGTCCACGTGAGGAATATGTGCATGATCGAAGACATTGTCTTTGTTGAATAGCATAGAGGAATAGAAGTTGGCTTGACTAGCAGTCCAGAAACGCCTCTTCCTTATGCGAGCAGAGTCATATGGGTTGTAGTCAGTGAAGAATACATGCTCGCCGAAGAAATCTTCAGCCTTGAACTTTTGCTTCGTTGAGAATGGATTCTTTGGCTTTGGCAGTGGAGTGTCAGTGAGTTGCATCACTACCTCAGGAATCGCAATCTCAGGTTCTTCAGGCTGAGGATTTTCTAGTTCCTCTTCATATGCAGTCTGCGTGTTCAAAGGATCAGCAGCAGGTTCTTCAGCACTAGTGGTTGGAATTTCTTCATGCACGGACGAGGTGGGATGAGTTTCTTCAAAGCCCATTTGAACTGTTGGTGCAGGGGACTGAGGTATTTGTTGTATCGGAGTGAAGAGTGGAGAATTTGGACGCTGATTGTCCCAAAAGTCATCGTTCATCACTGGTGTTGTGCTTCCAATATCCACAGCTTCTTCAGTTTCTTCAACGCCAGCCTCTTCAGCTGTGAATTGAGGCATTGGCGAGGAAATGATTGGTGTTAAAGGGATCGCATCCACTTCAATTTCTTCATCAATCTGCTCTGACGAAGCAGCAGAATGATTTTCTTCATCAGATCCGCTAGGGATCTCATATTCTTCACCAAAAGGAACAAGGTCCTTTGATGGCATGGAGGAAATTGGAACAACATCAATTGGATTTTCAAACGAGCTTGTCATAGGCTTCATCTTCTTTGGAGCTGAAGATTTTGAAGCAATTGATGCTTTCCTTTTCTTCACTGCAGCTCGCTCTGCAGCCTTGGTCTTCTTCACATCTGATGCAGATGGAAGGATAGGAGTTGGTGTAGGTGCAGGAGGAGCTGAGGAATCTGTTTGAATTTCCTGAGGCGCAACTGATGCAGTTGCCCTGACTTCTTCCGTTTCTTCAGGCGCACCACTAGTGGATGCCCTGGCAGTTTCTTCAGCTGCTGGAATGGAGTCATCAGCCCTGGAACTAGCATTGTCTTCAGCAGGCTGAAAATCATCAGTGGTGCTGGCATGTTCTTCAGTAGGCTGAGCAGAGGCTCCAGCCTGAGGAACTTCTTGTTGCGTTGGAGCTGCAACATTTGTGAACTTCTTGGTCAGGTTTACAAATCTGACTTTGGCTCCTTGCCAATCAGCATAGTAGGCATCAAAGTCATCGCTGAGGGCTTTGATTTCAGACTGGATTTTGAGAACATCATCAGGTGTCATTCTAACAACATTTTCCTCAGGAACTTCTCTTTTCTAAACTGAGCCTTCTTGATCCGCCTTGCCTTCTCAAATTTCCATTTCTCTTCAAAAATGAAATGGGTCGGCATGTGACTTTGGCCAGGAGTCAAATGAAAATCAGGCATAGGTGTCTCTAGAACCTTGTGCCAGAGATCAATGTACTCGAGGATCGCCCTTGGATCCAAAAGCAGTGGCACAGGTGTGCCTTTGGCTCTAGCGGCCCTTTCTTGTCGGTCTCGATGATTTCGCAAGTTCATCATCATCGCTTCATCATCGATGGCACTTGGAAGGCAACTTATTTCTTCTTTGGACTTGGCGAGGACCTCGACCAGCCGTTGCCTTTTCTTCAGCGAGTAGGGCTGATGAAGAATTTGGTGTAGTGAGGAACTTCTTTGAGACACCAGAGGCAATAGAGATGCCTGCAGTCCTTTGGCACGTGGCCAGATGCACAGGTGTTGAGGACTTGGGAGGAGCTGCTGAGGACTTTGGAGGAGGAGCTGGGGATTTGGGAGGAGCAGGAGCAGCATGAGGAACTGGCCGTGAGGGCATTGAAGATTCTGGCCATGAGGGCATTGCTGAGGATTTTGGCCGTGAGGGCACTGTTGGTGAAGCACTTGGCTTGTGCGCTGGCTTCTTTGCCATTGATTTTCTGGGCTTGACAGGGGCCTCAGTGGCAGCAGCAGTAGCAGAGTCTTCATTGAATTTCCTCACTGCTTCTTTGGCTTGTCTCGCCAACTTGGCTTGGCGCTTGGCCCATTCTTCAGGAAAATCCTCACCACGCTTGATGCTGGTGGGGTCAGCTTCTTGGCCAGGTGCCAATGGAGCTCTTGGGCATGGAGGATTAAGAGCGAATTTCTTCATATACTTTGGAGTAACATACATGTACTCCCTCCATTCTCTTGCCCATCTCCTTTCAGATTTAGAGCACCATGACTTCTCCCTCCTCCGACAACGAAGACAAGGCCTGGCTATTGAAGATAGAGTTGAAAAGAGAAGAACCGGAGGAGATTAACAAGGATGAAGGGATCAAAAAGGCCATGGAGGTTCAAGCTCCGGTGGTGAAAGAAGAAGACATCCCTCAACCTTTACCTAACCTTTTTACTCCAACAGAGATTGAAGCTTTCAAGATGATTGAGTTAGCCCGCATACAGGATAAGTATCTCACACGGGAGAATATTTTGTTGAAGGATCATATTGCTGGGCTCAAGGGCATTATTCGCAAGTTGGAGGAGCTATTACGCTCGATGTGCGATTATCCACCGTCATCATCACCACCTCCATCACCTCCGAAGAAATAATCACATGGGTATGGGCACTCCCCTTGGCAGCTGCCAAGCTTGGGGGAGGTGCCCCGATATCGTATCACCATCACACTCCTATCTTTACCACTTTATTTATTTCGATCCTTTTAGTAGTATCTTGATCTAGTAGATTGAAGTTTTGATATCAAGTTTGCTTTGTGATCTCTTTATGTAAGCGAGTCCGTGTGCTATCTATAATAAAGATTAGTGTTGAGTCAAGGGCTTTGCTATGATGCTATGATCCTGAGAAAGTAGAAAGAATAAAAGAGTTCATATTGATCTTATGGATAGTGATAACTTCACATATAGAAAGTATGAGGCATAAAAATTGTTGAGAGTTGATGAACGTAGCCTTGGTCATTGTTGCAATTAATAGGAAGTGATAAGGAAAGAGGGGTTCACATATAAATATATTATCTTGGACATCTTTTATGATTGTGAAGCACTCATTAAGTATGACATGCTAAAAGAGTTGACGTTGGACAAGGAAGACAACGTAATGGTTTATGTTTTCCGACATCTCAGTTAAAGTATATTGTCGTTGACCTTCCAAACATGTTGAGCTTGCCTTTCCCCCTCATGCTAGCCAAATTCCTTGCACTAAGTAGAGATACTACTTGTGCTTCCAAATATCCTTAAACCCAGTTTTGCCATGAGGGTCCACCATACCTACCTATGGATTGAATAAGATCCTTCAAGTAAGTTGTCATCGGTGCAAGCAATAAAAATTGCTCTCTAAATATGTATGACTTATTAGTGTAGAGAAAATAAGCTTTGTACGAACTTGTTGTGGAAGTAATAAAAGCGACAGACTGCATAATAAAGGTGCACATACAAGGGGCAATATAAAGTGACGTTCTTCTGCACTAAGACTTTATGCATCAACCCTAAATGCGCATGACAACCTCTGCTTCCCTCTGCGAAGGGCCTATCTTTTACTTTATGCTTTACTTTATGCATTGAGTCATGGTGATGCTCACCTTTCCCTTTTTATTTTTATCCTTTGGCAAGCTCCTCGTGTTTGAAAGATCATGATACATATATCCAATTGGATGTAAGTTGATATAGGCTATTATTGTTGACATCACCTAAAGGTGAATACATTGGGAGGCAACACAATAAGCCCCTATCTTTCTCAGTGTCCGACTGAAACTCTATAACCACAAGTGTTGCGTGAGTGTTAATAATCATAGGGGACTACGAGATAGTTGAGTATGTGAGCTTGCTGAAAAGCTCTGTTATTGACTCTTTCCGATGTTACGATAAATTGCAATTGTTTCAATGACTGAGATTATAGTTTGTTAGTTCCCAATGAAGTTTTTGAACCATACTTGATATTGTGAATTGCTTATTACTTGAGCATAGGAAATCATATGACAAAATCCATATATGTTGCTGTTATTAGAATGATCATGATGCCCTCATGTCCGTATTTTATTTTTATCGACACCTCTATCACTAAACATGTGGACATATTTTTCGATTTCGGCTTCCGCTTGAGGACAAGCGAGGTCTAAGCTTGGGGAGTTGATCGTCCATTTTGCATCATGCTTTTATATCAATATTTATTGCATTATGGGCTGTTATTACACATTATATCTCAATACTTATGGCTATTCTCTCTTATTTTACAAGGTTTACCATGAAGAGGGGGAATGCCGACAGCTGGAATTCAGGCTGGAAAAGGAGCAAACGTTGGAAACCTATTCTGCACAACTCCAAAAGTCCTGAAACTCCACGAAACCACTTTTTGGATTTTATAAGAAATTATGAGCAAAAGAAATAGGCCAGGGGGCCCACACCCTGTCCAGGAGATAGGGGGGCGCGCCCCCCCTATAGGGCGCGCCCCCTATCTCCTAGGCCCCCTGGTGGGCTTCCGGCGTCCATCTTCTGCTATATCATCACTTTTACCCTGGAAAAAATCGTGGGCAAGCTTACGGGACGAAACTCCGCCGCCACGAGGCGGGACCTTGGCAGAATCAATCTAGGGCTCTGGCGGAGCTGTTCTGCCGGGGACACTTCCCTCCGGGAGGGGGAAATCATCACCAACGTCATCACCAACGATCCTCTCATCGAGAGGGGGTCAATCTCCATCAACATCTTCACCAGCACCATCTCCTCTCAAAACCCTAGTTCATCTCTTGTATCCAATCTTGTATCAAAACCACAAATTGGTACATGTGGGTTGCTAGTAGTGTTGATTACTCCTTGTAGTTGATGCTAGTTGGTTTACTTGGTGGAAGATCATATGTTCAGATCCTTTATGCATACTATTACTCCTCTGATTATGATAATGAATATGCTTTGTGAGTAGTTACGTTTGTTCCCGAGGACATGGGTGAAGTCTTGCTATTCGTAGTCATGTGAATTTGGTATTCGTTCGATATTTTGATGAGATGTATGTTGTCTTTCCTCTAGTGGTGTTATGTGAACGTCGACTACATGACACTTCACCATTATCTGGGCCTAGAGGAAGGCATAGGGAAGTAATAAATAGATGATGGGTTGCTAGAGTGACAGAAGCTTAAACCTAGTTTATGCGTTGCTTCGTTAGGGGCTCATCTGGACCCATATGCTTAATGATGTGGTTAGGTTTACCTTAATACTCCTTTTTGTATTTGCGGATGCTTGCAATAGGGGTTAATCATAAGTGGGATGCTTGTCCAAGTTAGGACAGTACCCAAGTGTTGGTCCACCCACATATCAAATTATCAAAGTACCGAACGCGAATCTTATGAACGTGATGAAACTAGCTTGACGATAATTCCCAATGTGTCCTCGGGAGCTCTTTCTTCATTAGTAGAATTTGTCCAGGCTTATCCTTTGCTACATAAAGGATTGGGCCACCTTGCTGCACGTTATTTACTTTACTTACTTTTTGCTTGTTACTATTTATCTTATTACGAAACTACCTGTCACCTACTATTTCAGTGCTTGCAGAGAAAACCTTACTGAAAACCGCTTATCATTTCCTTATGCTCCTCATTGGGTTCGACACTCTTACTTATCGAAAGGACTACGATAGATCCCCTAAACTTGTGGGTCATCACAGGTCAATCAAGAGGTGGGGGTAGAGGAGGAGCTGCGGCAGGATTTCAGCAGGACAAGGAGGAAGGGGGTGTAGACCCGAAGCAGCAACCTGACCTTACTGGAGTAAAATCAAACTTCAAGAGATCATCACAGGAGAACACTTTGTTGGTGGATGCGGCGTCCTCTGCCGAGCAGCGTCCCATTGAAGGTGGAGAAAACAATGCTATGGTGGCGTTTTCGAATCCATCGGGGGTCCCTCCGTTGTCCCCTGTTTATGTGTCGCCAAGGAAAGTAAACAAGAGGTTGAAGAACTCGCTGACTGAGCTGGGAGAAGGTACCAACGCAGGAGGGACAGAGAACACAGTTGTACCATCAGCGGGCTCCCCCGAGGAGTACCGCCGGGCACAATGAATATCATATGTTGGAATTCTCGAGGTGCGGGTAAAGCCTCGACAGTTCGCGAACTTCATGAGTTAGCGAAGAAATTTACCCCTACTATGCTTTGTATTGTTGAAACTCAATTGGAGAAAGCAAGAGTAGAAGGTTTAGCTAGCTCCATAGGTTATGATAAAGCCTATGCAATAAGTAGTAGTGGTAGGAGTGGATGTATTGGAATTTTTTGGAATAATTCAATAAATGTGGAGATTTTGGGCTACTCTGTGTATCATGTTGATTACAAGGTGGATGGTGGGTGGAGGTTAACAGTAGTATATGGGGAGGCACAGACTCATCTTCGGCACCAAACTTGGGACAAGCTCAAAGAAATATGTGGTTTATATGACCTCCCATGGCTCTGTATGGGAGATTTTAATGAGGTGTTGAGGCCTGATGAGCACGAGGGGGTTGGGCAGCGGAGCAATGCACAAATGCAAGGTTTCAGAGACATGGTGGATAGCTGCAACCTAATGGATATTGGCTTCAAAGGCAGGTTTTGGACTTTCGAAAAGAAAGTTACAGGAGGTACATACACTAGAGTCAGACTTGATCGAGCTCTAGGGTCGGTTGAGTGGGGCGCCCAGTTTCCATTGGCTTGTCTCAGTCATTTGACCGCGACCTCGAATCATGGGCCTATCTTATTGCAGCTCGAGGGGGAGAGTAACAGGTTCAGAGCTCCTCCTGTTTTCCGATATGAGACAACCTGGGAATCCCATGGGAATCTGAAAGAAACTATAGTGGAAGAGTGGGCTGCAAACCAGCACAGTGGTAGGGTGGAAGATATAAAGCAGAAGCTCTCCTCTCTCGCGACCAGACTTCAGAGATGGAACGTCGACACCTTTGGGTCAGTCCGCAAGGAGATCAAAGGCTTAAAGAGAGAACTTGAAAAACTCAGAAATGCGCCGCAGAGGTGGGACCGAGTCAGGAGGAGATGCAGATAAATAAAAGACTAGTTGAGTTATACCATAGAGAGGAGATGCTATGGAGGCAACAATCGAGAAGCAATTGGCTAGCGGAGGGGGACAAAAACACAAAGTTTTTTCATTTCCGAGCCAGTATGAGGAGAAGGAAGAATATGATAAAAGCACTATCTAACTTCCTTGGAGTTGTGGTTTATGATCCGACTAAATTAAAGATTCTGGTCTCAAATTTCTATAAGGATTTATACACTTCAGAGGGAGTTACAAACATGGAGGGAGTACTAGATCATGTGCCAAGAAAAGTCACGGATCATATGAATGATATCTTATGTGCTACATACACGGGTGCACTAGTGCAAAACCGGCCTTTAGTGTCGGTTCGTGACGGCCTTTAGTGCCGGTTCGCCAACCGGTACTAAAGAGTGGGGACTAAAGGTCCCCCCCCCCCCCTTTAGTACCGGTTCGTCACGAACCGGCCACGTGGCACGAGCCAGGCCCGTGTGCGCGTAGGTCTTCACCAACCGGTACTAAATGTTTGGGTGTTTTTTTAATTTTTGCTTTAATTTTTGTTTTCAATTTGGCTTTATTTTCCATTTAATTCTTTTTGTTTGCTGGTATTTCACGATACTATAAATTGTACACGTTATGCATATATATATATATATATATATATATATATATATATATATATATATATATATATATATATATATATATATATATGAATGTCTCACAGCTAACACCATTAACTATTCACACATACACATGTATATACATATACAATTTCTCCTACATGTTGCCTTGGTGCCTTCGGAGCATGCACGATGACAAGTGATTCATTGGGGCGGTAGCGGGTAATAGTATTATCCTTTGGGATCTATTACCTGGTCGAGCAAAAATCCGGCTATTTCCTCTTGAAGTGCTAGTATGCGCTCCTCGGGTAGGAGCTTATCCCGCACCTCTCTGAACTGTTAAGAAGGAGATCAATATGCATGTGTATTAGTTGTGTTACAAGATATCGATAATGGTGTAAATAGAGTTCTGACAACGTACCCATTCCTGTCTTTGAGATCTGCTCCTTTCGGACGCCATCATGCGAATGTTCTCGCAAAATAGAATGCACACAGATCATTCCCCGGCGCCTGCTTCAAGGCCTTTACGAGAATGGAATTGAATCAGATAATGATTAATCAAGCATGATAATTAATTGATGGTATTGAAACAAAAATTAAAGAGATGGCTAGCTAGCTAGTACTACTTAATTACTTACCCTTGGTCGATGCCAAAACAACTTTTTTAGCCAATTGCCTGGAGTCACCTTGATGAACTTTGCCCAAGCCCTGCCCGCCGGCAAAGAAAATCAATAAAGGGGTTATTAAATAGTTCATATCAAGAAATGATGAACTAATAATAGGCCGAGATATAGTTAATAATGATTGAAATTACATGTTGACTATCCCCTTCATGATGGTGTAGTCTTTATCTTCTTTAAGTAGCGAGTCAAGTACTTCGACTGTTGCTTTGTCAACTTTAATGACTAACAAGATCTAGTGGAAACTGCATGCGCACACGTTTGCATGTCTTAATTAAGCAGGCATGTGCATAAAATTAATCAACTATATATCGTAAACCGTATACACTTAGTTATTAACACTAGTCGTCAACCCGTGCTACTGCACGGGCTAGTAATTATTGAAAAATTATAATGTTATACATAAGAAATTTATTTAATTATAATTATTTTAAATCCCATACAAATCAGAAGCATGATATATTTTAATTATTTTTACTACTTATTTTCATACTGTATATAATATTATATTTCCATACACCCTACACATAAAACATTGTGGATAATCATATACCTTTGAATTTTTTGTATGCCTATCATGTACAAATTTGGGTACATATTCTTAAGTGTGATTTATGGGCGTGATTAATATAATATAAGTAACTTATATCCTGTGTGTCTTAACATATGAAATTAGTCGGTTTCTGATGCACCCGCCGGTTTAGATAATTTTAGATTTTTTTTTTTGAAGATTTTGTTGCACTCGCACGGTCTAGCAATTTTGGATTTTTTTAAATATAATCTAGCATTTTTATATATATTTCTGACATAGATTTAAATTTTTCTATACTAATATATTTGTATTTTAAGAAAACACTATGTACATGTTTTTTTTTTTTTGCAGCAAACACTATGTACATGTTAGGTACAAATTTTGAAAAATATACTTAAGTGTACGTGGATTTATAGTGAAGAGAACTCCATGATGTACGTATATTCTTCTTTGTAGTGGAATGATGTACATATATTGCTAGCTGTGTTACACATGCATGTGTAACTTCATCAGTATGTTTCCATTAAAAAAATTCTTCAACTTGTTAGGTCATTTTAATTTACACGTTTCCTTCCTTCCACAAGTTTCCTTCCAAGCATAATACCTATGGACGCTTGGGGTGGATTGGATCTCACATTTAAAGTGCATGAACTTCTAAACCGACGTTTCCATCCAAGCGTAATACTGAGGGACTCTTCCCCATTTTATCGTTGCACTATTTTTTTAAATTTTATTTCATGGGTAATGAGCCAGATCGTTGATTCATTCCCCTTTTATTGTTGGACTATTTACTGTTTACATTTTATCGTTGGAGATACACTTTTAATCAGTTCATACCTTTTAGTTAAGCAATCTACCACACCAATTATGTTGAGAAATATTTATTAGAAAATGTTACAGTCTTTAAGGAAGTAGCGGACCAACAGGTCATCCGTACAGAAATATACGTGACTTGTTTCATTCATAAACAACTACAAAGATAAGAAAAATAGATCTATTGGGGGTGTGTATACCTTTTTTTAAGTGTCAACCACGTCAATGGACATTGTTGATGCCATTGCTGGACAAAGAGATATGTTGTTGTTTCAATTATTTCTTCAGCAAAGACAATCATCCTAGCAGCAGTGGCAGTACGGACTATTGCCGGACGTATTTGCAGCCATGTTATATGTCTCATAAATAAGACCTAGCTCCTACAACATGTATTTGTGAACTGGTGTAACAAAAATTGAAGAAGATCATCAGATTTAGAAAGTAGGAAAGAATACACATACACTTACCAATCTGATTTCCAAAGCAGGTTGATTGGTTTTGGCCGGCTAGATGTGCTATTACGTACTGTTCGTACATGTAACATTGACTGATTTCTTCCAGCCGCTAACACGGGCAAGTGAGAGATACGATCGCAGCAGAACCGTGCACGTATTTGTCTGCAGCGTCGGCGGTGAACAACGACTAAGCATGTTGGCTTAATTTTTTCTCAACGCGATCTTGTGGAAGCTCGTCCGACGAGATGCCACGCACATGCTAGCTCTATTAAACATGCACGCACACAACCTTGATCTGGTCTAGTTAGACGTGCACGTAATCAAACTTGATAGGTCTTGATAAATCCTTGCGGCTGGAAACCTTGTTTTTTTTACCTGAGGCTTTTCTTGATTTGTTTCAATAACATTAGTCATGTCAGATGCGTTTTTATATATGATGGAATCATGGGTCTTACGTAAATTTTCCTTTTATCCTGACCGTAAATTTCTCAATCAAACGGTTTAGTTAATTTTGATGATGTGGATTAATGAGAGATCATGAATGGTGCCTCCAATTAGTAAATATAAGATCTAGCTAGCTAGTAAGCAAAACAGAATTTGTATTAACTCACGTGAAGTTGTAAGGAAGTAGTATATCTTCATTGGTATTGAGGCACTTCAAGAACTCTAGCATGCTTTCCTCTACACCTGCTTTAGAAGTTGCAAGATTCCATGTGTACTCATTAATGGTATTTGGGTCAATGAACCCAATGACATAGCGTCCAGATTTTTTCATTTCATACATCTTCATCCTACATATAATACCACATAAAAGAATATATAGTGAGGATAATTACATGTAATGATTGATAAAAAATTACAGAAAGAAATCACTTACAAACAATAGCAACTGACGAGAGATTTGTCTAGTGCGTCTTGATTGTATAACTGATATAGTTCTGAATACTCAACGCACAGAGCTTTCTCATGGTAGTAATGCTCCTTCTTGACATTCACCATGAGGGACTCTCGATTGGAAATCTTGGTAATGTTCATGTACCATTGATGCAATTCATACATTCTCGTTGGGAGGTTCTTGACCTTGTCTGGGTGGACCAAAGGTTTGCCCCGGGCATATTTCCATCTTATTTCCTCCTCTCTAAGCGGAGACATGGGCTCAATTTCGAGGAGTTGTCCAACAGAGATCTTGAGCATTTCAGCCTGCATTATATGCTCCTCCGTTATTACCACATCGCCTAGCTGAGGAACTTTAACGGTTTGCCCACAATAATATTGGGCGCGCGGCCTCCTCTCATGTGTTGTTGTTGGCACAACAAGCAGGGAGATCGATTGCGCTGCCTGTTCTCCCAGCTGGGGAACGGTTTTCCCGCATTTTTTGCCCGCTGCTTGTTGGCTCGAGCTCGAGCTCGCTTCCTTCTTTAGCCGTTCTCGATGTAGTTTCCTGATTTGGCGCTCATAGTCCGAGTCAACAGGCTTGGGAGCTGGTTCTCTAGCCATTTTAATGAAGTGGTCAATTACTTTCTTAGGCACTTTCTCCTTTGGCGGCGATGCCGGTTTCGGTCCAAAATGGGCGTCCACTTGGGCCTGCACTATGGCTGCATTTTGCTCCTTAGTCATGTCGTAAGGCCTCTGAGGAAGAGGAGCGATGCTTGGACCATACTTACATCGCTTGTCTCCGCCTGTACTTCCTGAACTACCTCGACTCGTACCGCTACGCACCATAGCTGCGTCATGTCTCTTCTGCGATTGCTGAGACGACGGACGTGGCTGAGTTAGACCAGGAGAAGTGGCCTGACGATGTGCCGGACTTGAAGCGGGAGGTGTGGCCTGACACGGTGCTGGACTTGAAACCGGAGAAGTGGCATGACGTTGTGCCGGACTTGAAACCGGAGGAGTCAGCTCACGCGTTCGGGGACTTGGAGGAGGTGGCGGACTTCGAGGAGGAGTCGGCTCACGCGTTCATGGACTTGGAGGAGCGGGAGTCTGCTGACTCGGTGGCGGAGTCGGCAGACGACGCGGTGTCGGTGGACTTCGAAAGATGATGCAATCCTTTCTCCATAGGATGATATGATGTATGGCCTCTCCCAGTGTGCGCTCGTCTTCACCTCCAGGAAAGTCAAGCTGTAGCCCCGAATATGGGTCCACCACTTCATCAACCATGACACGAGCATAGCCCTCTTGAATCGGGATGCAATGGAAGGTTGCTTCGGGGGTAACTGGAAAAGCAACGCCGTCCTCCACCTTCATGGATATGTTCTTCATTTTGGAGTGTAGCTCACAGTTAGTGTTCTCTATGATGTCATCCACAGGGTATGTATCCAGCAGTGTGTCGCCCGGGGCAGAACCAACGCTGCTTCTCGGCATGGATGGGACGGTGCTATCCAATGCTGGACGATCATCCGCTTGCTGCTGCCGCTGCTGAGACCCCCTTTCCTGGCTAAGTGAGTCGATCTGCTGCTGCTGCTGCTGGAAATTGAGTGCCAGGTCCGCGTGCCTTGTTTCTAGGCCTTGAAGGCGTTCTGCGTCCTGCTTCCTCTGCTCCTCCTCCAGCTTCCTTTTCTTCTCCTCCTCCATCTTCCTTCTTGCACGGGTCCTGTAGTCCTCGTTCCATTCTGAAAATCCCTCATACCAGGGAATAACGCCCTTGCCTCGTGTTCTTCCCGGGTGTTCAGGATTTCGCAGGGCGCGCGTAAGCTCGTCGTTCTCTCTGTTGGGCGTGAACACCCCCTTTCGAGCTTCTTCTATTGCGTCAATTATTTTTTGTTCGGCTCCTTTTAGACTTGCCTTCCGTGAAACTTCGCCTGTCTTCGGGTCCAACGCCCCCCATGCGCATAAAACCAAGTTCTGCACCTAGGGGGCCAGTTCCTAGTAACCGGTGTGACCCCTGCATCCTCCGTCTCTTGCTCAGACTTATCCCACTTAGGCAATCCCACCGTGTAGCCACCTGGACCCAGCCTATGGAACTGCGTCTTTTTTGCGACATTTGCCTTGTTTTTCATCGACCGTTCCTTAGCTAATTCTGAATCCTTGAAGGTCACAAAATTGTCCCAGTGCTCTCTTTGCTTCTCAAGTGTTCCCGTGAATTCTGGAGTCTTCCTTTCATTAGTGAGGTAGTTGGCCCATACAGTTTTCTTGTGGGTGTTGAATGCAATTGCCATCTTCTTAAGAGCAGCGCCCTTGACTTTCTCCACATCTGCTTCAGTGAAATGATCTGGTAGGGTGAAATGTTCCATCAGATATTTCCAAAGGACTTTTTTGGCTCTGTCGTCGACCCAAGTAACACCTGGACGTTTAGTCTTCGGCTCTTTCCATTCGTGAATGGAGATCGGGAGTTTGTCCTTCACAAGAACTCTGCACTGACGAGTCCACTTGTTCGCAATGTTCTTAGGCGTGAGGGGTTCACCACTAGGTTTGATGGATTCGATGTTGTACTTTACACCATCCTTCAGCAATCTGCCTGGGCCTCGCTTTGTCCTGTTGTCTGTAGAAGCAGATCTGCTCGATCCAGAGGGCTGAAAGAAGAATGATCGATTCCTTAATATATCTTCAATAAAAAAACATGTGATGATCACCATGATGCCTGCTTATATAAATATACCTCGCCAGTAGTCTTTGTTATTTGAAGATCAGCATTGTCTGTGTCATCACAAACATTGTATGTGTCATCATAATCATAATCATAGTTCATGACTTCATCAGCTCGGTCGTCGAGATCGAATATCTTTTCATCACCCTCTCTGGTATTGTTCAGATATTGGGAGCCGTCATCTGCTTCATTCAGATCATCTAGCCTGTGAGGTATGATGTCGAACAATTCCTCTTCTCTCTCTGCCGGTATTGTCCGCCATAGCTTTTACTTAACTAATACAGAAGAAATATAAAACAATTTAATTAGTATTCAAATTACAATGCATGGATGCAATCAATAAGGAAAAACTGAATCTCGAATACATCGTCTTAATATATATAATCTCGAATACATCATCGTCTTAATATATATAATCTCGAATACATCGTCTCGAATATTATATATCGAATACATCACTGGCTAGGTACCTAATAAAGATCGACTACTACAGAAGAATCTAGGGCGCCACTCGCGGTTCCTGGGGCGCGGGCGGTGCACACCCAAAGAGAAGGAACCATCACAGGATCATATCTCCGTTCATCTGCCCAAAGAACCCGCCAAGTAGTGGAGAACCTGACGTCGTCCATAGCAGCCATGTAGCGATGGACGTGCTCATCTTCCTCCCTGACACGGCGACGCACCACCTCTGGCGGGGCCGGCTGCCTCTGCACCGAATGTGGCCCATGCGAACGCCACCAAAGTAGATCAGGGTCGACGACGGGACCCGAGCTCGGGTTCCTCACCTGCGGCGCGCCTCCAGTAGCACCTCCCGGTGCCAGCCAGCGGAGCCCAGTCCGGACATGGGTCCTCTCAAGCAGGGACGTCGTCATGAGCAGTCGGCGTCAAGGATGCGGGTCGGGCATATCGTCGAGAACAAATACTATATGCCCATAAAAAGTAACATTTTTAAATGATTTGATTGTGATAACTAAAATTCTATATATATGCAAATTCTAACAATTTGACATTAATCTAATTCATCTAACTAAAACTAATTATAAAATTTAACAAATACTATAGGCCCATAAAAACTATTTATATAACTAAAAACCAAAAAATTGCTAACATTTCTATAAATATTTCTATAACTAAAAACAGAAAACAATTATAACATTTCTATATAACTAACAATTCTAATATTTATATTACTAAAAAACAAAAAATTGCTAACAATTCTATAAATATTTCTATAACTAAAAACAGAAAACATTTATAATATTTCTATATAACTAACAATTCTAATATTTATATTACTAAAAAACAGAAAAATTGCTAACATTTCTATAAATATTTCTATAACTAAAAAACAGAAAACATTTATAACATTTCTATATAACTAACAGTTCTAATATTTATATTACTAAAATCAGAAAAATTGCTAACATTTCTATAAAAAATGGCGTGTGTGTGTGTAGTGTGTGTGTGTGTGTGTGTGTGTGTAGTGTGTGTGTGTGTAGTGTGTGTGTGTGTAGTGTGTATGTGTGGACAACTAGACATGGCGGCCGGGGCGAGCTCACCGGCGAGGCGACGACGGGCGGGCGGCGACGACGGGCGACGGGACGGGCGGCGACGATGAAGGGCGGGCGGCGACGACGGGCGGCGGCGGCGGGCGACGTGGACGGCGGGACGACGGAGGGGACGGGACGGCGGGCGGCGACGTCGGCGAAGCGGCGACGAGGGCGGCACGGCTGCGGTCGGCGACGAGGGGCGGGGGCGGCGACGTCGACGGGGACGACGTCGATCGGGGCAGGGCGGCGCGACGGAGGGAGAAAACAGAGGGAAACTGAAATTTTTTCAAGTGTTCTATATATAGGATGGACCTTTAGTACCGGTTGGAGCCACCAACCGGTAATAAAGGTCTGTTTTGGCCAGCCGAAGCGGCGGGAAGCACCCACCCTTTAGTACCGGGTCGTGGCACCAACCGGTACTAAAGACCCACCCTTTAGTACCGGTTGGTGCTACGACCCGGTACTAAAGGGGGTGCGCTTGCGCAGTGCGGTGCAGCAAGTTTAGTCCCACCTCGCTAGCCGAGGGGAAACCGCACTGGTTTATAAGCCCCAGTGCGGTAGCTCTCTCGAGCTCCTCTCCTAAGCAGGCCTACTGGGCCTACCTGTTCTCTTCGCCTAGTGGGCCTCATTGGGCCTTATGGCCTGCATCCTGCCCCAACAAAAGGTTGGGTTCCTAGTCGTATGCAGGCCGCTTTGGCCCAAGAGAGGCGGGCTTTTTTATTTTCTTAATTTTTTCGCTTTATTTATTTTTGTTTTATTTATTTTTAGTTGTTTTTGTTGTATTTAGAGTTTATTTATGAATATTTTTGCTTTAGGAACAAAAAATACAAACTTTCTATTAGTGCGGTAGTTTTCAAATTTGAATAGTTTAAATTTTGAATTATTTGAAATTTGTGTGAATCACTAGTTTGTGAATAACTTAACTTTGAAAAAAGATTTTTCAGTGATTCTTTTTTCTTATGTTTAATATTAATGTGTATTATCATTATGTTCAACTTGGTAATGCTTAGGTTATTTAAAAAATGAAATGCCTTTGTAACAGTTGAGTTTTCGTCGGAAACCCTGATACTTCGAAAGAGATTGTCCATTTTGTACACGAAGTGCATCCAGTTTTTGCCGTAACCCTCTCTACTTTTGTTTGCACATAAAATTTCTTCGCGTTTCAAATGCCAAAACACATAACTACCCTAACTATTATAGAGATTCCCTCCTGGGTGTGAAAGACAGAAGAAAGTGATGATAGTGAAGTCGATCACATCCCAGATCTTTGGATGTGAAACTTTTTCTTCGCGTGTGTCCCTTTGCGCCGTAGCCATGGAAAATCTTCATCATTTAACTGGATGCTCGGGTCAATATTCACTGTGAATGGAGGAATTTCATCAAACTTTTCATAATCTTCTGACATGTCTGTCTTGTCATCCACTCCCACGATGTTTCTTTTTCCTGAAAGAACTATGTGGCGCTTTGGCCCTTCGTATGATCCATTCGCTTCCTTATCTTTTCTTTTTCTCAGCCTGGTAGACATGTCTTTCACATAAAAAACCTGCGCCACATCATTGGCTAGGACGAATGGTTCGTCTGCATACACAAGATTGTTGAGATCCACTGTTGTCATTCCGTACTGCGGGTCTTCCATTACCCCGCCTCGTGTCATATTGAACCATTTCCACCGAAACAAAGGGACCTTCAAATCACCTCCATAGTTAAGTTCCCATATGTCCACTATGTAACCATAATATGTTTCCTTTCCCGTGTTGGTTGTTGCATCAAAGCGGACACCACTGTTTTGGTTGGTGCTCTTCTTATCTTGGGCGATCGTGTAAAATGTATTCCCATTTGTCTGCTACCCTTTGAAAGTCATTATATTCGAAGATGGTAACTGGGACAACGAGTACAGGTCATCTTGAATATCTCCATCATGTATGGCACGTTTCTGCAACCAACCGGCGAAAGTCCTCGTTTGTTCACGTGTAATCCAATCGTCAGACTTCTCCGGGTGTTTGGAGTGTAGAAAATTCTTGTGTTCCTCCATGTACGGAGTCACCAAGGCGGAATTCTGTAGAACTGTGTAGTGTGCTTCAGTGAGAGAATGCCCGTCCATACATATTATTTGATCCCCTCCTAGAGTGCCTTTTCCATCCAGTCTGCCCTTATGCCGCGATTCAGGAACACCAATCGACTTGAGGTCAGGAATAAAGTCAATACAAAACTCAATGACCTCCTCATTTTCATGGCCCTTCGAGATGCTTCCTTCTGGCCTAGCATGATTATGAACATATTTCTTCAAGACTCCCATGAACCTCTCAAAGGGGAACATATTATGTAGAAATACAGGACCCAAAACGTTAATCTCTTCGCAAAGGTGAACTAGGACGTGTGTCATGATGTTGAAGAAGGATGGTGGGAACACCAACTCGAAACTGACAAGACATTACACCAAATCATTCTGTAACCTTGGTATGATTTCTGGATCGATTACCTTATGAGAGATTGCATTGAGGAATGCACATAACTTCACAATGGCTAATCGAACGTTTTCCGATAGAAGCCCCCTCAATGCAACTGGAAGGAGTTGCGAATCACGTGGCAGTCATGAGACTTTAGGTTCTGGAACGTTTTCTCTGCCATATTTATTATTCCCTTTATATTCGACAAGAAGCCAGACGGTACCTTCATGCTGAGCAGGCATTCGAAGAAGATTTCCTTCTCTTATTTGATAGGAGCGTTGCTGGCTTGACCCTGATGTATGCCGTCTTTTCCGTGCATACGTTGCTGGTCCTCCCGTGCCTCTAGTGTATCTTTTATCTTCCCATACACGCCCAAAAAGCCAAGCATGGTCACCCAAAGATTCTTCGTCATGTGCATCACGTCAATTGCGGAGCGGACCTCTAGGTCTTTCCAATATGGCAGGTCCCAAAATATAGATTTCTTCTTCCACATGGGTGCGCGTCCGTCAGCGTCCTTCGGAACAGGTTGTCCGCCAGGACCCTTTCCAAAGATTACCTTCAAATCCTTGACCATATCATGTACATCAGCACCAGTACGGTGGCGAGGCTTCGTCCGGTGATCTGCCTCACCTTTGAAATGCTTGCCTTTCTTTCTTACGGGATGCCTTGTCGGAAGAAATCGACGATGTCCCAGGTACACATTCTTCCTACAACTATCCAAATATATACTGTCGGTATCATCCAAACAGTGCGTGCATCCGCGGTATCCCTTGTTTGTCTGTCCTGAAAGGTTACTGAGAGCAGGCCAATCATTGATGGTCACTAACAGCAACGCCTTTAGGTCAAATTCTTCCTGTCTGGTGCTCATCCCACGACGTACACCTGTTCCATTCCACAGCTGTAATAGTTCTTCAACTAATGGCCTTAGGTACACATCAATGTCGTTGCCGGGTTGCTTAGGGCCTTGGATGAGCACTGGCATCATAATGAACTTCCGCTTCATGCACAACCAAGGAGGAAGGTTATACAAACATAGAGTCACAGGCCACGTGTTATGGTTGCTGCTCTGCTCCCCAAAAGGATTAATGGCATCTGCGCTTAGACCAAACCATACGTTCCTTGGGTCACCGCAAACTCCTCCAGTATTTCTCTCGATTTTCTCCATCTGCGAACCGTCGCGGGTACTCTCAACTTTCCGTCTTTCTTACGGTCTTCTGCGTGCCACCGCGATCGCTTTCGCATGCTCTTAGTTTTGGAACAAATGTTTCAACCGTGGTATTATAGGAGCATACCACATCACCTTGGCAGGAATCTTCTTCCGGGCGCCGCCTCGACATCACCAGGGTCATCGCGACTGATCTTATAACGCAATGCACCGCATACCGGGCAAGCGTCCAAATCCTTGTACTCATCGCGGTAGAGGATGCAGTCATTAGGGCATGTATGTATCTCTTGCACCTCTAACCTTAGAGGGCAGACAGCCTTCTTTGCTTCATACGTACTCTCGAACAATTCGTTGTCCTTTAGAAGCATATTCTTTATCATTACCAGCAACTTTCCAAATCCCTTGTCAGATACACCATTCTCTGCCTTCCATTGCAGCAATTCAAGTGTGGTGCCCAACTTTTTTTTTTCAGCTTCGCAATTCGGGTACAACAATTTCTTGTGATCCTCTAAGATGCGCTGCAACTTCATCCTCTCCAGATCACTTGCGCAGTTTCTCTTTGCATCGGCAATGGCCCGACCTAGATCATCAGCGGGCTCATCTAATGCCTCTTCTTCAGCTTCTTCCCGCATTGTCGGCTCAGCTTCTTCCCCCATTGTTGTATCATCGTATTCAGGGAACCCATGGCCAAGATAGCCGTCGTCGTCCTCTTCTTCTTCATTGTCTTGCATCATAACCCCTCTTTCTCCATGCTTGGTCCAAACATTATAGTGGGGCATGAAACCGGACTCAAATAGGTGGACGTGAATGGTTCTTGACGTAGAGTAATTGTGACCATTCTTATAGCCAGCACATGGACAAGGCATAAAACCATCGGCCCGCTTGTTTGCCTCAGCGGCAAGCAGAAATGTATGCACGCCATTAATAAACTCGGGAGAGCATCGGTCATCATACATCCATTGTCGGCTCATCTTCATTACACAACACCGAATAGACCAAATTAATACAAGTTCATACATAAAGTTCATATAAAGCACTTAATTAAATGCAACATACAAATAACTCTCTAGCCAAAGAATTTAAATGCAACAACAAATGCGATCAAGATCGCAACTAAGGTAACAATTGATCCAACAGCATAATGATACCAAGCCACACTATCAATGACATATTTTCTAATCTTTCTAATCTTCAACCTCATTTTCTCCATCTTGATCTTGTGACCATCGACGACATCGGCAACATGCAACTCCAATTCCATCTTCTCCCCCTCAATTCTTTTCAATTTTTCTTTCAAATACTCGTTTTCTCTTTCAACTAAATTTAACCTCTCGACAATAGGGTCGGTTGGAATTTCCGGTTCACATACCTCCTAGATAAAAATATCTATGTCAACTTGATGGGCATAATTTTTCATAAACACGAAATGCAACAACTAGTTTTAAAAGATAATGTACCACATCCGAATCATAACAAGGAGGAGGGCCGACGGGGACAGATATCAAAACCATGGCACTATGTATAAAAAACAACATACAAGTAAGATAATTATACGAGTAACTATATATCCAAATCACGCAAACATCAATTTGGTAATGTAAAACATTCATGAACAAGAGCCTCACCACAAGGTGGTGCCGGCGACGGGACGGTGCGGGCGATCGACGGTGGTTACGACGGAGATTTAGAAGGCACTAAGTAAACCACACCTACATATGCAAACTAAGTGTTATTTTTGACCTCAAATTGCATATAGATAAAATACTAGCACATATAATTCCTTCCAAATTACTAAACTCACAAATTAATCACTATACAAAGCATTGCAAGAGCTAATCTAGCAATGAGAGATGAAAGGACAAAGTTGCTAACCTTTGTGATCATTTGAATGGATGGGGGCCTTCAAATCTTGACAAATTTTGGGCAAAATGTGTGATGAGCTCGAGGAAGAGGGGAAGAACAGAGGAGGAGAGGGAAAGGGGAAGAACAGAGCGAGCTCGGGTGGACGAAGGGTTTATGTACGTCGACCTTTAGTACCGGTTCGTGCCACGAACCGGTACTAAAGGTGCTGGACGGGCCCCAGACTGACAACATCCTGCCACCACTCTCTTTAGTACCGGTTCGTGGCATGAACCGGTGCTAAAGGTTCGCCACGAACCGGTACTAATGAGAGCGGCCGGCTAGCCGTTGGAACCGGCACTAATGGACATATTAGTGCCGGATCGAAATCAAACCGGCACTAATGTGTCTCAGATTTGCCCCTTTTTCTACTAGTGGTGAGGAGGTAAAAACAACTTTATTTCAAATGTTTCCGACTAAATCACCAGGACCGGACGGGTTCCCAGCACACTTTTACCAGCGGCATTGGGATGTCTGTGGGGAAGAGGTAACGAAGGTAGTGCTGAGAATAGTAAGAGGGGAAGAGAGTCCTGAATGCATTAATGATACTTTTTTGGTTTTGATCCCAAAGGTAATGAATCCAACTCTCCTGACTCAATTCAGACCAATAAGTTTATGCAATGTGTTATACAAAATAGCTTCAAAGGTGGTTTCAAATAGACTCAAGCAAATCCTTCCAGACATCATATCAGAAGAGCAGTCAGCCTTTGTCCCAGGGAGACTCATTACTGATAACATCATATCTTTTTATGAATGTTTACATTTTATGAAAAGAAGCAGGTCAAAGGTCAATAGCCATTGTGCCCTAAAGTTGGATATGATGAAGGCTTATGATAGGCTGGAATGGACATATTTGGAAGCAATAATGGGCAAACTGGGATTTTCCCCAGAATGGATAAAGTTGGTGATTGGAATGGTGAAATCAGTTTCTTTTGAGGTGTTGTTCAATGGTGAAAAACTTGATCAGTTTAAACCTTCTAGAGGGATTCGATAGGGAGACCCAATTTCTCCTTATCTTTTCTTGATCGCAGCGGAGGGCCTCTCGTGCCTTTTGAAATTTAGTTCTCAGTCATCTAGTGTTGTGGGAGTTAAGGTGGCGCCGACAGCCCTGGTTGTCAACCACCTTCTCTTTGCTGATGATAGTCTGCTGCTATTTAGGGCAAGTAATGATGGAGCAGTTGCAGTGTCAAACTTGTTGGATATCTATTGTAATGTGTTTGGCCAAAGGGTGAACAATGACAAATCTTCTATTTTTTCAGTAAGGGATGCCCTCAAACAGTGCGGGATGGCATAAAGGGGACACTCAACGTTCACAATGAACAACTTAGCGAGAGGTATTTGGGTATTCCCACTGATGTGGGACACTCAAAAAATGGCACTTTCAAATATTTGAAAGATAGAGTTTGGGAGAAGATTAAAGGGTGGATGGAAAAGTTGTTATCTTATGCTGGCAAAGAGGTTCTGATTAAGGCAATTGCACAAGCTATCTCGGTCTACTCGATGGCCTATTTCAGATTATCAAGAGGAGTTTGTGAAAGCATAACATCTCTTATCAGACAGTTTTGGTGGGGCAGTAAGAGAGGAAGGAGAAAGCCATGCTGGGTGGCTTGGGACGTGTGCACGAAACCGAAACATCTGGGAGGCCTAGGTTTCCGTGACATGGAGCTGTTCAACCTGTCTCTCTTAGCAAGGCAGGCGTGGCGGCTCCTTCAGGAGCCAATGACACTTAATGCAAAAATTTTGAAGGCAGTTTATTATCCCGCCACGAGCATTTTAGAAGCAGGCCTCGGCGGTAATCCATCTCAGGTATGGCGAGCGATCCTAGACGGGCGGGACATCTTGTCCCAGGGCATCATTCGAAGAATTGGAACTGGAGAAGAAACAAGGATCTGGGAGCATAACTGGCTCCCCCAGGAGGGAGTAAAACGACCTTTGAACGCGATGGTTGCTTACCCGCCTGAACTAGTTTCACAATTAATTGATGTCACTTCAGCTACCTGGAAAGAAGATCTGATCCGGGCAACCTTTAATCCTTATGACGCCCACAGTATACTAAGGATCCCACTGCGTACTCGTAGGGTTGCTGATTTCTGGGCTTGGGGTGCTGATCACCGTGGGAGATTTTCAGTTAGCTCGGTTTACAAAATGCTCGTGAAAATGAAACTGCAGAGGGAAAGTTGGCTCGAGAATTCTGAAAGCCCTGCGGATGTTGCAGTGGAGGCGGAGAGGTGGTCTAATCTGTGGCAGATTAAGGTTCCATCGAAGGTCAAGAACTTTTTATGGCGTTTCTGCGAGAATTCATTACCAACAACAGACTTGCTGAATCACCGTAACATGTCGACTTCTTTGGTCTGCCCTATTTGTTCAACTTCTGACAGTTGGAGGCACGCGCTGGTCAATTGCCATATGGTAGGTAGTGTATGGGCGCTAGCTCTTTCTGAGATGGTGGAGCATATGCAAGCAAACTTGGAGCTGGAAACGAAGGACTGGTTGTTTATGATTCATGAAACTCTGGCCCAAAATGATTTCACAAAATTGGTGGTCACCTTGTGGGCAATCTGGAGAGATAGCAGGAAAGCTACACACGAGGAGATTTTCCAAAGTCCGCTGTCAACTTTCTCATTCATTAACTCTTTTCTGGATGACTTGGAGTCTCTTAAGCAGCCAGCTATTGCTCAAACAAGGAACCAGCCGGCCATAGCACATGTGTGGATTGCACCACCATTGGAATATGTGAAACTGAAGACCGATGCGGCAATAACGAGGAATGGAAGCTATGGCTCAGTTGCGGCTCTGTGCTGTGACGCGGGGGGTACTTTTCTGGGATCTTCATGCATAACACTTAGGAACATTTCGGATCCTGAGATCCTTGAGGCTTTGGCAGTAAGAGAAGCCCTGGCTTTGCCGAACGATCTTTATGAGGAAAAAATACATGTGGCATCGGACTGCCAGAATGTGGTGCACGGAATAAAGATAGGATCAGCAGCAGAGTGTGGAGCTATAATTCGTGAAATCATAGACCATTCGAACTCGTTTACTTCTTGTAATATAGTTCACGAGCATAGAGCCTCACAATATCGCTAAGCATGCTTTATCTTTAGGGTTTGGCCGCCATGTATGGTTTGGCCAGCCCGACGATCTTCTTTTTGTACGTGTAAACATTATGGTTACATGAATAAAGCTTGGCGAGACTGTCTCGAAACAAAAACTTGGCTAGCTCCACTTTTATCACGGCTCGGTTTCTACATGAAATCCTACCTCACGGCTCGGCTCCATTTTTATAACTAGGAGAAAACTCTCATTGTTTGTAGGCGAGATGGTAGGTCGATCTCCAGCAACAAGGACTTCCCATTATGGGTATGCATGCATCTCCTTGGTCTCCAAATCCAGAACTATGCGACCTCGCATATATATGCTGTACCTCTAGCAGCACCACATCGCCGTTCCTCTTCCCAGATATCTGGAACTCAACTAGCTTGGGCACAATGACCATAGTCCATCCTCTATGTTGATCATAGTTTCTAGGACCCAACCACCACTATCTATTTGTAGCCACACAGATATCATGAGGCAGTACTTTTAGCAGGTTCCGTCACAAAGTGGAGCTGGGTTGCCCTGTGACCGGTGACCGGGATATTCACAATTCCTGATGTCCTTGTGTGCACCTCGTACGTGATGATTTGGTCGCCGTTGCATCTTAGGCAGTGGAGGACAAAGATGTCGTTTTGGTGGCTAGTCGACCAGCACGTGAAGTGGCCCCCATGTATTAGAGGAGGATGTAGTGGTGTCTACTTTGATGCTTGATCGGTTGAAAACAGTATGAAGGAGCAGTCGATGCCATCCGCCATAGTGAGCAAGACGTACTCATCAACATTGAAAATACTATCTCAACATCATCAGGTGGTTTTGAGAGAAAGGTAAGGTCGCCCGTCATAGGGTCGTACACGCACAGGTCATAAGAGTCCTCAACCTGGCGGCGAAGGACGACGAGGCCGCCGCGGGACGTCTCATGATAGTACTAGCCAACGAGGTTGGCAGTAAACCCCATAAATACTTGCATCATCATCAAACCGAATTCGTATATAGAAAGGGGTCCGCTGCCATACCATACCATATTTGAGTTTGACTGGGAAACACGTGAAATGAAATTGACTCGGTTTTCTAATTATTATTAAACAAAGATGGAACCAATTCAGCATGATGCACATGCATGCATCGTGGATGCTCAATTAATATGCCCAACCTTTTTCCTTTTTTTTTCCTTTTCTCTTTCCTTTTTTGTATCTTTTCTCCTTTCTATTATTTTCTTTTTTCCTTTTCACGTTTATTTCTTTTTCCAACCACTTTTCTGAAATTTATTTTTTGTATTTTTCAAAATTTGTTCATTTTTTCAGAAATTGTTGTTGTTTTCAAACTTTGTGAAAATTCCAAAAACTTAAGATATTTTCAAAATTTGTACACTTTTTGTCAAAAATGTTTTAAAATACAAAAAGCTCCAATTATGAAAATGTTTGAATTTTTCAAACAAAATCACAAATTAAAAAATGTTCTCAGATTTCACAAAATGTTCCTGTTTTCAAAACGTAATCTCTTTTCCAAATGTTCCAAAATTAAAAAATGTTTGGGTAATTTTGTAAAACGTTCGTGGCATAAATAAATTGTTTACTTAATCCAAAAATGTTTCTGTTTTCATTATTTGTTCATCAATTCAACAAAAATCACGTTTTCAGAATTTGTTTGCAAATTTAAAATATGTTCGGCAGACTTTCATTTATATTTTGAAAAAATGTTAAATTTTGGGGCGACTTTTTAATTTTTTCCTTTTTTCCAAAAATGTTGGCATATTGAAAAAGTTGTTCATAGTTTTCAAAAAAGTTCATGTTCCAAAAAATGTTCATGCCTTCATATTTTTAAAATTTCAACAAAAGTTTCCATTAAAATAAATAGCAATTTACAAAATGTTCATATTTTCAAATTTTAGTCTGGAGGTTAACTATGTTCGCACTTGTCCTGTTTTGTTTCGGAATTTCAAAAAATGTTCCTCTTTTGGAAAAAAGTGTTCCTGATTTTAGAAATGTTCATGATTTTCTAAAATATTTCACTTTTTAAAAAAGCATTCTAAAATGTTTAAAAGTATTTGAGTTCCACAAAATACTTAGTTTTTTTTTTAAGAAAATGCATTCAAAATTCCAAAAATAATTCAGACCTGCCCTGCGGATTGTTCTTAAACATTGACGATGCTAACTAATCTGAAACGGTCGCTACACCGGCTGGTTGCAGCAATTGGTCTGTAGCATGAGATCCATTGTTCAATTCCATGCAAGCTCCAATTGTTTTTGGAGCTACAGTACAATTTCGCTGGCGTTCATGGACTTAGATACATATATGTGGGATGCAGCAGACTTGAGAATCGTCTTTTTTTAGAATCAACTCCATTTTGTTCCCAGATTCTTCCTGCAGGTTACAGCAACCAAATCAAAGAATAGTCTTTTGTCTCCTGTCTCATAAAATCTTACTGCCAACAATATACAATAAAGCAAAAAACACTCGCATTCAGCAAAAAACACTTGTAAAGTCGCAATTAACATGGATCCTCTGAAAATAATTAGTATTGTGTACAGACTACAAAGCATAGCCAACTTAGACATGAACTTGCTAATCTCGCATCGCTGAATTAATTAAAAGTAGTTGTGGTTGCCGGACTGACGTATTGTTCGATTGATCAACACTTTTCTTCCCTCTCAACTGAATCCCTGATTAGTTTTGCCAAGAACAGCAACTTGAGTGTAAGTGTAGCTTCAATTAAATAAACAGGCAACGCCAGCTCTGCTCTCCTCTTTCTTGCGAGATCGTGGCAATGCCAATTCTTCTGAATGAATGAAGTGTTTCGATGCGAATTCGATCGCAGGAGGACCATGGCCAAAGGAAGGGGGGCACTTCTGAATGCACAGTCAGATCTAAGATGCCAATGGTGATTCGGCCAGTCTAAATTTGTAATGGAATACTGGGTTGTTCCTTCAAACAAAAAAAGATCTAAGATGCCAAGGTCGACGCCATCTGTCAGTGACGCCTCAGGACGAGCATCCTTTTTCTTCTGAATCCACCAGTTTCATCGGTGTAAACTTAACATACATTCAGTTCTTCATACGCATGATCCAACCATCATGCGCAACCCGGAGACTTGGAGAGAAGCAACATGCCAACATGAACATATAACGTTTTGTCTACCACATTGCCAACACTTCTGTGTTTCTAGCCCAGTTTGGCACTGTGTGAGCTTTTATCTCTTTATTTTCAGTTTGAGACTTTGAGACATTTTTGGAACCTTTTTGTTTGGTTTAATAAGATGGCCGTATGCATCGCTGTGATGCAGAGGCCGGGGCGATCCCCCTTTTTTAAAAAAAACATTGCCAACAGTTGTGTGGGATTAACTGCTCTCTGAATAAATTAACTGTATGATTCTCGATGACATCACTGGCATACAGTGGCGGAGGCAGCAATCTGGCAAGCTTTGGCCTCCGCCACAGCTTAATTTTTTCCTCTCTTCATGCTATATACACGCTGACGTTGAAGAAAGCTTCACACATTGTATTGTTGTACACTAGCCTGCCTACACCTGCCATACCTACAAGACAATTCTGCCTTCGCCACTGCTGGCATATACTACAAAAGAGCAAAAACAAACAATTCCTTTTGAGAATGACATAACAAACTTTGATATGTAGTACAGTAGTATGGAGGCAACTTAGTTAGAAATCACAACACTGTAAGAGCTGCAGCGCTTCAAAGTTGATTTGGAAGAAGTGGGCACCGCCGAAAGTGAAGTTCTTTCACTGGCTAGCCAACATGGACAGATGTTTGGACTGCCGACAGATTGCAATGCCGCGGCCTACTTTGCGACCAAGAGCCTGAGACAATGCACCACTTGCTTGTCTCTTGCACTTTCTCTAGGCAGGTTTAGCATGACACACTCTCCTGGCTAAGGATGACTTGCAGGCCACCTGACGGCGATAACTGCTTCAACCAACGGTGGCTCACTGCCAAGGAGGCGACCCCCAAACCACTCCGCAAGGGACTCGCCACCGTAGCGCTATTGACAGGACGGATGATCTGGAAGCAGCGCAACAGATGCGTCTTCGATGGAGATCGACCCTCTGTCCCCTTGTTTAGAGAGAATATTAGAGCAGAAGCCACCCTCTGGGCTCGGGCTGGAGCATCATGCCTTCTGCTGGTACTCCCAGCCACCTGGGACGTTCATTAAAACCTTTGTAATGGTTATCTGTAAACCGTCTCCTAGGAGGCATGCATGTAACTTTTCCACAGCTTTTCCATGAAAAAAAACGCAAAGTCTTTGCGTTTTCTCAACAAAAAAAGAAAATCAATCTTGCTGGTAGTAGTAGTATTAGAAGAAAATGCCAACTAGTGAAAATGAAACTGAACACATGATTAGTAGCAGAAAAAAAGGAATCCCAAACTGAGTTGATCATCCACATTACTCGGAGTTGGAATCAAAATGAGGGAATATATAAAGGCATTTGAACAGTTTTTTTAACCGGGCATAACCCCTTTCCATTACTTTGACATAATGGAAATACAAAGTTTTCCACACTGTAGTCACTAAGGAAACGAGAAAGGGGAAAGCGAGTTCAACGCATCCTTGGGAAACCCACTGCAAGCACTCGTCATCGAGCAACTTACTGTGGGGGCGAAAACCCAAGGACACCCAAACACGAGCTAGTCCTAAACGGGAGCATCCAGCAAGGTTTACGACATCAAAAGGGCTCACGCAGGAGCAACATGGAACGCTCACACATGAGCAACATGATCAAATACTAAGACCAAGGCGAAGAACCAAAACGAAGTTAACATGACCCAGCGCAGGCAAAGTTTCTCTTCTTCAATCCCGCACCATCTCGCCTGACACCGCGCAGATCCTCATCATGTTTGATGTGCTGGCCCTTAGCATTTTGGCTCCTCTCTCCATAGCCTCCCGGTCCGCTCCAGTCATCATCCCTGCCCAATAAGAGATAAAGCCACATGCAGAATAAATCACAGCAAAAGGTGTCTTTAATTTTTTCTGCTCAAAGGTAGCTTGGGTGCGTCAATTCCATATAGCCCAGCATATGGCTGCAAGCACAAATGCGTAAAACTTCCCCCCATCAGGAAGGAAAATATAGCACCACGAGAAATATTGCCATATATTGTTCGGACAAGTGTTTGTACCCAGAACACAGCCCACCGTCCTTGAGACCACCCTGGCCACAGGACACGTGAAGAACAGGTGTTTCGAAGTCTCTCTGTTCCAACAGAAGGAACATTTAGGATTGCCAGCCCATCTTCTTCTACTCATGACATCTGTAGTCAAGATAGCAACCTGAAAGGTTTGCCACATGAAAATTTGAATTTTCAAAGGGATTTTCGCCTGCCAAATCCACCTACAGTTACATCCTGCAATGTTTTTCTCCAGATAGTCATAAACCGACCTGGTTGTAAAAAATTTCTTCTTGCCCAGGTTCCAAATCACTTGATCAGGTTCCTCCGACAACGCCCAGGAGTTAACAGTGGTATTAAGATCATCCCATTGATCTAACAATGTTGCATGAAGCTGTCTCCGGAAGAAGTCATCCCCCACACCATTCCTAAACTTTTCCACCGTGATATCCTGCTTATTACAAATGGTATACAGCACAGGGTATTTCTGGTCCATAGGGGGCTCATCATGTAAGGAATCCTTCCACACCCTGGCAAGATTGCCCGAATTCATAACCACTTTACGACAGGCCAAATAATATTCTTTTACTTTCATAATAGCCTTCCAAATAGGGGAATCACTAAATCTGTTTTTGACCGATGTTACCGTATCTTTTTTCAAGTATTTCGCCCGGATCACCTCTTGCCACAGCCCTTGCTGTGTTTCTAGCTTCCACCACCACTTGGTGAGTAGGCTGATGTTTTGCTTTCGGAGGTCTTTCACCCCCAGTCCTCCTTTGCTTTTAGACCTATAGATTCTGGTCCATTTGACCAGGTGATATCTCTTGCGACCCTCATGTTCTTGCCAGAAGAAGCGCTTACGGTGTTTGTCCAGTTTCTCAATGACCATCTTAGGTAGAAGAAACATGGACATATAAAAATAGATGATGCTAGTAAGGGAGGAATTAAGAAGGATAAGTCTCCCTCCTGAGGAGGGCGCATTGCCTATCCAAGACTCGCAGCAGTGCAGGAATCTTTCATCAGCAAAGTTCCAGTGCAGGCTATGAAGGGTCGAATAGCTGACTGGCACACCCAAATATTTCATTGGGAAATGACCAATATGACAATTAAACAAGTCTGCATAGAAGGCTAGAGTATCATCATCCCCTCCAACACACAGGATTTCGCTTTTTAGGAAATTAATTTTAAGCCCTGACATGAGTTCAAAGATATAAAGCAACAACTTCAGGTTAACAACAACTTTCTTATCATGCTACAGGCAAATGACAGTGTCATCTGCATATTGGAGAATGGCTACCCCATCTTTGATAAGGTCCGAAATCAATCCAGTAAGAAGCTTTTCTTTCTGCGCTTTGCGGATCATTTTTGATAATGTCTCAACTACCAGGTTAAAGAGAAGAGGGGAGTGGGGGTCACCTTGGCGCACACCCTTGTGGCTCTGGAAATAGGGGCCTTTTTCATTATTTAGTTTGACACTGACAGTGCCATTGTGAAGAATATTTTTAATCCAGCCACACCATGTTGTACCAAAACCTCGGTCTCGATGACACTCTAGTAGGAATTCCCAATCAATTTTGTCATAGGCTTTTTCAAAGTCTAATTTTAGTACCTCTCCAACTCTTTTTTTCTGGTGTGTATGGTGTAGAACTTCATGCAACATAAGGATGCCATCCATGATGTTCATGTGCTTAATGAAAGCACTTTGATGTTTTCCAATCAATTTATCAGCAAAAATCGCCACCCGGTTATCCAAAACCTTGGTGATAAGCTTATAAGGACATCTAAGGAGACTGATGGGGCGGTACTGTTGTATTTTCTTTGCCCCTTTCATCTTTGGAATAAGTGTAATCACTCCATAGTTCAGGCGGGCTATGTCAAGTTTGTTCGAATGAAAAGCTTCGAACAAACGCATGATGTCATTCTTGACAAAATCCCAACAGTGCATATAAAACTCCGCCGGGATGTTATCCGGCCTGGGTGCACGGTTACATCCCATCCCAAACAACGCCTTTTTCACCTCTTCTTCTGTAAATTCACTCGTGAGTAGGATATTATCCTCCTCATTGAGCTTTTCTTCTTCAGACCAGGTTTCAGGGGATAAGTGGAACATGTTGCCCCTGGCGGGACCAAACAGTTCCTTGTAATAAGAGGTTGCATGTTCTAGCAGGTTTTGCGTGCCCTCAATGGTCACCTCCCCCGCTGTGAATGAGTGAATAGCATTTTTCCTCTTCCTACCATTAGCAATCCTGTGATAGAAAGCTGTGTTACGGTCTCCTTTGAGCAGCCATCCCTCGTTGGAATGTTGTAACCAGAACAGTTCTTCCATAACTAGAAGGTCATTTAGCTCCGCACACAAGGAGGTCCTTTCTTCATAAACTTCTGGATCCAGGGGACCACTTTCTTCCAACCTCTCAATCCTCTCCAATTCTTCTTTAATATGCTTTTTCCTTTTTCTAGCATGTCCAAAGGAGTGAGCCCCCCATCCCTTGAAGTATTTCTTGATACGTTTGAGCTTGATATTCAAGATATCAATGGGATCCTCAGAATTCACAGGTTGCTCCCATATTTTCTTAGCCTTGATATAAAATTCTTCATTCTTGAGCCAGTTCAGCTCAAATCTAAACTCCCGATTATGGGAAGGGCTTGTTTTCACAGGTTCCATGGTCAAAAGCAGTGGGTTGTGATCTGAGGTATCTCTCACCAGCTTACGAACAGACACCAAGGGGAATAAGTCCTCCCACTCAAAATTCATAAGGATTCTGTCTAATTTCTCCAAAGTAAGATGCTTCTGCTTATTGGACCAAGTGTACTTCCCCCCTCCCATATGAATCTCCCTTAAATTCAAGGATTGAATGACAGAATTAAACTTGTCTGTGTAGTGGGAATGGGTCATGTTTTTGTTTTTCTCCTCAATGTATCGTAAGATATTGAAATCACCACCCACTGTATAGGGGACATGGATCTGGGAAAAAGTAGTATCTAGCTCATTTAGGAATTCATCCTTCCTATCATCTTGAGCTGCCCCATAGACTACTACAAGAGCCCAGACACATTTGTTTTTAACATCATATATGTTAGCTTGAAGAAGGAAGCTACCAAGTACCCAGGATATAATTTCAAGGTTTTCTTTCTTGACACCACACAGGATGCCACCTGACTTGCCAATAGAAGGAGTCCAGTTCCAGGTGTATCTATCCAAGGGGTCCACCTTCCTTAAGAATTTAGGAGAGAATTTTTTCTTCATAGTTTCTTGCAGGCCTATAAAGTCTAGGGAATGGTCTCTTAATAAATCAGAGAAGCAGGTAGTCATTCCTTTCTTTCCTGCTCCTCTACAATTCCAAAACATTCCATTCATTTAATAACACTGTTTTTTCCCCTTCTGGTAATCCTACTAGGAGGCAGAGTAGGATTACCCTCTTTTTTCATTATGGAAGCACCATTTTTTTGACTCCTAGTCATAGGTTTGGATATCACCACATTAATTTTCACATCCCTCTTCTTTCTGGATTTAACGACAGTAAAATTTTCTTCCTCTACATCCTTTTCATCACCCCACCTCAAATTCAAGGGCATTTTATCCCCTTTAGCATTAATTAAGATCATAGGGATCTCCACATTATTATCATCCTCTTTCTTTTCCTCCTGAGGTTCTCTATTACGAAAATTTTCAAGTTCTCTCAAAATATCAATGCAAGTAAAATCAGTATCAGGAATGTCAACACCCATTTTAACCGCCCTAAGAATCAAATCAGGATTAGATAGAGCTTCAAAAGAGTTTGAGTTATTATGAGTACCTTCCATATTTCTCTTCTTCATTGCTGCCACAGCTTTCTCCTCCACCCTCTCCATTTTGTTCTGCACATTACGCGAACTGAAGCATAGGTTCTCAGCAGTGACTAGAGGAGGAGTAGGAATCACCTCATCTTCCACCGCATCATCAGGCATTTCCACTCTGTAATTGTTTCCCCCACCCAGCTTGTCTTGTTTGAATTCAGCCATCTCATTCACATGTGTGAATGACCTCACAACATCAGAGTAGGATTGTAGCCCATTTTTTGGCAGATGAGTAGTAGAATTTGTGCCATCATTAAGGATACTTACACTCTCCTCTCTCAGTTTCTGTTCTTGAGCCATAGTGTCGATCAATAGAGTAGTGTGTAAGGAGTCATCGGATTCAACACTTTCCTGCGACTCTCGAATGACGTCCTGCTTCTCTCCCTTGGACATGGAAGGGGCCTGACCAAGTCCGGGAGAGAAACTGTTCATCTTAGCTCCAGGAGCCGCATGTTTAGTCCCCTCTTTTTCCACATTTTTATTAGGCTCTTGAGATATCTCAACTGTTTTTTTCTCTGTTAGGACCTCTAGTCAAAACTTGCTCCACCTCATAGAAAAAATCATAAAAGTGCACTCCTAGTACTACCTCAGCAACGACAGAGATTTCATCAATGTTTCTGCACCCCATTTTAACACGAACAGAACTAGGACGATGCAGAGTTGCACCGTCTATCTCAAGAGGAACACCTACCAAAGATGTTGTATAAGCCATGTTTCTTTCGCTTCTCTTATCCAGAGGGACGTTACTGACCCTCACCCAGGCTACCTCGTTGGCCCCCATAGCAGATGACCACTGTGTGACATGAATTACTGCCCCACTTTTCTTAAGAGTGACCTTTCCCACATAACAGATTTGTGCCACTGATCTGGGATTAGGAAACCTCACAACAATTACTCCAGGGCCAATAGCATGAGCCGAACAGCGCCAACCCGTAGCCAAGTAATCACTAAGGTCGAGCTCCATTTGGCGAGTCGATGTTTCCCCTTCTATGATAGTAACAACAATACTATTGGCCCTCTCCTTCACCTGACTAGCAGTACAGGAATCATGTATGTAGTAAAATCCCTGTCCTCTTGATTGGAAAGCACACATAGGGGCAATGCACTCCCAAGGAAGGAATCGACACAAACAGATGTAAGATGATGTAATTTGTTGCAGCGCTCACAGAAAGCTTGCGGGCATCGCGCAGGAGGATGTTCAGGAGACTTGCAAATGGGACAGAGATCAGGATTCTTGGAAGGGTGCACCTGATTTTGCTTCCCATGAGGCGCTGTTGTGGTGGAGAGGCATGTTGATCCGCACTGACGCCGCCCGAGCCTGACGACGCCTGTGCCTTCTGGACCCAGATCCCTCTGTCGTGGATCTCGCGGCTCCTCCCGCAGCCTCCTCCCACCTGGATGTGTCATCCGACGCTGATGCGGCCTTGGACGAGTTGGAGTGGGAGTTGGTGTGGCCCCCGTCGTCGTTGCGCCGCCATGAGAACTTGCTCCTTTCACCCCCGCGGCCGTTGCCGCGCCGGGGGATCCGACCCATCCCTCGACCAGCTCTTCCCCCTCCAGTCGTCTCGCGTCGATCTCCATGATAGCCGTGTCCTCCCTCCGTCGCCATGGGAGAGGAGGCGGCCACCGCAGCGAAGGATCTCGAGTCTCCCCCCACCTTGCCTCTCCACCACCCAAACGACTCTGCTGGCCTAGATCTAGGGTTTCTCTCCGCGGCCCATAAATGGGAGAATGAAATATCTAGGTCAAGCACGGGTCGGGGTGCGGGATTTATACCTCCGCTGCGTGGTTGTGGAGGGGAGTGGAGGGTTGGATGTCTCCCCACGTATCGCGCATCCGCCATTGGCGGGCAGTTAGGCAAGCTCGAGCCCGCCATTGGCCGATGTCGATCTCCTCCGCCGCGCGTCCACCGTGACCCCTCGTGAATCCTTGAGCACAAGGCGGAGAGCATCTCGACGCAGAAGGAGCTTGCCGTCGTGGAACGTGAGCGTGCGCGTCGTGAGATCGGCGGCGAAGAAGACCTGCCATCACCACTCGCGTCGCCTCTCATGATTCTCTGTGAAACTAACAGCACAAACGCTTAGTGCAGGAAGAAAAGAGGCCAAGCGCCTGGTGCATGGTTTTGCGCCGATGCCTAGCTAGGATGACGTCGGGATTTAACACGGCACCCGCTAATCAACCAGGATTAGGATCCTGGCGCCCAGGCTCAGCATTTGAACAGTTAATCTTCAAACTCACAAAACACTCTGCACACTCTGCTCTATTCTCGTCTTGTCTAATGTAATGGAGTAGGCTGAGTCAGCACATTCATTACCATGACAACTCTGCTCACCTCTTTCTTGCGAGATCGTGGCAATGTCAATTCTTCTGAATGGATGAAGTGTTTCGATGCAAATTCGATCGCAGGAGGAGCATGGTCAAAGGAAGCGGGGCACTTGTGAATGCAGAGTCAGATCTAAGATGCCAAGGTCTGTCGGTGGCACCATTACACAGTTAGTTCACGCCTCAGGTTTTTCTTCTGAATCCACCAGTTCCATCTGTGTAAACTGAACATGCATTCAGTTCTTCATACACATGATCCAACCATCATGCGGAACCCTAAGACTTGGAGAGAAGCAACATGCCAACTTCAACTTCACAAAACACATCGCACACTCTGCTCTGCTCTTATTGTCTTGTCTAAGTAGAATTGACTACTTATGAATCAACTAATGAATGCGGCAACACATGGTAATGAATATGTAAACTGACAACTAATGAATCAATCATGCTAAAACAAACTCACTGCATGCTTACATATTCTTCAACACACAAATATGAATCACAAAATAGACTTCAGTCTCCATGCAGCTACAGTACTGTATACAGTATCAATTGTTTTCTCAATCACAAAAGCTCACTACTGCCACCGCTATATAATAGACAACACTCTCGTCTTTGCCTGATTTATGACAACAGAAGACAGATTTTAGGCCGCAAAGGAACTATACAATGTGATGTAAGCAAGCTGAGCAACAGGATTTATTTATACTAGGCCAGCTAGGCTCCCATCAATCAAGATTTATAAAGTAGTAGATGAGACACTATATATATGAGTATGCATTCACCTCATCTGGGTTTCCATTCTCAAGGGAATTACAAATACAGTTTCTGAATTTGCAAGACATACTGCTGCTACCTTAACAGAGCAACCTGTTTCTGAATTTACCGGACATAATCCTGCTACCTGACTAGAATGCCCACTCCGCGCTTCTCCGAGCAGAGTAGGCGTAGACAACACATGCTTACAACTGCCACAAACGGCTCCTGCCCAGAAACAAGACTCACTCACTGCCACTATACTATGTTCACAACTTCTTCCTTCAGGTTACTACAAGCATGCAACTGAAACAAAATAAATTACACACTGTCTTTCGTCTCCATGTAGCTACATTACTACTAGTTGTTCTCTGTTTTTCTTGTTGCCAATAATATAAATTACCCCCAACACTTGTCTTTTCGCCTGACACACGACAACCTTCTGCCGGGGCCCGCACTGAATTTTTCCACATGAGCACAACAGGATGAGGATGTCCAAGCTAAACCGGATAGTCTCGCTTCCACCTGCTCCCCCACAAGGTAGATTTAAACTAGATCATGAGACTTGAGCTTGGTTTATTAAGTGCATCATGGTACACAGTAAGTAGTACCTAGTGTAGAGCTATCTGCTAATTAAATTGCCGAATTCTTGCAATTGTGTAGGTTTTTTTTCCTTTGCGTATTGCTAATAGGCACCAGTCAATTAAGTGCATCACGGTATGACTGGAATGAACTTTGATACGTAGGATGCAAATTAAGAACTAGATTGGGAATCGCCGCTAGCAGTAGCACCGTAACAACATCTTGCTACTGGTGGCAGAACAAGATGACAACTACCGAAAATGAATCTGAACTTGCCCCAATTTACCTCCAGGCAACATCCAGCAGTCACGAATTGAAGTGCACGAGACTTGTGACAATCACTGAAAATGCAAAATGCAGTGAATGCCAAATCAATTACTTGACCCCTAACATCCATGCAGCTACATTATTACTACGAGTAGTCGTTTTCTGAATCACAAAAGCTTACTACTGCCAACAATATAAATGACACAACACCTATCTAGTGCCGTAGAGATACTAATTAACTGCCCAAATCATGCTATCAATTGAATGACTAGTCACTTTAGCCAATTAATACAGTACATGCAGACTAGGAACTAAGAAGAGAACTGCGACTTGTCCCTGCGGCGAGAAATAAGAATGGTCTCACCTCTCTAGCTAGCTATCATGCACTTTCTCCTTTCCTCGATCTGCCTTCTTGTTCCTTGTTTCCATCTCCTGAAGCAGATGCAACTGCTGCTACTTCTCCTTGTTCCTCCTCTGCAGCCATTGTGTGGACTAGCGTCCAAACAGATGAAATGAACATGGAATCAATAGGAGGAAACAATTAAATGTAAATAGAACGCTGAGAGTTGTCTTAATTTAACACAATAAGAGTTTTCATGTTTTACCTCCAGATCCGATCAAGTGCTGGGCCAGAGCATCCCTCACCCAGACGGCATCCTCATCTGCTACCTTCCACACTTTCTCGATGTAAATCCCCTCCTGGCCGCTCGGCATGCTTGCACCCTCATCCTCCTCCATGTCTATCACTAAGTTATGCAACACGCAACATGTGTGGATTGTCCGGTGCATCTCACGTTGATTATTGGGCTGCCACCCTTCACCCTGTAGGCACTTCCACGTGTCTTTCAACCTTGCCAACGCCCTCGGCGCGATGGATGTAGCTGCAGAGTGTCTCCTGTTGAATTCAACTTTGGACTCTGAGAGTGGGAGACCATTTTCTAACTGGTAAGGTGTGAGGAGCCATGGACGAAGAGGATATCCTGCATCACCAATGATGTATTCCCCAACCTCCGAGCCATCTGATAACTTCAGCTTACCGCCATTCAGCCAAGCATATTTCTCAATGCACTCCAGGAGATCACCGTCCATCCAAAGCTCCGTGATCCTCATATCGGGATCAACAACGGCTTGCACTAGCACAACGTCGTTCTCCTCATGGTCACGGTTTTGTGATCCAAACGTGATGTGATATGTATGAACAACACCGCAGCAGTTTGGAAGGCCGTGGATCTTGTCAAACTTGTGCTTGATCTTCTCCAGTTTAGTGGAGCCAGGCCAGCTACAGTGTTGCATTGCTCGGTCCCACATAGCCTCAACAAACACCTGAGTTACCAGCAACACAGTTGACTCGTTCACACCAAGAGAGGATCCTACGGTAACCGGAGAGCCACCGGAGTTCAGTACCCTCAGAGCGACAGCTACTTCGTCTTGCAAAGACAGCAATCTCCCATCAACAAAGGTGTGATCCCTTGCCATCATATTTTCCAAAAATGGGATCCTCACCAAGCTGCAGACGTAACTGAAGGTGCTTCTTCTCATTTTGTACACAGACTCAAATCCTTGTGCATCCACCATAGAAGTTGATAAGGTTTCTGCATGGAAATAAAAACACAAAACTGGTTATACACAATCTCTAATTAGCAAGGCAAGAGCAAACATATATCACTCTCAGTGGCGGACCTAGGATTTAGGCATGACCAAGGCTGAACCGTTGTAGCAAAAAACTACGACGAATTATAACCCCCCACCCCAAATAAGACCACCACAAATGCTGATGAAATTAAGATGACATGGGTTATCCTTTTCCAAAAAATCCGTTTCAAGGCAAGAGCAAACATATTTCTATGTATTTAAATTGGAGAAAATCAATTAATCCTTAATTGGTAAATCCCTAATTTCAGCTGTTGAAAAATTGTCTAAAGATAGGAATTAATTAGACTGATGCATGAGGCTTCGAGAATGAGAGAAAAACTGCGATGTGCCTAGGAGCCTAGGATCTGGCAAGTGGCAAAAAACCGTCGAGTCGGAACGGAGGGGCTCTAGAGTAGTGGAGACGTGCCTCTGCTGTGAAGGCGATGGAACTCAGAGGGTGGGCGATCAAAGCATCAAGCAATGCTAGTATCTCGCGGCCGTGTGGATGCAGAGTTGCAAACTGATACACTTTCATACTAGGGACTCAAGGTAACCTAGGCCAAGTCTGCCAGGGGTGCCTCTCATTACTGCTCAAGGTAACCTAGATGAACAAGTAATTAAAAAGCGAAATACTGCGAGGCAACACGAGGAGTGCAACCAAATCAGAAAATGATAGCCATAAGTTGAATAATCCAGATGTACAGCTGTGTGGCTAATACGTTGCATGTCATCATGTCAACATAGTATATTCAGTCATCATGCAGCACAAATATATGGTTGAAAGGCGGCAAAGTTCGTATGTATAATTTTACCTTCAAACACAGTAGAGCGGCTAATATTTGAATCCAACTTGCAGTTGTCTCCTCTCGTGTACAAAACGTACCATTTTCTTTGGCTGTCTCCATCACCTGCATATGCCTTGACATGCTCCACTTGGCTTAACTTGTCCCACTCAGTGCCAGATTGTCCAACGGCTAACGCAGAGAGCAACCATAGCCTGCAGAATAACTGCAAATGCCTTGCCTTTATGTCTCGCATGTATTCTGGGAGTTTTTCCATGGTGTAATCCTGCAAGAGCAGCCTCTCGAGTGAAGGGATATGCTCCAACACCTTCAACTTCAGGCAGCTAATGATGGTAAGCTTTTGCAGATTGGGGAGATTGGTGATCCTCTCCAGGTCAGGGCATCCATCCACTATAAGCTCAACAACATAAGGGAAGCTCTCAATGTAGCTGAGCTGCTTGACATGTTCTAGAAATAATATTTTCAAAGAGGTTGCATTGGAGGCAAGGCCCGGAGGAACATGCCTCAGTTTGCAATTTTTGAGCTGAATCCTTCTCAAACGGGGCATGGCTTGTAATTGCTCCTCCCACTCCCACTCCTCCCATTCCACCATTCTATCCAAGACCATTTCATTTAACCTTGGAAACGAAGTTGCTGCTGCCTGCACGAATCCAGTCCCAACATGTTTGATGCATGGAGCACGAGAGACCTGTAGAAGCTGCAGACTGGGGAGCTGGCACAACCCATTGGGAAGTTGTGTGCAACAAGCCAGATCATCAAACAATATAGTCTTCAAGTTGTTGAAGGGCACCATTGATGTGGACATCATCCAGCTCGGGAGTTGCCAACCAAAATACCCCTCGATTTGAAGAAGTTCTACACCAGGTGGAGGGCAGAGCTTATCGTGAACCTTCTTGATTCGCTGCTGCTCTTCCTCAGAGACACCTTCCTTCTCTTTGACCAACCCATCATCTCCCAGTTTACTTGTGCATTGCAGGAATATCCAGATAAGATGCATCTTCTCGTCGAGCCTAGCATTAGCAGCAAACGAGGCGGTAGATACATTTTCTAATTTAGTTAATCCAAGAACTCTGAGTTGGGAAAGAGGCCCCAACTCATCCAAACTGCACCAATCACCATCCATGTGGGCTCGAAACATATTTAGTCTCCTCATATTTGTTAGAGCTCTAAACCCTCTAGGTACCATACTTTCTTCGGGAAGTGAAAGTAAACTCAGCTGGCCAAGCTTCACAATGCTATCAGGAAGATTCACCAATTTATTACATTCAAGGACAAGGAATTGCAATAGTTTCATCTTGCCAATGTTCCCTGGAAGTACAGATATATCAGCATTTACTAGTCTTAGATACCTCAAGTGCTTGAGTTGATGCAACGATTCAACCAATACAGCCATATCTGTAGATTCAATATGCAGAGTCCGCAAACTAGAAAAAGTAAACAATGAGTCACCGGGCTTCATCTTAATCTGGATAGTTGAGATCAATGTTCTCACTGACTGTTGCGCCTGTAGAGATTTCCAATCAAGTTCACCGGATTGTGATTGGTTAGTTTCTATGGACAACCGAAGAAACTTTTTTGAACCAAGTTTAGGAATAATATCGTTGTCTCCGTCTCCAGTTACGAGTGCTTCATCTTTAATCATATACTGACCAAAAGAGCGAACAACATCATGCATGCTGCAAACCCATAGATCAGCATACGATTTATCTGGCTCTATCAGGTTCCTAGATACCAACTCCTTGTAGTAATTTTCTCCCAATTCTTCTAAATTATTAGAATTTCCATGAATAAATCCTTCACTAATCCACATTGCAACAACTTCATCCATACTAAATTTTCTACTTTTAGGAAGAAGAGAGTAGTACAGAAAGCACTGCTTTAGGTAAGAAGGCATATATTCATAGCTTAAGTATACTGCATAGTTAAGCTCATCAGGCATTTTAGTTCTTGACCATTTCGAATCATCCAAAACATGCTGCCAGTCACGACGTAGCCCTCCTCTTTCACGCAAGAGTCCTCCCATTACTTTGACGGCAAGTGGTAAATACCCACATTTTGTTATAATTTTGAGTCCAATATCCTTTAGCGTATTTATGTGGTTTTCATTTATCTCACTTGAGAGTACCTGCAACCATGCAATACAAGCGACAACTACAGTTAATTAACTATGAACCAAGCTCCTTTAAGGCACTCAAATTTACCTTCTAAGAGATGAGAATACTAATTGATTTGTCTGTCCATTTATTAAGCTAGGTTTGACAATGTAAATATTCAAATCACAGAATGTACATGTCAAAAAATGTCATAAATGCATTTACCTATCTTGCTCCTACATACAAATATTTGTGATATGAATTGTACAAATAAAATACATATTTTATACCATTATTAGAAAAAGGCGTGCCCAGTCTCTAAGCGGTAGCAAAATGACTAGCACTTAATAAATATTTAGGAACGGACCCTCCGTTCTTAAATATTTATCTTTTTAGAGATTTCAAATGGACTACCACATACGGATGTATATAGACATATTTTAGAGTGTAGATTCACTCATTTTGCTTCGTATGTAGTTACTTATTGAAATCTCTAGAAAGACAAATATTTAGGAACGAAGGGAGTAGTACGTATAAGACATTGAAACCACACCTGATTAATTTGGAAGGATCCTAACAGTTCTCTAAAAGAACTACCTTATACTATTAATAAGTGGATGTAGATAGATTATTGCCTTGATAAAGATATTGATGTTTAATTGCATACAGACCTGCGTCTTGAGCAATAACCAAGCATCCTCAGGTGCTAATGTGTCGACGTGGCGGTATGGCCATATAGCTGACACCCCTCGGGCTACACCTTCATCTCTGGTGGTGATGAGGACGCGGCTGCCTGGAGCAGCAGCATTGACTAACGGCGTTTTGAGCACATCCTCCCATGCTCTATAGTTCCAAACATCATCCATTATCAAAAAGGTCTTGTGGCCAATCAAGGCTTCCTTGAGGGTTCGTTGAAGCGTGGCCTTTGCATTTCCAACTGGCTGAGCATCTCCTCTGACTTCAATGATGGCTCTTCTCAGCAGCTCCACCTCACTAAAGTTCTGGTTGACGCTCAACCATATCTTTTTGCTGAAGTCACCTTGGATGGCCTCGTCATTAAAGACCTTCTGAGCGAGGGTGGTCTTGCCAATCCCACCAACACCGACGATAGCGACCACCATAATGTTGTTGCTGACCTCACTTCCAGAACGTGTGATCTGGGCCACCAGTGCTCTTGTGTCTTCTTCGATCTTGTCCCCAACCACACCCGACCTGTCAAGCTCCCCCGACGTCTCACGGCTGGGATTACCATGACGAGAGCTGCTATGTTCCTCGTAGGACGCAAGATTGATGAAGTTGAAAGCAGCGCTCCGCTCCTTGAGGGAGTCGAGCCTCTGGTTGAGTGCCTTGATGCGGGTGCCGATCTCATGAGCATGGAAGGGATTCCGCAAGCAGAAGAGCAAGGGATTGCAACACCCAGCTTCTACAGAGGATGGCCCACGCTTCTCCATGGCTTTCAGCTGGCAGAGGTCAAGGATGTCAGCAGCTTCATACATGGCGCGCTTGAGCTGACCCACCCAGACTTTGACAGTCTCGTCAGCGATGTTCCTCCTATCAGCATCTGCGAGGAAGTTCTTGAGGTCCAGGAGCTTGTTGCCCAACTTGTCGATCTCGCTGGAGACGCCCAGCATCGTTCCGAGCTCATCTTGTACCACCTGCTTGAGGTAGTCCCCGATGTAGGATGCAAAAGCATCCAACACCATCGCCATTGGTCAACTTGCTGGCCTTCCGCTGTGATTACAATTAGAGACAATTAAAGTGAGTTTTAAGTAGCAGACAGAGACAAAGAAATAAAACTTGAACACTAAGTAAGTACCTATAGAACAGCGCTGCGTCAGCAACCTCTGAGATTGATGGGATGCACTGCACGGCCCAGTAGTCGGTGGTGACAAATATCAGCGGACGGCAGCGGCGACCGGGGCGATGGCAGTGCTAGGGAAGAGCTGGAGCCTGGAGGGATTGGGATTTGGGAAGCAATGCCACAGCCACAGGGTACTCGTTGGCAGCCGGAGGTGGGCAAAGCAAAGCATCACATTCCCATCGATGGAGCAAGCAAAGCAAAGCAAAGCAGCTTCTTTTCCTTTTCCATGGAGGAGTAGATTATTTGACAAAGCAAAGCAGCTGAGCTGAACAGAAGAGGGCATTGATATATTTTTTTTATGGCCACAGGGCAGCTGAGCTTTTCCTTGATGCCAAGATATGCTTTTGCCTCATGCGCACGCCAAATGACAGCGGCGCGCGCTGGGCCGGTTGACACTTCAAGACTTATATATTTCGCATATTAAATAAACGTAACAATTTGTTGTATTTGCAATTCAAATGGTTACAAAACAAGTCCCCCAAGTAGCAACAACTACCATCGCTATTGTATTGTATAACTTGTTGTGATAATAAAGAAAAGGTGAAACTTAAGCAGGTGGGACAAGGAAGACACAAGCAAGATGCATGACTTAATTAGCGCTAAGTGTAATTAGAGAAGACGAATATTAAACTCGATCGAATTACCTCACCAACCTTTGAGATGGACGGGATGTCCTCCTCCTCCTCCTTCAGATCAGGAGGACATTCAACTCAATCATGTTGTGTGCCAGGAAAGTGAAAATAAAAAAGCAGATCTGGTGTTGGAGAGCAAATCTGCTTAACATGTTTTTAACTCTGTCTTCTTATCACAATATTCTCTAGATCCGGTAAACAGATCACACATTTCTAGTGTGAGTGGATGCAGCTCATTGCCACCATCACATCTCGTCATTATCTACACTTGATGACTTCATAGTGACAGTGACAAACAGCTGCACTGGCCCGAGCTAATTAGTTAATCATATAAGGGCAACTCCAATGCCGACCCGCATCCGTCCGCGGACACGGATGCGGGAGGCGGCCATCCAACGCTACCCGCATACAGTTAATTAATTACACAGATGCCAAGCCGCCACCGTAGCAGTTACACAGCAGCAGTTAAGATGATATGGGGGCAAAAGTTGGCAGCTGGAGCAAAGCATCCCATTCCCATTCCCACTCCCACTCCCACCAGCGAAGCAAAGCAAAGCATAGCAAAAGCATATCGATCTCACTCCCAACAGTGGAGAGAAGCAAAGCATCCCATTCATATTTCCACCCGCGAAGACAAGCAAAGGAAAGCACCATGGAACGCTATGTGGGGTTTGTGCCACTCTTTGCCTAGCATATGGGAGGGCTGGACCGGAGCAATTCGGCTTATGAGTTGAATGATGAAAACCGAGCGTACCACCCAACACCGAAATGTTGTCAAATAGAAATAGAGGCAGACCTAAATTTACCGCCACAAATCTATAATCCAGTCCAGTGAATACCTGACCATTCAAGCCGCAAAGGAGTCCTCCACTCTTCTTGCAGATACTGCAAGACAACACATCTTTCAGTATTTTTGTGTACCAGTCTCAAGTTAACTTGCGCAATAAAAGTTACCCTTCTGAGGAGTCGCTTATTCCAGTCTCAAGAAGGACTAGGCCCACCAAAACACAGCAAGACATAACAACAGAGACCATAAGTGTTCAGGGTTATGTATGAAGGATGTTGAGCACTTCTGTTGCTTATCCAGAGTTTAAAAGGGTACCCCTAGAAAATTTATACATATTCTGGTACACAGAACCATGAGCTATCCATTTAGCTAGAAGGGTACATGAACAAATCATAAGCTGTCCATCCTGCATATTATGTGCAAGCGTGAGTATACTCGGGTATACTTAACTTGGGTTTAGTGCCCAGGTACAGTTTAAAAGCATATCAGATCAGGCATACAATCATGCGCCTGGGTTCTCTTAACTTATCAAGGTTTTTCACTTTCCATTTATACAGCAGAGCAGCTTAATTGATTACCAAAACATGCATGCTAGTGGTCTACTGGAAGCATCGCAAAGTTAATGTTTTGCTTACCACACTGCTACCAGCTAGGTCTATCAGCTTAATTGCTTTCTAAATAAGTGCACAGTATTGATTATCATCGATATCAGTGGCATATCACAAAAACTACGTTTTTATTTCGAGGATGAAAGAATGAACTTTGACATGCTAGATGCAAGTAAATTGGGAATCATGACACAACAAATCGTGCTAATAGTAATAATTACCGCAGTGAGACTTAATGTGTAATAGGAAAAATGATACCAGATTATGCAGTGAGGATGGTCTGATCTACTAGCTCTGCTTGGTGTTCCTTACTTCCTTATCTTCTTCGTCTAAGCCAGACGGAAGATGGAATCAACATGAGAACATTCATAAAACTACTAAGTGACTGAGAGCAGAGCATCCTGACTATAACAAATTAAACAATTGGCCAAAATTACCTCCAGCTTCAGGTCCGAACAATCTGCAGGCTAACAAGTGCTTCGGCGGTGGTATCCCTCACCCTGACGCCGTCCTCATCTTCTAACTGGCGCACCCTGCTCCTCCCTGTCAATCACTTTGTATGCAACATGAAGTACACCTTGATCATTTGAACTGTCACAAACACTCTAGATGTGCTGTCAGCTCTGTTGTTCTCTGAACAGCGACAGCACACACATTATGATGACATATCCAGAACACGCTTAACACTAACAGCTGCTACAATTGAATTTGTCCAAAAACACTGCAACTGAAGGATGTAAACAACAAATCAAATAGCATGTCTCCATGCAGCAACACTGTTAGTTGTTTTCTCCACCACATAAAACCTTGTTGCCAATAATACAAATTACACAACACTTGCCTTTCACATACATAATGTTGTTTTCGATAGGCTTACATGGAGAAATGTATGTGCAAAGTTCTCTATACTTGTTGACACCAGATTTTGGCACGGTCAATAACTTATTTAAGATGGCCTCAAACGGAGAAGTGATCTTCATGAAAGAGTTCCGTATTGTTGATATGAACATCTTTGAAGTTTGGGTCATCGCCGTGCGACTTCATCTCGAAGGCCGAAACTATGCTCAAAGTACTAAGATCTTATATTCCGAGTACAGTTTGGCCTATTAAGCCCCCAAGACGACCTCAAATGGAAACAGGATCTACACTATTGTCTTCGTCTCGTCGAAACGATTGATTTTGATATACAAATCGTCCAAACCCAAGTTCGTATGCAAAAGTTAGAGCAATCGGAGTGCAGCCCTGTCACGAGGCGAAATATGGTGCGAGTAAACAGATCTTTTGCGCGAGCTATTTGACCCTCAAGATGACCTCTGATCAAAAAACGTTCAACATGAAAGTTGTTCGTATCGTCGAAATGGTCAAGATTTCTTTTGGACTTGTTTCCATCCAAGATCGTTTACCACCACACAAAAAACCCGCAAGGTGCAGCCAGTTTAAACCGAACAGTTTTGGAAAGTTCGGACAAGACCAATCCGAATTTGACTAGGGTTTTGGACGTGAATCCAACCCTTTTACTTGCACGGGAAGTCCAGCCGCCTCTTATATACCTAAGGGGTGACGGCCGATTGAACAACACCAATCGAACAAACACATCTACTACTTTTTCGTGTTCATCTACTTTTATCTCTCCGCTTGTATCTTTTTTCTCATTCTTCGTCGTTCTTCAAGATTGGAGGCTGCGAATCCACGAGGCTCTAGGGGCGGTAAGGCCGACCTCGAGCAGCCAATCGTCACCGCGAGCCGTGACGGGGTCCCTCCCGGGCGAGCGGGGCGTCTGGTCCCAAAAGCGCCGCCTTGCTGTCTTGCGTATCGCGCTGGAAGTCGGCCTCCCGCGGTGTGAGTTGCGGAGTATCTCCATCGACGCCACGGGTACACATCGACGTGTTCGTGTGACACATTCCAGCGTCAACACACTTTTTGGCGACTCCACTGGGGAGGAAGCTTCGAACGGTCTCCGGCCCGTTCTTGCTACGAAGAGATCGTAATCTAGGGTTTGCAGTCTACGAAGGTAATATGAATACCCAATCCCTTTATGTAGATGCAAATAATTCATATGGTGTTACTAGATCGTCCAATGAGTATACTCTATCGGCCAACCCCAGTTTTTTCAACCATGCAACTAACTACGTGCAAGGGCCGATTCAAAGTAATTTATATATGTGACGCCTCCGATTCAACCGTACACTAATCATACACGTAAATGTGTACGATCAAGATCAGGGACTCACGGGAAGATATCACAACACAACTCTAGACATAAATCAAAATAATACAAGCTTTATATTACAAGCCAGGGGCCTCGAGGGCTCGAATACAAGCTCGATACACAAGAGTCAGCGGAAGCAACAATATCTGAGTACAGACATAAGTTAAACAAGGATGCCTTAAGAAGGCTAGCACAAAAGCAACAACGATCGAAGAGGCAAGGCCTCCTGCCTGGGACCTCCTAACTACTCCTGGTCGTCGACGGCCTCCACGTAGTAGCATCCATCGGCGATGGCATCCGGCTCCAAGGATCCACCATCTGGTTGCACCAACCGGAAAGAAGATAGAAGGGGGAAAAGGGGTAGCAAAGCAACCGTGAGTACTCATCCAAAGTGCTCGCAAGCATAAGATCTATACTAAGTATGCATTTGTATCAAATGGAAGGGTTGTATCTGTGGATTGAACTGCAGAATGCCAGAATAGAGGGGGAAAGCCTAGCCTATCGAAGACTAGCATCTTCACGCAGCTCCGAGCATCTTGCAGCATGTAGAAGAGTAAAGAATAGCAGCTTATATTTAACAAGCATGTTGTAACATTAAGGCCCAGAGATCCTTCCTCGACTCCCTGCGAGAAAGCAATCCCGGAGCCACATATCTCAAGTATCCATTTGTAGTTGTATAAGATCAGGATATAAGTCTGAACGTCCGTTACCGTGGACACGGCTATTAATAGATAATCTTCCCTGCAGGGGTGCACCACGTTTTCCAACACGCTCGATCACTCTGGCCGGACACACCTTTCTGGGGTCAATGCCCGGCCTCGGAAGATCAACACGTCGCAGCCCGACCTAGGCTCAGCAGAGAGGTCCCCGCCGGTCTACCTCCTAAGCACTCCGGGGTCTGGGCCCATCGCCCGTTGCACTCCGGGTCGTTGCGAGCAGGGCGGACCAGGCTCCACCACTACAGGATGGTGCCGGCCCAGCCGTGCCGCACTGCTGAACTGGACGTCTGACAAAGCTTCGGCTGATAATGCGACGTCGAGGCCCATAACTATTCTCACGTGGTGGTTGGTGCGTAAAGGCCAAAGGCCAACTCAGAACAAATACCCAAACCATAGTGTATTATTAGCTTGCGGAGACGAGCAGAGACTCACGATCGAAAGTGACCCCGTCGCCCCGTCTCGTGGACTTACGACAAGGGCCTAGAATGCCCGGCCGTGCCACGTAACCATCTTGCGGGTGCTCTCCGGGCCCGCCCGACTTCCACCAAGGTCTCAAGTAAAGTCATTGTAACCGTGTGTCCAGACATCAAGGGGAAAACCCGAGGAATCATCCACGGAGGATTCCACTCAATGTAATCATCAAGGTGAACGTAAGAGGGACCACCCTCGAGGTTCACACTTGAGGTGTTGAACGACAGAGCCGTATCGGGAATGGTGAAAGAGGAAATCACCCTCGATGACCACGACCGAATAGCTACACTACATAATTATTACCAGGAGTGCGTTATGAGGGATCACCCTCGGCACTCAATAGTAGCTCTGTAGAGTCGAGCAACAAAAGGCGCGTGATGTGATGTGAGGTGTCGGGCTCTGGTCGTCGATCGAGGCGTCGATGATGAAGCAGGGGCAACAAGGACAAGTGGGGGTCACTGATGGATCACTAACCAACCTATACTAAGCAGTTTAGGATAAGCGGGTAGGTAACAATAGCAGGTACAAAAGCAAGCTATCCATCAGAATAGGAGCAAACAATAACAGTAGCAAAATCTAATGCAAGCATGAGAGTATAGAATGGGCGATATCGGGATGATCAAAGGGGGGGCTTGCCTGGTTGCTCAGACAAGAAGGGGGGTCGTCGTCGACGTAGTCGATCACAGGGGCATCAGCATCGGTCTCGGGGTCTACGGAGAGAAGAGGGGGAAGAAACAGTAAATACATAATAGGCAAGTGCATAACAGGACAACAGACAGAGCTAGACGTGTTCTAACGCAGCGCTAGGCGATACTCGCGATGGGGGAAACATCCGGGAAAGTATTCCGGTTCCGGACGTCTGTCAGAAAGATGAACCGGAGGGGAAAAGTTGCATGTTTGCTATGCTAGGGATGTGTGGCGGACGAATGAACCGCGCGTTCGGATTCGTCTCATCGTTCTGAGTAACTTTCATGTACAAAGTTTTCGATCCGAGTTACGGTTTATTTTATATTAATTTTCAAAGATTTATTGTTTTATGAAATTTCCTGGGATTAAAAATAATTCAAGTTGACCAAGTCAAGTTGACTGGTTAAAAGGGGAGGGTGTGGCCCATATGTCATAGACTTTTTACCTAAACAAATAAATAAATCTAACTTATTTAAAAGGGGCCCTCCATGTCATCTGCTACTAGACTAACTCAGGACTAATTAATATTACTAGCTAAACCTAATACTAACAAGGGCCGGCCACTACTGGGCAGAACTCAGACGGCCACATGCACGGCACACTCAACACGCAACACACAACTAGAGGTTAAAACTGTTTTCTGCCAACAGAAGATAGCATTTTATGATTTTCATAGCATTTAAACTACACATCAAATGGTTTTGGTCCAATGGGACAAAATGAAGTTTGACGAGTGTACTATCAGCAAAGCTAGCTGCAGCTACAGTAACTGAATATTACTGTAGCAGAGGTGCAGCAGCACAGTGCAGCGGGCAGAGCGGCAGCGGCGGCGCGGCGAGGCCGGAGGTGAGCGCGGCCACGCACTCAGCGCACACACACACAGCACGCACACACCGTACACACACGCACGGCCGCTCGGCCATGGCCAGCAGTAGCAGCAGTAGGCAGGGGCCGGCCATGGCGCGGTCGGCAGAGGAGGCATGCGGCGGTGAGCGCGGGGGCTGCGGCGCGGGCGAAAAGGAGCCGAGGCCAGTGCGGGGTCGGGGCAAGACCAGGCGGCGTACGGGTAGAGGCGGACGTGCGTGTTGCAGGGAACGGCCGGAGCAGGCACACGTGCGGCCTCGGGTGAGCTCCGGACGACGGGAGCGCAGCGGCGGGCCTGTGCGTGGCGAGCAGGGGTGCCGTGTACGCAGTAGGGAGCCGCGTGGGCGAACTACGCGCGAGGCAGTTGGGGTCGGGCGCGGTCGCGGTGGCGGTGGCCGCGACCACCGGCCGGAACTAGGCGGCACGGTGCGACGACGGAGAATGAACGAAGAAGAAGACTAGCAGGGGGACGGCATGATGCTCACCAGAGGAGCGCAAGAAGGCCCGTTGATAGGCTTAGTAGCAGCAGTGCAGGGGGTCGAAGCGACGAGGTTCCGGCGACCGCGGGTATTGACGGAGACGATGAGGCCGTTGCACTGCTCCCCGAGACGAAACAGAGTACCAGCTCGACGGAGACGAGGGAGGCGAAGCTCATGGACACGAACTATGGGTGAGAAAACTGTCAGTTAGCAGTTGCAAAACTTTTTTCAGTTTCGTCAGTCATAGCTGTAGTTTCTCTGTCAGGTTTTTCGACAGAGTGTTGTTTCTTCTTTCAGTTAGCAAATAAGCTGAGCTGCGACTCAGCCGTAGTTTGTTAGGATTCTCCGCGGCTCTGACCTGATCGTGGGATGGCACGAAGTAGACGGTCATGGCCACATCGCGGGCAACGCGCGGGGAGCGCTGGGATGACAGCGCTCACGACCCAGACGTGCCCTTACTTTTCGTTTTCAGTTAGGAGCTTTGTAATCGCTGAATAAGAAGATGAACAGAGCAGAAAAGCTGCAAGTGTTACGCAGCACAAAAACATCTTCGTCTTCCCCCCTCTCTCTCTCTCTCTCTGGTGAGCTCGAGCGTTTTGGGTCTAACAAGTGGCATCAGAGCCGCGTTGCTAGGGTCCTGTGATGGCAGGTGATGATGGCAAGAAGAAGGCGGGGGACGCCGATGACGACGGCAGCAAAGGCTCGCCTAAGTCCGCAGCCGGCCAAGGGCGCGAGCTGGCGGTGGCGAGGCAGTTCGCTCCGGTCGTGTCGGGTCACGCCAACGTGCCACCATTGACCCGCACCAACTATGCTGAGTGGAGCCTCCTGATGGAAGTCGGGATGCAAGCGAGAGGGATGTGGCGCGCGATCCTGGGCGCGGAGGATCTCCAAGATGAGTTCGGGTACCGCAACAACAAGGGCGTGATGGAGTTCATCCTCCGGTCGGTGCCCCCCGAGATGCTGCCCATGCTGCACAAGCACCAAACCTCCCGGGAGCTGTGGGAGGCGATCCATGCCATGCGCGCGGGCTCTGCGCGCGTTCGAGACGCGAAGGCCCAGACATTGCGGGGGGAGTTCGATCAGCTGCGCCACAAACCCGGTGAGTCCATTGACGATCTGGCCATGCGCCTCACAGGACTGTGCGCGCGCCTCGGCGAGCTCGGGGACGCGATCAGTGACAAGCGCGTGATCCAGAAGTAGCTGCGTATCGTGCCCAAGCGGTACTCGCAGCTCGCGGTCTCCATCGACAATCTGGTCGACCTGGACACGACATCGATCGAGGAGATCATCGGTTGTTTCAAGGCGGCCGAGGAGCGGTACGAGCTGGACGCCGAGGAGGAGGGCGGCAGCAAGCTCCTGTTCACTCTGGAGGAGTGGAACGCGCGGATGGGGCGCGGTGATCAAGGCGGGTCATCCAGCGGAGGGGGGCAACGGCGGCAAGAAAGGGCGCGGAAAGGGCCACGGTGACCGCGGGAAGGGTGCCGCCCGCTCTGGCGGCGGCAAGGCTGGACCCAAGCGCTCCGGCAACTGCCGCTACTGCGGAATTAGCGGCCACTGGGCTCGCGAGTGCCGCAGGAAGATGAAGGAAGAAGGGGGCGGCGAGGCGCACCTTGCGGCCGCAGAGGACGAGGATCCGGCGCTCCTCATGGCGCAGGTAACGCCACTGGACGCGGGAGTGGATCAGCTCGTGCATCTCCACGAGGAGGGTGCTGAGATCAGCCTCGGAGCCGCCGGCGACACCAAGGACCACTTTGGCATCTGGACACCGGTGCCTCAAACCACATGACGGGCAACTCCACCGTCTTCTCGGAGCTGGATCGCCACGTCGCCGGAACGGTGCGGTTCGGTGATGGCTCGGTGGTCGAAATCGAGGGGCGCGGAACGGTGGTTTTCGTCGCTCACGGAGGGCGTCACCGCGTGCTCTCAAAGGTATACTACATACCCCGCCTGCGTACTTCGATCATCTCCATCGAGCAGCTGGACGAGGCGGGCTGCACCGCTCTGGTGCGGAGCGGCATTATGGTGGTGCGCGACCGCCAAGAAAACGTCATCGCCAAGGTGGCCAGATCGAGGAATCGTCTCTACACCATCGAGCTGGAGATCACGCGGCCCGTGTGCCTGAGGGCCATGGCCGGTGAGGACGCGTGGCGCTGGCACGCGCGCTACGGCCACCTGAACTTCGACGCGCTCCGAAAGCTGGCTCAGGACGGCATGGTGCGCGGCATGCCCTTGGTCGAGCATGCTGACCAGGTCTGCGATAGCTGTCTTGTCGGCAAGCAGCGCCGTGCCCCGTTCCCCACGGAGGCGAACTACCGAGCCGGCGATCGCCTGGACTTGGTCCACGGTGACCTGTGCGGCCCGATCTCGCCGTCGACGCACGGTGGAAAAAGGTACTTCCTGTTGCTCGTGGATGACAAGTCACGCTACATGTGGATCGTGCTCCTGAGCAGGAAGGACGAGGCACCCGCGGCGATCAAGCGCTGGCAGGCCGGGGTCGAGGTGGAGACCTCTATCAAGCTGCGCGCGCTCCGAACTGACAGGGGCGGCGACTTCACCTCAACAGAATTCGGGGAGTACTGCGCTGACTGTGGCGTACGTCGGCAGCTTACTGCCGTGTACTCGCCGCAGCAAAACGGCGTTGTAGAGCGCCGGAACCAGACAGTCGTCGGGACGGCTCGCTGTCTCCTAAAGGCGAAGGGAGTGCCGAACGAGTTCTGGGGGGAGGCGGTGACCACCGCCGTTCACCTACTGAACTGCGCGCCCACAAAGGCGGTGCGCGGCATGACGCCGTATGAAGCCTGGCACGACGACAAACCGGCGGTGAGCTACTTCCGCATGTTCGGGTGCGTCGCACACGCCAAGGTGACACGGCCGGGCCTCAAGAAGCTGGACGACCGCAGCCTGCGCACTGTGTTCATCGGGTACGAGCATGGACAGTCCAAGGCATGGCGAGTCTACGACCCTATGGGCAAACGAGTGCACATCACTCGCGACGCCGTCTTCGACGAGTCGGCCTGCTGGGTGGCAAACAGCTACTCCGGGGGAGGGCACTTTCGTCATCGAGTTTGCACCCGCGGTGGCCATGCCGCAGCAGCTGGAGCAAGCAAGGGGAACAACTGCGACCGTGGCGAGTCCAGACACGCCGGGGCACGCCCACACTCTGTCTGGGGGCGCAACGCCCGCGTCCGCGGTGCGCGGACACACACCAGTACACGCCCACACTCCAGAACCTGTGGTGTACAAGGGAAAGGGCGTGGGGGACGACTACGTCTCACCTCCTCCTGGAGCCACACCGGACACCGTTTTGGGCACCCGTGAGGCGCCATGTCGCTACCGCTCCTTCGACACCGTCCTCGAGCAGGCAGAGCCTGTGACTCTGGATCCGGCCGAGCTCCTCCTTGTGGCTGGTGAGGAGCCAAATACGTTCGAGGAGGCAGAGCCGCACGCAGCCTGGCGGGCGGCCATGCTGGATGAGCTCCAGTCCACCGATGAGAACAAGACGTGGACGCTCGCCACGCTCCCCGCCGGCAAGCAAGCCATTGGACTTAAGTGGGTTTTCAAACTGAAGAAGAACTCCGCCGGCGAGGTCATCAAGTACAAGGCAAGGCTTGTTGCGAAGGGATATACGCAGCGGGCGGGCGTGGACTATGACGAGGTGTTCGCTCCGGTCGCGCGGCTCGAGTCCGTGCGGCTACTGCTTGCAATCGCTGCACAGGCAGGCTGGAGGTGCATCATCTAGACGTCAAATCAGCCTTCCTCAATGGAGAGCTGAAGGAGGAGGTATACGTCGTGCAGCCACCAGGTTTTGGGTGCCCTGGAGAGGAAGACAAGGTGCTCTGTCTGTCCAAAACATTGTACGGGCTCTGTCAGGCGCCGCACGCCTGGAACATCAAGCTGGACGACACGCTGGTGTCGCTCGGATTTCAGAAGAGTCCATCGGACCACGCCGTGTACATGAGGTGCAGTGGCGACGAGCGGCTACTGCTTGGCGTCTACGTGGACGATCTCATCGTCACCGGCTCAAGCAAGGAGGCCATTGCACAGTTCAAGCATCAGATGCAGTCCGTCTTCTCCATGAGCAACCTCGGGCTGCTGAGCTACTACCTCGGCATCGAAGTGCACCAGGGGGACGACGGAATCACCCTCAAGCAGGCAAGCTATGCGGCCAAGATCGTGGACAAGGCCGGACTGACGGGCTGCACTCCAGTTCAGATCCCAATGGAGCCACGGATGAAATTGAGCAAGGAGAGCTCGAATCCACCAGTGGACAGGAAACTCTACCGCAGCATCGTGGGTAGCCTTCGCTATCTGGTGCACTCGTGACCGGACATCTCCTATGCGGTCGGTTTCATCAGCAGAGTTCATGGAAGCGCCCACTTACGTAACACCGGGCGGCGGTGAAACAGTCTTGAGGTGCGTGCGTGCACCCTGAATTTTGGGTGCATGTACCAGAAGGGAGAAGTGGAACCTCAGCTGGTTGGGTACAGTGACGCAGACTTCGCCGGAGATGTTGATGACAGAAAGAGCACATCCGGGACAGTGTTCACCTTCGGGGGGAGCGCGATCAGTTGGCAATCCCAGAAGCAGAAGGTGGTCGCTCTTTCATCCTGCAAGGCCGAGTACATGGCGACAACTGCAGCCGCGTGCACTGGCGTCTGGCTTCGGCGAATGCTTGGCGATCTACTAGGTGATCCGGGAACAGCAACTCCACTTCTCATTGACAACAAGTCGGCAATCCAACTCTGCAAAAACCATGTCTTCCATGACAGGACCAAGCACATCGAGATGCGGTTTCATTTTATCCGCGAGTGCGTTCAAGATGGGAGGATCGCCGTCGACCACATCCACACCGGCGAGCAGCTGGCGGACATCATGACCAAGGCACTGCCTCGAGTGAAGTTTCAGGAGCTACGGGCGAAGCTGGGCATGATCAACATCAGCAACTGATTAAGGGGGAGATTGTCAGTTAACAGTTGCAGAACTTTTTTCAGTTTCGTCAGTCATAGCTGTAGTTTCTCTGTCAGGTTTTTTGACAGAGTGTTGTTTCTTCTTTCAGTTAGCAAATAAGCTGAGCTGCGACTCAGCCGTAGTTTGTTAGGATTCTCCGCGGCTCTGACCCGATCGTGGGATGGCACGAAGTAGAGGTCATGGCAGATCATGGCGGCGACGCTGGGAGCGCTGGGATGGCAGCGCTCACGACCCGGACGTGCCCTTGCTTTACGTTTTCAGTTAGGAGCTTTGTAATCGCTGAATAAGAAGAGGAACAGAGCAGAAAAGCTGCAAGTGTTACGCAGCACAAAAACATCTTCCTCTCTCTCTCTCTCTCTCTCTCTCTCTCTCTCTCTCTCTCTCTCTCTCTCTCTCTGGTGAGCTCGAGCGTTTTGGGTCTAACAAAAACGCCGGTGGCCGTGGGATCGCGGAGTGCACCGTGACGGCGGGGCACGGCCGCGATGGATCTGGGGCAGGGGAAGAGGAGAGAAGGGCAAGCGAGCTAGTAAGAGAGGAGGGGATATTTTGGGGGCCACGGTGGCCTCCTTATCTCCTCCCGCGGTGCTGTAGCAGCTTGGCCGACGAGGTGGCTCGGCGGCAACGCGCGGCGCGGGTCTCGGTCGGCTGAACAGGAAAGGGTAAGACGACAGCGGAGAAGCTGGGCCAGCTCAGGTGGGCCGGCGCAGGGGGTTAGGCCCATGAGGGCTTGGGGCCTTTTTTCCATTTTATTCATTTTCTTAATTTGTTCCTCTGCTTTCTTTTATTGCTTTAATTTAGACTTTAGCTTTATAAAATATTGGAACAACACCTAAATTGGTTTTACTAATTATACCACTGCCACACTTAGTGAGGTTCAAATAAAATAATTTAGTATCTTTATAATAAAAAAAACATTTATATAATTGTTTTAGCCGGTGTTTTAGTTTGTTTAGGGCATTTAAACACTTTAAAAAGTGTTGGGTCACCACACTACTAGGGAAAAGCCTATACACAGAATCTTAGCAGCAGCGCGGCTCAAAAAGGAGCATTGCTGCTAGTTAGTAGTAGCGAGTGTGCGGGAAACTCGTTGCTGATAAATTTTTAGCAGTAGCGCGCTCTGTGTAAACCGCGCTGCTACAAATATCCACCGGGGGTGTTCACCGAGCTCCATTTAGCAGTAGCGCCGTGGCCCGAACCGCGCTACTGCTACGGATGTAGTAGTAGCGCGCTTTTACTGGGATCGCTGCTGCTACATTTCAAATTGGCAAATTTTTTTGACACTGTTAGCAGTAGCGCCGTGGCCCAAAGCGCACTGCTGCTAATTCTTTAGCAGCAGCGCGTTTCTTCTCCCGCGCTACTGCTAACCCGCACCAACCCACCACCTTTACCCACCCATGCCTCCCCTCCCACTCCTCTCTTCCCTTCCCCTATCTCCCCCACATGCTCCCACTCTCACTCTTCTTCTTCCTCAATACTTCTCCCCCTTTACTCTTTCTCTTCTATCCACCTTTCTCTCTCTTCATTACTCCTACCTAACTACACCACCTCCATTAATGCATCTCCTTTCTCTTTTTCCTTTCCCCTCCACTAGTTGAAGTTGTCTCCTCCCAAATTAGGTAGCTAGGTAGATGTTGGATTTAGTTAAGTGACCTATTTGCCCCCTAACTAGATCTATCTTTGTCAAGAAGAGCTTTGTGCACTTTTGATCTCCCTACAACATCATCTCCACCGTGTGCTCGATCTTGATCGAGATAGAGGTGATGAAAATTTCATGCTTTTGCAAAATGGAAATATGTTTATGTGTGTGTGATATGTTTGTGGAAATTGTGTGTGTGGCACGCCAAATTGTGCTTTTGAGTTGCCTATGTTTTGCGAAATGTCGATTTATTTCCGTTTGCTAATTCGCAAACTCTAGATCCATATATGTCCTATTTTTAGGAAGGTCATGCCAAATTTTTGTATGACTTTGATGCATGCATGCATTTTTATAATCAATTTGTTTATTATTACCGTGCAGAGTTGACGATGGTCGATTGGAGCGATGGTGGACAGATGGTTGCGGTCGGTGCAGGACATGAAAGAAAATAACCGGACAGAGGTTTTATGTCCGTGTCGAAAATGCAAAGGAATAGTTTGGCTCGACCCCCATGACGATGGTCGTGTCGAAGCACACCTGCTCATGACTGGTTTCATGCATGGCTATACGTGGTGGATAATTGAAGATGAGGATGACGATGTTGAGGATGCCGACGGGGCAGGCAATGATGACACGTGGCAAGACGAAGAGGCCGGACATGGCGGCGGAGAAGGGGCCGGACATGGCGGAGGAGAAGGGGCCGGACACGGCGGCGGAGAGAACGACATGGAATCCACGCAGCAGAGTTAAATCGGTACTAAGTTCAATCGCAAGGGACCCTCATGTTCAAGCATTGCTTCGCAAGGAGACGAGTACTGAGAGAGCTGCTTCTAGAGAGGAGGCTAAGCTGGAGCAACTGGTGGTAGACTCGAACACTCCATTGTATGATGGTTGCAATCCTGAGGTGACCCGCTTGAGTTTCACGCTCCAACTCCCGAAGACGAAGGCTAAAAACAAATGGACCGACACTAGCCTCGATGAGCATCTCAAGTACCTAAAGGATGTTTTTCCCGCGGGTAATCTATGTCCTACTAGTGTTGATGAGGCCAAGAAGATCGTGTGCCCTCTTGATCTGCCACACGTTAGATACCATGCATGCATCAACGATTGCATAATTTATCGGAAGGAGCACGCAGAAAAAACAAGCTGTCCGGTGTACAATGCTTCTCGATACAAGAAGGCCGGGAAGAAATGTCCCCAGAAAGTTGTATGGTACTTACCGATCACTCCCCGTCTCCAGAGGTATTTTGTAGATCCCAAGGAAGCAAAGCTAATGCGCTGGCATGCGGAGAGGAAGAAGCCCAACGACGGAGATGATCCGAAGCTGAGACACGTGAAGGATGGAAGCCAGTGGAGAGCGTTGAACAGCTTCTATCGGTATTTTGAATTGATGCAAGGAACATCGTGCTCGGCGCGTGTACCGATGGCATGAATCCGTTTGGCAACCAGAACACCAACCATAGCACATGGCCCGTGTTTGTATGGATGTACAACCTCCCCCCTGGTTGTGCATGAAATTGAAGTACATTCACATGAACATGCTTATTCAAGGGCCGAAACAACCAGGAAATAATATTAATTTGTATCTGGGGCTACTTCAAGAGGAGTTAGACACGTTATGGAAAACACCGGCCAAGACATGGGACGCTAGCAAAGGTGAGTATTTCAACATGAGAGCCGCGCTGATCACGACAGTGCAGGACTATCTCGATTGCGGATATGTGGCAGGCTAGGTGTGCCATGGATATTGCGGATGCACGCGGTGCATGGATGATACGACGTCTCAGCAGCTAACGTCAAGGAAAGATGGCGGGTCTGGGAAAATCGTGTACATGGGGCATCGAAGATGGCTTGAACAGGACGACCCGTGGAGAAACCGTGGAGATCTATTCAATGGTCACGCTGAGCATCGAGGACCTCCACGTAAGCGGAGCGGTGCCGAAATCAATGAGCTGTTGAAAAACTGGAAGGAGTGCCCCGCGCCGGGAAAGTCGATGAGAAAGGCGCCGGAGCCGCTACTGAAGGTATGGAAGACGAGGTCTGTGTTTTGGGACTTGGAGTACTGGCACAAACTCGATACACCTCATTGCCTTGATCAAATGCATATCTGTAAGAATGTCCTTGAGAGCTTGATCGCAACATTGATGAATATGCCGGATAAGACCAAGGATGGGCCGAAGGCAAGAAAAGACTTGCAAGATTTGAAAATTAGAGAAGATCTGCACATGCCGCCCCGTAAAATGTCAGACGAGACAGAGACGGAGACAGAGGCACGGGAGAAGAAGGGCAAGAAAATAAAGAAAGAGGATTATTGCCCCCCTTCTTGCTTCACCTTAAGTCAGGCTGAGATCAATGCCTTCTTTAAGTGCCTTACCGGAGTCAAAGTTAGTTCCGGTTACTGTGGCAAGATAAGCAGATATCTAGACACGGACAAGAAAAGGTTCAGCGGGATGAAGTCTCATGACTGTCATGTGATGATGACGCAGATACTACATGTTTCCCTTAGAGGGATAATGGACAAGCACGTCCGTGACACGCTTATTGGTCTCTGCAACTTTTTCGACGTCGTCTCTCGAAAGTCGATCAGTGTGAAGCAGCTCCAAAGGCTACAGGAAGAGATCATTGTGATATTGAATGAGCTTGAGATGTACTTCCCACCCGCGTTCTTTGACGTGATGGTGCATCTGTGTGTCCATATTGTGGATGACATAATAGACCTGGGGCCGTCATTCCTGCACAACATGATGCCATTTGAGAGGATGAATGGGATCATCAAAGGATTCGTTCGTAACATGTCCCGTCCGGATGGAAGCATCGTCCAGGGCTATTTGGCACAAGAGTGCATCTCTTTCTGTGAGAATTTTCTATATGGCACAGACCAGCCGCCTCGTGTTAGTGTTGGTTTGCCCGTTAACAAGCACGATGGGAGGCTCGAAGGAGATGGTCACTGCAACGGTCGCAGGGAACTGCACGTGGCATACTCAGATCGATGCAGCGACTTTGACAGAGCAAACTTGGTAGTGCTACAACACCTAGACGAGGTAGATCCTTTCGTGGCACTGCACAAAGAAATTATCGCAAAGAAGTATCGTGACCGGGGGGTATGCAGGACGGACGCCGAAGTTACTAGAGAGCACAACTCCACTTTCCTGCATTGGTTCAAAGACGATATTATTGCTAATCCTCCGGAGGAGGGCTCTAAGGACGCATTGCTCATATACGCCTTAGCACATGGCCCCTCGCCCAACCTCGTAACCTATCAGGCATATGATATCAACGGATACACGTTCTACACGGAGGCCAAAGATATGGACAGTGATGATCAGAACTCAGGGGTGACGATGGAATGCATGACCGGCAGCGACAACGGCGCAACTGAACGATTTTATGGAAGGGTCGAGGAGATCTGGGAGCTTGACTACTCTGGACTGCACAACATGACGATGTTCCATGTCAGATGGGCTAAGAATGTCGAAAGAGAAAGCCAGATTTTCACTACCATGACTATACCCGACGCCAAGAGCGCTACCATGAATGCTATCGCAAAAAATGAGCCATGGGTACACGCTAAGCATGTGACACAATGCTTCTTCATAACTGACCCGCGCAATCCCAGCCGTGTTGTCCTGAGGAGAGGCAAAAGGAACATCATTGGAATGGATGGAGTCGCCAACGAGGAAGACTATGACCAGACGGCAACCCAATGAGGGAAGATGACGATGATGATGAAGTATACGCCAAAAGAAGAATCAATACTACATTACCTAAGAAAATCGTACTCCATGGAAAAGGCAAAGTCACAATGAGGGGCTCAATTATTCTTGACGAACAAGAAGGGAAAGAAGCTGACTCAAAAACGAAAACATTAGCACTGAGGAAACTTATGTTATCGGTCAAATGATGTATATATATATATATATATATATATATATATATATATATATATATATATATATATATATATATATATATATATATATATATATATATATTCCTATTTTGTATACGCACTTAGCCATTATTATGCATGGGTCCAATGATGTATAATATATATGTTCCTATTTTGCATACATATTTAACCGTCAAATGATGCAATATATATCGCCCTCCCTTCGTTCACTGCCCTCAGGAAATAAAAGTGGGATTAAATAAAGGAAAAGAAAAAGGAAAACTGGCAGTAGCGAAGGTAGTAGCAACGCGTTTTGCCTAAACCGCTACAGATACTAAAGTTAGTAGAAGCGAATTTCGTATAAAGCGCTACAGCTACTGAAGGTAGTAGCAGCGCGTTTTGTCCAAATGCACTACTGCTACGCCCACTTAACCCAAAATTCTCACCCGCCTGCTTCATCCCGCCCCCCCCAAATCCCCACTCTCCCCGTCAGACCGCCACGCCCCGACCTGCCCGGCGCTCGCCCCGACTCGGCGCCGGTGCTAGCCTCGACCCCAACGCCGCCTCGACCCGGCCTCGCCCCGAACCCGACCTCGGCGCCGCCCCGACCCAGACCTCGCCCCGACCCCGGCGCCGGCGCTTGCCTCGACCCGGCGCTCGCCCCGACCGTCGGCCTCGCCTCCTCCTCTCCCCTCCGGCCGTCGTCGGGCCTGCCTCCTCGCCCTGCACCCTCAGAACCCCCCCCCTCTCTCTCTGCTAGGGTTCTTGGTTAATTTACTTAGGTTTTAGTTAGGGCAGATTGTTAATTAGGTTATCTATTTAGTTATGAATTTAGCTAGGTTTCAAATTTTGAACTGGACATGTGATATGTGCAAATTTGAACTGGACATGTGATATGTGCAAATTTGAATTGGACATGTGCTATGTGCATATGTCATGTTTTGGACATGTCATGTTTGGAAAATGATCCGAGTGGCCTATGTTACGCCGGAATGTTGATTTATTTCCGTTCCGGTGAATTTCAGGCGCTCGATATGTCCATTTTTTAGCAAAGGTCATGCCGAAATTTCCCGTGAATAAAGGCATGATTTTGTGCTACATAGTAGGCATATCGAGTGCTGGCACATAGATTTCTTTTTATGTCATTTCTCATTTATTCATACTTTTAGAAATAAATGAGGACAGTTAATCATAGGAAACATGTCGAACAATGAAGAAACTGGGCCTTCTGACCAAGATGCAGACGAGATGGTTTATGAGGGTGAACAAGAGTACCTCGACTATTTGACTGCTAAGCAAGCTTTGCAGGTCGGCCTCGATGATGGTACTGACGCCGACATCGACACCGACAGCGCCGGCACCGATGGCGGCACCGAGACCGGTGGGGAAGGTACCGGCAGGGAAGGTACCGGCCCCGATGCCGCTACCGAAAAGAGGAAGCATAAGAAGCAGAGGATACGAAAACCTAACAAACTAGGGATTGGACGACTTGTGATCACAAAGATGGCACCGGCAAGTTTGAGCCGTTAGAGCGGAAGAACCTCGCAAGTGCTATGGGAACCAAGTAGGATGCATCCTACGGAATGCGCGAGCATCAACGACAATGACTTAAGGAGTAAAGAACATTTGACGAGTTGCTCTAACAAAGTTGCACAAGAGATTCAAGTTCCCGACCGGGATGATAACATAGAACAACCGTGGGATGATCCAAGATGAAAAAGATTAACAATCACGCCATGGGCATGTTCAGCAATGATTTGGCTTCCTGGAAAACGAGGGTGAAACGAGCTATTGAGGCTGATGAACCCCTGTCCAAGATTCTGGAGGAAAATCCGACACTTACGGAAGAGGAGTTCGAAAAGTTCAAGGACACTTGCTATAGCGAGGTAGCCAAGGCTAAGGCTGCGAAATTCAAGAGCCTTCAGCAAAGGAACACGGGGAAGCATCGCCTCGGAAGCCGTGGCTACCTCGGTAAAAGACCCATATGGGATAAGGAGGACGCGGAAGGTGAAGCCGCGGGTCTCCCAGACCCCTTTGCGAAGTTCACCAACCCCTTGGAGCATGACTTCATCAGGGCCCGCTACAAGTGGGACAAGGAGAAAAAGGTTTTTTACACAGACAAGATCACGAGGAAATTGATTAGACTACTGGAGAAGCAACACCAGCTTGCAGCCGAAAGCCCTACTTCTCCGATGAGGCCCAAGTGGGACACCCCTCTCAACCGGGCCTTGAACGAACTTAATAGACTCCCTTTGGATCAGCGGCCGCAATATGGTTGTGTGCACGGCGCTGGAGACGGCGCCACGTGGAAGGTGTTTTACAACGAGGGCCCGGAGGCCAAGAAGCTGAAAACGAAGTTTAGTCAGGCGGACATCGACGCGAAGATCAAGCTTGCGGTCGAGAAAAAAGCAGCTGAGGACGCGAAAAAAGCAGTCGAGGACAAATATGAGTTGCTACAGCAGGCAGTCAATGCAGCTATAACTGCCTGCAGAAATGATTTCGCTACTAACTTGGTTCCAGTTATCATCAACTGGGCGAAGGAAAATCCAGACAAGACGGTACATGATTTCCCGATGCCCAGTTTCGTCGGGAGCAACTCCATGAACAACAACACCATGGCACCATCACTTGCTCACGCAACCGGGCCTCCTCTCGCACCCGCTCCCACTCATAGCAGGCCATCCTCAGTCTTAGGCGCGCTAGGTGGGCCTTCATCTTTGGCTGAGCTCGACGCCGTCACGGTAATTACATGTCGCACCAACATATATATGTGTGTGTGTGTATATATATATATATATATATATATATATATATATATATATATAATATTCCATTTTTGTTGCCTTTCGGTTGTTTTACGTCACAGACATATGTGTTTGCAGGCGAAAGAAACCCCGTGCACCATACTCTACTTGATCAAAGGCCAAAAGGTGGACGTGGGAAAGGGGATGATAATGGACCCCTCTCAACGCACATTCCACAACCAGCCGATCCCCGCTGGGCACTTCAGGGTTAGCTTGACCAGTGTGAAATCAGGGCACGAGGATTTGCCTCCTCCAGTGCAGCATGTGGGAGCGGACGACAAGACCCCGCCGCGGATTGGAAGCTGCAAGAATTGGGTGCTGCTATGGCCGAAGAATCTTATTCCTCTGGAGCCGGCCGAGAGCACACCAATAACTACCACACATCAAAAAGCATGTGCGAAGACCACCACCCCGCCTACGCAATTACTAGCTCCTGTAGTGCCGGGTGAGAGCGGCGGACGACATGATGAAGGGGGTGCAATAGTACTGGCTGATGTAATTTCTCCTGTAGAACAGAGAATGGATGATGAGACGGAGGTCGACCCTATGGATTACCTCAATACAAACGCGTATGACTGTGACATAGATATGATGAGTCAACAATATGACGAATCGGGCTATCAGCTTGCTAATGAGGATATGGATGATATGCCCGGGCAAGGTCGTACCATGGATTGCAAAAAGTCTCTCTTCATGAAATCCTCACGGGACACGCCTGAAGATGCCACCTCAACACAGGCTCAACTAGCCGGGCGCGAGGTCGTCGACAGACTTAGCCCGGGAACACTGGGGCAGGGGTTAAGGAAGGGTCCGGAAGGTGTGCCCAAGAAAAGGAGAGGAAGAGATCGGGAAGGTAACTGCCTCCAAACAAGCAGAGCACATAGCAGCCAGACGATGCATTCTGAAGAGCGTGTACCCGTGAAAAGTGGGGTCACGTTCCATCTCACGGGCGAGCCGATGCTACCGCCGAAACCGCTGGAGGCACTACCAGGGGATCTCAGGAGACTGCACGACCATGTGCTGTCGACTGAGAAAAGCCTACTAGCCTCAAAGGATCCAGGATATCCGACATACGCGGCTCGTGTGCCTGAGGGGAAGTGCTACATCGACACACGGCCCGCGGAGGTGTTCTTCCTGCGGTTTGACCATATCTTTGAGATGTTTCTAACAAGGCGGCTTGATTTTACTATCGTCCGCCTTTTTGCGCTACATATGAGCTCCGTCATGAAGAGTGAAGAAGTCTCGCAAATCTGTGTGGCGGATCTGTACTACATGCACGAGTCTTTCTTGAGTCTCGGCGACTTTGAGCGTGAAACTGCTAGGGAGTACCACCAAAACTTCATGGTACAGAATAAGGACCGGGAAATTGTCCTTGTGCCTTATCATCCAAAGTAAGTCAGTTCCGGACAACCCTTTCGTACATTTCAATCATTCCTTCTCTCTCATATGGGGAATAATTTGAGGTGTCTTTTCCCTGCAGCAACGGGCGCGCCGTCCTTATCGTTCTTTACCCGCAAGTCTCCCACGCCGTGTATTTTGACCCTTCCAGAGACTACGAGAAAAAAGACTACACCCACATAATGAATATTCTAGATGATGCTCTCCAAGGCTTCAGGTTTAGAGGTGGCCACGTGCAGATCAAGAAACAAAGGAACAAGAAGATGGGTTTCGCGCATAAAACTAACTTCTCCTGCATCCATGTCCCAAAACCAAGCAAGAAGGATGGATTCTACATCGTCCATCTCATGATTCAGTTCAACACGGATCACGAAAAGCTTCGCATTAACAGTAGAAATGATGATCGTATCCACAAGTGGCTAGAATCTCATGGAGAAGCGGATTATAAACTTAGAGATGACTTCTTTCGCATCCAAAGCGACATTGCGACGATCATCAAGAAAGAAGTCGCCGATGAGAAGGGGATGTTCCACCACGGCCCTATACCGCGAGCTGACGTCCGAACTCGCATAGGCATGCAACGTCTAGACCTCACGCCGTTCAAGAAGCTAGGGTTCGTCCTCGATGATATGGAAGGATGGAACTTCTAGTGATTTATGATACCGATGATGATGATATGTGTTGGTTGAACTTGTATACTTCTTGTAGCGATGAAACTTTGTGATGTCCACGGTCCATGCCGAACTTGCGTAACGCTACTTTGTTAGTTTGCGTACGATGACCTGCGTACCTCTAGTTAATTAATTTGCGTACTGTATGTTGCATCTAGTTGCTAACCCTTTCTTTTTCGGTGTTGCTCTAGTATATTTTCTTGCATATATATGATTGTACATCCTCTTCATGAACATGCATCTCTAACAGGTACCTAGTTTCTTGATGGCAAGATGGAATTGCTATGTCGTGTACAAAGGGAAGGTTCCGGGGGTGTACAACGAGTGGCATGAGTGTCAGGCGCAAGTGAATGGGTTCACGGGCGCCAGCCATAAAGGCTTCAAAAGCAGACAAGAAGGAGAAGCTAGTTACTTGAGGTTCACGCTAGCGCGAGAGAGCACTCGTAACCGCCACCTCATGTACTGCATAGTTCTGCTCTCACTCATAGTGATAGCACTTCTTGCGTATACCTTTGTTTAGATGGATGACGTTGTTGTAGTTGCAAGTATTCGAGACTTGCATGTATCGCTATTTTCGAGATGATGACAAGATATCACTTTCTGTTGGATGATGATTATGATGAGACTATTTGTATGCACATGCTATGATTACATTTGTGGTCTCGCAGGCATTTGTATGTGTATCATGATGACATTTCTATGTGCTAAAGATTCTTCTATAAAGCCTGTTCAAATACAAAACAAACATGACAAAAAAAATAACAAAAAAACCTACTTAAATTAGCAGTAGCGAGTGTACAAAAGTTAGCAGCAGCGCCGCGATAGCAGTAGCGCGTCAAGGTAAAGCGCGCTAGAGCTACTAGCAGTAGCGAGCTTCCGCAAACAGCGCTGCTGCTACACTTGTGTAGCAGTAGCGCCGGTGAGCACGCGCTACTGCTATATGTTAGCTGTAGCGCCTTATTAGTAGCGCCTATCCCCGCGCTACTGATACATCTAAAACCCGCGCTGCTGCTAGCCTTTTCCCTAGTAGTGCCACCATAATTAGTTATGAAATATTTGCCACAGTTTGAACATTTTATTTTGCATGTTTGAGAATTTTGAATTTTGGACTTTTATTTTAAGTTTGAATATGGATTATGATTTTGATCAACCGCGGATTAGTAACAGTAATGTGGTGACATGGCACCATTAACGAGGGTTTACTGTAGCTTAATTATCCAGGCGTCACAATATACTTCAACTTCTGATGATATTAGTAACATGCACCATATGTATCCGAACTCACATGCATCGGCAACCCAGCAAATTCATATGCCGATGAGCAACATGATGAGTTCCATTAATCAATTTGAAACACCCCAAGTTAGAATTTCCAATGCCATACAAGAAAGTGTTTCACCCTTTTATTCATCGGCAGCTAATGTGCAATATAGTAATCCAACCATGCCGATGAATGAGAGAATTGGCCATGCTACCAGTGGCTATTTGGCCAGTTACTCTCAACCGTCATATGCTACACCTCATGTTATTTGACAGAATATAGAAAGCACCAGACAGCAACAGCAAATTCATCGAATACAATAAAAGGTAAGTCTCAGAATACAATTCATCATATTACTCTCTGAGTACAAAAGACCGAACGAAGATAGAACACTACAAGTCTCGGAGACCGCGAGTAGCGAGTTTGTCTTCACATTACAAGTCGATATTGATCATCTAAACTACCATCACATAGAAGAGAGCTGCGGTCATCACGATGAGCATCATCGCGATGAAACTGATCTTCACCCGGTTCCTCCAACGCTCCCTCCTCTCTCCCGCTAGATAGCGGGCGTATCTAGATTCCGCCTCCGCCATAGTGATGTACCCTTTGTAACTGTTACCGCTGAAACGGTGAACCTATCTCCGACACTCCTCCCAGTCATCGTAGACTCCGGGAACCTTACCCTTGTACACGACATACGACGGCATCTCTATGCACAAGCCAGACAACAGACAATACATAAGCAATATATAAGTATGCAACAAAAGGATCGGAAGAGAAAAGCAAGACATTAAGAGCACGATGCATGGTCCTACTAATAAATAGCATCTATTACATCTAAGTTGAACGACTGTCCAAACCAAAGAGAAATACAAGTTCATTAAAGTTTAATTACAACATGAGCTAGTCGATGTTTCAGAACTACAAATAGCATCACTACTTTCGACTCGACTCATGGGACCAGAGCGTGGATGAAGCCGCCGTCTTTCGTGATGGTCATGAAGTCGCGGGCGTTGTCAGCTTGCATTTAAAGTGTTGTGTCTATCTCACTGTTGGACGGTTGCTCTCTGAGGTAGAACTGCCCCGAGGTACGAAGGACATCTTGATGGATGATTTCTGCAAACTCCGACTGGATGCGAAATAATTCTTGTCGGAGGTCCGCGTCCTGGATTGCCGCCAAGCTTGCGGCCCAATCTTTGACATTATTTGGTAGCAGAAGGTGATTATGGTCTGCACGATCGCCTCATGTGATGGAGGCGTAGTAGGCATCCTTCGACCGCCCGGTGACTGCTTGACGCAGGGAACATCGATTGGGTGAACACGCGCTGCCGTACCTACAAACTGGCCTCTTAAAGGTGCCTCCAGATGTGGCGTAGCCAGGGAGAGCATCATCAAAAACTTTCTTGATATTTGTGTAGTCTATCTTGGAGTTACGGTCCGGCTCGAAATACGTGGCCGTGGAATATTTCGGGCTTAAGAGGATGAGTGTGCAATGTGTGTCACTGCACAGAACACGGAATGTTAGAAAAAAAAGAACGATCAAAATCTAAGAAATCATATGTTACGGGGCGGTGAGGGGATGACTTACTCGGGAAAGTAAAGCACGAGGAAGTTATCCTTATCTGGGTTTGCCAGAATGACGCCTTCGAGGTGTGAACTTGCGACTTGCCGGTCCCCAGCGCTCCCCAAGATCTTGGCACGCATGTAGAAGGGGTCGACTATCACGATGTATGGGATCTTGTCTCGAATGATCTGCATCTCCATACTCAGCGAAAACAGCCGAACGAAGGTGTAGTGCAGCGGATGAAGATTAAACATAGCAAAGATGTCATCAAACCGCAGGATGATCGTACCCCCGATGGCGCCATCCAGAAAGCCCTTGCCCTTTGGCACCTTGGCCACGAAAACCGGGTATGCGACATCTTTCTGGGAGAGATGCCGCTTCTCCAAAGATAGAACGCTGTCATGCAAACTCCGCATAGCACCGGTTCCAGCATTGAGCATATTTGTCGGTAGCATCGCCCTACCCGCCACATGCACCCTCCTCGAGATATCCTGAGGTGAAGGTGACCCGTCCTGAGCACGGATCGTACTCGGTGCCGGCTGGCTCGCACCGGCGCCCTTGGCAGTCTTTCGTTTCCGTCCCTTCTTCTTGATCTGCTGTAATGGGACCGAGTTCTGCTCACAGACCGCCTTCTTGAGCGTGTTGGGGCTGATAATATTTCGCACCTCAGCTATCTGAGGCTCGGTGAAGGCGGGAGCTGGAGGCGTCTCCTAAGAACTGAACGCCAGACGACGCCTGTTGCAATTAGATTTCTCCGCCGTACCAGCTAGATCGCGGTCGTCTTGGTTGGGTTCTTGAGAAGGAGGCCCGCCGAACTCGTCACCGTACCCATGTTCGGCAAAGTACTTATCGACTTTGGTAAATGTACCGTCGTCGTTGTCGTCGTCGTCCGGATCATGTGCCATATGCATGTCCGGATCCTGTGCCATAGGGATGTCCGGCATGTCCGGTAGCGTTGCAACGTTCTTGCCATGGCGCGACGCCGGCACGACTGACGGTCTTGTCTGTGGGGTGGTGTCCCCCACCCCCAAACGAATCTGGCTCTTCGGCCAAAGCAGGGGCCAGCTTAAGCAGGCGCTGAGGGTCATCAGATCTTCTTCGTCGGCCCCGGCGGGTTGAATCGGAGGTAACAACTCGTCGCAGCCTGGCAGCACCCAAACCAGTTGAACCCTATACATGGTGGGTGGCATCAGCTTACCGTGGAACACGGGGTTGCTCGGTTGAACGATATTTCCCTTGGCGACATCGACCAACTCGTTGTTCACGAAGTGCAGGAGAGTGCACGGAACGTCGGCGGTGCCTTGCGAAAAACATGTAGGGCGTCAGGGATGCCCAGTCAAAGGCAAAAGGAGATGAAGTCCTCGGCCGAGAGGCTTAATTATTTACCGTGATGATGGCGTCGAGCTCGGCTAATGTCGAGGCACTGCCAACGGCGGGCGTAAATCGACGGAGGGGCCGCTTCTTTGGCGAGGTGCCGCGGCGACACCGGGTGCATTAAGCTCCAATGCCCGTGCTGGCACTGGAGACACCAATACCGCCGCCGCCGATGACACCAATGGCGCCGCCGGAGACACCAATGGCGCCGCCTGCGCGTTGTGCGAGTTGCTGGCCATGAAGCTGGGAATCGGGGGCGGCCCCCGTTGGCCACACGCAATCCACGTCGTCAGCCCATGAATCAAGGTAGGCATAATGCCGGTGAGCGTCGTCCCCAGTTGTACTTGCACTTGCTCTTGGATAATCTCCGGAATCCGCGCCACTTGTGCCTTGAGTTCTTCAACCTCGCGCAACTGGCTTTCTGAGCTGGTCTTTTCTCCTTTCGCCCACCAGCGGTATAGTATGACGACCATTTTGTGGACAAGCCTTTGCTGGCCACACGACTTGCTGACGTCGGCTTACTGAGCTTATCCTTGTTTTTCATTACGTTCAACGCCCTATTTAGAGTGTATGGCGACCCCGCGCTACTGCTTTCAGTCTCCTTCGCCAAAACAAGCTCAAGCGCCCTGGTCTTCGGATCCGTGGTAAGCTCCTTTGTTATTGGGTCCTCCTTGTACCGGGCCGTGACAAAGTTCCTGGTCTGCTTGTCACCGCTGTATTTCTCGAAGCAGGGCAGTAGGCCTTGCTCGGCACGCTCTGCGTCCTCCTTGTCCCATATAGGCTCCGCCACTCTGTAACCGCCGGGACCGAGTTTGTGTTCCCCTAAGTGTTGGGGAACGTAGCAGAAATTCAAAATTTTCCTATGTGTCACCAAGATCTATCTATGGAGAAACCATCAACGAGGGGAAGGAGAGTGCATCTACATACCCTTGTAGATCGCTAAGCGGAAGCGTTCAAGTGAACGGGGTTGATGGAGTCGTACTCGTCGTGATCCAAATCACCGATGATCCTAGTGCCGAACGGACGGCACCTCCGCGTTCAACACACGTACAGCCCAGTGACGTCTCCCACGCCTTGATCCAGCAAGGAGAGAGGGAGAGGTTGAGGAAGACTCCGTCCAGCAGCAGCACAACGGCGTGGTGGTGGTGGAGGAGCATGGCAATCCAGCAGGGCTTCGCCAAGCACCGCGAGAGAGGAGAAGGGAGAGAGGTAGGGCTGCGCCAAGAGGGAGAGGTTCTCGTGTGTTGGGCAGCCCCAAAACCCCCACTATTTATAGGAGGAGGGGAGGTGGTTGCGCCCCCATCTAGGATTCCCACCCAAGGGGTGCGGCAGCCCTAGATGGGACTTGGGGGGCCAAGAGGGGAGAGAGGCGCCCCTAGGGTGGGCCTTTAGGCCCATCTGCGCCTAGGGTTTCCCCTCTCCCCACCTAGCTGCACCTTGGGCCATGTGGGGGGCGCACCAGCCCACCTGGGGCTGGTCCCCTCCCACACTTAGCCCATGCAGCCCTCCGGGATGGTGGCCCCACTTGGTGGACCCAGGACCCTCCAGTGGTCCCGTGCGTTATCGAAAAAACCAAACTTTTCCGGTGACCAAAACCTCACTTCCTATATATTATTCTTTACCTCCGGACTATTCCGAACTCCTCGTGACGTCCGGGATCTCATCCGGGACTCAACAACATTCGGTAACCACATACAAACTTCCTTTATAACCCTAGCGCCATCGAACCTTATGTGTAGACCCTACGGGTTCGGGAACCATGCGCACATGACCGAGACGTTCTCCGGTCAATAACCAACAGCGGGATCTGGATACCCATGTTGGTTCCCACATGTTCCCCGATGATCTCATCGGATGAACCACGATGTCAAGGACTCAATCGATCCCGTATACAATTCCCTTTGTCTAGCGGTATTGTACTTGCCCGGGATTCGATCATCGGTATACCAATACCTTGTTCAATCTCGTTCCCGACAAGTCTCTTTACTCGTTCCGTAACACATCATCCCGTGATCAACCCCTTGGTCACATTGTGCACATTATGATGATGTCCTACCGAGTGGGCCCAGAGATACCTCTCCGTTTACACGGAGTGACAAATCCCAGTCTCGATTCATGCCAACCCAACAGACACTTTCGGAGATACCTGTAGTGCACCTTTATAGCCACCCAATTACGTTGTGACGTTTGGTACACCCAAAGCATTCCTACGGTATCCGGGAGTTGCACAATCTCATGGTCTAAGGAAATGATACTTGACATTAGAAAAGCTTTAGCATATGAACTACGATCTTTGTGCTAGGCTTAGGATTGGGTCTTGTCCATCACATCATTCTTCTAATGATGTGATCCCGTTATCAACGACATCCAATGTCCATGGTCAGGAAACCGTAACCATCTATTGATTAACGAGCTAGTCAACTAGAGGCTTACTAGGGACATGGTGTTGTCTATATACCCACACATGTATCTGAGTTTCCTATCAATACAATTATAGCATGGATAATAAACGATTATCATGAACAAGGAAATATACTAATAACTAATTTATTATTGCCTCTAGGGCATATTTCCAACACTAAGTTCAACTCCCGCATTTCTTTCCCCCACTGACTTGATTCGGAGGTTGCACTGCTCTCGCACGTGATCTTGAACTCCTTGTAGTCATCTTCGCTGATCGAAGGATTTTTTCTCCTTGATCTTCTCATAACTATCACCTTTATCAATCATTCTCTTCACCGTGCTTCTCCAAGTAGACAGGGCCGTGCTCATCCTCGTGAGGGCGGCACTGTTCACTTTATTCCCTGAGAGGCGTGTGTTTTCAAATTCGCGGGAACTTGTATCGTTCGTGCAGCCGTGAAGAGGAGGTTGCAAATTCCTCGGTCCTTATGCCTAAGGTTCTCGGTGTTGATCGAGGCGGTGCTCGGAGAATGCACCCGAGCTGAACCGAGTACCCCTTGACTATATGTTTGGGCTCCGTTGGATGCCCGTCGGAGTCCACTTGAGTAAATTCCTCCTTGAGGGTGCGGAGCGCATTCGGGCGCCGGTCCTTCCTTTGCTTCTTCGGTTGGCTGCCATCGTAAATGCGCCGCCATCATCGATGATGGCATCCTCGATGGCACCATCGGTGGTGTCATCCCCGACGCCACTAGGGGTTGAGTAGTCAGGATCGGTGTCTTCCGCGGCGTCCTCATAGCGGTGAGGTTGTTCCTCCATATCTGGGACAACTCCGAATTGCTTGCCACCAACCGCCGGCCTCATCGCTAGGGCCATGTTTTGCTCTAAATAGGAAAAAGTTTGGTCAAAAGTTGGTTGTTGTCAAGGAACAAGATCATGGTCTCATCATTTAGGTTTTGTCGACACGAGGCATCCTAAAAGCTAAGCTTTTATCATTTAGGGTTTGTCGACGCCGACGCATCCTAAAAGCTAAATGCTGAGTTAAGTTTTCATCATTTAGGGTTTATCGATGCCGAGGCACCCTAGGTTGGGCCTAATCACTTGGCACTAATCACTTGGCTCTATTGCCACCTATGGTTTAATGCAGCAAGAATAAAGGGCAGTTGATCCCTTGAACTAAGTACTAAGATACCCGGCCCATGCATTAGTAGCAAGTACCCCATATGTCCGATTTTAGCAAAGTCATGCTAAAATTCACGGAAAATTTCAGCATGACCTTTGCTGAAAATAGGACATATGGAGTACCCGAATTTGCCGGAACGGAAGTTAATCGACATTCCGGCAAACTCAAGGGCCTCTCGGGGTACCTGCAAATTCATCACGACACAATGGTCGGAGACAAAACCCATCAAACTAGCAAAGTTGCTGACGTGTTTACAGAATTTTTTTCTGTAAAAGATGATCATCATCTTTGCAAGTCTTTCTCAATGTGATCACAAGTAATTCAGAGGCAGCACAATAAAGCAACACCCTGCACTAACCTAAAAACAAGTGAAGTTTCATCCATATAAGAACAACTTTATAAAATCAAAGAAGTTGCTAAATTTTTTGTATCCTTCATACACACTGGAGTACAATGCTTTATAATGTTCCATCATCATTACAGAAATCCAAGACCATGTGTTCCATCATCATCATCATTACAGAAATCCAAGAAACATCATGCTTTTTAATAATTTTCAGTTTGGACAGAATACTGAAAACTACAGTTTGGACAGAATTCCTAACACTTTGGTCTTCTAGTTACAAAACAAAACTGACATAATTCTAGATGCCATAACTGAATTTTTTGACAGTAGCTCAAGTTTTTGACAGTAGCTCCTAACTGAATTTTCTGCTTAAAGGGAAGGCTGACTTAAGTGGCAAGATGATAGAACTTGCGTAACATAACAATATATGCATCTTAATATAACACCATCTCCTAACAGAAATAGTATCCCAGGTTTCCATCTTAATACCACAAAGAATACCATAAAAAAATCCAGGATCATTTTTTCTAGAGAAAAGCATCATTATAAGGGGAGTTTCTTACTCTACCAGATCTACTAGGGGCAAAGTAGAACTGATATTCTTTTGCTGACTTCTAGTACAAGGTATAGAAGGGAGGTAAATACAGTAGACATGTAATTGCAGTGTATTAACAGTATAATTTCAATAGATTTATAGTGCAAATTTATAGTAGAATTACAACTACAGTGTGAGCCAGAACCATACTCCAAATGTAGTAGAAGATATCTTCTGTCCAGCTGTCAATCTAAAGGGCTGCAACTTGGGCTTTGAAATGAAGATAAGTGGCCAGTTAACACACTGCCAAAAAAAATCAGGTAACACACTGTCAAAAAAATTCAGTGAATGGATGGCAATACATCATACACTCACGTTGCTACATTATTCATCAACTTGTATCATTAAGAAATACTACTCCAGTATAGTTTTGGTGTAACTAGGTTGTGCCTCACTGTTGTATTCTTCTTTTTGTTAGCTATCTCAAAAGACTGGAATAAACCGTTAGCTATCTCAGAAGACAAAAACAAAAATTTAGTGTGTTAACCATATGGCCAAAATATTGTCCCTAGACATCTCCTGGTCCTACCCAAGATAAACCCTAGTTACAAAAATGCAGTGCGAAAATTCAGTTAACACACTGCCAATACATTCAGTTTGGAGCATCGGTTGGAAGGAATGGGGAATGGTGGAGAGAGGGAGGAAGGAGGAAGGAGGAGAGGTACCTGGTCGCCGGAGGGGTCGGGGTCGGGTCGGGTCCGAGCTCGTCTGGTCCCCGCCGCTTGTGATCGAGGGAGAGCAGGGGCAGTGGCGGAGGACGGCGGGGCAGCGGGGGGTGGGCGTCGGGGCCAAGGCCGCCTGCTGCTGCAGGGGCGGAGGAGGCCTCGCTCGTTGGAGGGAGGAGAGAGAGAGAGGGGGCGCGCGCTCGGCCGATCACGTTCGAGGGGCGCTGGGCGGCGGGGTGGAGTCCGCGGGGTCGGGCGGCGGCGCTGGGCGGCGCGAAGACCACACAAGGGCGGCGGCGTCGCCGACAGCGTGCAGTGCACGGCGGACGGAGGGGCGGAGCAAGGGGGCGGCGTATGGTTGGGTCGAGTGGATCTGCGAGGGAGGGAGGAGGCAACAAGCGAGGGGAACATGTGAACTGGGAGGGATCTAATGGCGCACCGCACCCTAGTGCGCCATAAGTACAACCATTCTAATGGCGCACCCGCCGGTGCGCCATTAGAATTTACTAGCCCGACAGGTCAGGTATATATACATAACCCCCACTCCATCGTAACAAGCCCACTAGCCCGACTGGTCAAGACGCAGCACACACACTGGGAGGTCCCGGGTTTGATTCCTGAGCTTCCCATTTTTGTATTTATGCATTTAAAATGTTGTTTGATATTTATTTATGTTTAAATATGTTCAAACTTGTTTAAATCATAACAGTAATATTTTTCTATAAAATAGTAATAATTTTTTAAAAATATCATCAAATTTGTTATTTGAAAATTTTATGAATATGAAAAATATCATCAAATTTATTATTTCAAAATATCATCAAATTTGTTATTTGAAAATATAATCAAATTTGTTTTTAGCAATTTTAGTTGCATTCATTTGTAACGGTGGAGCGGGCCGGGAGGTGCGGGGAGAGGTGTGGGTGGTCATCGGCGGTGGAGTGGGGGAGGTGCGGGCGGGGTCGGGCGTGGCGGCCGGTGGAGCGGGGAGGATGCGGTGGGACGTCGGGGCGGTGGAGTGGGGAGGTGCGGGTGGTCGTCGGCGGCGGTGGAGTGGGGAGGTGCGGGCCGGGGTCGGGTGGCGGTCGGTGGAGCTGGGGGGTGCGGTGGGACGTCGGCGACGGTGGAGTGGGGAGGTGCGGGTGGTGGTCGGCGGCGGTGGAGTGGGGAGGTGCGGGCGGGGATCGGCGACGGCGGCCGGCGGAGCGGGGAGGTGCGTGGGACGCCGCGGCGGTGGAATGGGGAGGTGCGGGTGGTCGTCGGCGGCGATGGAGTGGGGAGGGTGCGGGCAGGGGTGTGTGGCGGCGGGTGGAGCGGGGAGGGCGGTGGGACGTCGCGCGGTGGAGTGGGGAGGTGCGGGGGTGTGGCGGCGGTGGAGTGGGGAGGTGCGGTCCGGGGTGTGGCAGCGGCCGGTGGAGCGGGGAGGTGCGGTGGGACGCCGGGCGGTGGAGTGGGGAGTGTAAGGGAGGTCGTCGGCGGCGCTGGAGTAGGGGAGGTGCGGGCGGGGGGCGGCGACGGCCGGTGGAGCGGGGAGGGTGCGGTGGGGACGTCGGCGACGGTGGAGTGGGGAGGGCGGGAGGTCGGCGGCGGCGCTGGAGTAGGGGAGGGTGCGGGCCGGGGGTCGGCGGCGACGGCCGGTGGAGTGGGGGAGGGTGCGGTGGGACGTCGGCGATGGTGGAGTGGGGGAGGGTGCATGGGGTCGGCGGCGACGGCCGATGGAGCGGGGGATCGACCCTGGTTACTAATGGCGCACCTGCTTCTGGTGCGCCGTCAGAAGTTTTGGAAAAAATAAAATAAAAAGTATATATTTTAATAACGCACCATGGCACAGTGCGCCATTAGAATGTTTGAAAAAGCAAATTACTAGTGACGCACCTTGTGGCTGGTGCATCATGTGTGGAAGACACTAATGACGCACCAACTAATGGCGCACCATGTTCTGGTGCGTCATTAGTGTACATCCTATCTATAGCCCTTTTCCTAGTAGTGGAAAGCTTAAGTAATGTGGCTCGGGCATTCCATCGAACACCTTATGTGCATAGGAGGTGAGCTAGAGCATCACCAAGCCCTCTCCCCATCGGCGGCCAGAAAAAACAGAGCAGTGTGCTCTGCTCTTACGCGAGGGGGTATATGTAGGCACCTCATTGGTCCCGTTTGGTGGCATGAACCGGGACTAAAGGGCAGCCTTTGGTCCGGTTAATGCCACCAACCGACCAATGGTAATGGCCAGAGAGAGCCCATTGGTCCTGTTCGTCCCACCAACCGGGACCAAAGGTCCGATTTAACCGGGACCAATGGCCCACGTGGTCGGCCGCCCCGTGGCTCACTTAACCGGTCCAACGTTACCATGGGTCCCGGTTCTGGACTGAACCGGGACTAATGGGCTGACCCGGCCTGGATCCTTGCCCCCTTTTCTACTAGTGTACACAATATGCGTGCGTACGAAATAGTATAATTTTTTTTAGCGTTTCTTCAAAATTCAAAAAACAAAGACTCGTAGTGCCATGATGACATTATTCGGTACAGAGTGAGTATTGTTTAACGTGAAGTAGTTTGGTTCTCTAAATCTACTACTAGAACGTGCTTTAATCTACTCCGAACAAAAAACAAACATTAAAGTGCCCAGAAACTCGAAAAGAACAAATTCATTCACAGGTAGTCCCTCTGTAAAGACGTGTTATATATATATTAATTTACGGAGGTACTAATTTTGAAGAGAACTTCCACCAAGAACTGTACTGAAGAACCAACTTTTTTTTTTTAGAAATGGAGGCGTACCCTGGCCTTTGCATCATGATGATGCATGCAGCATCTTATTAAACAAATCCACGAGTAGCACAAAGGCATAAAAGTATTACAGCTCGCAAGTGAAGCGAAAGAAAGAAAAAATACATGCTGACAATCACAACCGGTACCGATGAACCAACTAAAGAAGCAAACTCAACCGGATGATGCTCCTGCAAGCACGGTTATTACACGTAAATCTCTTTTAGCATGAACTGCTTCTGATTGGATTCGTCGCGCCTCTGATTCTCCTTCTTTAGCACCTCCAACGCAGGTTTCATTCCTTTGTTGTCCTTTTTAAAAACGACGGACACCTCTTTTAGGTTTGTGAGGTTCTCAATGCCAACAATTTCCAACTGGTTATTATTAATAATCAGCAAAAGCTTCTCCAACTTTGGCATGCAACCTTTCGCAAATTTATAGACATCAGTAATTTCAGGATCTTGCCCCAGGGTGAGATCCATGAGCTCTGGAAAGATGTGGGCATTACCTGAAACCAGCCCTTTTCCTGCGTACTCCAGGGTGAGTATCTTGAGGTTGGGCAACTTACAGAGTATGTCAAATAGCTGGTCACCTTCAAGGGATGCCCACGCTATGACAAACTCAACAAGATTTGTGAGTGACCCAACCCAGGCAGGCAATCCACGTTCCACAAGGCCACCCTGAATCCTAAGGTACTGAAGGAGCCTTGGTGGCGAGCTGAGCTCATGCAAAAAGCACATTGATTTCTGGTGATTATCCGCCGCGCCAATGTTGAGCCATCGGAGGGAGTATAGCTTGCCCACTGAATTGATAAGCCGTTCACCGACAGCCCGAGCAATGTTAATATCTTTGCTGTCAACATAGATACCCAACTCCTGCAATTTCTCCAGCTCACTAATCTCCTCGGCCACCTTAAGGTTTGATCCCACAAGCATTTTGTTGGCCTTGCACAATGACTTCATTTTCTTCACTCCCTCGGGTAGCATCCACCCATCGGAGAACTGCAGGCTCTCAAGTTCCTCTAGATCTGTCACACTCTCCGGTAGACCTTTAAGGCTCGTCAAGCGTGCATCAAGGGTCTGCAAATGCTCCAGGTTACCAACTTCCCGAGGCATCTCACTGATACCCGTACCCTTCAAGCTCAAGAACCTTAGGAGGTACATCCGGCAGATGTGGGACATATGTTTGTTCTCTAGGCCCTTGCAGTCTTCCAGGTCAAGTACTCTAAGCAGGGTGAACTCACTTAGCCGACCAAGCAGCTGCTCGGCCCTGTCAAACTCAAACACACTCAATGATCGGGCATGCTGCATATTCATTCCGTCGATGCCATTCCTACGAGTACGACCATGCCTTGCTTCCTTCTTCTGCCGTGGAGATTCCTTGGTCAACTGTCGTCCGCCATGAATTGAGAGTCGGCGAATCCTATCGTACGACATCCCCTCATACTGCCCACCTATGAGGCTAACAAAGTTAGCCTCCAGAGACTTGGAAACCATGACCTCAAGCGTCATGTCATGCAGCCGACACGTCTCCACCCTCCCATCATAGTAGCTGATTAGGTCAGAGGCCCTATCAATCATGCTTCTGCTCACCAGCTCATTGAAGTAGGATTCTGCTACCTCCATCAATGTCAACCCCCGCTTCTCAGCCACCAATCCTTCAGCAATCCATCTCATCAACAACCGATCCTTGACAATCACATAGTCCTCTGGGAAAATGCTAAGATACATGATGCAAGGCTTGAGATGATGAGGCAGGTGGTCAAAGCTCAGTGTGACTATTTGTCTCATCCCCTCAAGGGTAGGGTGGCTGTCCATCTGTGAACCAATTGATTTGAAAACAGTCTCCCACATATGTTTGCTTTCAGGCGAGCTGTAGCTTGCCAAAAGGCTGGCAATACTTATGATTGCCAATGGCAGCCCACCACATTTTTTCAAGACTTTCTCCATAACCTCTTTCAAGCCCTCGGGGCAAGAGTCATTCACTGAGCCAAATGCTCTGCTCAGGAATAGCTTCTGGGAGTCTGATTGATCTAGAGGTTTGATTTTATGGATTTCATCACTAGCATCACTGCACACCCTTGCAACAGCATCTATCCGAGTCGTTACAATGATTCTGCTGCTACAGTCATTGCGTGGTAGCGTTGACCAGATTGCATCCCAGGCTGCTACGGTCCATACGTCATCGATCGCTACGGTCCATACGTCATCGATCACAATGAGGTACCTACATTCGTCATTGTAATATATGTTAGCCCTTGGACGAAAGACTTTTCTGGTGCAAAATCATATCTTCCTGTACACAGCAGTTTTAACATGGTCCTTCTTACCCCAGAGAGAGGTGAGCCTGGATCTGAAGCGCTGATTTTATTGAATTGAGGGGCCAAACAGTTAGCATGTGTACATTACAAAGGTTGTACCCGGTCACATCTTACCTCAGACCGATAAGGAAATGCTCCATCTGATTTTCCCAAATCTGGCAAGAGTGGATCGTGTATGGGGAAACCTGAGTAAAGTGTTTTTATTTATTCATTTTTACCCCAGTGTTTTCCACACGTTAATCTGGCAAGAAACGGACCAAACGCAGGATAATTTGGGAGTAAGAAACGGAGGGTATATAATTCAGGAGTAAGAAACGATCATCCTTTTATAATAGTATATATATATATAGTAGGCCGTATGGTAAGAAGTAAGCAACAATTTTCGATACCTCTTGTTTTCAAGAAGCTCCTTGAGCTTGTGAGCCAGCTCATTCTCCTCCATGCTCTGGATGTCTTGGATCGAGTCCTCTTCCGACTTGGACTTGACGATCTGCTGCAGCACGCGTCTGAGAAGTCCCTGGAGGCCCTTTCTGCCGTCGAAGGCCTGGGACACGGACACTTGCGCCTGACGTTGGAAGTCCGTCTCCAGCTGCCGGCACAACTCCATGGCCAGCGTTGTTTTCCCGAGCCCACCGAATCCCACGACGGAGAACACCTTGAGCTTCTTATCTTCACTCTCCGACTTTATCTTCTCGGCCAGGGGGGTAGCCTGCTCCCGGATGCCCACGAGCTGGCTCGGGTCGTGGACAGGGCGGAGCGCACGGGCGGACACCGGCACCGCCCGCAAAGAGGCCACGGAAGGAGTGCGGCGTAGTGGGTCGAGGTTGAAGCCGTAGCGAGCATGTTGCTCGTTGATGGCGGCAGCATGGGCACGGAGATCCCTGATGTCACCGGCGAGGCGGCGGCGAGCCATAAGCGTCCCAAGGAGGCGCTTGCACCAAACCAAGTAGCGGTCGCCCGACCGGGACCGGACGCGGAACAGATAGAGGTCGACGCAGTCCTCGGCGTCGTACGCCACCTCCCGCAGCTGCTTCATCCACTCCCGGATGAAGTGGTCCACGGCACCCTCCTCTGCTTCAGACTGCATGCGGAGGAGGGCGTTCATGGTGGCCAGCTCGTCCCTCAGCCGTGCCACCTCGCCGCCCACTCCTCGGAGCTGCCGGAACTCCTCCCCGACCAGCTGGCCAACATTGCTCACGAGGACCTGCGCCGCACCCTCCATTACTCTTCTATCTCTTGCTTGCTTCTCACACTAATACTACTTGTATTGTCTCATTAGTCTTCTTGACCAACGGAGTATGGTCATTAATTAGTGAGGAGGCCGCCTTGTAAGGGCATCTATTCTCCATATCAATCCATGGATCAAAACGACTAGTCCGCAGACACGGATACGGGACCCAGTCATCCAACATTGCCCGCCTACATTTCAAACCGGGTTTGAACTAAATGGACGGAATTCATGCAAACACCGCTAATTTTCATATAAACTGCACGAAATTCATTATATTTTGGATGATATTTAAATAAACCCTACTCTAAACATAATCTAATTAAATGATCGCCCACGCCCATTCCCCATGTCCCGCCAGGAGACCTGCAACGTGAAGCTCCTGCTGTTGCCTTCGCCTTCTCCATTTCCGCCTTGGTGGTATCAAGCTCTGCCTAGGCGGTATCCACCTCCGCGGCCTGAGCGGCTAATCGGCGGACCATGTTGAGCCCGCCAAGCTTGGCTTCAACGGGAGCGGAAAAGTAGCGCCCTTCTTCGGACCCAAGCGGTGTCGACCTACCATCGCTACTCTTCCTTGCTGCCGGCGGCACCTGTGGACATGCCGTCTTCATGATTGTGACGGTGGGCGCGGCCTTGGCAGAGTCGGCGATGTCCTCCTCGTCACTACTCTTGCCCGACAACTGGTCCGCCGCCTCGTCCATCTCCTTGTAGGTGGCCTGTAATTCCGCCTAAAACTGCCGGCATGGCCATTGGTTGCGGCCGATGTCACGGGCAGAGCGATAGGAGTCGAGCAACGCCGCCTGCTCTGCCACGCCCATGTCTGGTGCGATGGACGTGCCAGCGGAGAGTTGCTCCTCCGCGCGCTGGTGCTTCTCGAGGAGACGAAGGTTGAAGGCCTATTCAGCCGCGCCTCCCGGAACTTGTCCTCCCGCTCCTCCCGCACCATTTCCATGTAGTGGGAACATGCCTCGCCAATGGTGATGCCGGCATGCGCCGGCGAGGAGGGTAGCGCCAGCCTATCCTCGGCCGCGTCCTCCATTGAGACTTCGTCGGCCTCCGTCTGCCTGCCGGCCGGCCGGCAGCAATGGCGGCCATCACCTTCTATTCTGGTCCGGCGATGGGATGTTCCAAAGAGCTTTAGAGCGCGCGGAGGCAATGGTGGGCATGGGGCGGAGAGGAGAAAGGGACCGGAGAAGGATGACGGCGGCTAAGGTCGGGGCTGGAATTTATATAGCGGGCGGATGGTAGACGGACGGATGGGTGGCGCCGGAGTAGGTTCCTCGCAGCCGCATATCATTAATGTAGGACGATGGACCGCCGGGGTGTCGTTTGAATGCGGAGCGGTGGCGTCCACCGGGAAGCAGCGTGGGTGGTGTTCTCTTGGCCGGCACGACGCTTCAATGCCGACAGTAGTGAGACATCACGTACGCTCTGTCTAGGCGTGGATGCGGCACTGACTCCCTGGAGCAGCGCTGACTGTTTCAGGTAGGAAGCAAGTGCGGGTGAGGAAGGGGGTTAATGGTGGGCCAGGGTAGTTAGAAGAGGAAGTGGCTGCGGTCGGGACGCCCGCAAAGCCCCCTAGTTTGTCTCCGGTTTACGGGAAAAGTGCGACCGGACCGCCGAGCAGGCCGATACAAACCCATGTGTGATGATAAAACACGTCCAGACCGCTGAGCGGACCGATACAAATTCATGTTGGATAGTAAAACACGTCCGGACCACATAGTCCAGACGGTTGCGGGTGGTTTAAAGGTCCGCGTTAGAGATGCCCTAAAAGCTATTGTGCCAAGATAATAAATATTAGAAGAGAAAACATTAACGGATGAATTGGCCTGAACGATGGCAGCCGGGGGGGCCTTTGCAACAACATAAAACCAAAAGCAAGCGGAGACATCGAGCTTGCACCTCGAGACAAATAAACTCCGTCAAAGTTTGTGAAGTTGGATTTAAAAAAAAATCTATACGCACTGTATTACGGAACGGATGGAGTATGCGATTTTGAAATTGATTTTCTTGTGCGTACAGTAGTTGAGCTATACATATACAAGTACTTGTTAGGGTTTGATTGTAGAAGTAGGAATCTGGTAGCAGATGATGTAATGGTGGTTGTCTGGTCGATATGGTGAATAAGAAGCATCTTGCTTACTTAGCCTCTACCCACTGGAGTCTTTGCCGGTCAGATATGCAGATAGACACTTACAATGCCCAATATCCATCTCTGCACCCGAGCTAATCTGCTCCCGAGCTACAGTAAATTCAAAAAAATGTTATTTGCATGGAAGATGTTTGAGTGGGTGATGTTGGTGCAAAAATATCATCTTGTTTGGACATCCGATGAGCTCGTCAGTCCGAACAGTGCGTAAACAGTAACCTTACTCACAGAGGCAAAAAAAAAAAAAATTGTCGCGCGCTCCTCGGATGGCTAAATTCTACCAAATTTTGCACAAACACCATGCACACGAGCATCTTGCTTGCCAAAAAAATCAGAATTTTTTGATTTTTTTACCAGTTTTAGTGATTTTTTATATTTTAGCCGCCGCCTCGGCGAGAGGGCGGCCGCCCGGTCCCCAAAAAGAAAGGAGGCCCCTTCCCAGGTGAGGTAAGTATGCCCTTCGGATCTGGTTCAACGTCCATGAAGATTAAACATAGTCTAACACGGCACCATATGCTCTGGAGTGTGTGTACAGATTACTATTAATCTGCTTAAGCAACAATGTTTTGTTGTTCTCGTTATGTCATGTTTTATTCTTGTTTTAAAACAAGAAAAAGAAAACATTGTTGCTTGAGCAGCTATTGTTGAATGCATTGGTATTTTCACAAAAAAAAATGCATTGGTAGCTAGTTAGAAACTGAAACAGCATCAGTAATCAATCCAAGACGACGAAGACGAGCCTAATACAGTGAGTAATTAGGTAGGCAGCTAGTTAGTGAAAGATGCAGTGCTATTCCCTTGAGATCTGCTATCTATGTCTAGTTTATTAATCTAGGTACCTTGGGCAGGGCAGGCATGAAGGAAGATTATATCTATCTAGAACCCAACAAAGCTGTTGAATGGTACAGAGCTATGGATGGTGGGTGCAGCAAGGCAATTTGAGAGCTCAAAATGATATCACCGAAAATGATGGTGCATGTGGATCCATACTATCAAAATTAACACATCAGGACAGGAAAGAAAAAACAACTTAACCACCACCGGTGGAAGGAAAAATAGGGACTGACAGCGCGTGCTTCGCCGGTCGAACACGCAGCATTGGGATTTCTTCATGTCAACTTTTTTTTGAACGTGCAGCATGTGAGGCCCTGATGCGTGAAGCAAGCAACTTTTTTTCATTCTTCATGTCAAGCAATTAGGGCACTCCCAATGCATTAGTATCTCTTCACACGATACCACCAGCTGACAAGGTCGACGCCACAGACTTGCAGCTAGGAATATGACACCTCAGCACTAAAGTTTACTCTGCCTACCCAGCAAAAAAAAAGTTTACTCTGCCTCAACACTAATAATTCAATGACATGCCCTTTTGCAGTTACCCTGCAAACTATGTTCACTCACAATGTTGCAAAGTTTGTTTTCCGGACCACAAGGTAGGGTGTGTTTCCATAGCCAAGCTCAATGCGAGAGAGGCCAACGTTGAACCAAAGAGTGGAGTCATTCCTGGCTGAACTTTTGATAAGTGATCAATTTTGTTGGTTTGGCCTTCAACATCTATGTCGTGGCTATGTTGGCTATAAGTGATCCATCTTGTTTGATCTGTTTAGCCCTTGGTTGAACTTTGCATCCACATTGCTAGTTGATCCATCCGCGTGCCCACCACATGCAGTTTGCAACAAAAGGAGAGCTAGCACAGTGGAGGGTGGAGTGCTTTATTTATGGATTATATAGATTGAACTGAAACTTTGAACACAAACTTTATATAAGCCGATATGATACAAAGGTTTGTGGCATACGTCCATGTGGAAGGCCGTGTTCCTACAAATGATAAGACAATAAATAGGACAAGGCAGATATATACATTTAAGTTTTATGGAGGCCGGCTGTGTGTTCATTATGCTTGCATTGGTTGATGCAATATTTTGAGTTAATAAATGGCGCCCTTTGTCCCAAAAAAAAACTTTGTATCTTTCATTAACAACCATGCCAACAGAAAGAACCAGCCGGCCGGTGTCAATCTTGTTTAATATATGTAGATCATCTCACAACTTTTGAATTAGAGCATGGTTGCTTCATAATATGAGGAGAAGAAATTAAAACCCATCTCAAGTTGATGGAAGTGCAAGAACCTTGAAAATTGCATGAAATACAATCAACGTTTGATAGCGTTGTAAGTAGTTGTTCAATAACATTCATAATCAACAACTTTCGGTATTTTATTCGTGTTTCATGTTTTTTGAGAAATCTCAATGATTGAGAAAACCCTCTGCATCAAGGGAGAGGATGCTTAAACTATTGTTCAACTGTTCTATTAAAAAAATTAGTATTGCTCTACTTGCCGCTTTATAAAATACTCCCTCCGTCCCATAATATAAGACACTTTTTAACATTAGTATAGTGTCAAAAAACGTCTTACATTATGGGACGGAGGGAGTAAAAAATAAAGGTTCATGGAATAAGTCCACATGGAGGAATGTGTTCCTACATAGGATACGGCAATGAACAAGACAGTCCATGAACATTGTAATTATAACGCATGATCGGTTGGTGGGAAGGACCTTTGTAAAGAAATAGAATCGATTTTCTATAACATTGTAATTAGGTGTGCGGTCGCATTCACACTGAACAACCTTGGGTATTAATATTCCCCTTGCTAATACTACTTTTATGAAAAAATAAAATACAAACCTCAATGACTATGAAAGCCCTCTGCAGCATGCGAGAGAATGGTTAAAGTATTGTTCAACTTGCTGCTTTATAAAAGAAAGGGTTCATCCATCGACATGGAAGATATGACGATAAGCAGGACAAACAAGATGCAATATACATTGGTACGTTATATATTTTTATCTTTGGATGAGTTCAAGGTACCCACCAAAATTATGTATTGGTAGTCTTGTACATGCATCAGCACTGATCTAAGCTTAATAAGCCTCTTGATTAGTTAAGTGGTGCTTACGGAATGCCCAACAATTATTGATGTACACCTGGCTGCTAGACCGTGCCAGAGCTCCACTAGCATTCAAACAAAAGCAGGGTGATGCATGCTGGATTAGTTTTAGGATTCACCATCACACTTAGATGGAGTAGTTGTGTGCCTCGTTCTTATCCATCTGTCCACTTGCACTTCAGTCATTGCGCGGTGCAGATTCAATAAACTGGCAAGGATTGACTAAGTCCTCCACCGATATGTGACGGTCTTATCTAGCTAGCTCTTAGGCTACATGACAAATCATTTACTAGTTTATGCAATTGCTGCATTGTTAACAAGAACGAACGACTTGCTCGTCTAGCCTGCAAGTCTTGTTTGAATACATAAATATTTATATCATAATTAGGTAGGCAACTAGTTGATGAGAGATGCATGGTACTCTCCTTGAGATTAGATAGGTCTAGTTAGTTTATTACTCTACCTTGGGGGCAGGCAGGAAGTAACATTACCATGTTTGAAAACATAACAACTTACATCATAATTAGGTTGGCACCTGTTGTATACTCCCTCTATCCCATAATGTAAGACGTTTTTGACAGTGTCAAAAAATGTCTTACATTATGGGACAGAGGGAGTAATAATTAGATAAGGTAAGGTACCTAGTATGGCTTCTACTTGTGAGCCTAGCTAAGATCAGCATGCACGATTGATGGCCCGCTCTATCTTATCTTAACAAAGTAACAGGAGAGGAAAGTTGAGTATTAGGCCCGTTCTACCTCCTTATGCTACAGCAGCTGAGATACCTTCCTTTGCCAAAGGCTTGTAGCGTTTCTGCTTTTTTTCATAGCCACCAGCAGCAACACACGCAAATAAACCACTGGTGCAAAGAATGGCTGCAAAACCCAATGTAAAACATGTCAGTCAAAGGGCTCTGTTAGGAAAGCAACTTATCTCTATTGAATGTCCAAGGGGCATATATATATTACACAAGACTTGAGGTGGAAGGAAAGGAAACATAGTCTAATAAGTACTCCTAGACAAATACTAATACTTCCTGATAGTCTCTCTAACAAAATATTTACCAATGTCTAGTGAACCCGTGCAATAAAGTTGTCCCAAACTTGCCTGCTGAAGGATCATATTCTGAGGGTGACATTTCTTTGAGAACTAAACTTGCATCTTCAAGGAAAAAACCAACCTGGAAAAAAAGTACTTGTCACCTCATCATGGACTTATCAATTGATTGTACCCATAAAAGAAACCATGTATGGGCGTATAAACACACACATGAAGGCATAGCAACAGAGACCATGAATGTTCAGGGAATCATACTAGTTGAAGCATTCGAATATGTAACATTACTATAAGTATTGTTAAAAAATTAACCGCCACTCCCCCCTGCCCTTTTTGCCGGTATTCCTGAGAGTACCCTCACTCCGCCTCCCTCGACCATGCCATTGCTAGGCATGATAATTGAAGCGGTGGGATAGCAGGTAAAATACCGATGTGGGGCTAACGCAGTGGTAGCTAGGGATCTTGTTGAACGTACATGAATATAAATCACACTCTAACACAGCAGGCCATTTAGATCCAGATTAATTTGTAATTGGGAAGGCAGCTACTACAGTAGTAGCGACAAATGGAAGAGCTTAGATTACTAGCTAGTTCCAGTTTATTACTCAACCTTGGGGCAGGCAGGAGCTGCTTAGATTATATTGTATCTGTACAGGAGCATCTGTCGGACGAATCTGGTCAATGGTGGGTGTAGGAAGGCATGGTTAGAAAGTTAAAGAATCCATCCACATGCAATTTTGAACAAATGGCGTGCAGGAGCTAAATCTATGCATTTGTCTGAACATATTCCAATACACAAGAAGCAATGCCTAGTTCAGCTGTGCAATAGAAGTTGTTCTAAACTTGCCTAGCTAGTGAAGAGTCGCTTATTCCAAGAGTGGCATCTTACAACTTCAAGAGAAAGCTCAACCTGGAAAAATATTTATTAGTCAGATGTCAGAACAGACTTACCTCTTATCAGGGATGTCTAAAGTAAATTTACACTGTAACAGTGAAGAAATGGAAAAACAAAAGATGAAGAAATATATATGAAGCATCTTTCTCAACATATATGAAGCATCTTTCTTTTAGGCCTTGTAGCTGCAAAGGCCAAGATCGAGACAGTGTGCCGAAAAAAAATAAGCTCGCATCTCGTCATACATAATCTAGTACACTCGAACGTTAGCAGACAGCAACGTTGGACGGAGCTAATTAACTGAAGTACTCCTTCCGTCCCATAATGTAAGACGTTTTTTGACACTAAAAACGTCTTACATTATGGGACGGAGGGAGTACATAGCATGGGCTGTCAGGTTGGATTATTTAGCATGGGCAGTTGTGCACAAACGACGCGCAGGAACTAAATATATGCAAATACACTCTTCACGGAGCTCTTCGTGGGAAAGCATAGTAAGGTGCGCTGCCAGTTTAAAACGCTCTTCGTGGGAAGGCATAGTAAGGTGCGCTGCCAGTGAGCTGGATCTGGCTCTGTGACCCAATGGAGGTTTGACAGATGCATCACTTTTTAGCATGTAAGAAATTAACTGAGCTCCTATATTATCACATAAACTTCTGTCTTTAACGTACGTAGCATTAATTGTTGGTGCCTGTTACTGACTTCTACTGTACTTGTGAGCATAGCTAGGATCGGCATGCATGATTGAGGGTCCAACCAAGGACATAACATGCAAGGATGCCAATGCAGATGATATAGTTTCTACCTTGCCAATGCTACCAACCATGAAGCTGCCTGCCTCTCACCAATGGAACAGGCCCACTCTACATCCTTATGCTCTAGCGTTTCAGCTCTTTTTCATAGCCGCCAGCAGCAGCACATGGAAATAAACCACTGATGCAAAGAATTGCTGCAAAAGGTTAAGCATGCCAATCACAGGCAGATACTGCAAAACAGCACGTCTTTCAACAAAATCTTGTCCAACGTCTAGTTAACCCATGCAAAAGAAGTTGTCCCGAACTTGCCTGCTGAAGAACCTTATTCCGGGACTGACATTTCTTTCAGAGCTAAACTTGCAGCTTCTAGACAAAGATTAACCTGAAAAAGAACTTGTCAGAAGTCAAAACAAATTTGACCTCATCATCGACTTATGAAATGGTTTTACACTATAATAGTGAAGGACTAGACCCATAAAAATCAACCATGTACGGACATGTACAGAATGAGATATGCATTTAACAAGAGATAAACTACAAGGTTGGACCAGATTCAATTGTCCACCAAGAGAATCAAGTATTACCATTTTGCGATCTAGGTACTAAACATTAGAGGAACATGATTATATCCCAAGGTCTTGAGCTGATGTACTATGAATATTATTGGTGCCGCAGCAAACTAATCTAATAAAAATAAGCACATGAAATTTAGTTAAGTTGGCATTAATAACCGGGGTGCAGGGGTGGCGGTAGTACTATACGTACTCCAGAATAAACATGGTCATGAGGTTCAGTCAGAAAACAAGATCGATCTGGCGGATTGAAGAGGCTAATCGAGATGGAAGATATCACTAGCAGCGAGGAAGATCTAGGTGCAACAGCAGACCCGACATTTTGGAGGCCGGCGGGTTTCAATTCAAGTCTAACTAATTGTAGATGACAAAATGCTCGTACCTCTTAACTTTGAGACAGCAGGGACGCGGTGAGAAACAAAAGGAACAGCGATGCCATCCTCAATCTGCGTTCAAAACTGCTCCCTAGGCATCAAATGTTCTCAAAATAGTGATGATGGATCTGAAATCATATTGGACGCAGCAGAGCCACTTCGATACCTTGATATTTGACCGACATTTCTACAAATAATATTTGACAAATATTACCTGGATGCTGGATCTGAAATAAAATTTGACCGGCTGTTGCGCGTATGCTCCTCTCGTCGGCGACACCCTCCTCTCCTCCCCCCACGCCGACGAGAGGAGCATACGCGCCGGCGAGAGGAGTATACCTTGGTATCTGAAAAAAAAGGTAATGTTTCTACAAATGATAAATGACATGACAGATATTCAGTTTCCAGCCATAACTAAGATAATCATTCCGTTAAAACCGAATCATTATTCTCCAACTCCCACTCATCGAAACCAAA